>OU342742.1:451745631-452485415 GCA_910589775.1 Avena eriantha | reverse complement strand
AGTGGATCCACTAGTGTGCATGTGTGTTCTTTTCCACAAACCACACATGGATCCACCAGTGGTCATTACATGTGTGTTCTTGCCACAAACCACATATGGATCAACAGAGTCATTGCATGTGTGTTCTTTCCACAAACCACACATGGATCAACCACTAGAGTCATTGATGTTTGTTGTTTCCACAAACCACATATGGATCAACCAGTGGTCATTGCATGTGGGTTATTTTCCATAAACCACTGATGGATCCATTACAGTCATTGCATGTGTGTTATTTCCACAAACCACACATGGATCAACCACTAGAGTCATTGCATGTGTGTTATTTCCACAAACCACACATGGATCAACCACTAGAGTCATTGCATGTGTGTTATTTCCACAAACCACACATGGATCGACCACTAGAGTCATTGCATGTGTGTGTTCTTTTCCACAAACCACACATGGATCCACCACTAGAGTCATTGCATGTGTGTTCTTATACCAAAACCAACACTAGAGTCATTGCATGTGTGTTCTTTCCACAAACCACACATGGATCAACCAGTTGTCATTGCATGTGTATTCTTTTTCACAAACCACACATGGATCCACCAGTGGTCATTGCATGTGTGTTCTTTCCACAAACCACATATGGATCAACCAGAGTCATTGCATGTGTGTTCTTTCCACAAACCACACATGGATCAACCACTAGAGTCATTGCATGTCTGTTTTTATACTAAAACCACAAACCAGCACTAGAGTCATTGCATGTGTGTTCTTTTCCAGAAACCACACATGGATCCACTAGACTCATTGTATGTGTGCTCTTTTCCACAAACAACTTATGGATCAACCAGTGGTCCTTGCATGTGTGTTGTTTTCACAAACCACATGTGTTCCCACTAGAGTCATTGCGTGTGTGTTCTTATACTAAAACTAGCACTAGAGTCATTGCATGTGTGTTCTATCCACAAACCACACATGGATCCACCACTGTCATTGCATGTATGTTCTTTCCACAAACCACACATGGATCAACCACTAGAGTCATTGCATGTGTATTCTTTCCACAAACCACATATGGATCAACCAGTGGTCATTGCATGTGGGTTCTTTTCCATAAACCACTTATGGATCCATTACAGTCATTGCATGTGTGTTATTTCCACAAACCACACATGGATCAACCACTAGAGTCATTGCATGTGTGTTATTTCCACAAACCAACACTAGAGTCATTGCATGTGTGTTCTTTCCACAAACCACACATGGATCAACTAGTGGTCATTGCATGTGTGTTGTTTTCCACAAACCACACATGGATCCACTAGTGGTCATTGCATGTGTGTTCTTTCCACAAACCACATATGGATCAACCAGAGTCAATGCATGTGTGTTCTTTTCACAAACCACACATGGATCAACCACTAGAGTCATTGCATGTTTGTTCTTATATTAAAACCACAAACCAGCACTAGAGTCATTGCATGTGTGTTCTTTTCCGCAAACCACACATGGATCCACTAGACTCATTGTATGTGTGTTCGTTTCCACAAACAACTGATGGATCAACCAGTGGTCATTGCATGTGTGTTCTTTTCACAAACCACATGTGGACCCACTAGAGTCATTGCATGTGTGTTCTTATACTAAAACTAGCACTAGATTCATTGCATGTGTGTTCTTTTTCCAGAAACTACACATGTATCAACCACTAGAGTCATTGCATGTGTGTTCTTATACTAAAACCAACACTAGAGTCATTGCATGTGTGTTCTTTGCACAAACCACATATGGATCAACCAGTGGTCATTGCATGTGTGTTCTTTTCCATAAACTACTTATGGATCCATTACAGTCATTGCATGTATGTTCTTTTCCACAAACCACACATGTATCCACCAGTGGTCATTCCATGTGTGTTCTTTCCAGAAACCACATATGGATCAACTAGAGTCTTTGCATGTGTGTTCTTACCACAAACCACATATGGATCAACCACTAGAGGCATTGCATGTGTGTTCTTATACTAAAACCACACATGGATCCATTTGAGTCATTTCATGCTTGTTCTTATACTAAAACTAGCACTGCCCCCCAATGGATCCACCGTTAGACCGAGTCTTCTAGAAGGCACGCCATAACACAGTTGTTCTGCTTGACGATTGTTACATACCGTTCGATTGGGGCGCTTGGATGATTGGGATGGTCTTCGCGAGAGCGATCCTCGAGTAGGCTGTTCTACGGCATGATTGGCCACGCTTGCTCTGGACAAACTGGCATGTTGTCAGTGTTACGACTCATGAGTTCAGTGGGCCATATCCTAGTGTCACGTCCCCGTTACTTCTCTTCCTCCCCGTACTTCTCTTCCTTCCCCTCGAAGTCACTTTCCCCACTTCACTTCCATCATGCCGTAGCCGCAAGCCGACAACATCCGCCAATTCTCCGGTCGCTACCTTCATGGTAAGAAATCATTTTACAAGCTTTTGAACTTATCCTACACATTCCTGCTATTCGCCAATCTAACTGCTGATCTTTTTTCCGATTTCTCGACGAACTTTAGTTGTGGCAGATGTGGGAGCCCAAGAATCTGGAGATCCTCGCGTGCAACTTCGCAGCGGCGTTCCCGCTCATGTGCTCCCACCCAGGATGCTTTCGCCGTTACTCCTACCGCGAGCTCCCGCTCCACGAGCTCGAGTGCCCACACGGTGCGTGCGCCTGCATGGAGCCGGGATGCAACTACACCAGCCCGCTGGCAGAGCTTGTCATCGACCTTGCAGATGTGCACTTAATCGAAGTGATTAGGATCTCGTACGGGCAAGCCCAACTTCTCCAAGAGCAGGTGCCGTTCACTGACTCGGCATGCCGCCTGCTAATTTTCCAGGGGAGGGACGGCTCTGTTTTCGTCCTGACCATCACCACTGGTGTTCCGGGAACCAGAGCCGGGCCCACCATCGTGGGTGCCGTATGCGTCAGGTCGGTCTCGTGCGCCTGGCCCGTATACACGGTGCACATGTGGGCGAACGCCTAGCCGTCGTTGTCGGATAGCATTCTTGTGCTAGCCGAGGCGCCGAGCTGCCCGACGCCGCGGGAGGTGGAGTATGTGGACCTAAGGTCGATCCTATGCGTGCCATCTCAGTACCTTGTCGATGCTGGACCGAACAGGCAGATGCATTTCAACATTTGTATCGAGAAGACCGACAGACAAATGTAGTACTTGTGCTGTCGTTACTGTTAGACTTAAGCGATGCTTCTCACGTGCTTAGAGCATATGTGTTGTGCGAATGTACCCCGGTTGTAGTTTTTAGTACTCCTTAATACTTCAACGAGTTATTATATTGGTCCAATCAACTTGCTGTTGTCACGTTGCAAAGTCCGCTTGCTCTGGATAGACCGGCAATACCGTGTGCTCCCGCTCCCGCATGTCAGTGTCACGTGTTCCGAGGGCCCACCTGCCAGTGTCCTTCCCCTCGAAGCCACTATCCCAACTTCTCTTCCATCCTGCCACTCCCGTCCAATGGTTGTAATCTGATGATTTTCGTTGGATTGTTTACAAGTAATGTACGTTGATAATGCAACATGCAAATGGCATGGATAGAATTTCTAAAGTGGAAGCACTCACCGGCTGCTATTGCACATATTTCTTAATATAGCTCGACAAACACATTACAATAATTGTACTCGCATTAAACACAACCGAAATTGCAACCATCCTAAACAACATCTAAACCCACATCACATAGCTGTCGTCGGAGTCCACCTCGATTGGTGACACCGACGTGCCCTTCCCGGTGACATCCACTCCCTCTCGTGGCTTGCCCTTATCCAAGGAGGCCACAATGGCATTCTGCACAGCTTCATCCCCGTCACCCTCCACATCGGAATCGACAATGACGAAGGTGACGGGGTTGGCGTGGACCGAGCGCCATCGCACCTGGCGGCTCCTGCTCGAGCTCGACGCTGCATCAGTCCTTCTACAGGTAGGAGGGGCCGATCTCGCATATGTAGCGTTGTCGCTCCTCTCAAGAAACCATGGCCATTTGATACTGGGACGGTAGGATCTTGGGATGGATCCGCCGCGGTGAGCCCTACCGGAAGCGGTGGAGCGGATGGATCGGCCGCCGCGAGCCATGACAAGTTCCTAGGAGCGAGTAAGATTGTGGGCAAGGCGTGTCTGGTTCCTGAGCAAGACCTCCCAGTGATATGTACGCGAGCAAGGTACCAAAAAATTTCGTCCAATGCGCGCGACAGGGCTTTTGAACCACGAAGGCGCGAGTTTTTTTTGACAAGTCCACACGCTAGGTCCCCCACCTATCAGCCGAATGTGGACGGTAGGATTCTGCCCGAGTTATTAAGTAGGGATAAATCACGCTTCACCACTACCCTGACATCCAAAGGGTCCTCTTTCCTCTGCCCTCGCTCCCCTCGCTCATGGCTCGCAGCTCATGCAGTTCGTCTCGGGCGGAATCAGGGTCGGCTCAACGCCGTCAGGCGGGTGCCCCCATCAGGTACCGGAGGGCGCCCTACGATTACTACCCCAATATGCTGTGTTTGTGTGGTGACAAGATGCCGAGATGGATTTCGTGGACCGACGAAAATACTGCAGGAATATTCAGCAACTGCAGCATCAGAGCGGTAAGTTCCTACTGTAGGTACAATGGTAACCCGGATTCGGAAAGCGTAATGTAATTATTTTTTTGTTTCCTTCGATCTACTACGCAGGAAGGGAGGGGGAATGGTTGTGACAAGTTTGTGTGGATCGAAAAGCCACTGACAGGTTTTCACAGAGAGCTTGTTCAGGATCTGCGTGATGCTGTGTGGGACAAGAAAGAGGAGATCCGTGCGATGGAGCGAGAGATCCGGGAGCTTCGCCAGGTATAGGGGAGGCAGGGGCGGGGAGGTGGTGAGACAGACGGGCTCAAGATTAGGCCAGATAGTGGACAAAATTTCCTCATTATCTAGGCATTATCTGTTGCATTTGTAGTTTATGTTGCCATGTCGTTGTCCAGCAGCTGAAATAAGTTGTTACGTCGTGGAGTGTAGCGGCCAGCTTAAGAAATTGTTTTCCATCCCAGAAACTTATCATAAGTGTAATGCCAACAACATGGATTTATTAAGAGCCTATAAATAAATCATGTCTGTGCCACTAACACCCATCGATTTTGGAGAGGATTTAACCGCTCAGCTATAGCGATTATTTAGATAGTAGTGGCACAATCATAGTTTTGGATTCAACTAGTGGCCTCAGCCGTATCATATCCTAAAGTCGTGATACATTTTACTCCGAGTACGAGAGGCAGATTGTTTCGCCCGACAAGTTCCACGCACACAGTTCTAGAGTTTAACCGAACTACATATATAGGTTCAAGTTCAATACATCATTAGGCTGCTACACTGCTAGCCCTCTTTCTCTACTTGGGTGCCAATTTTCTTCCTCTTTCCTTCACGTCTACTGGCTTCTTCATCTCCTGCCTTCTTCATCTCCTCCCTTCTTCCTCTTCCTGGGTGCCAATTTTCTTACCTTCACGTACCCTGCATCTCCGGGCCAAGGGAAGTCAGGCCAATCAGCACCAGAATCTTGTCCGGCATCATCACTCCACTCGTTTTGGTTTTCTTTCCGCAGCAAAATCACTGAGTCGGCTATCTTGTTTCTTACCTTGCGCTTCCTGTAAAAAACAGTACATGGATTACTACCTTATATCTACAGACTATAAACAATTTTTTTGTGTGAATGTACCATCTCATAAATACCTAGGTTTGGGAGCATTAAGGGGACATCCAGCTGCTCTATGGCCTATAAGATGGTAGGTCTTGCATCTGTTTTTACCCTTCTTTGTAGCACAGAAAGCCGAACCCTTCTTCTCAAGAAAATTCTTAAACCTATTCACCTGGGGTCTTCCTCTGCCCCTTTTTGTAACTGGCTGGCAAAGCTCGAAAGACAGTTGGACTTGAGGCCACTGAGATGGGTCTGTACATGGCTCCACGGATCCAGCGTACGCAGCTCTGAACTTTTCCATAGAGTAGTAGGTTGAAAAATACTGATCCAAATGTGGTAGAGTTCTTTTCTTCACCAAGAAGGCCAAGGCGTGGTCACAAGGTTTCCCGGTATGCTGCCACTCTAAGCAGGTGCATTCTCGCAGCTGGATGTTCACAACATCCCTTTTGCCACTCTTGGACATATCGACCACCTCACAGCTTCTGCTGGTTGACGGGAGAACCTTAAGATGAGTAAGTCCTCGGCTTCTCTTGTGCAGTTGCTGTACAACTGGCGGTAGCATATGTCCTCTAAGTCTCCTACCGATCTCTCTCCTTATATTTAACAGCTTCAAGATCATACCACGTATGCTATCCATCAAGATATGAACATGACACACTTTTATGTCCTTCACCCAGTTATTCAGGCATTCTGCAAGGTTTTTGTTTATGTAATCAACTTTGATGTCAGGGTTGAATTGACTCCTCTTCCATAGCTGCGAATTATGGATGGCTAAGTACTCTGGAAGTTCAGGGGCTTCGGCAAAAATCTTGCTCATGAAATAATCGCTGCTACTAGGTTTGTAAACTCTAGCAGTAGGAAACATGTAACAAATACGCTGCCTGCGTAGTGTGAGTACAAGTTGAGCATCATATGGGCATGGAATTCTCTACCTTTAGCTCGCGGGAACACCTCCTTCACTGCATTCGTCAGCCCTTTGCATGCATCCATGGATATAGCCAATGGATCCATGTGGCCTATTGATCTCCTGAGCTGCCTCATAAACCAGACCTAGTTTTCCTCTCTTTCTGTTTCAAACAGCCCGAATGCCACTGGGAATATCCAGTTGAGACCATCAAGTGTTGTGGCAGATGGCAGGCAGCCTTTCCATTTGCCAGTTAGGACAGTGTTGTCTACACTCAGATATGGCCTACAGCCGCCCTTGAATCCATCGATGCAAGGTTTAAGCGCCATGAAAAATCTTTTGAAATATATTTTACCACCTTCTGATTCGGTGTCAATCTCCACAACACTCCCCGGACACCTAGCTTGTACCTCCGCCTTGAAGTTGTACAACATCCTGAAGCTATTGGTCCAATCCCCATGCAAGACCCCCCCTGAGCTTTCTCTTTACATTTCCAAACCATGTAATACGAAAGGACAATGTTGTATTTAGAACCTAGGCTAGTCTGAATATTCTTCGCGGTCTCCTTAGGGTTATCCTTAGTATGGACATAGATTGCATAGCCACCCACTCCATATCATCCATTGAGGATTTCAGTTTGCTGCCTGTCGGACACATGTGTGGAGGGCCCATTCTGTTCACCTGCAACACAGATTCATTTAAAAGATAAGCGGAGTCGACTAGTTGCCAGAAAGATATCACACATCAATTGTAGTTATAGAGTGAAAAGAGAGAGAGAGTTCTAATGGTTTGCTGCATTCATTGCCCCAATACCCTAATTGCAGTCGATGCAGGTAAGGATCTTGCTGTGATCCTCTTTGGACAATGTACCTCGGCCCGTCCATTCATCCACGTTAACTTGCAAACGGCCTCATACCTCTCGGCAGAGTTCTTCAGTCGATAAACGTCGAACTCCCCCTTTATACAAAAATGCCAGAACGACATCCTGAACTCATGCATGCTCCTGAACTCGGTGCCGACCGAAATTATAGGATACTCCTGGTCATGTTTCATTTCTTCTACTTCAACACCCAAATCATCGACTGGAATACCAGCCTCATCATTAAGTTCCTCGTCTATTTCATCATCACCAGATTCTTGATCTTCTACAGTGCTTGCTTCTTCATCTGATTCAGAATCTTCGCCATCGTCTCTAATTCCTAGTACTGCACACATCATATTGACTCCCATGGGTGGGGCTACACCATCGTCTCCACCCGAATGGACAGGAACATTGCCCCAGTCCACCTCACCGGCAACTCTGTTTTCTCCAAGACACTCGGTTGGTTTTTCTGCAACCACATGAGGTGGTCTTACGTTTGCACGCATCCCAGGTACTTTAGTGGACAAACAGTAGTCAGAATCAATTTCATCTTGAGTGTACAGAACCCTCTTGCTCTTCCTGTGTACATCCTCCTTCCTGATGTAATCTTTCCTGATGGTCTCGGTAGGGCTTGAAATCCGCGTTCCATTCCCCATCGAACTAGGCCTTTTGTTGCCGCTCTTGGGTGTGATCTCCTTACTGCCTCCCCTCACGGGTGTTGGCTCCAGGGTGCTGGCATTATTGCCTGACCTCTACGGTGTGTTCTTCTTCGAATTAGCCCTTTTCCTGCTACTATTGGGCGTGTTCTCCTTCGTGCTGGCATTATTTCCTGACCCCAGCGGCATGTTCCGCTCCAAATTAGCCCTTTTGCTGCTACTATTGGGCGTGTTCTCCTTCGTGCTGGCATTATTGCCTGACCTCAGCGGCGTGTTCCGCTCCAAATTAGCCCCTTTGCTACTACTATTGGGCGTGTTCTCCTTCGTGCTGGCATAATTCCCTGACAGCGGCATGTTCCGCTCCAATTTAGTGTTTTTCTGCTCCCACTGGGTGTGGTAGCCTCCGTGTTGGCCATCTTCGCCTCTTTGCTACCACTCCTAGGAGTGTTCACCACCGTGCTAGCCCTCTTAGCGTTTTTGCTGCTACCGTTCGGTGTGGCATTTTGACTGGATCTCAGGGGTGTACTCTGCGGCGTGGTGCCTTTTGTCGTGCCACTCTTGGGCGTGCTCTTATTTGGCGTGGTATCCTTTGTGACGTTCTTCTTCGGCGTGCCCTTTCTGGGGATGCTCTTCCTGCTCCTCTTTATGACGCTCCTCTGTAAGACTCTCCTCTGTTCGAAGCCACCCTCAGTGGCACCAGCCCTAGTGATGCCATGGATCAGGTCACCCCTGCCTTCTAAAAGTCCATCATCTCTATTGTCGAGTTCCAATTCCTCTCCAACCGTGAGCACTACCAAGTGGAAGTAAACTTCACCTCTATAATGTTTCCTTGTAAACGGTACGACTAAATCCCTAGTATCTTTCACTTCGATAGCCTTTTTGCTCCTATAACCATAATATAACAAACGTGCTTCCTGGGAGGACCACCACAGCACCTTCACACGTAACGATGCCATCAGGTCAGATAATTCTACCACTTCAGGGTCGTATCTGCCAAGGATTACATCAAACTCGTCATAGAATTTTTCTGTGCCATCATCTAATTTTGCAGTATAATCCGTGACACCGATACGAACGATTACTTTGCCATCATCAGGTTCTTTAGGATAGAAACCACCGAGAGGTTCGAGAGATGGAGCGGCACCATCAGACCCAGCCCCAATGCCACCGCCGCCATCACCAGCGTCATCATGAGCTGGATAAACCTCGGTGGAAGTACCATGACTAGGAGCAAGGCGAGGGACCTTAGCAGCGGGAGCTACATTACATGGTGGACAGACAGGGCCCCTTCTAACGACAGCCACAATAGGATCAGCTGCTACCATGTCGCCTCGACGATCAGGAGCAGTTCCCATAACAGAAGTGTTTCGAGTGCTAGCAGAGTCTAGACCATGAGCTGGCTTCAGACCAGCAGCTCGCTGAACCCGAGCACGGGTTCGAGGAGGAGAGAATGGTTCAGTCTTTGCAACAACAGTGGGGCAGCCTCCGGAAGCCTTGTTTTGCTCAACAGAGGCAGGGATTGGGTCAACAACGTCTAGATCAACAACAACACAAGGATGACCAGTACCAGCAGATTCCAGAGCACGGGTTCACACAACTTGAGGACGGTTTCGAGGAGAGAAGCACACAAGGCGGCGGTCTTGGCAAGAACAGCGGGGAAGCCTCCGGACGCCTTAGTTTGCTCAACAACAGCATGGATTGGGTGAGCAGCAGCCGCAGCAACACGGGCACGGGGAAGGGGACGACCAGTACCAGCAGATTCCAGAGCAGAGTTTTCCACAACGGCAATACGAGGACTCCTACGAGGAGGTTTCCTGACAGAAGCATGTCGCGGATGAGGAACCATATTTTTCTCAACAACAGCAGGGGTTCGAGTTAGACCTCCCTGTCCAATAATAGCTGGGCGACTCCCAGTAGCAGGAGCTTCCTCATCCACTATGTTACACACCAGCATAACCACGCGAAGCCTAACATGTTGTTTCATCAACCCAATTAGCTGACTGTCACACGCTATAGGAACCTTGAAGCCTCGTTCATCAACGATGCTGAACCGTGCAGTCTGCTCCAGCCTCATTTCAGCAAGTTAACGCACAGCAGCAACCAAACCAGGGATAGTGCATAACTGCACAGGCTAATTTAATGAGGTAGCCGCAGATGGTGACCAGAACCATGTAGTTGGGTTCAGCGGAGATCCTAGTTGACAGAAAATTGGAGACAAAAGATAAGAATTGTTTGTCAGCATCGTGCTAGCAAACAATTCTATGTTCGATATATCTCTGTAATGCCAATAGCCAGCTAGCAGTTATAGGTAGTGCGAATAGCAAAGAGAAGAGTAGCTCACCCGAAATTAGCCAGAAGTACTTCTTCCTCGGCAAATGGATCTGCCATCCTCCGCGTTGCTTAGCTCGTCGGCGGTAGAGGCTGGCTAGATCGTCGCAACGACTGGCACGACATTCGGCATTAGAGCTCGGTAGCAGCGAGTAGGCACAGCAACTTGGCGCCGGAGGTCAAATGCCCGAAGAGATCACTCTGGTTGGAGAGGGGATTTCAACGCCGCCGGTGCTAGGGTTCATGCGAAAGGAGGGAGGGGTGGATTTGTGAATTTGGTCAATGCATGATGCTCCTTTAGTATCTCGTTTCGCCTACATGGTTGTCGTGTTGGCGCTTGCGTCATGGAAATATTACTGACATGAGGGTCCCGACCGTCTACTTCACGGGGCAGTTTCACGGCATGTTTGGATTTGGTAGGGGTGAGACGAGTTTGCATCGAAATGGCCCCTCTCGGTAGTTGGCGGCCCAACTTTTCGAAACGCGGTAATTTCAGGCAACTTAGGTACCGCCATGCGCTGGCCTGCCAACTTTGGTACCGCAGACGAACAAGCCCGTCGGGAAGAGCTTCAGATCCCTCCCGATTTAGGGATGGAGATGACGGCGGCTATAGACTCTTTTGTGGATTTTTGATCGGGTACTTAGGGTTTATGTCCCGAGGGCATATTATAGTCAAAAGGGGAGGCCGAGGGGGTGCCGAAGGTGGCCACACCACCCCTTGGCGCGGGCCAGGCCTGGTCGCGTGGCCAGGTGGTGTGGTCGGCCTCTGGCCCTTCTCCGTCTCGTATTCTGGCACTTGATGACTTCCGGAAAAATAGGCACTTTGGCTTTTGTCTTGTCCAATTCCGAGAATATTCATTTTCTGACTTTCCTAGAACCAAAAACAGCAGAAAACAGGCAGCTGGCACTGTGGCTCTTGTTAATAGATTAGTCCAAGAAATCATATGAAAAGTACTCCAAAGTTGGAACGAAACAAAAGATAGTGGATAAAACCAAGCATGGAACATCAAAAATTATAGATACATTTGCAATGTATCACAAGGCGAACCAGAACCTGGCGGCGCCACTCCATTTGGGCTACCGGAGCATCGGCAGTGACCCCGGCCGACGGCGGCGAAAGGCGGCGCTCGACGCGAGGCCGAAGCAAAGCGAGAGGGAGGGGAAGGAGGGGCGCCTGAGCACCAGATGCTCACCGTGAAGCTAACGGAGGCGACGATGAGGCAGGAGGAGTCCGGAATTGACGAGGACGGCAGTGAAGGTCGTCGGAGACCGAGGTCTCGATTGAAACAATTCGGACCACGCCAGCTTTCTCTGCTAGGGGCAAGTGAACGAGGCGAGCAAGGCGGTCACCATGGTATGCCTGATAGGGCGTGTGGTGCTCCAGAACAATGGCAACAGGCGGCTCTGGACGGCTAGGGTTCCAGCAATGCGAGGATAAGGAGAAAGGAGGGGAACTAGGGTTCGTCCGGTGGCGGGAGGGGTACTTGTACACGCGGCGGATGATGGTAGCGTGCATGCTGTCGTAGGCGGGAATCGCGGCGCGGACGGACGGCAACGGTGGCGACAGGCAGCAGCTTCACCGTCGGGGACGAAGACGACAGAGGACGAAGGGGTATGGGCTTTGGGCCAAGTGGGCTTTAGGTGGGCCGCGAGCTACTACACGCTGAGCAGTGGAGAGGGAGGAGGCAAGCTGGGATGGGCCTGATTCGACTGCTGCTCTATTTTTTTTACACAAAACCTTTTTCCTTTTCTATTTGTATTTTCAAATTCAATATTTTTCTAATATTACCAAAATACCAGAGGGTGTCTAAAAGTATATAAAATATTGCAGGGACCCTTTTAGTCAATTTGGGCTCCACAGATTTTTGGTACTTTTCGAAATTCAAAACCCTTTTGAACTGATTTGAGAGAAAAAAGGAAGCTAGGGTGTTAGGAGTTTTGCATTATTTTCTTTGCATGCATTTTTAGAGATGATGCTCATGAATACAAACAACCCTAAATATAATATTAACTAAAACTGGGGTGTTACAACTTGGGAACTGTAGGATGCACTGATGCTGAAAAAGTGAGGTTTTGTGCTCACTTATTGGAGAGACCGGCTGCTTCTTGGTGGGACACTTTCCAGATCACCCACCCTCTAGATAGTGTTACTTGGGCCATGTTTGAGGAAGGGTTCAGGACCAACCACGTCTCTACAGGGACCATGAGCTTGAAGAGGAAGGAGTTCTGCAACCTGCACCAAACCAACCGCACCGTGGAGGACGACATAGAGGAATTCAACAACTTGTCCTGCTATGCCCCTGAGGATGTGGACACTGATGCCAATAGGAGAGAGAGGTTCCTAGATGGTCTCAGTGATGAGCTTTCACTTCAGTTGTCCGTGGTTTATTTCCCCACGTTTTTGGAACTGATGGACAAGTCTAGATTCTTGGAGGGGAAACACCAGCACGTGGAGAGGCGCAAAAGGAAGCATAGAAATCACTGCTCAGGATCACACCATCGTGCTTGCACTTCTTATGATGGAGACTCTAGACACCACAAGAATGGAGACATGGTCATAACCACAACTATTAAAAGAAGGATATTAGCCAAGTGACATGTCTCAAGTGCAACCAGAAGGGACACTATGCTGATAACTGCTCTGAGAGGAAGATTGAAGCTGGAGACAAGCCAGATCCAACCCCGAAGGCAACTGTGAACCATGTGCATGCATGTAAAGTACTCAACAAGACATACTTCATGACTAGTAAGTTCCTGGCTAATTCATGCATCACACTCAGAATTTTTCAATACTGGTGCACCGTAATCATTTATATCAAGACATTCATGGATATGAATAGTTACATATGGAGTTACTTAGAGGATTTGTTAAAGTGAACACTCTAGGAAAGGATCGATACCTAGTACAATATACCATAATTAAATCCTGGAGATTGGTAGCACACAGTTTCCTCACTAGCTTAATGATATTGGATTCACATGACTTAGATGCAACTCTACGGTGGATTTGAAGGTTAAGAACCAAGTTTTAATAGATTGGTATGCCAAAAGGAAAAAGAATCAAATGTAGTCCAACAATTAGATTTGGAGATGCCAACTTCAATTTTCTTAAGGGGGTTAGCCTCGAGTATACCACCCACACCCTTGCTAGCCATTTCGAATCTCGGGACGAGATTCATCTTATGGGGGTTAGTCTGTCACATACCAAGTTTTTAGAAATTTGCGATTAGAAAAAATTGCATTTGCATTGCATTGACATGGCATTATTTGCATTCATGCAAACATTTATTTCCAAAACTCTATTTGAACAACCAAAGTTTGAATTGTCAAAAGGCTCCCAAGAGATCAACTAAGGATTTTATAAATCCGATATACTTGATCAATAGAAAATACTACAAACTGATCCTAAAATGACCTACTGAATAATACAAAATTTTAGAACCAAAACTGAGCTCATTTGGAGCTATTATGGTATAAATACAAACACATAAAGTTATGAAAGAAATGAAATTTACAAGGATTTATAAATCCGCTAATTGAAAACTAGTGAAAATATTATAAAAATGATCATATGTTGATTTACAGAATTTTAGACAAATTCAGAAATAAAAATCATCTCATTTGGAGGTTATATGAAAAAGGTATAAAAAATAAGAAATAGAAAAAGAATAAAAAAACTAATGTACCCTACCCGGCCGAGCACCCGGCCGAGCACCCGGCCCAGTCCCCGGCCTAGCTACTGCCCGCGCGCCAGCAAAGTGAGCAGCGCGCAGCGCAGGGCAGCGCTGCAGCAACTAGCGGCCCAGCTAGCAGTCCAGCAGCCAGACCCGGCCCGCTTCCCCTCTCTCTGCGGCTGACACGCCTGGCCCACCCACTCGTCTTCCTCGCTGCACCTAGAGACCGAACGAACACGATCGATTCCGATCGACCCTCCCCGCTGAAATCGGTTGATTTTGTTCTGTTTTTGCCCACATCCACATGCCTCCTCCCAATAAAAACCCCTCCTCTCGCCACGTGCAAAATTTTCCAAAAAATCTAAACCCTAGCCGCCCTAGTCGGAACCTTCCGATCCGCCGCCATAGAAGTCTTCAGGTGATCTCGAACCCAAGGTGTCGATCCACCCCACGCCCTATTTTCTCCGCTAATCGCTCCCCCTCGAACAAATCTGTCGTCTCACCGTTTTCCCCATCTCGCAGGAGCTCCCGAGCGCCCGCAGTCGCTCGCCGGAGTGCTGCCGGAGGCTAAAGCGAGTTGACTCCCCTTCTGTCACTAGAGGAAGCGAGAGGCCGTGCTGTGACCACCGCAGCAACCTCTGTCCCTGATCGCTTCACCTGGACCCCTCTACCCTTGCTGGAGATCACCGGAGCACCGCTGTTGGCCATCGCTTGAGCCGCCAGCCGCCTCCACCTCGCCGCCAACAAGAGGTGAGGATGAACACGTCCACGGCCGCACGATCGCGATCGGACGGCCCAGATCAGCTAATCCTAGCGAAGCGGTACCGCCCAATGGGTGCTTGCCGCGTGGCTACCATGTCGCCAGCTGATATGTTGCTAACGTATCTATAATTTTTAGTATTCCATGCTTGTTTTATATCTACTTTGTTATGTTTTGTCCACACTTTGGAGTATTTTTATAAAATTTCTGGGACTAACCTATTAACAAAATGCCACAGTGCCAGTAGCCTATTTTCTGCTGTTTTGGTTCCAGGAAAGTCAGAAAATGAATATTCTCGGAATTGCACCGGACAAAAGCCAAAGTCGATATTTTACCGGAAGACTCACGGAGCCAGAAGACGAGACAGAGAGGGGCCAAAGGGCGGCCACACAATGTGGTGGCACGGGTCCACCCTGGCCACGCCACCTGGTGGTGTGGGCCCCTGGCCGCCCACCGACCTTGCCTCTTCGCCTATAAGATGCCTCCCGATGCAAAAACCCTAAATCGTCCAGCCTCCAGCAACGAAAAGTTCCATAGCGCCACTGCCACCGAAGGGGAGATTTGGGGGACAAAAAGTCTATGTTCGGGTACCCTATCAGGACGGGGAAGTGCCCCTAGAGCCATCTCCATCGATCTCCACCACCATCTCCATCACGGTTGCTGACTCCCATGATGAGGAGGGAGTAGTTCTCTCTCAAGGCTAAGGGTTCTACCGGTAGCTATGTGTTCATCTCTCTCTCCATGCATGATCATATTGTGATCATGAGCTTTGTAATCAAGTAGATCTACCTTGCTACTCAAGTGCTTTAATAGATCTCTGCTCTCCCCATGTGTGTGAAAGTGACAGCGTGCACACCATGGTGGCACTTAGGCTAGAGATTACAATTACTTGTTATGATTTATATTTGGAGTTGGATGTTTCTATGAAATTGTGGTGTTTGTTGGAACCATCTAGCGCTCAAGGTGATAGTGTGGGGTTATCTAGATGGGAAAAGCGGACTTTGAGGAGTGCTATTATATCCCTACCATGGATTAGAGTGTCCAACCGGAGAGTAGTTAAGAGTAGTATCATAAAGAGAAGATATTTATATGAGAGTGTTCACTAGTGAAAGTATGATCCCTAGGGCTTGTTTCTAAACATTGAAACACCGTTTGCAATTAGATATGTTACATGTTTGCTTTCTTCCATCTTTATTTCATTTTGCCTTTAATCTCTTCCACGCCATCAAGCTATTTTCTAGCACCGTTACCCTTATAATTATCCATACCACTTGTATTTTACTATCTCTTCACCAAACTAGTGCACCTATACACCTGACAAGTGTATTGGGTGTGTTGGGGATACAAGAGACTTCTTGTATCTTGATTGCAGGGTTGCTTGAGAGGGGATACCTTTGACCACTTCCTCCCTGCGTTCGATAAACCTTGGGTGATACACTTAAGGGAAGTTTGCTGCTGTTCTACAAACCTCTGCACTTGGAGGCCCAACAACTTTCTACAAGAATAGAAGTGCGTAGACATGAAGCTATTGTCTGGCGCCGTTGTCGGGGAGGTAAGGTAAAAGGTACTGACATCCTCTGGTGTGAGTGCTCAAAGTCATTTCCTTTAGATTCTGCAATTTTTTCTTTTTTTTCTTGTTTTCACTAGTTAGGCTTAATGGAAAACAACAAAAAATTAGAGTGCTTTATAGTATTTTTCTTGAGTTAGGACATGAAGTGTTTGAAGAGAAAATTAAAAAACCTATGGAACTTTATTTGCATGCTAATAGAAATGTTGTTAGTATGAATTCTTTGGACACCATTATTGCTAATGCTACGGAAAAGTCTAAGCTTGGGGAAACTAGTTTTTATGAAAATGATTTTTTAGCTCCCCAACTTTGGAAAATAGCTATTCTATTGCTTATGATGATACCAAACCTCCAATATATGATGATTACAATGATAAATATGATATTTTCAGTCCACCTACTATTGAGGAGAAAATTAATTATGATTACAATATTCCTCCTATATTTGATGATTATGGTGATGAGAATAATAATGATAGCTATTTTGTTGAATTTGCTCCCACTGTGATTAATAAGAATGACTATTCTTATAGGGAGAGTAATAATTGTTTTATGCATGTGGCTCATGATAAGAATGTTTCATGTGATTGTTATATTGTTAATTTTATTCATGATGCTACTGAAAGTTATTATGAGAGAGGGAAACATGGTTTTATGTATCTCAACAACATTAAGTTTCCCCTCTTTATGTTGAAATTCTTGAAGTTGCACTTGTTTTGCTTTCCTATGCGTGTTGCTTTGTGATTTCATGACTTGTTTCTTTACAAGATTCCTATGCATAGGAAGTGAGTTATACTTAAATGTGTTTTGAATTTGCTTCTTGATGCTCTCTTTTACTTCAATTCAAATTTCTTATGCGAGCATCTTCTCAAACTATCAAGCCTAACTTAAAGGCGTTAAAGACAAGTACTTATTGGGAGATAACCCAAAAGTTTTAGATGATTCTTGGAAGTCATTACCTCTGTAATAACCTCTCCTTATCCTTTTTATTTGCTTTTTGTGCCAAGAGTAACCTCTAATGAGAGACAAGTAATGATTGGGAAAGTTGCTGTCCTGAAACAGATTTTTGTACTTCACTGTAAAAATCCGTATAAAATCTCTGTACGTAGTTTTGAGACGTGACTTTTTGTGCTTCTGCCCTAGGTTGTTATCTAACTTTCGTCAGTTGAACACTTTTCCATTTGAGCAACAGAAGGTCTTTGAAAAAATTGTTTTTTACCTGTTGGTCTGTTTTGACAGATTTCTGCCATTATTTTCATTTGCTTCTTGTTGATTCCTTTTTGAGTTCTTTTTGGGGAATTGAGCTTTTTGAGGGAAGCGCTACAGTATGTTGTGTTTTAGTGGAAGTTTTATTGGTGTTGAAACTGAACTCAAAGACTTATTATCTTTAGTGCACTAATGTTGCTAATAAAGATTGTGTGAAGTTTTGTATAAAGGAAAATTTTCAGGTGTAAGGAAAGAATGATGTAATGAGATGAATAATGGACTAAAGCTCAAGCTTGGGGATGCCACCCCGTGTCACCTTAAGAAATATCCAAGAAGTACAAGTGTCAAAGCTTGGGGATGCCCAAGGCATCCCTTCTTCATCGATACAAATCTCAGGTTTCTTCCAAACACTTTATTTTTATTGTTTCATGCATAGTTGCGTTGTTCTTGGAGCATCTTCTTTTTAGTTTTTTTTTGGTTTTTTGTTTTCTTGGTTTTCTTAGTTTGCTGAATAAATTGGTTGGACCCCCTCTTTCATACATTGGTTTTCAAATAGTTTGGTTTGGATTGGAAAAGAGTAGGAAAGTTAATGCTTACGTGGTAAAAAGAGCTTGTTTTGACTGTGGCCTATGCTTTGTCATGCCATTCTTGATATTGTTTTGGCTTTATGCTTAGTATTCTTTGCTGTAGCATGACATGTTATAAACAATTGAGATTGCTTAATGTTCCTTGGAAGGATTATGCGTTGCTTTAGCATATTAAAGCATAGTATTGTGGTATTCTCCTTTGATGCTTTATTTGGGTTGACTTGGCACATGCTCACACCATGTTATGACTATCCCAAGTCACCATAGCCTTGATGATCCTTTAGTTTTCAACTTGTAATATCACTTTATGCTTTGATCAATGATGTTTTGTCGCTCTGCATGATTAATGCCATTATTGCTCTCTTAGTTGGCCGCTCCTAGTCTTTTGCTAGCCTCCGTAACCAAGTATGAGTTCCACTCATGCATCCAACTCCTTAAACCAAGTTATTCCAAAGAGTCCACCATACCTACCTATTATCATTTGCTATTCCAAGTATATTCATGTTTTTATCTACCTTCCGAATTAAACTTGTTATGTGAAAATTAGTGATTAAAGCTCTCACGAACTTGATGGCACACTTTACTTTTCTTGCAATTAATAAACTTGAACCATTGTGTCCATCTTTGTTACGTATATGCTTGCCCTTTATAAGTTGAAATTAGCAGAACCATGTATCATGGGGAACGCTTTCAACATTGCACTTGTACATTGTACCTCGTTGATATCATGTTCTTTTGCTTACGGATCCCGGCGGTGTGAAATAAAAGGGGAACTTGTAAGATCATGGAGTTTGTATGTGTGTTAGTCAAACGCCTGGGCCGCTAGCCTAATCCATGCCTAATCATGGTGGAAACTTGCAGCATAACCATAATGAGCACTCTATGAAGCATCCTTAATAAAAACCTATGCAAATAGCAAATAAAAAGATTGCTAAGATGCTCATTGTCTGCTTGCCTTGTCATTTTGATTATGGGATAGCTCATGTATCCTATGCAAGGGGTACCCCGTTGGCGGTTCTCTATGATACATATGTACTTACAATGACAAGAGCTTACTTGTGACAAAAGTTGAGTAGCATGAGGTTCGGTCTTCGTTAGTAAGGGGCGTGAGATTTCGACTTATAACTTGTCAAGCATATCCTCTTAGTTGTGTCACTTTAACCTTAATCACTTCAAGATGCTTATGATAGGGGCAATGAGAGCTGAAAGCTAACAAGTACCATATTTTTTGGAAGCTCTTTATGAAACTTGAATCTCTACTTCCTTCTATGAAGGCCTTTCTTTTACTTTTATGTTGAGTCTCCACCTTCTACCTTTATGCACCTACTTCGAGAGCATAGTGGCCATTCTTAGTTCTATGTGCATTGTCCCAAGATTTGTTGATTGATGCATAACTTGATATTGCTTGTTCTTAAACTACTTGTATCTAGTCACTCTTATAAACTTTGAAGGATTCCTATGCATTTATGTTTGCTACTCTATGAGGGACAAGCTTGTATCCAGTCACTCTTATAAACGTCTTGCAATGCATTGTTATTCAAGAACCTTTGTTTGTTCCTTTTCATGTTACAACATAGTTGCTATGGCTTATTGTTAGAACTTTATCTTTGATGCTATGTTGAAGTACTATGATCCCAGCTATCAATTTTTTACAAATACTTTGATCAAGTTTATGTTGGTGCATGTCACCTCAAAAATTATTCTTTTTTATCACTTACCTACCCGAGGACGAGCAGGAGTTAAGCTTGGGGATGTTGATATGTTGCTAACGTATCTATAATTTTTGATGATCCATGCTTGTTTTATATCTACTTTCTTATGTTTTGTCCACACTTTGGAGTACATTTATACACTTTCTGGGACTAACCTGTTAACAAGATGCCACAGTGCCAGTTGCCTGTTTTCTGCGGTTTTTGCTTCTAGGAAAGTCAGAAAAAGAATATTCTCGGAATTGGACCGGACAAAACCCAAAGTCGATATTTTACCGGAAGACTCACGGAGCTAGAGGATGAGACGGAGAGGGGCCATAGGGCGGCCACACCATGTGGTGGCGCGAGTTCACCCTGGCCACGCCACCTGGTGGTGTGGGCCCCTGGCTACCCATCGACCTTGCCTCTTCGCCTATAAGATGCCTCCCGATGCAAAAACCCTAAATCATGCAGCCTCTAGCCACGAAAAGTTCCGCAGCGCCGCCGCCACCGAAGGGGAGATTTGGAGGATAGAAAGTCTCTATTCCGGCACCCTGTCGGGACGGGGAAGTGCCCCCGGAGGCATCTCCATCGATCTCCACCACCATCTCCATCGCCGTTGCTGGCTCCCATGATGAGGAGGGAGTAGTTCTCTCTCGAGGCTAAGGGTTCTACCGGTAGCTATGTGTTCATCTCTCTCTCTATGCATGATCATATTGTGATCATGAGTTTTGTAATCAAGTAGATCTACCTTGCTACTCAAGTGCTTTAAAAGATCTCTGCTCTCCCCATGTGTGTGAAAGTGATAGAGTGCACACCATGGAGGCACTTAGGCTAGAGATTACAATTACTTGTTATGAGTTATATTTGGATTTGGATGTTTCTATGAATTTTTGGTGTTTGTTGGAACCATCTAGCGCTCAAGGTGACCGTGTGGGGTTATCTAGATGGGAAAATCGAACTTGGAGGAGTGCTATTATTGCCCTACCATGGATTAGAGTGTCCAACCGGAGAGTTGTTAAGAGTAGTATCATAAAGAGAAGATATTTATATGAGAGTGTTCACTAATGAAAGTATGATCCCTAGGCCTTGTTTCTAAACATTGAAACACCGTTTGCAATAGATCTGTTACATGTTTGCTTGCTTCCATCTTTATTTCAGTTTGCCTTTAGTCTCTTCCATGCCATCAAGCTATTTTCTAGCACCGTTACCACTTATAATTATCCATACCACTTGTATTTTACTATCTCTTGAGGACAGGTGCACCTATACACCTGACAAGTGTATTGGGTGTGTTGGGGACATAAGAGACTTCTTGTATCTTGATTGCAGGGTTGCTTGTGAGGGGATACCTTTGACCACTTCCTCCCTGAGTTCGATAAACCGTGGGTGATCCAACATTTGTCTACAAGAATAGAAGTGCATAGACATCACCAGCCAACCGCCGGTCAGCTTGACTGCGCAGTGTTTTGTTTTAATGAATTAAAAAATTGCTGAAAACCAAATTAACTTCAAAATTTCATAGTATATACATGTCCAAAAATTGCAAATAATATACCGTTGGATTCACAATTTCATGAAGAATATTAACATGTAATTGGATAAGACATTTACTGTAAGTATTTAAGAAGATAACTACTACTCAGAAAATTGCATATAATATGTCTATGGAATCACAAGAAGGAGTAGAATCTGTTTCGGCAATAAAATTGAAGGTTTACAGTACATAATAATTTTAATGTATTAAAATGCATTTAGTAGTATTTTAATTCTACAAAAATATCTGTAAGTCCTTTTGGCATGATTCTTTTTACCCCTGGCTCTAAATTGTTATATCAATCTAGTAGTAGTTTTGCGCAGATTTTACAACACTGTACTCGACCTAGACTTAATATTTGCTTAAACCTATTAAATTGGATCAACAATTCTTGCTAAATGGTTTTAATGCATCAAAGGTTTTCCATGCATGTCATCATTAGTCACAATGATTAGAGAATATACAATCACTACTGAATTCTTGTTTAACTTGTCATGCATGCATTTGTGCACTTGTCTATGATTGTTTATGGATTGTTTATGTGTTGCAATTGTATCGTGTAGATTATGACGAGTGGAGCACTTGATTTCTTTCGACCGCTGTAGCCAAGGCAACTAGAAGCTATTTTGTTCATGATATTGTCCTACTACTTTCCTTGCATATGCTATGTATTTTGTAGATGCATGGATATGATCTACTAGTGCTATGTATGTCCTATACTATGTGGTAGGTATCACCTATAGTTGAGCCACCGTTGGTAGATGTGCTTAGCCATGCTGTGATGGCCGAGGGATGGGTTACATCATTTGAAAGTGTTTATAAAGAGTTGGTTTGCAAAAACTAAAACAACATAATCAATGAATCCCTTGGTGTGATGCGATTGCCATTTTTTGGTTGTTTCAATGCGGAAAGGCACCCAAGTATCTAGAGAAAATGATTGGCTTCCTTATTTAGTAGCTTACCTATACAACCATGTGCCAATAATGAAAGGAGAGGTTGGCTGGACTTACTATGTTATGGCGACTCGAACCCACGTAGCCAGAGATATAGAATTTTGGTAGGTTGGTACGGTGCATGTCGGGTTTGGGGAGCTACTCCCCGAAATGTCTCTTCTTGGACTTATCCCTATCATAACACAATATGGGTGTTATGGTACGAGCTAGACTGACCAAGTCTCATGGGTAAAGTGTACAAACCCATGCAGGGTGTCTAATCCAAGTACTTAGCCATGTCCTCGGTTATGGATAATTGAGTTTCTTAATATTGAGGTTTTGACTTGTTTCTCGTTCATTCTAATTTCCTAATTGTTTTAATGATGATGGGTTAAGTTAATTGGGATCATTTCAAAGAAAATCTAAAACTGATTATGAAAGTAGGACAAATGCTTTTGAAAATGCAAGCTAGCCAAAGCCCCACTTGGCCAAATAAGCATGTAGATGCTAGGGATACTTGTCTCCTTACTTAGCTCTACTTGCCATACATTAAAAGTATTGACCCTTTGGGGCTGCTACGTTTTATGTTGCAGGTTATACCGATTCTTAGTGATCGAAATAGGTAGCGGTACTCCACTCGACATTTGTTCACTTGTGGGCAATTTGAAGATGGAGCCTATTACATGTTTATGCTTCCATATGCTACTTTGTTATTTGAGCTAGCCTTTGAGCTAAGCACTATGTAATAATTACAATTCTAGATCATTCGATGTAATGATGATGCACTGTTATATTCTTTGGTATTCATCTATACTGTGTGTGCCAGTGAACCAATCTAGGGATTGGAACTATACACAGGAACTCAGCCTTTTCAGGCAAGGGTGTTACAATATGGCCATGACCTTGGTCATTCAGTCTGAAATCTAAGAATGTTCATACTCATTGACAACTAACCCTAAATTCGCTTAAATTTTACCACTTACTTTCAGGTTAGAATTTTACACAGACGGTGGGAGTACATTTTACATCAAGGACCTCAAAGGGGAAAATTACATCGAGGTACGTAAATTTAGCAGGAAGCACCGTAAAATTAAGCAAATGAAAATAGTCAAGTTCGGCTCCTTCTCGAGAGTGAACCTGACCGAGCCATACTCTTCATACTACTTCCTCTTTGTTTGTTTTCAAAATATTGCCAAATTTGGCGGCATGCAAATTCTTGGATATGGGATCATGAATCATCATCATAAAGTATGATGTAGATATGGCCATGATCTTGGTTGTTCGTCTTGAAATCCAAGAATGTTCATACTCATCGACAACTAATATTCTTAAATACGTTTAAATTTTACCACTTGCTTTTAGGTTTGAATTTTACATGGATGGTGGAAGTACATTTTGCATCAAGGACCTAAAAAGGTAAAATTACATCGAGGTCCATACATTTAACAAGAAGCACCCTAAAATTAAGCAAGGAAAACAATCATGTTTTGCTCCTTCTCGAGAGAGAAGCTGATTGAGCCATCCTCCACTACAAGAAAAGTTGGCATTTACAACGGATGATTTTCGTGGTTGAAGGCCCATTTTTCGTGGCTAAAAAGTCTTTTACGACGGATGCCCCTCGTAGTAAATGCCCCGTCACAAAAGAATCTACCATGGTTTTTTTCCTGACCGTGGCGGATCGCACCCTTTAGCCATGAAAATTTGTTCCATCATAGATCTGTTCACCAACCGCGTTCACTGCCGTCGTCATGCAAAATTGCACGTGGCAAACACCGTTAACGACCAGTTACCGCCGTTAACGGCCATGGAAACCGTGGTAGAAGCCAGGTCCAGCCAAGGCCCACTCATAATTAAGTGGGCCGGCCCATCAAGAGAGCGCAATAAGATTACAGCCCATTACTATTTTGTCTGACACTATTTGAAATGGGCCCAAAGATGTGGCCAGCAGCGACCCATGAATGTCAGGGCTGTTACTGTTTCGGCCTACAAAAGCCCACACTTTTCGAACACTGTGCGGCATGTTAACAGGCTCCGTCAAGTAGGTCTGATACTATTAAAGCCCACAGTCATCCCGTCACTGTTCTCACAGCTCGTCATGGGCCACCTACGAACGACCCACTTTTTAGAAGGTCCGAAACTGTTCTAGCCTTTTACTATTCTGGCTCGTTACTGTTCTGGCCGTCTACTATTCATGTCCATTACTGTTGTGGCCCTTTACTATTGTGGCCCGTTACTGTGCTGGTTGCCCCTACTCTGGCCTGTTACTATTCAGGCATGTTACTGTTCTGGCCTATTAGTATTTACGCATGTTAATGTGCTGGATTGCCACTGTTCTGGTCTGGTGGTGTTTTGGCCTGCTATTGTTTGGCCTGTTACTGTTTTGGCCTGTTACTGTTTTGGCCTATTACTATTTCAGCATGTTACTCTTTCGGCATGTTACTGTTTTGGCCTGTTACTATTTTGGCCTATTACTGTTTCGGCCTGTTACTGTTCCGGTCTATTACTGTTTTGGCATGTTGGTGTTTTCGCAAGTTACTGTTGCTGTTTTGGTCTGTCACTGTTTTGTCATGTTACTATTTTGGCCAGTTACCGTTATTGTTTCGATAACTCTGAAACCTGATCGACCTGGCTGGCGCAGTTATGGTACAACCATGCGTGGACGGTGTCAACTAAATGGCTACATGGCCTATGCAAGTTATCTAGATATTACATCAGCTTCAAACTTCTTAAAATGAACAAAAAGGAAAGAAAATTTAGCTCTTCAGTTGCGAATCAAGTTGATAGCAGAGTCCTCAATTTGCTATATCAATCCATCAACTGCATCTCCCTTTGAGTGTGACAGCTACATTGGAAAACCACCTTGAGATATGATCTTGTAGTCCCCTCTTTGGTGGCGATAGCAATAATTGCAGTCTGAAACTAACTAATAACAAGTTAATACAGCAAAGAAGACAAACTACACATAGCTAAGAATGAACCAGATAGGAATTATAACTGCATAATACAAACTTGTAGAGCAGGAATGCAAACCATGAATGAACTATATAGTAGATGATAGTTATGTCGTTGCCTAGGACGAATCATAACCAAATACGAGATATAATGGTGTGGCTTGTGAACCTGTAGAATAGGACAAACAAGCATTAGACAAGTATACCAACAATGAAATGAGCAATCAAATAAAGTGTTTCTTAGAATTTCAGTATAAACTAGCCAGGTCATTTCAGCAAATATATATGGAAGTAGTGGTATCTACTGGAATGCAAGAGACATTGGGTGACTTGGAATTTGCGGTGAGCTACACAATGGCATGCAGTTACTGTCATATCTAAGAATGAACCACATAGAAATTATAACCGCATCATACCAGAACTTGTTGAGCAGGAATGGAAAACACGAATGTACTATACAGTAAAGAATAATTATGCCGTTGATTAGGACGAACCCGCACAAGATACATAAAATATATAATGGCATAGATGGTGGACGTGTAGGCTGTGCAAACCAACATGTTCAGTGTTTCCTTTTTGAGCTCTACACAAAGAAAACGAAAATAGTCAGTGTTGTAGCTTTTGAAGAACCAGATGGCAACAACAAAATTATAATCGAACTAGTACAAAGAGTTTGAACGGATACCACAGGATAGCAGCACGATGCCATGGAGGAAATAATAGCAGGAACTTAGCTCAGGAATAACTAGATAGAGTCAGTAACTGTGTAGCAGGGAATCCACACTAATATTTTCCACTGACATTACATTTTGCAAGAACTACACAATAGCAGGCATTTACTGGTGTACGGAGCTGCTAAGATAAGAACATGTGCATGACAAAATAACAGACATGTGCATGACTTGTTACTTGTAGAGCAGCGAATGCAAACCAACATGTCTAATAACCTTGTATGTACTAGCACGAAGAACAGGCGTGCCCAGTGACTTGTATGTACTAGCACGATTACAAAAATGCAATTCACTGCAACAGGCTTGAACCTGCTATACCGCTGACAAAACAAAAATGGGTTGGAGATCTGGTTACCTTGGTCGGAGAGGCGTCTAAGCATTGTCGGTAGCGTGCGAGTGACGACCAGGTCATTGAGGGTGCTGCGGTTGCGGTGGCTGTTGGCGTCGGGGAAGCAGATCTTGGGCGGCTGATGTCGATGCAGTCAACGGCAACGACCGTGTAGCTGGTCTGGAGCAGTGGACATGGAACTTGTTGAATTAGATCTAGTCTGGTAGACAACGGTGAAGCTGCTCCGATACGGTTGGGTAGCTTCCAGCGGCAGGGAAGCAGAGCGTGCGCGGTCGACAACATCATAGGCACGGTCAACGAGACCACAGCTCTGGTGAAGTGGCAGAGAGACCCGGTGAACTAGATCCGATGGGGTAGGCATTGATGAAGCGGCTCCGGTAGCCGTGGAATTGCCGCCGGGTCTATGGAGGTGAACAGAAAAAAATTACGATCGTGCCCCCAAGCTACCGACTTTAGCGTTCCGTAGGGCGTCGAAACAATGGGTAGAAAAGGAATTTTAACGTCAAAAGTTTTTGAAACAGAGGGACTCAAAATGCTTCAAAGTCGGTCTCTGGTTTTGCCGCTCGATTGAGCTTTTGAATTTGGCTAATAATAGAAAAATGGTAATTCCTCGATGGGAGATTTTGCCTCAAAGGTTTTGAAACGGTGGGACGGGAAATGCTTCAAGGTCGGTCTATGATTTTTCTACTCGACCGAGATTTTGAATTTGTCTACCGGACAAATAATAATAATAGAAAAATGATTCTCCATGGTGGGAGATTTTTCCTCAAAGTTTTTGAAATGGCGGGGCGGGAAATGCTTCAAGGTCGGTGTGTGAATTTGCCGCCCGATTGAGATTTTGAATTTGGCTACCGGACAAATAATAATACTGTAATAGAAAAATGGTATTCCATGATGGGATATTTTGCCTCGAAGTTTTTGAAACGGTGGGGCAGGAAATTCTCAAGGTTGGTGTGTGTTTTGCCGCTCGATAGAGATTTTGAATTTGGCAAGAGTCCAAGTAAGATTAGAAAAATGGTACTCCATCGGTGGGAGATTTTGGCTGGAAATGTTTGAAATGGAGGGGCGCGAAATGCATATGAGTAGGTTGGGATTTTGCAGCTCGATTTTACGATTTTGAATTTGGCTAGCGGCGAAGTAATAATAGAAAAGATAGTTATAGACTAGTACGCTATCTGGTCAGGAATTGAAGGCTGAGAGTCACATCAACTGACCATCCATTACATAATTGCGTAGAACATTGGTAAATTTTGCCGCTCAACTGAGATTTTGAATTTGGCTAGAGTACAAGTAATAATTTGAAAAAATGCTACTCCCTATTTTTAGAAATAAAAACATATTCCCATAGAAAAATAATGTTGACTCCATCTGCGAAATTATTTGGGCTGTAGGTTTTTACCCTCGATTAAGATTTTAAATTTGGCTATAGTCCTAGTAACAAAAATTACGAGCGAATCCCACCACCCATCCCAGCAATTTCACAATCGCCATTGGTCATTAGTACGATAGGTCAAATGGAATTTCGCAGTATACGAAACGAAAGATTAAACATGGGGCCCAAATATTTCGTGTAGGCCGGAGCTTTTGCCTCTCGATTCAGAATTTAAATTTGGTGACAGTCCAAGTAATAACTGCTAGTAGACCGTACTTCCCTATGTTCACGAATCCAAGGCCTGGTCACATCAACTGATCATCCAGGACCTTGCTCAAAGAAGCCTTTTTCTGGACGGAGGGGTAGAAAATTGGATACCATGATCTCGGATTCAAAAATATTACAGGGGACGGCGGGAGGATTTGTGGCTCTAGTACGGTTTTGAATGTGACTACTCCAAGTAAGGTCTTTTTTTTGCGGGTCGTACACCATTTGTTCATCAGTCTATTTAGACGTGAAAGAAAATGTTGAGCTCCGATTCAAAAATGTATTTCCATTTATCACATGACGTGTATGAATTTGGTGTGCAAAAAAGGTCTAATGCATTGTTTTGAGAACCTGAACCTTATGATCAATGATCCAGGACAGCAACACTTGTAACATAATGTACTGTATCACACTAGTACATATTGGTGCATCCACCATACAAATTAAAGGCATGCCGCAACAAGGAAACAACCTAAGTTCATAACAAGTGCATACTAGTGCACTAACAAATACTTTCAGCTTTAGGTTCCATTTCACGACAAAGGGACTGACCTAAGCTGTTAGTGCTCAACCACAAATACTGAGCATCTTCATGACTTTCTCCTTATTTTCTATGGAGTGCTCCAGCCGAATTAAAATTTCTTCTAACTTTGCGATCAAACGTTCATTGTATACACTTAGGCCAGATGATAACGATTGTTCAGCTTGGAGTTGTTCCTCTAGAACTTGAATATGCAAAGAAATGGCCTTGGAGTTGGACTTGAACTTGAACTTGGAATTTGACGAGCTCGCTGGGAACCCAGCATTACACAGCAACATATTCTTGGCTATAGCACCGTGTTGTAGTACCTTGGAAAATAAATCCACACATTCTTTTGGAGTTTTTCCTGAACAGTCTTTCCCAGAATTTGCCAGCTCCTCTTTCAATTCATCCTAGAAAGTTTTTAGTTGATAGACATGAGTAAGAGAAGTGAAGTTACTACATAGAAACATGCAGACAGGTTTAACATATGCATGAACTGCTATAATTGGCAGTGCTGATAACACATCTTATACACTTTAGTAAAAAGATCTTTTTGTCGTGTATCTTTTTTTGATGTCATTTACTAACAAGACGAAAAATGTGGCTTCCTGTGTAAACACTGTGAGGTGCATGATATGCCAACTGTTTGTGCAATTTATAACTGAAACTGACTTTAGTTGCAAATTATGAGGGAAAATGAAAACAAAACTAAGAAGCAGTCCAAGCAAGGTTGCATATCAAACTTATACGTACAAATCACTGCAAGTGCAACATCACAAAATGCAGAGAAGACTTACAACAACTTTCTTTACAATGACACCATATCTATCCGTCTAACATCCCTCAAATTTCTCCAGCATAGTCAACTGTTTTTTGGATCCCCATTAGACTTCGTCTGCATTTGGATGGGCAAAATTAAATTGCATCACATGGTGGAAACAGAGGTTGAAAGATAAGATGCATATAGATTCCACAACATTAATTACATACTTATTTAAAATATACAGTACAGAACAACATGTCCTTACCAATTGGTAGAGGTGCCCATTTATGCTGCGGGATCCTGTGCGACTTAGTACTCGTACTTTATTATGGCTGGAACAGTTCCTTTGAGCGATGGCCTACAAAATGAGAGTTGTAAAACACATGAATAAATATGAATTGACAATGCGATCTAGTCTCAGTCTTCTCAAAGCATACCTCATTCTTTTGATCAAGCTAGTGGTGGAGAAGATCACCCCACTGATCATCAGTCATGTAATCCACAGGAGACGTTCTTGTAACATCCTTAAAACACTTGACAGAGAAGTGTTGCTTCTTTAGCCTGTGGCGCTGTTGGCGCAAACATGCGGAGAATATGCTTTTGAGAACAACCTTTACTTCCTCGCTATTCTCATCGAACATGAAAAATCTCTATAGACAACAATGAGGATCATATATAACAAACGACAAGCTAAGAAGACAAGGGATAGAGCAATGGAGTATGTCCAAGAGACAGAGGACTTACATGTAACTTCTTCAGTAAACCTTCAAAATGCTCAGGGATATTTCAGTGGTGTTTCCATGAGGGCAAGATGGGAATATCATTTCTCACAAAAACGCCTGTGATCGATGCAATATAAGCAGATTCATGTGGATCGAGTGGCCTTCTAAATCCTACTATAGATGTGATCGGAAGTCTTGATTTAGTTAGTTCAAGCATCTGCTCAAGATTTTTTCCCATCGTCGGCCCCCTTGTTAATCTTCGTCATAGTGTAACTAAAAAAATTTACATCAAAATATCAATGTATACATATTACATATAAAAGGGCATGCTACTACTAGTATCTGAACATATAACAAATTTGGTGTCAAGCTCATTTAAAAGGGAGTAGTATATGTCTCTGTCAGTAGTAAAGGTCGTTGGGAGATCATAACCAGTTCGTTGATGAAAACATGCTGTTGAAACTAGTTCTACTGCCAATTCTTCCTCGGTAACCGGATGGGCTACTAGAGGCTGTGGGATGTGTATTTTTCTATTTGCAGCCGCCAGTGCAACTGGACCAACTGGTGTGGGATTAGGGCGAAACTTTTTATGCTGATGTTTTGCATTATTGTCTTTTTTGGCCTGGTTGTCATTTTCAACTAGATTAAGTAGAGTTTGAGACCTTGTTCTGACTCCGTTTCCTGCATTGGAAGCAAATAGCTTTTCAGATTTATCATGGAATCATGTGAAAAAACAAGAAATTATTAGGAGTTCTTGTAGAGGTTGACGGCTCGAAAAGCAATGATTCCCATCACAACTCTAGTACAGTACTTCCGCTATGAGTACTCTAATCATATGTAACCATGAGTGAGAAGAAAACACATGAAGTTCCAATATAATCGATTAACCTGCAGGCTTGACTATAATACTGATAACATAACTAGCAGGGCCTGCCTGGTTATACTCTAAACAAGGAGACATGACATAATAATTCGTCTTAGGACGTCAGCTAGAGTTGACGTATACCAGCTGTGCTATCTATAAACCTGTATGCCCCAACTAGAATCATTTTATGAGATATTCCATAGATGTCAGAGGAGCTTCATAACGATGGTAATGAAGGCTCTAGAAAACTTTAGTAACGATCGATTATATGAGCCAGATGCAGTACACTACAACAAACGACGAAGTACTTTTGATAGTAATAAGGTGCATAATGAAAGGAAGCATAAAGTGTGCAACAACATTCGTATAGGGATGAGATGAGTTTACACTTCACGTTGGTGCGGTCGAACGGGGGGGGCATTGTTTGCCCATCTCTCCGGTGCCAGAGACCAGGGAGTCCGTGAAGCAGATGGGACTTTGCGGCGACCATACCATGTTTGCCGGCAACATTGTGCACGCTCTGGTGTGGTGGTCGTCATCATGGGGAAGCCGCTCCTTCTTGCTAAACAAGGGAGTGGTGCCTTCGGTCACAACGGTACCTGGTGAGGAGACAATGGTGGTGGGGAGGGACGGCGGTGTGAGGCCATGTTCGTGTGAGATGCTCCAGCTCTGAGGTCGAGTGAGAGATGTAGGATACGGCGTGTTTTATATGTATCACAAGGGCGCCGGTGGTAGGTTCGAAACTTTTGAATTGCGTGGCGCCGGGTAGTTCAAAGAAAAACCCGCCAATGTCATTCAAATTTTGGTGATCTCAGTTTAGAACGAGATGAACCCGCCAAAAAAATTGGTGATCTCTACTCTATGATTATTGCTACACTAGCCAGGAGCCGATCTAGAGGGAGTGCATCGATTGCGATGGGAGGTATGAACACACCAATAGCCTTTCCCAGGTGCAGACTCCATGTAGTCCCTACAGCTAAAAGCTATGTGTAGTCACGAGCAGGGCCTCTGTTTCAAGCACTCCTACTCTAGGGTACGTTTGATTCAAGGGATTTGCCTAGGAATTTTGTATACTACATCCATTCCGGTTCATTAGACAAATATGTACTCGAAGAAAATAATTCGACCATAAATATGGTCACCAATTTATGAATTGTATGTCATAATAATTATACCATTGGAACCGTCTTTCTAATATAAATAAATTGGTTAAAAATTATTAAATATAATTATATATTATTGACCAGATTTATGGTCAAACTATGTTCTTGAAGTAAGTATTTGCATAATAATTTGCACATGAGATGTGTGCTTTCTCTTGTGAGACCTTTAACTTTGTTTACATGGTTGGTGTTTGTATCAACCTTATCTAATCCGTAAACTATACTAGGTACTTGGTTTTTAATAAAAGGGATTTGTGCATCCTTTGAGTGCAGAGGCTGTGGTATCCCCATTTCAAAAAACAAAACGTGAGACTCAAATAAAAGACTATCATGTCATTTCTAGCTATGAGATGGAAAGTAAGACATGTCATGACTTATAAAATTATAATAGGTAAAGCTCAAAAGACTATTAAAGAATTTTGAGCCACATCATATCCATAAATTATTAGGTGTATACCTGGTTCTTGGTACATAATAATACTCAAAAAAATTGTAACATGCTTAGAGAAATGAAAGAGAAGATTCTATAATGACCGAGAATTGTGTTTTGAAGTTTTAGCATAGCATTCATTGTGCTAAAGACTATCCATTGAATCTTCTAGATGCTAAAATGGTAAAGATCCACATGTTAGATATGTTGCTATTTGCCAGTCTTCATCCAGTGGTCAACCTTTAAAGTTATTCGTACACTATATAGTGGTAATAAGATAAGATAAGAAAGTTCGACCTAGTTTCATGGCATTGTTTCCTTTTTCTTTTTGCGACGGACTCGCTGCAGTTGAGTCGGTCCAAGAAATATCACATATTTTCTGGGTGTGTGCCAGGGCACAAGGGGCATAGTCGTTGTCACATAAAACTAATACACACGTTTTTTTCATTTTTCATGGATTTTTTGCATTTTTCCGTAACAGGGTGACAAATTGTTGGGAAGACCATTGATAGAATATTCATTCATCATCTTGGTCTTGCAACTCTCATTTTTACTCATATATGTACCTCTCTCCCCTCTTTATTAGATCCTATGTACTCCCTCTATTCCAAAATATAAGATCTTTTAGCTTTTGTGAAACGAATATATCTAGACACCTTTTAATGTGTAGGCCTCTCTTCTCAAGAGAGAATTATCCCACCAGGTTGACACTATGCAGAATAAAGGCCATGTCTGTAGCTAACGCATAATCCTACTCCCTTCGTATCAAAATAGATCTCACAAGTTAGTCAAAAATTGGAAGAATATATATACTACTACTAAATCACTAAACAGTGTTTTCTAATTGACGACCAAATAGCACACATCAAGTTAAAGGTCGAATTAATTTGGCAAAATCACCCGAAACTCTTTTAAATGGCTATAAAAGTGGTTATCCCTTCAATGTATAAATTATGGAGAGTGTACATATGTTCATGAGGGATCTCCAATAGTTACCTCTTCCTTCCCCTGTAAGCATTGGCGCAATGATTATACTACACTGCAGCTGTACAGAGACAAAGTTGGGGTCCTGATCTAACGTCACCATCAATGGGATACCGCTACCACTGCCATCAGCATGACCAAAACCGAAGATGGCAGAAGAATGGAGGATCTTTTTTTGGAGTAAAGAAGAATGGAGGCTTTGAGCAAGTGAAGTTGGTGAGATGCAGCATGACAACGATGGAATGGTACCTACTGCTCTACACGGAAGCGATAATAACTACTAATTACTACTATAGTACAATAGGAAAGAAAAACACACCCAAAATTGGCTCTGGCAACATTGTGGCGAGTGATGCTGATGCATACCAGATTCACCAAATAACCAAATATTTTACCAGCAAGTACACGATCATACATTCATACTAGTAATAAAGGTTTTTCAATTTAGTGGCGCAATATTGCAATCTATATATCCGATCATCAACTAGTCCCTCCGTTCCATAATATATAAGCCTTCTTTGTAAGTTGTTTTAGCTCTGTAAATAGGCTTATATTGTGAAAAAAGATGGAGTACTAACTAAGGTCTTCCACGTGCCGGCTCATTGATGGAGATCGACGAGATTTTCACGCTTCATCTTTGCCATCTCGGCCATGAGTTTGTCCCTCTAGTCCTCGAGTTCCTGGATCTGTTCGAAGCTTATGCCCAGCATCTCCATCATGCCGATGTTCCGCCGCTTCAGCTCGTCATGCTCAATCAAGTACTCCATGGCGAGATTCCTAAGGAGGCTAAGCCCGACCTTGTCAGCGGCGAGTTTGGAGTAAATTCTAGTGCACTCGTTGACGAGGGCGCTTGTGTCCGTTGTCTTGACGCAGAAATCTCCCATCACCTTTTTCACCATAAACTCGATCTCGAAGCCAATATTCTGTTAGATGAATAGGGAGCCTAAATTCAGAAGTGTACCCAGAGAACTATCAAGGAATAGAGACACAGAATCACAATTCGAATGAATTCTTACCTTGCGACTGTACCGATCGGCCTCCATCGGTGATGGTGATGATGATTCTGCAGGCAGCAGTGCCGCGAGAATGCAAAGTTCGCCTGACCTAAAACAACATTGAGAATAAATGTACTAATAAGGAAATGAGCGAATCAAGAAATAGTCAAAGACATGGAAATTTTCCTAAGCACGGAGATTTACCTGAAGGTATCAGTCTCCATCAGCGACGGTAAAGATGATTCTACAGGAAGGAGTGCTGATGAAATTCGAAGACCGCCCGACCTAAAAACACTATTGAGGTAGAACGTGCTTTTTTAGGTAAATGAGAAATCAAGAAACGGTCAAATACATGGAAAGTTGCGCAAGAACGGAGATTTACCTGAAGGTATCTGTCCCTGGTTGCGGCGGCTTCGAAGAACCTTGAGTTGAAGACCTCTCGCCTGCAGCCGAGGGATTCGACTCGAACCCTTTGATCGTCACATCGCCTAGTACCGGTAGCAACATAATGGCAGAACGGCAAGCCGACTTCTTCTCTTCCGCCAGCTTCGCCATCACGACATGAGCCCTTCTGTGGTGGGACTTGTTCCCGGTCATGCGGGTGAAATAGCATAGCAAAAAGGAATGAAAACGGGCATAGCAATCTGGCAGAGAAGAGCTACAGTCGCAAAGAGGAGGAGGAAGAAGGTCGAGGCCGTGAGAGGTGGCCTCCTGCTCCACGCGAGTAAAAAACCATTTCCATTCAGATACAGTACTTGATGTAGAAATCGAAGAGATAGCCGTAAGCAGTTGTCACCCCCAGCATGGTCTGGACATCCACTATAAAATTGAACGTGCCTTGCACGGGATATGTGAAGCTCAAAAAATAATTTTAATTTCGAGCTACGTCCATAAAGTATCGGACGTATATTTGGTTCTTCTACTTTGTTTTGTATCATGTAGAAATCAACCTAGATACTCCTACCTAATACTCCATGTGCTCTAGAGAAGATTCTAGAATTATTGAAAAGTGTGTTTTAAGATTTGTGCATAGCATTCATTGTGCTGAAGACTAATAATAGAATCTTCTAGATGCTGCTCCCTCGTTCACAAGTATAAGACATTTCATCTTTGTAAAACGAATGTATCTAGATGTCGTCCTATATACTAAAAGACATCTAGATACATTCATTTCACAAAGCTAAAATGTCTTATATTTCTAGACGGAGGGAGTAGAATGTGGATAGAGGATCCAACGGTTAGTTAGCAATGTTGGGAGTCATGAGTCTAGATCCAACGGTCAAAGTTCAAAGTTATTTGTATCATACACTATACAGTGTTATCTTCTTTTCTTCTACTACTATAATAGAGCAGTTTTGAATTGGATCCATAGCACAAATCCTGACCGTTGGGATGTTAGATCCAATGGTTCAGAGCAGCTGGATTCATGTTGAACAACTAGTACATACCTAGAGCAAACTCCACCATGTTCTAGAACCATCATGTCAACAACCCCCCTTCCTAAATTTCATTGCAGAGTAGGCTAAATTCTGAATATGTGTAGATAGTTATTATTAGTAGCACCAGTCCTAACGATTGGGCTGTTAGATCCAATGGTTCAGAGAACCTGCATTCATGTTGAACAGTACCCATAGAGCATACTCCACCATGTAACCCTCCCTTCCCACCAAAAAAAATAATCATAGCACAGGAGGCTGTATTCTCAATGTGTGTAGATAGTTATTATTAATAGAATTAGTATATGCTTTTTATCTAACAATACTATTGGTTAATAATAACAACTTAATGTTTGCTAAATCACATTTCATCCAGCATATACATGTGCGGCTCATGTATTTTACTAGTAGACTTAATGTATGGCTTGTTTCTCTAACAAGACTATTGGTTAATAAGAACAACTTGATGTTTGCTAAATCACATTTCATACAATATATACGTGTGGCTCATGCCTTTTACTATTAGACTTAATGTATGCCCTTTTTTTCTCTAACAAGACTATTGGTTAATGATAACAACTTAATGTTTGCTAAATCACATTTCATAAAATATATAGTGTGTGGCACGTGCCTTTTACTAGTCCATTCTAGCTAGCATCTAAATAGAAGATACACTATGGATAGTACGAATAACTTAGAATTTTGACCGTTGGATCAAGACTCGCGAATCCAACATTGCTAACCGGTTGGATCTTCTTTTCCATTTTGGCACCTAGTAGATACAATAGATAGTTTTCTTATCATATCTTACCACTATATGTTTTGCGAATATCTTTTAATATTGATCGGTTGGATCAAAACTCGCGAATCCCAACATTGCCAGCCGTGATCTACTATTCCATTGTAGCATCATCTCTAGAAAATACTATTGTTTATCTTATCTTATCTTACCACTATAAAGTGTACGAATAACTTCAAATATATTGATCGTTGGATCAAGACTCGTGAATCCCAACATTGCTAGTTGTTGGATCTACCTTTCCATTCTACTAGCTAGCAACTCTACTAGAATATATTATGCATAGTACATCTTTACCATAATGAATGCAATGCACAAACCTCAAAAAACACTACTCCATCATTCTACTCTCTTCCATCCAAATTATTGTTCTTAGATTTATCTAGATTCAGATATATCTAACACTAAAACATGACTAGATACAACCGAGTCTAGACAAATTTGAGAACAATAATTTGGATCGGAGGGAGTAGAATAATCTTCTCAAGTATATATTTTGTTCTTGTACTTAGCATATCATGTAGAAGTCAACGATTATTAGCTATCTAGAACTTTAAAATTTTGGTAACATGGTCTAGAGAAACGAGGGATAAGATTCTAGAATGATGGAGAAGTGTGTTTTGAGTTTTGTGCATAGCATTCCTTGTGATGAAGACTATCAATATAATCTTCTAGATGCTAGAATGGAAAAGAAGATCAAACGTCTAGAAATGTTGGGATTTGCTAGTCTTGATCCAACGATCAATATTAAAAGTTGTCCGTACACTATATAGTGGTAAGATCATGTAGAAGTCAACGATTATTAGCTATCTACTAAAACATGGAATTTTTAGTAACACGTGGTCTAGAGAAACGAGCTAGGAAGAAGACTCTAGAATGATGGAGAAGTGTGTTTTGAGTTTTGTGCATAGCATTCATTGTGATGAAGACTATCAATAGAATATTCTAGACCATTCAAAAAATAGAATCTTCTAGAGGCTAGAATGGAAAAGAAGATCCAACAGCTAGAAATGTTGGGATTCGCGAGTCTTGATCCAACTGTCAATGTTCAAAGTTATTCATACACAATATGGTGGTAAGATAAGATAAGATAAAATAAGATAAGAATAAAGCAGTTTTGAATTGGATCCATAGCACCAATCCTGACCATTCGGCTATTAGATCCTATGCTTCAGAGCAGCTAGATTCATGTTGAATAGTACCTATAGAGCAAACTCCACCATGTTCTAGAACCATCAACATGTCGCCACCCCCAAAATTTCATAGCATAGTAGGCTGTATTCTCAATATGTGTATTATTAATATACTTAATGTATGCACTTTTTCTCTAACAAGACTATTGGTTAATAACAACTTAATGTTTATTAAATCACATTTCATACATTAGAGAAAAAAATGCATAAATTAAGTCTATTAATAATAACTATATACACATATTGAGAATACAATCTACTATGCTATGAAATTTTGGGGGTGATGACATGATGGTTCAATAGAACATGGTGGAGTTTGCTCTAGGTACTATTCAACATGAATCCAGCTGCTCTGAATCATTGGATCTAACAGCACAACGGTCAGGATTGGTACTATGGATCCAATCAAAACTGCTCCATTATAGCAGTGGAGATCTAAAACATGAAATTTTTGGTAACATGGTCTAGAGAAATGAGGGAGAAGATTCTAGAATGATGGAGAAGTGTGATTTGAGTTTTCTGCATAGAATTCATTGTGATGAAGACTATCAATAGAATCTTCTAGACCGTTCAAAAAAATAGAATCTTCTAGATGCTAGAATGGAAAATAAGATCCAACGACTAGAAATGTTGGGATTCGTGAGTCTTGATCCAACGGTCAATATTCAAAGTTATTCGAACACTATATAGTGGTAAGATAAGATAAGAATAGAATAGAGTAGTTTTGAATTGGATCCAGAGCACAATACCTGACCGTTGGGCTATTAGATCCAATGGATCAAAGCAGCTAGATTCGTGTTGATTAGTACCTAGAGCAAACTCCACCATGTTATAGAACCATCATGCATCTCACCACCCCCAAAATTTCATAGCACAGTAGGTTGTATTTTCAATATGTGTAGATAGTTATTATTAATATACTTAATTTATGCATTTTGGGGGTGGTGACATGATGGTTCTAGAACATGGTGGAGTTTGCTCTAGGTCTATACTATTTACAACCTACCGTGCTAAGAAATTTTGGGGGTGGTGGCATGATGGTTCTAGAACATGTATGGTGGAGTTTGCTCTAGGTACTATTCAACACGAATCCAGCTTCTCTGAACCATTGGATCTAACAGCCCAATGATCAGGATTGGTGCTATGGATCCAATTCAAAACTGCTCCATTATAGTAGTAGAGATAGAGATACCTTATCTTACCTCTTACCACTATATAGTGTATGAATAACTTTGAATATTGACCATTGGATCAAGACTCGCAAATCCCAACATTTCTAACCGTTGGATCTTCTTTTCCATTCTAGCATCTAGAAGATTCTATTGATAGTCTTCAGCATAATAACATGCAAAGTACAAGGACCAAATATACACCCATACTTTATAGATGTTGATAAAATTTATAATTTATTGTGCTTTACCAATTATAATTTTATATAGTGATGATATGTCAGACTATCAATTTTAAATAGTAATTTTATAATTTATTGTGATGAAGACTATCAATGGAATCTTCTAGATGCTAGAATGGAAAATAAGATAGTTATTATTAATAGACTTAATGTATGCATTTTTCTCTAACAAGACTTAAAGTATGATGGTCCTAGAACATGGTGGAGTTTTCTCTAGGTACTGTTCAACACGAATCCAGCTGCTCTGAACCATTGGATCTTATAGCCCAACGGTCAGGATTGGTGCTATGTATCCAATTCGAAACACGCTAGAGACTCTTGTCAAGAAAAAAAGAAAAAAATAGGCCACACACACAGATCGTGACCGTACAAAGGCACACGTGTGTGGCATGACGCAGTGGGATGAGGGAGAGATCAGCCGGACGGTGCGCGCGGGGCGCTGCACAGGAGGGGGAGAGAGGATGGATGGTTAGAGACAGCGAAGGAGAGAGAAAACATAGTAGTACTACTAGGGCTTGTTCGTCTGCGGTACCAAAGTTGGCAGGCCAGCGCATGGCGGTACCTAAGTTGCCTGAAATTACCACGTTTCGAAAAGTTGGGCCGCCAACTACCGAGAGGGGCCATTTCGATGCAAACTCATCTCACCCCTACCAAATCTAAACATGCCGTGAAAATGCCCCGTGAAGTAGACGGTCGGGACCCTCATGTCAGTAATATTTCCATGATGCGAGCGCCAACGCGGCAACCACGTAGGCGAAACGAGATACTAAAGGAGCATGGTGCGTTGACCAAATTCAAAAATCCACTCCCTCCCTCCTTTCGCATGAACCCTAGCACCGGCGGCGTCAAAATCCCCTCTCCAACCAGAATGATCTCTTCGGTCATTCGACTTCCGGCGCCAAGTTGCTGCGCCTACTCGCTGCTACCGAGCTCTAATGCCGAATGTCGTGTCAGTCGTTGTGATGATCTAGCCCACCTCTACCGTCGACGAGCTGAGCAGCGCGAAGGATGGCAGATCCATTTGCCGAGGAAGAAGTACTTCTGGCTAATTTCGGGTGAGCTACTCTTCTCTTTAATATTCGCACTACCTATAACTGCTAGCTGGCTATTGGCATTACAGAGATATATCGAACATAGAATTGTTTGCTAGCACCACGCTGACAAATAATTCTTATCTTTTGTCTCCAATTTTCTGTCAACTAGGATCTCCGCTAAACCCAAATACACGGTTCTGGTGGCCATCTGCGGCTACCTCATTAAATTAGCACATGGGAAGAGCATGTGGAAACAAGCTCAGAATCTGAAGATGGAAGTAGCGCCTGTGTAGTTATGCACTATCACTGGTTTGGTTGCTGCTGTGCATGAACTTGCTGAAATGAGGTCAGAGCAGACTGCACGGTTCAGGATCATTGATGAACGAGGCTTCAAGGTTCCTATAGCGTGTGTCAGTCAGCTAATTGGGTTGATGAAACGGCATGTTAGGCTTCGCGTGGTTATGCTGGTGTGTAACATAGTGGATGAGGAAGCTCCTGCTACTAGGAGCCGGCCAACTATTATTCAACAGGGAGGTCTAACTCGAACCCATGCTGTTGTTGAGCAAAATGTGGTTCCTCGTCCGCGACATGCTTCTGTCAGGCAACCTCCTCGTAGGAGTTCCCGTATTACCGTTGTGGAAAACTCTACTCTGGAATCTGCTGGTACTAGTCGTCCCGGTCCGCGTGCCGGTGTTGCTACAGCTGCTGCTCACCCAATCCATGCCGCTGTTGACCAAACTAAGGCTTCCGGAGGCTTCCACGTTGTTGTTGCCAAGACCGCTGCCTTGTGTGCTGCTCCTCCTCGAAACCCGTGCTCTGGAATCTGCTGGTACTGGTCGTCCTCGTGTTGTTGTTGATCTGGACGCTGTTGACCCAATCCCTGCTGTTGTTGAGCAAACTAAGGCTTCCGGAGGCTGCCCCACTGTTGTTGCAAAGACTGATGCCTTCTCTCCTCCTCGAACCCGTGCTTGGGTTCATCGAGCTACTGGTCTGAAGCCAGCTCATGGTCTGGACTCTACTAGCACTCGGAACACTGCTGTTGTGGGAACTGCTCCTGATCGTTGATGTGGCATGGCAGCAGCTGAACCTATTGTGGCTACCGTTAGAAGGGGCCTTGCCTATCCACCATGTAATGTAGCTCCCGCTGCTAAGGGCCCTCGTCTTGCTCCTGGTCCTGGTACTTCCACCGAGGTTGATCTAGCTAACGATGACGCTGGTGATGGCGACGGTGGCATTGGGGCTAGGTCTGATGGTGCTGCTCCATCTCCCGAACCTCTCGGAGGTTTCTATCTTGAAGAACCTGATGATGGCAAAGTAATCATTCGTATCGGTGTCGCGGATTATACTGCAAAACTAGATGATGGCACAGAAAAATTCTATGACGAATTTGATGTAATCCTTGGCAAATACGACCCGATCAGACCCAAGGCGCCCAAGGTCAAGGGGCTGGGTAGCAAGAAGTGGAGGAGTCGTCAGAGGGAGGAGGCGGATGCCCTCCTGGTAGAGGCCTCGAGGGGCCACTGATCAGCTGTTGCTGCTGCTATAAAGCAGCTTCTTTTGCCTTGTCTGTGTTGAAGCAGTCCGCTGCTGCTGCTGCTGAGCAGCCTAATTGTCGAACCTCGTTAAGTACCGTACTATATAACCTATATTAGCTGCTTTATCTACATCTGCTCTGTTTACTGAATTTATTTATGGTGCTGGTTTGTTTTGCTGCTCTAGATTTGCTACCATATTGGGGAAAAATGATCGCAAAAGGAACAATGAATGAAGAGGGAAGCTGCTCTAGATTTCCTACCTTTTTGGGCAAAAAAACACAACTATTAGAGAGAGAGGGGAAAATCCACTATTAAAAAGGCCAAATAACAAAAAAAAACTTCCACTTTAGGCGTCATGGCGCACGTAACGGCCATGCCTTTGACCAGACGGCACCCCCCTCAGAGCGCATGTGAGGGCTTCGGAATATCGGGAGGGCAAAAGTGAGGACAAACGAGACACAATGTTGCTATAGTTAAATCTGACAAAAGGCTGAATTTGGCTTTACCATGCAATTTGGCTAGAGCTCCACAGTGTAGCTATTCTAAATCCCTAAACTATGTGGTGCGTTGAAACCTAATGCTTTTCCACCGACACGTGTGTTGCAAAGTTGCTTGATCGTGCATGCTTACACAAGTGGCCTACAGAGAAACTTATAGAAGCATGGGCAAACGAGCTTCATTTTGGCAAATTCGCGACAAACTTTGTACAATCGGCAGGCCTGATCGGCTGGGTGGCTGCCCCGGGGTGCAGGGATGCAAGGTCCACGTCTATGCTTACACTTCTTAAACTTGTTAGGAATTAATAATAACTGTACACTTCCTTATGTCCTTCCACATTACGTCGTGTCAGCACCGCGCACCCGCTGCGGATCAGCAATGGGATGGTGGTCTACATGACCGGTCTCCGCCACACCAAAGCCACATCGCACACCCGTCCCATCACCTACCGGGACGGACGTCGAATTTAATCGCTAGGATTGGAAATCATCGGTGCTTGCCCAGTCAAACTTGCTTCCGCATGGGTATGACCGGAATATTGGTAAACGGAATTTAAGCATCGCCTTCCGTCTCCTCAGCACATCACTGTGCAAAAATCCCCAACTCATTACTTCCGCCGGCGCCACCACCGCAAGAACAATCGACGCTGCCACAGGCACCGCCTCCGCCTGGCCATACCACCGCAACAAATCACTCCACCTCCACGCCCAGTCCCAGCCACCGCTACCGACCCTAGGCCAGCGCCGCCACATTAGCTGCTGCCATGGACGCAAAGTACAGCGTGTTCGGCGACGGGAGCGACTACGCCGACGAGTACACCGTCACCGCCCATGGCACCACCAAGCTGACGGTCGTCCACACAAATGCGTCAGCGGAGGTCGCCAAGGTCATCGCAATGTACGAGCGGTTGCTACAGGAGCCGATGGACAGGTACAAGATCGTCGGCCTTGACCTCGAGTATACCGGAGATAGGAAGAGGACGGCGCTTTTGCAGCTGTCCATGCGCAACCACTGCCTCCTATATCACGTATGTAGGGACAAATTTGTATGCCCGGAGCTTCGCGAGTTCCTACAGAGGAGGGAGATCTACTTCGCGAGCGTCGACATCAAGAACGACACTCCGAAGCTAGAACGGGATCTCCTCGTTCATGTCGTCAATCACGTCGATCTCCAACATTTGTGGAGGTACCCGGATGGCGGTACGGGGAAAGCCGGCATGGCTAGACTCGCTGCCGACATCATCAAACGCGAGTACGCCAGCATGAAAGTCGAGTTCGTGAAGCACCTGCACGAGCGATGGGAGTGGAGGCACCTGGATTATGATGCGATCAAGTACGCAGCCAGGGACGCGTATGTCTGCTACGAGATGCTCAACAGGATCTGGCGGGTGGGTGAGTGTGCTGTTTACCACTACTAGTTTCGCATTTCGTTCCTAGTTTTATCTCGCCTGTATTTTATCTCGCATGTATTTTCTAAGAATTATGTGTGTAAGAACCAAGATCGTATGATCCCTGTGCTATTAGCTACTTAACCTATATGAATTACATTCCCCCTTTTGTATGATCAACATTCATTCTTACAAATTATGTCTGTGCCATTTGCATGCGGCAGAATCCAGGAGTGACATGAATAAGGTGTGATATAGTCATAAGTCATAACCAAACCCAGATTATAGCGAAGGATACAGTCATAACCAAACCCAGATTATCGTCAGGAGTTTGTTCTGGGGGCTCTGCTACTACTCCATATATTGAGTATCTTCGTAGTGACACAGGCACAATTTAGGCGATATCTGAGGAGACACTCGTATTTAGGCGATATTTTGTGTACTTTGATTAATCTGAAGGCCCATTTGTCAAATTGTATTTGCAATGGAATCCATGCTAGTTAATTGTACCAACTGACAACAAACTCTGTAGAATATTCATGCAAAACTGATGCTGCTGGATAAGTGGTTCGAATCAGTAGTGGTGAATATCAAGGAAGAAGAAGAGACGGAAATGGAAGATGACCAGAACTGGGTGGGTGGCAACGGCGAGTGGCTGGTCCTTTTATCACAGGATGGCTGTACTTGGACTCTAAAAAATGGCTACAGATCGAAGAGACTTGCAGTGCCATCTTTGAAGGGTGTCAGCATTACTGCAATCAACAGTGGGTGTGCCCACTTCCGAATTCGCTTACAGGTTCAACATGGCAGAACTTGACCTCGTGAAGGTACAACTCCCACATAGACCACGGGAGGGGCGTGGAAGAACTAGGAGTACGACCTCTTAGCGGTGTTCGACAAGGCAATCACATTCATTAGATGCCTAGAAGACAAGGAATGGACAGTCTTACGCGACGACTTCTTATGGCCGAAGAAGTAGGTCGACGCCGACTTCACCTACGGCTACTCTTCGTACAGACCGCAATGCATTTATGCGGTCACTGAACCTAGCGGCGACGTGCGTGTTTGGGAGCCATCCATTTGGGGTGAGTCATGGTGTCATATAGCATGTAAAATCCCATTCAAAATTCTACTTACTGACTGTTAGTAACACGTAGGTACCCACACAGCCCCGCGCATCATTCTAGCTCCGGTCATCGAAGATGCAGTAGCAGATGCTGAACTTAGGACACGGCACTGGTTCTTGGCACCTCTCGGAGACAACACGGAACATGATGATGAACTCTTGTGGATTCATATCAGGGGAGCACTAAACAGCATTGGTGATACAATAGAACATATGGGGACACAACTTTCTTCATACCCATCGCTGCGGTGTCACGTTTTCTCGAGGTCCGCATGCCCATCCGAAGACCCAGTAGAGCAAGTCTAGAGCAGAGTCAAGAATCTAAAGGGATAATCTGTGTTTCTTGGGATCAACTACCCTTTCTTTGTTGGAGCCCCTAGAGCTGTTGAACCTATAATTGCTCAGGCCAGCTTTTCTTTCCACGCCCATAACAATAGAATTGCAGAATAGAACATACAAATGTAATGTGCATACCAGGCATTTTTGCTCAGGATAACAACCACTTCAAGCAAATGATACATCGTGTACGCATTTAAACGCATCACTAGAGGGTGCCACCTATTGATGATTGATGACATGAATCTAGCTTTTCTATGCGTATTTGCATTGAATCGCTCATTTATTTGTTCACATATTTTTTGGCAATGGCTGATGAACTCCACTCTCTTGGTAACTTGCTTCGTCAGCGAGCACTTGTTGATGCACTGCAAAGTACAGAACATGGTCGTCATCGTCATTCCATTTAGGTTCTCTATGTTTCGTCATCACGGAGCTACTAATTTCAAATGAAAATCTAGTAAACAATATATGTGTACATTGTTAGAGTATGCTACGGCCACGGTACATACATGTTTTTCTACAATCACAAGAAGAAAACTTGATGCATTTTCACCTTGTTGGTGTTGTGCCGAACTGGGTGGATGTGGCTTTGGGGTTCGGAGAGGAAGGCGCCGTGGCTGGTGCATGTGTGACAATGGAGATGGCGAGCTTGGATTCTGGAGGAGGCCAATAGGACCGAGCATGGTCGGCATGGTGACAGATCTCACCTGGGAATGAATTCTCGTCGTCGTGCCGTGCCAATGGTGCGGTCATGGTGAGGGTGAGCTCCGATTCAGGATGGGGAGGAGAACGGGCCGAGTAGGTTCATCCAAGTCCTAGTTCCGCGCCATGGCTGTGACCACAGATTGCCGCCCTGGAGGAAGAAGAATACGCGCAAAGGATGCATGCGCCAATGCTGCAAGCCTACATGGCAGCGTACATGGCAGCGACGACGGTAGCGACATAACGGCGAAAGCTGACAGGGGGCCCAACTTGACGGCCATTAGCCTGATTTTTTGTATTCAAACGTAAAGTTGAATTCGTGCCGAAAAATACCCTCTGAGTATTTGCCACACCAACTGTAGTCATCTCGGCTGATATCAGGCAACTTGGGTACCGCGTTGCCTGGCCACCCCAACTTTCGGGCCACAAAATGATATTCTCATACTACTACTAGTACTGTGCTACTAGTAGTAGGTACATGTACCTCGTGTCAGAAACCCGTCAAACTAGCTTTACTTTGACATCGCACCGCCTTCAACTCCTTCGCTGCTCTCGCGTTGCCTCCCGTTAATAATCTATTCGTGCTCTTCGTTTTTTCTTTGGCAGATTTGGGGTTAATTTTCTGGTGCCCCTGGTTCAGTAAAAGTACGGACTACTCAAGGTTTGCACAATAGTCTTTTTTTCTGAAAATTGGGTCTGGGGCATTCAGATCCAAAATATTCGTGCGGAAAATAATTCTGATCACTGGGAACTTTTTTTTCTTTCTAACGAGGAATCTGCCCCGAAGTACCAAGAACGTGCGCGTTAAAATCCAATGGTGGGCATGAAAATTACATAGTGGTCCAAAAAGAAAACCAAAATACATCTGGGACCTATACTTTTACAACACGGACCCTAAAGATACAACTCGGAAATTTGAACATGTTTTTCCTAATACTAGTTCGAAACTACCACCCCAGCATTATTGTATACCATGGCAAGACACACCCATCTACCAAATATGGGAACATTATCATGAACTATGATGTAGATATGGCCATGACCTAATCGGTCGTTCCGCTCGAGAAACCCTCGAGTGTTCAGGCCATATCTAATGTGACTGACTTTTCGAATGTTTCAAATCTCATGTTTACCATTTTTTCATGGTTGGTACTACAAACGAGAGGATGTCATGCGGACCCTTTTCGTTTATTCATTTTCCTTTATATCCTTTCGTTTTTTAATCTATGTAAGAGTTGCCAGCATGAAAATTCATATATATCAAGATATTGAGTCATTCAGAAATCTCGGCGATTTTCAAGATATTGACCCACAGTGTACACCTTCAAAATAGTTTCATAGTATAACTTCAAGAGCAAAGCTGCGATGGGTTCCTGACATGAGGTACATAATACGGGGAGTAGTAAAATGCAATGAGATGGGGGGAGTAATTTCTGGAGCCCTAGTTATTGTAGCCCCTAATTTCTGGCATCTACCATTTCTCTCTGCATGCAGTAGAGCGTGAAGGAAAAAATAAACCAATAGGGAGAGAATTACGGTGCAGTTAAGAGGCTAGGTCTAATAACATTCCCGAGATTTTTTCACCGATTTTCCAGGCCATGTCTTGGTACCAACAAAACAGTAGTACTAGCTAGTACTCCCTCCATTCCAAAATAGATGTTTTATTTTTGTGAAAATAGTGCATGTAGACCGCTTTTGGTGTATATGTTCATTTAGATTGCACATATACACTAAAAGCGGTCTAGATACACTTTTTTCACTAAACTAAAACATCTTGTATTTTGAAATGGAGGGAGTACATGTTTTTTTGAACAGGCAGTACTAGTACTCCATGTTAAGGCTAGTCATAGTGGGAGTAACCTAGTCCTACTTGTATTGCCAACTAAGCATTTAGATGATATGGCATGCAATTAAATGATGAGAGAGAGAGACTTGTGGTAACTAGCTATGTTACCATAACATCACACATTTCAAGACAAAATGAGTCTACATTGCAATAAATGTGACTATGCATGATACCACACCTATGTTATTTTCCACTATGGAGGTAGTAACTGACTAGTAACATATGCATGTTACTACTACTTACTTCACACTATGACCAGCCTAAGTGGGGATTCGGCTATGCGAGAGGCCGCACAATTACCAAGATAAGCATGCGGGCTTGGTTAGGTAGGCACTTAATACTTGAAGGTCAACTATACCGATGGTAGTAGCTTTGTACCGTTGATTGCTTATATGAGTACTACTACTAGCACCACTCCGTAGTAATACTATATATATGTACTACACTTCCAAAAGCAAGAGTACAAAAGTACCTAGATTGAGCAGCGGTGGAGTCTGCCCAGAGCGATGTCTAGAGAGAGAGAGAGAGAGAGAGAGAAGGAAAGATGGAGGTTGTGTGGGCGAGTGCCATCCATCTGATAGAGAAAGCCAGGGACGACAACCCCCAGGTCGACTCTTTGCAGCGCCTCTGTGTCGTGCTAGCACGTGCCATGGCACGCACCCATTCTGACGCCATCTTCACAGCCTGGCTCAAGAAGACGGTGGACTCCTTCCTCACCAGCTCTGGCGTCTTCACATGCATGGTGGACGACCTCACTGCCCTCCTTTAGGCCATGCGCCGTGATGCATACCCAACATGTACGTTTGCCACAATGCATGCTACCGGCAGCGATATCATTTTGTTCTATGGACTTCATTCATCTAGCCTATCTATAACTGACTTTTAGCCCCAAATTTTGGTCCAGGTGTTCCTCCCCAGGTTGTTGCAGCGCTCACCACTTCCCTAGCTAGTCTCTCTGGAGACGATCTGTTCCGCGCACTGATGGCCTTGCAGCTTTCCGAGGCTTTTCCCGCCGCACCGGAGGACGTCTACATGGAGGTAGCTGTTATTGTGTAGTGCCTTGCCCAGTATGACGAGTTGGACCTCTTGATCGGCCTCCTTGAGTAGTGTGTATTCTAGGGCACATCGGGCGTGAACAACGCCCGCGCGGCTGCCAGCCTCTGTCGCAGGGATATTCTCGACAGCTTTGCAAAAAAACATGTCAATCTTGCTGGTACCATTGCTCCTCGTGGCGCGGGCAACTGAGGTTGAAGACGAAGGGCATCTCAAGGATTTCGATGTAATTTTAGTTTTTGTTGAGGTGCTTTGTACTATTCTATGTTTCTTTTAATGTCAGGATCCTTTTCGCAAAAAATGAGAAGGGAAGATGCATGACGATTCTCCATGGTTACTGTCACTGTGTCATTTATATGGACATATCACATGTGGGTTTAACAAACATTATGTTTTTATTAACCAATAGTCTTCATAGAGAAGAAAGGCATACATTAAGTCACTAAGGTTTATACACATCAGGTCATTGCATCTGGTTATTGTGTTGGAATTCATTTCTTGTGCTATATATTCTTGGTGATAAAAACATTATTTTTTGTCATGTAATGGAAACATTTCTCCTGATGGTGAAAACATTTTTTTAATGGAATTCTCTGTAAATGGTAAAAAATAATTATTAACAATGAAAATATTTTTAGATACTAAAAAAAGTCACAACTCTTTTTTGGTCGTTTCATGCATCATTGGAAATAATGGTAGTTTAATGTAACATTTAGAAAGTAGGGAAAAACGACAAAACTTACACGTAACATTGAGTGTAGACTCCAATCTTTGTTCATAGAGAGGTATATGTACATTGTCTGCCTGGACGTCAAATGTGAATAATGCAAAACCAAAATTGTGCATGTCGATAGTCATGCAAAACCATCCATAGTACTGCATCCATTAAAAAATACACGATATCTTGGTAAGCTAGAAACATGTTTGGGAGTACTTCTAAAATACCTGGGAGATACTTAGTTTAAATAAGTCGATCAAGTATTGCACCAAAGTTCTAAAATATGCAGGATATTATTATGCTTTAATAAGGTAAGTTATTGGAGTGCACACAATAAAATAGTCATGCAAAGCACGTACAGTTTACTAGTATACACCAAGGTAGCTGACCAACACGCTAGAGACTCTTGTCAAGAAAAAAAGAAAAAATAGGCCACACACACACAGCGCACGGTCATACCAAGGCACACGTGTGCGGCGCGATGCAGTGGGACGAGGGAGAGATCAGCCGGCCGGTGCATGCGGGGTGCTGCACAGGAGGGGAGAGAGGATGGATGGTGAGAGACAGCGAAGAAGAGAGAAAACATAGTATTACTACTAGTAGTACTATGCTACTAGTAGTAGGCACCTGTACCTCGTGTCAGAAACCCATCAAACTAGATTTACTCTGACATCGCACCGCCTTCAACTCCATCACTGCTCTCGCGCTGCCTCCCATTAATAATCTATTCTTGCTCTCTGTTTTTTCTTCCGTTTTTTCTTTGGCAGCTTTGGGGTTAATTTTCTGGCGCCCCTGGTTAAGTAGAAGTATGGACTACTCAAGTTTTGCACAATAGTCCTTTTTTTCTTCTGAAAATTGGGTCTGGGGCATTCAGATCCAAAATATTCATGCGTAAAATAATTCCGGTCACTAGGAACTTTTTATTTTTCTTTCTAATAAGGAATATGCCCTGAAGTAACAAGAACGTACGTGTTAAAATCCAATGGTGGGCATAAAAATTACATAGTGGTCCAAAAAGAAAACCAAAATACATCTGGGACCTATACTTTTACAACACGGACCCTAAAGATACAACTCAGAAATTTGAACATGTTTTTCCTAATACTAGTTCGAAACTACCACCCCAACATTGTTGTATACCATGGCAAGACACACCCATCTACCAAATATGGGAACATTATCATGAACTATGATGTAGATATGGCCATGACCTAATCGGTCGTTCCACTCGCTAAATCCTCGAGTGTTCAGGCCATATCTAATGTGACTACGACTTTTTCAAATGTTTCAAATCTCATGTTTACTATTTTTTCATGGCTGGTACTACAAACGAGAGGATGTCATGCAGACCCTTTTTGTTTATTCATTTTCCTTTATATCCTTTTGTTTTTTAATCTATGTAAGAGTTGCCAGCATGAAAATTCATATATATCAAGATATTGAGTCATTCAGAAATCTCGGTGATTTTCTAGATATTGACCCACGGTGTACACCTTCAAAATAGTTTCATAGTATAACTTCAAGAGCAAAGCTGCGTGAGTCTCTCTCTCTCTCTATGTGTGTGTGCTTCTTCTTCTCGGGGTGTGACATGGAGCAACAAGAGTAGTATATCTTACCACTATCTCATCTTTCCATTATCTTACCAGTTTTTTTAAATAGTGTACGAATAACTTTGAATGTTGACCATCAGATCAAGACTCGTGAATCCCAACATTTCCAACCATTGGATCTTCTTTTACATTATAGGCCATCGTGTTTGATTCAAAGGATTTACATGGGAAATTTATAGGATTAACTCCCATAAGAAAATTTTCCTACGGAATCTTTTGCACTACATTGCATAGGAAATCTAACATCGATCCACGCCCAAACCTCTTTCTTATAATCCTTTTTTCCTTCGATGGAATCAAACAAACTTTCTTGCCTATATATATGGGTTCCTATAGGATAAAAGTGGGCATGACATTGTAATCCTATGTTTTTCCTATCCTACGAATCAAACAAGCCCCTAGCATCTAGAAGATTCTATTGATAGTCTTCACCATAATAATGCTATGCACAAACCTCAAAACACACTTCTCCATCATACTAGAATCTTCTCCCTCGTTTCTTTTGACCATGTTACCAAAAATTTCATGTGACAGGTAGCTAATAATCTTTGACTTCTACATGATGATACAAAGTACAAGAACCAAATATACACCCATACTTCTTATCTTATCTTACCACTATATAATGTACGAATAACTTTGAATAGTGACCGTTAGATCAAGACTCGCGAATCCCAACATTTCTAGCCATTGGATCTTCTTTTCCATTCTAGCATCTAGAAGATTCTATTGATAGTCTTCATCACAATGAATGCTATGCACAAAACTCAAAACACACTTCTCCAACATTCTAGAATCTTCTCCCTCATTTCTCTGAACCATGTTACCAAAAATTTCTAGTTTTAGATAGCTAATAATCGCTGAGTTCTACATGATATATATACTGTACAAAGTACAAGAACCAAATATACACCCATACTTTGTATAGATGTTGATCAAATTTATATATTTTTCTGCTTTACCTGTATTATAATTTTATATAGTGATGATATGTGTTAGACGTATATTATTTGAGTCTCACGTGCATGGCACATGTAATTTACTAGTTATATATATATGTTAATCAAATTTATATTTTTTTGTGCTTTACCTATTATAATTAAGAGCTACGTCCATAAAGTACCAGGTGTGTATTTGGTTCTTTGTACTTTGTATCATGTAGAAATCAACCTACTATTAGTTACCTAGTACTCGACATGCTCTTGAGAAATGACAAAGATGATTCTAGAATTACCGAGAAGTGTGTTTTGAAGTTTGTGCATAACATTCAGTGCACTAAAGAACATCAATAGATAATCTTCCAGATGCTAGAATGGATTGAAGATCCAACTTCATTCTATTTAGCAGTGTTGGGATTTGCTAGTCTTGATACAACGGTCAAAGTTCAAAGTTATTTGTACACCATATATATAGTGGTAAGATATGATTATATAATAGGTTAAGCTCAAAAAGTTTTAAATTTGATGGACATCTATAAAGTATTGGTGTATATTTGGTTCTTGTACTTTGTATCATGTTAAAGTCAACATAGAAGTAAATGTTTGTTAGCTATACCTAATACTTCCAATTTTGGTAACATGGTCTACAGATTCTAGAATAATAGAGAAGTGTTTTAAGATAAGAAGTATGGCTGTATAATTTGGTCCTTGTACTTTTTATGTCACGTAGAAGTCAAAGATTATTAGCTACTGAACACATTCAATTTTTGATAACATGGTCTAGAGAAACAAGGGGGAAGATTATAGTATGATGGAGAAGTGTGTTTTGAGGTTTGTGCATAGCATTCATTATAACGAAGACTATATATCAATAGAATCTTCTAGATGCTAGAATGGAAAAGAAGATCCAACGGCTAGAAATGCTGGATTCGCGAATCTTGATCCAACGGTCAACATTGAACGTTATTCGTACACTATATAGTGGTAAGATAAGATAAGATCATGCAGGAGTCAATGATTATGAGCTACGAGGGAGAAGATTCTAGTACGATGGAGAAGTGTGTTTTAAGGTTTGTGCATAGCATTCATTATGCTGAAGACTATCAATATAATCTTCTAGATGCTAGAATGGAAAAGAGGATCCAACGGTTGGAAATGTTGGGATTCGCGAGTCTTGATCCAACAGTCAATATTCAAAGTTATTCGTACACTATATAGTGGTAAGATAAGATAAGATAGTAAGACAAGATAAGATATAGCAATCGTAATGTTTTGTGTGTGTGTGCTAATGGGTGGGGCGAGTATGTCGTACATACAACACAATAGCACATACTCTAGATATATATGGATGAATCTAGTACTAAAACTTGACTAGATATATCCGTATCTAGATGAATCTAAACCAATAAATATGGGTCAGAGGGATTATATGTTTGTAGCACAGCTAGCTCTCATATATATACTCATACTAAAACATGTCATGTATATATGGAAATGTATATGTACACGCCTGCACATACTTGGCCACTCACACGTCACACACACGTGCAAACAGCTACACGTATACATGTACATGGCCGCACACCACACACGCGTACACAGACACGTACAAATACATGTACACATGGCCACACATGTACACATGGCAAGACACATGTACAAAAATATAAGCCTTAATTAATAAGCTCTGGGGTGGAGGTAGTAGAAATTAATTTTACGACATTTTGGCCTTAATATTGTATTGTTTGGAAGAAGGAAAGGTAGTGTCCTACGACTTCTCTAGCTTTTCTTCTACAGTATAAGTTAGAGGATCTGTATAACTTGTTTCTTGCCAAAGATCGTGGTAAACATAGTTTTAGTCCCACTTCTCGCACCCGGGGTACAAATTAGTCTCATATCTTGCAGAGTGGACAAAATCAATCCCAAAGCATGCATCCCTGGTGCAAATCAGTCCATTTCAAACAAATTTGAGCGTATTTTACCAAATTTGTACACGTTTAGTTATCTTGATCGTGCCTTTTTGCGATTGATATAATAAAATAGTACTAGCCTGGAAGTGGTGTCCTTCCACGACTTCTATTGCTTTTGAAAGTTCATGTAGAATTTTTGTGTAGATTGATGTTGTTTTAGCTTGGCTGAACACTATCCTCTACAAATCCTCAAGTTAAATAAAACTACACATGTGTGCATTTCACTCAATATTTCGTTGTTAGTTTCAAGTTAGCTGAAATCTAACCAAATTTGATTCTTTTCTTATACACTTCACAATCCATATGCATCAATTGTTTTATATGTGATGATTCAACTTGATCATTGCGAAGTACGTTGGATGAGCACATGGACATATGTTGTTCGCATATCATGTCAAATTCCCAAGATTTTAGCTTCAGCACATGGGCTTTTCTATAAACAATGATCCTTGCATGGGCCCATAAATTACCCTCGCCTCGCTTTTCTTATCTTATCTTACATCTTACAACTATATGGTGTATGGAGAACTTTGAACACTGGTCATTGAATCAAGATTGTCAAATCCCAACATTGCTAGCGGTTGTATCTTCTTTTCCATTATGGGATCTAGAAGATTCTATTAATAGTGTTTAGCACAATGAAATTTATGCACAAACCTCAAATATACTGTGAGGGTAGTTCCATATTTGCTTCATGTGTTGTTTTAGCTAGACGGTGCGACCCACATTATAAATATTTGTAACTAGTACATTGTGGAGCTCTTGCTATATTTTATACCAAAGCCAAATTTACCTATACATCAGATTTGGCAATGGCAACATTGTGGGTGCCCTTGGACAAGCTACAAGCTTATGGGTCACCCTTAAGAAAATTTCCTTAGGGCTCGTTCGGTTTGGAGGAATTTCAAAGGAAAAACTGCAGGAATACAAAACCAAGGAAACCTACCCTGAGCAGCGTTCGGGATGCAGGATTGCACCCATCAAATTCCTTTGGAAAGTTCCCGCTACCTGTACTTTTCAAAGGAAAACAGAAAATCCACTCAGATCTCAGGAAAACTCTCCCGCGGACTGAGCGCAGTGCACCTCGCGAGAAATGAAAGCTCAACCATCGTTAATTACATATTACTATATACAGACAAGTAGGCCATGCCTTTGTGGTCCCTATTTTGTTGGATTCCCGTGATCAACTCTCCTTGGTTTCGAACGCTATCCCTGGCAGACTTTCCTATAGTTTTTCAATCCTTTGTTTTCTTGTTGGACACCTTCTCCTATTCCTACGGTTCCTTAGATTCCCTTGTTTTGAAATCCTTCACAATGAACAGGGCCTTAAGGTGAAGATCTACTATGTATATATATATATGTGGTCATCCATAAGGACTACTTTTTGCTTGTGGACACCCTTATGGACAACATAGTGGATGCCCTAGGTGAACTTTTGCCATAAGGTGGGTCCCACATAGCTTGTGGAAGTAGTTATAACATCACCTATGTATAAGGTGAACATTTGCCATAAGATGGGACCCCCACAGCTTATAGAAATAACTAGTACAATGTATAAGGTCGAGTTCACCTAAGCTGGGACCCACATGTTTGTTAACAATACACACATGCAAGAGAGAGATGAGAAAGTAAAATAATTGTTTATTGCTTATGGACAACCCATAAGCTTGCAGGTCACCCTTAAGGAAATTCCACTAAAGTGGACCTCTACTATGTATATGATAGGCTTATGGACTACTTTTTGGCTTGTGGGTAGAAAACATAGTGGATTCCCTAGGCACCCACAATGTATAGCCAAATCTAGTTCAAAAATAGATATGTGGCTTTGGAACTAGTTCCATACGTTGCAGGGTTAGTTCCAAATCTGAGAAACTAGGGAATCAGACAACTTCGTGCGCCGATGCCAAATTACAAGTACTACTCTATCTGATCTTGTGGCAGTGCACCGCTTCTCTCTCGTGCGATGGGGAGAGAGAACACCCTTTATTATGTTGTTTTATTCTGTGTAAGGACCCACTATGCAGATATTTGGCAAGACAAATGATGTGGAGCTAATACCAAATTTGCTTCCCATGCTAAATAGTGTTGTGTGTCAGCTTTCGCAACATCAATGCCGTGGCTGATAAAGTGAACTTATCTATAAGCTGGGACCCATATGTCTGCAAAAAGTATACAGGTGCAAGAGAGAGAGGAGAGAGTAAATAATTTTATATTGCTTATGGACAAGCCACAAGCTTAGGTGAAGCTCTACTATGTATGTGGTCATCCATAGAGCAAATTGCACAAACCACCACACATTGCTTCCATCGTTGTGCAAAACACTAACTTTACCTATTTTTTGCATGAATCACCAACTATTGGTGTAATACGTTGTACATAGGTCCAAATCCTAGATTAGGTTGTTTAATTGAAATCTGACGACCAGGATCCACAAGGAAGTGATATGTGGTGTCAACGTGTCATTATCTAGTGAGTTGTTTTCAAACTTTTTCAATAAAATAAAAAACTTTTGGAAATTGATATAATATAAACAACCCTAAACTAACTAATCTAGAAAATTTTGAAAGAATATTTTTTCAATAGTTGGATTTTTTTCAAAAAGATTAAAAAACACTAGATAATTACACATGGACATCAGATCCTTATTTCATGGGCCCAGTCGTAAGGATTGCGGTTAATCTACTTAATATGGGATTTAGACTATGTGCAACCTATTACACCAATAGTTGGTGGTTTGTGCAGAAAACATGAAAAGTTGGTATTTTACGCAATGTCAACCGCAATAAGTGGTGGTTTGTGCAATTTAATCTGATCCATAAGGACTACTTTTTGCTTATGGACAACATAGTGGATGCCCTAATACATATATCATTCTGTGAAAAAAGAAAAACAGAGCTTGTCCATGCAAGTAAAATACTACAGAGCTCGTCTAGTACAACCAATATCCTAGGTGTCTAGTAGAGTCAGGCCGGTCACAGTCTCCTCCAAATTAACTACTCCGACCGTTTAGACGTCTACTAGTACTAGGGAGTAGGGAGTCGGCGGGTCACTGTCTCCTCGAAATGCAGCTGAGGAGCGCACGCTCGTGTTGATTAATCCAGCTTTCCCCCTCCTGCCTATTCCCTCGCCCCCTCCAGGGCGTCTTCCCCTTCTCTTCCTGGCGTCTTCCCCTTCCGCTCCACATGCCGCCGCTGCCACCATATGCTGCTTTTGGATTCTCTTCCTCGTCTCACTCAGGCAGTTGCCACCCTCGATTCCCCCTCTCTTCCGAAACCCCAATCAATGAAATACAGACGCTGCCTTCCGATGGCGTCAGTGAGAAAGAATAGTGAGCATGATTCTGAGCTTTTTCACGACGTGTTTACTGAAGACCCCTTTGAAGACCTCATAACCTGATGCGACGTCATCACCGCTGCCAGCCTAATCGGTTCGTCCAAACTTTTCCTTGAATATGTGAAAGCTAGTGTAACTCTGAATGCTTCAATGCCATTTGGCCTCCCATGTGTTCTTCATTCCCCCTAACCAAGGGACCGCTAGATTTCTTGCATTACTTCAAAATTGATAGCCTCATGTGCAAGTTGTCACTGCTGGACAGGTTCTCCTCCAATGCTATGGTACCAGGCTATACTTCTAGGCAGTGGGTAGGCGCCAATGGAGATTTGATTGCCACGGCTAGCTTTAGAGGCAAGTTGGAGCTTTGCAACGTATACACTCATCACAAGATTCCTCTCCTAGCATTGTCGTTCCAAGAAACCGACCAGCCAACCACATTCTTGTTGGATAATGATCTTCCAGCTGTAATGCAGAAGATTTCTATTTGCCAAGTTCCCACAACTACTGGGAGATATAAAGATTTCTCGCTTTTTGCAGTCTTCAATGTCAGAATTGCCATCCTTCAGGGCAGTGATGATGGATGGATAGTTCTTCCACTTCCTCTTAACCACACCCTGAGCCCTTACAGTTACAATGATGGAATTACCCACGACAGAATGGTGTTCGCCATAGCTCTGTATGGAAACGTTCATGTTTGGGATCCTCTGCATCCTGCTAATTATTCCTTCATATGTAGTGTACTGGCTTAATTACTCATGTTCCCAAGCTATTGTACTGAATTGACACAGGGAGTGTTTCATTAAAATGAAAATACGAGTAGTTATTTTAGACTCTATGAACTGTACGAATCATAGTTTTTCCGTAGGATTTTTTCTTATAGCAGTCGTTTGATTCATCAATTGAATTATGCACAGTAGATTTTTCCGGATGTCTTTTAATTCAATCGATAGGAATTTAAGATATACTTGGAGCTCCTGAAAGTATCCGTTCAATGGTTTTTCCGTGCAATGTAATCGAACACAACCGCAATCCTGAAGGAGTATAAATGGACATGCAAATGTAAAATCATATGTCTTTCCTATCCTATGTTTTCTGCATTTGCACGGGTTTTCGGCAAGTTCCCCTACAAATGAACCGGTCAATTATCTTTGCCTCTTTTAGACAAAACAAGCCAAAAATTGCCCGTCTTGTTCAAAAAAAAAGATGAGTCCATTCTCTAGGAAATTTCCCTATTACATAATGCTTTGTTTTCTTTGTACAATTCTAGGCCGTAGTTGTTTTTCCTATGTTCGAGCTATTTTGCATGTAGTTCAATTGGAATGAAATTTTTTAGTAGGATTCACTATATCATGTTGCCAGAATCATAAGTTAACGCATTCTTCTACCTTTTCAAGGTCCTGCGCTGTTCTTGGCGCGACCAGCTGCCGCGGACGAGATGGTGGATTCATTTCTTAATGTTACTGGAGACAAGCACGACTACTTTTTTGGTTTTCGGTGGTTAGCAAGATCTGCAGATGGTTCTAGACTTCTTCATATATATAAGCGTGGCGCTTCTTATGATCCGAGTTGTCTTACTTGTCATTGCCACCATTGTACTAGTGCTGCTCATCCTCGTGTTGTACACTATGGTCGCACTATCTCCAATTATACTTCCGGGTTTGGCTGCTTGGTGTTCTCAATGAATAGGGGTCAGGTTGATCAAGTAATCCACGGGAAAGGATTGCTGACCTTGGATCATATTCTCGTTTTCTTGGAGTGAACTATCCGATTATCATGCGCGTAGGCGGTGCAGATCTTACCTCAGGTTATCTGACGAGAAGCAACTGTGTCTACATCTTACCAACTACAGCATGGCTTTCGAAAGAGGCGCAGCCTGAATTATGCCGCTTCAATCTTAGTGGTAAAGACTGTGGTGTTACTTCTGAAATCAATGTCCTTGAAGGAATTAGTAACCCTCGCTTCTGTACAGGAATGGTGAAGCATCCTCTTTGGTTCGTACCAACCTTTGCGAACACCGTCGATTGGAACCGGCCTCATGGTTAACTAAGAAACAAGACATGTTGCCACAGTATGTAATGATGCAATCCATATGTAATAGTCGGTACTACAAGTAGAGAAATAGTTCTAGACCATGTTGAACTGTTTATTTTGTTTGGTTGTCTGAAGTCATCGGCTTTTAACTTCTTGGTCTCCTCTCTTTTAAAACATGTCCTTGTATCGGTAATATGTTTATTTACTCGTATGAACTTGACTATATTTTTTTGGACCTTTAGCACAATGCACTTTAGTCCGCTGATTCTAGAGTTCTTTTAGAAATTATGGAAATTTTAGCATCAACAGGATGTTACAGACCACATTCCATCCACATGAACAATCACCTCAATGCTTGTGTAAGGGTCGTACTCTATGAAAACAACATTGGCTTGAATGATTATAGCCTCATGCATAGTCTTTGGTTAAGCTGATATGACGAGACCATATTTTTTAGAGATTTATCTTATCTTATCTTACCACTATATAGTGTATCGTTAACTTTCAACATTAACCGTTGTATCAAGACTAGCAAATTCTAACATTGCTAACCCTCGAATCTTCTTTTCCATTCTAGCATCTACTCACTCCGTTCCATAATATAAAATGTTTTAACTTATGCGAAACGAATGTATCTTGATGACTTTTAGTGTGTGGTTCACTCCAAACATACACACTACTTTTAGTGTGTAGTAAAAGATGTCTAGGTACATTTTTTCACAAAAGCTAAACCATCTTATATTTTGAAACGGAGGAAGTAGGAGATTCTATTGATACTGTACGAGACTTTAGCACAATGAACGCTATACACAAGTACAAGAACCAAATATACACCCGATACTTTATGTATGCGGCTTGAAAATATAATTATTTTCTCAGCTTTACCTATTAGTACTACTTTATGGAGTTGTACAATTTTATATTGTGATGATATGGCATTCAATCTACTAGACAGTGTTCGCGTGCTAGACTATCTAGCTAATTACTATACTAGTAAAGTTTCCTCAATGCTACTACAGTAGTAGTAGTACTAGACAGTGTTGGCGTGCTACACTAGCTAGCTAATAATTAAAGTCTCCTCGATGCAGTTGCACCCTGCAGCAGAAGACTGGCGAAGGAGCACGCAAAAAAATCCTCGTTCAAAGAGCCATACCATCTTTCCCATCTCCGGCAGTATTTGGTATCGTATCGAACACGCACATCACTCATTTTCTTCGCCATCTCGCCCGCAGCATTGGTCCTTCCATGCCTCCAACCCTCTCCTCCAAAATCTCCCAACAATCATAGATTGATCTGCCTCGCCCCCAAACAATCGGGACGCGATGGCGGATTCGGGGCCCAACCGGTGGTACGGTGGCTAGAGCAACGTCGGCGCCGACGTGTTCGACGAGATCGCTATGTGTATGGACACTACCAGCATCGTCCGGCTGGCCGCATGCTCCAAGGAGTTGAACCTACGAGTCACCAGTGGAAAAGGTAGCAGATGCCCCAATGACGGTTGCGGGACATTGGTCGCGTACCGTCAGGTCCACAACCACAAGATTGCGTGTGTGCACGGCCCTTGCAACTACATGGAGGATGGCTGCATTTTCGCCGCCTCGCCGGCGGCGCTCCTCGCCCACCTCTGTGAAGCTCACTCGATGAGGGTGCGCAGTTTCTGCTACGGCAAAACAAGAAGGTACTCCTCTAAGCCTCTGCCAGCAATAGGCCTACGGACAGTAGATATCATCGGATCCGGAGACGATGGTACTATGTTCACGGTGTGATTTCACACGCGCCAAATGCTACATGTCATATCCGTCGTATGCGTCAGGTCAGTGGCGTGCTTGTCGTCGCGGTACATGGTGAAGTTTTGGTCGTCGACTGTGATTGAGGAGAGAAGGATAAAAAATTCCGGGCTATGTGTGCCAGAGAGCACCGCGTCGCCTAACGGCATCCCGTTTGAAGAGCTGCAGTGGCTCCTACTGGTGCCGATGTTGCACCTGGTCGCTCGTCAACCGTTGGTGTTCACCCTGGAATACTGTTTTCGGATTAACAGGATTCATGAGATAAACACATCTTAATGTTTGTTGGAGTATTTGAACTGCTAGAAATACTTACTACCTGTTCTTAGTAGTTGTTGTTAGGAGTATTTTTATGGAGTTCAACTACTGCTAATGTATTTTTAGTAATACCTACTATATGTACTGGTACTTATTATTTTGGGAGACGTCGTTCCTAGCTTAAGGTAGTTCTGAGTATTTTCTATGTAGTTCTTCCTCTGCTAATCTATTTTTCAATAATAAGTATGTACTGGTGCTTGTTCAGATCGACTGATGAAGTGCAGAATATGGTCTCGCTTTACTTTTGAATCAGGCCTAGCTACATCTATTGAATTTCAATGTGTGTATTGCTGAATCTGTCAATTATTGTATGTGTACTACTAATTCTTTCAGTTTGAAATGCTGTTGAATCTCTCAAGTGCTACTGAATATAAACTGGGAATCTGTCAAATGCTGCTGAATATGAGCTGGGAATTTGTCGATATTTTTTCAGTCATATTCTGTATTGCTGAATCTTTTAAATGCTACTGAATTTATCAAATGTTCTATTGTTACTATTAGTACGTACAATAAAATATTTTGTAGAACTAACTGTGATATACGTGTACTTGTTTAGATCAAGTGAAGCAGATTGTCTTGCTTTTATTTTGGAAGTTGGCATTTTATAGAACTAATACTAATGTACTGCTACTTGTTTAGACCAAGTGCAGTACATGGTCTTGCTTTTCTTTTGGAACTTGGAATTTTATAGAACTAATACTGGAGTACTGCTACTTGTTTAGATCAAGTGCAGTAGATGGTCTTGCTTTTCTTTTGTAACTTGGCCTTGTCATAAACTCATAATCTTGACCAGGCTTTGCATTGATGTGAGAAGGAGGCATGCACATAAAAGCAGACTTGATCGTCAGTTTTTCTTGCTCCAATGAATGAATGTATTAGGAGAACATGCCAAACTGATCATGAGCCAAGGTTTTTTTAGCTGGAACAACAACTGATTCTCTTTGTACTCCTATTGAATTTCAAGCAGGAAAGCTACTGAATCTTTCAAATGTTCCATCATTGCTATTACTAAAACATTTGTGCAACTAATACTGATGTACTGGTATTGTATTTCATTGTATATATGGTTGCATTGGTCACTTTTGAAATGCTTCTGAATTGGTCAAGTGATCCTGAATATTAACTTTGAATCTGTTGATAATTTTTCTATCTTATTCTGTACTGCTGAATTTTGACATGAATATCTGCCAAAAGAATTATCGCTTTTCCCCCGCCCTTGCTGAGGTCTTTGTTTCGAATCCGGTAAAGGACATCACAATGCAATTTTTATTAACCAAGAGAAGAAATCTAGTACTACCTCCGATTTAAATTAATGTTCTTACATTTGTTTAGAATCTGACATATCTAGTCATGTTTTAGTGCTAGATACGTCCGAATCTAGCCAAATCCGAGAACATTAATTTGGGTCAGAGGGAGTAGCTCATTCGGACCCTCTTTAACCCAGAACATTTTTATTCAGTCTTTTAGGTGTCAGGTAGTGCTAACCACAACCCAGCAAAATTTTAGGAAGGAGCCCATGGAGCATAACGGAGAACATATTAGAGGCCTTTTACGGGTCAGCGGACTACTGAGCACAACCCAATGAAATTTGAGAATGAAGCCCATGGAGCATATCCCATGGAATATAACCCACGTAGAGCAATAGCCAAACTCTTTTTAATTTGGCTTTTTGGGCATTGCCCCCACCTCTCATAATAAAAAACTCTGCCTGCCATGTTTTTAAGAAAATATCCCATTATGTGGCATGTTATAAATTGAGATGCCAGGAGCGCTGCCTTTTTATATTTAAAAGAGATAAACATAGACACACAAAATATTTTAAGAAGGCTAATACAGAAGTTGTAGTACTAACTAATAAAAGTTTAATGATATTTTTTATAAATATCTTTGTTGTATTTGGCACTCAGTTTACGTTTATTTGATTTGAAGGTCTTTTGTTCGAATCGCCTTTGTGTGTGTGTATCTTGGGTTTACATTTTTTTCTCCAAGCAATATTGCATTACGGAGAGGCTGCCATCACGGACCCACCAGCATGCAGCGTCCCTAGAGATTGTTTTGAGGGTGGGTTCGAAAACAACTGGATGCTATGATGGAGACATGTTTGATTCAACCAAGTGCATCTCCATGGAGATCGCTCGTGTTGTTCGTCGACAAGAAGGATGGAGGAAACCGTTTCTACACCGATTATAGGAAGCTGAATGATGTCACAATCAAGAACAAGTACCCATTCCCAAAGATAGAGGATCTATTTGATCAGTTGACTGGTGCCAGCGTGTTCTCTAAGATTGATCTTAGGACTGGTCATCACCAACTTAAGTGTGCAACGGATATTCCAAAGACCGTCTTTACCACCAGATATGGATTATATGAGTGTACGGTCATGTCTTTTGGATTAACCAATGCCCCTGCTTATTTCATGAACCTCATGAATAAGATCTTTACGAATTTTCTGGATAAGTTTGTCGTTGTGTTTATCAAGGATATCCTTATCTACTCCAAGTTAGAAGAAGACCATGAGCAACATCTGAGAATCATTCTTGAAACCCTTAGAGAGCATCAGTTGTACGCCAAGTTTAGCAAATGTGAGTTTTGGCTGAAAGAAGTAAGATTCCTCGGACATATTGTGTCTACCAGAGGAGTCACTGTTGATCTCGCCAAGATCAGAGATGTCGAAGAATGGGAAGCCCCAACTCACTCAAACCCAAGTCCATGCATTTCTCGGATTAGCGAGATATTACCGCAAGTTCCTAGAAGGATTTTCGAGCATCGCAAGACCCATGACCCAACTATTGAAGAAGGACAAGAAGTTTGAATGGACCAACAAATGTAGAGCAAGTTTCCAAGATCTCAAGAAGAGATTTATTTCAGCCCCACTATTGATTATGCCAGATATCAAGAAGTCGTTTGATGTGTATTGTGATGCATCCAAGATTGGTCTCGGATGTGTATTGATGCAAGAAGGCAAAGTTATCGCATATCTGTCTCGACAACTGAAGCAGCATGAGAAGAACTATCCTACCCATGATCTTGAGTTAGCAGCTGTAGTTTAGCCTTGAAGACATGGCGTCATTATCTTATGGGTAATCGCTGTGAGATTTACTCAGATCACAAAAGCTTGAAGTACATTTTCACTCAGAAGGAGCTGAATATGAGGCAAAGGAGATGGCTAGAGTTAATCAAGGATTGTGACCTTGACATTCACTATCACCCCGGCAAAGCTAATGTGGTAGCGGATGCTCTTAGCAAATTGCCATGTAGGTTAAACACCATGATCAAGGAGAAGCAACCAAGTTTGTATGAGGAGTTGGAGCAGTTTAGAATGGATCTAGTTAGCAAAGGATTTTTAGCTAGCATTGAACTTCAACCCACTTTGATTAGCCAAATCAAGGAAGCCTAGAAGGGAAATGAGAGTATCGACGGAATCAAGTGTCGTATTGGTACATGAAAGGTACCTGGATTCACCAAAGACGAAGAAGGAGTTATGTGGTACAAAGGACGTATCTGCGTGCCAGCAGATTCGGAGCTGAAGCAAGTTATCATGCAAGAAGCTCATGATACTCTTTATTCTATCCACCCCGAAGGAACGAAGATGTATCAGGATTTAAAGGAGCAATTTTGGTGGCACAAGATGAAGAGAGAAATCGGAAGCTACATCGCCAAGTGTGATACCTATCAAAGAGTCAAAGCTGAACATCAGAGACCCGCAGGACTGTTGCAACCATTGCAGATTCCGGAATGGAAATAGGATTCCATCAGAATAGACTTTATCACCGGTTTGCCTACTTCTAGTAGGGGAAATGACTCAATCTGGTTCATCATTGATAGACTATCCAAAGTAGCCCATTTTATACTTGTCAAGACGACCTACCAGAGTTCAAAGCTAGCAGAGTTGTACATTGCTATAATCGTCAGTTTGCATGGAACCCCCAAGACCATAGTATCGGATCGAGGAACCCAATTTACCTCAAGATTTTGGCAGAAAGTCCAAGAAGGATTAGGAACCAAGTTGAATTTCAGCATAGCTTATCACCCGCAGACCGATGGACAGACTGAAAGAGTCAACCAAATATTAGAAGATATGTTGAGAGTTTGTGTGTTAGAGTATGGATCAAAATGGGAATATTGTCTACCTTTCATAGAATTCTCATACAACAACAGTTATCAAGCCAGTTTGCAAATGGCCCCATTTGAGTTCTTATATGGAAGAAAGTGTCGTACCCCTTTGAATTGGTCGCAAGTAAGAGAGAGTCAGATTTTTGGACCCGACATCCTACGAGAAGCCGAAGAGAAGGTTCACAAAGTCCGTGAGCACCTCAAGACTGCCCAATCTAGACAGAAGAGTTATGCTGACAAGAGAAGGAGAGACTTCTTTTTCAATGTCGGAGATTTTGTGATCTCAAAGTTTCGCCATTGCAGGGAACGCAGCATTTTAGTCTGAAAGGAAAGTTAGCCCTAGACATATCGGACCCTTCAAGATTCTGAATCGTCACGGAGAAGTATCGCATCAACTGGAACTACCAGAGGAGATGTCAGCCATCCACAATGTGCTCCATATCTCGTTACTTTGCAAATGCTTAGACGTGCTAGAGAAGACCGAAGTTTTCAAGAACATAGATAACCGAGCCGTTGATATCAACAAGGATCTAACGTATCATGAAGTTCCCATCCATATCTTGGAAGAAGCTTACAGAACCACCAGCACCCGGAGTATCAAATTTCTCAAGATTCAATGGAGCACCCATACCGAAGAAGAAGACACTTGGGAGCGAGAAGATTACATTAGGACTGAGTTCCCATATCTCTTTAGTTCCTAGTTTTTCTTTCTTAAATCTCGGGACGAGATTTTGTTTAAGGGGGAAAGGTTTGTAAAATCCCAAAACTTTAATCCAGTATATTAAGATCCAAATCACCCAATTTTGGTTTAACAAAAACTTTTTATCATTAAAAGAATCAATCATGCATATGTGAGTTGCATTAATATGGAATTGATTTGAATTGCCATGTTTGCTTGTTATAATATTTGTAAAATGATTCTAAGATGAATTCCACATCATCTAGATCATTCCCAAGCAAAATCCAAAGAAAAAGAAATAAAAAGAATTAATAATGGGAAATGGTCACTTTGGCCATTTTAATCAACTAGGTCACTTTAGGTGTTCCTAGCACTCAAATTCAAATAGAAACAATTATGGATCTTTGCACCCCTTGATAGTACAAATAAAGATGTACCAAGGCCCACTTTATGATCTTGCAAAAACATTCAAACTCTAAATTTAAATGACATTTGAAAATGGAATCAAGTGTATGTACCTAGATCCCACTTTTTCAAAAACCACTCAAATGAATTCAACTTGACAAATCCCAGCAAGTAGAGATGCTCAAGCATAAGACCAACAACTCCACCAAAAATCATTTCAAAATTCAAATCTTTGTTTCATGCGGCCATTGTGTCGAATAGGTGGCATGCACAAAAATTCTACCTAACTAACCCTATTTAATGATCAATGCATTGTCGAGTATTTGGGCTCATTTTGGTTCCCTTGTCTCCCCTAACTCTAACCAGCCCCGAACTAAGCTACCAATTGGCCTAGAGCAGCAATGCCGCGCCACCCTGACGCCATGATTGCCGGGCGACCATGCCCACATCACAGTAGCATGCCCTGCCCTTTTCTGCCGCACCAGGGAGGTAGGCGTGGTAGCACCGCCCCCCACGGTCCCTTCCCCAAGCGCAGCCAGTCCCTGGACCACCATAGATAGCCCCCGCATTGAGCCTCTGCACCATGCCCAGCTCACGCTAGAGCACCGTCCCTGACAAACCCGCACAAGCCGCGCCTTGCGCCCAGCTCGCGTGCGCCCCTCCGCCATAACCCTAGCACCCCGCTAGACACGCCCTTCTCCCGCCGCGCAACCAGTAGCCACCGCCCGCCGCGTCGAGCATCGCCTCTGCCGTGCAGAGCGCCAACCTTTCCCAACCACCTGCCACTGCCCTAGCATCACCATCAAGCCGTACCTGACCGCCAGGGAATTACCCACCGTCCGCCTACCTTGCCCACGCCTCTAGCGCCCTGTGATGTCGTCACCGACGAGCTCACCGTCGCCCTCTCAGTCCCCTCGTCGAGCCTATTTAAAGAGCCCTCCCCGGCACCATTTCTTCACACCACTCAGCTCCCCTCTCACCACTGATCATTCCCCACCTCTTGCCAGAGCCGCTCGAGCAGCCAGTCACCAGAATTACACCAGAGTTAGCCGCAGCAGAGGAGGAGAAGTCTCCATCGATTTCGTCCACCCCAGGAGTTGTCGCGATCTCGCCTGAGTCTACCATTGTCTCCTCGTTCGATCGCCCCCATCGCCGCACTTGCTGGAGCCCTGGTATGCCCCCACTACACCCACCACCGAGTTGCTAGGGTTCCACCTCGCCGGCGACCTGTCCGTCGTCGACGACAAGCCACAACCGTAGATCCTAGTTCTAATCGTGTGGTCCACATTTCCCTGTACCGCTTCGCGTTTAAAGAGCCAATGACATGCGGTACCCCCCTTTCAGTTGTCCTCGGCGCCGCAGAGTGAAACTGGGTCGGCCCATTAGTGTTCCCGCGCTGGCCCTGCAATTCAAACTTAGATTTTTCTATTTAAACTAAATCTAGTTTCTACCCTTTACTTAAAAAATCTATTCAGGGAGTTTTACAAATCCAAATTGAATGATTCCAATTTTGTTGGAAATATAATTAAAATCTCCATCCAAGCCCATTGGATTTAAATCAATTAGAGTTAGAGATCTCTCCTAGCAAAAATAACAAGGCAGAGACTTTTTCACATCCAAACATTTTTCTAAAATCAACCATAATAGATCTGGAGTTGATTCCAACTCTCAAAAATCACATGGACTATACATATCTGAATATGTAATAATAATAAGTTTTGCATGCAGTGACTTTGGACTAGTACCAAAATAATGCTATATAGGCATTTCTAGTCACATTAAATCATTTAAATATTAATCTTAGACTTTATAAATTGTGATCCAACATTTAAATGACATTCCCATGTATTAGAATATGTGGTGATGACATGTTTCCACATGATCCCATATTTTAATTGGAGAATATTAAATCTTAATTATTTTCAATGAGTAGAAATTACTTTTCTCAAATAAAATAAATGAAACTAGTTCATTAAACCTTGTGATGAATGTGATGATACTAGATCATCAAGTATGTGCCTTAGTGTGCTAAATAGACTAGTTAAGTATTGTTTGGTGATTTTGTTTTCCGTATGTATTTATAGACGATAGTACCGACCAAGTCTTCAAGGAGGAGGAGTTCTATCCCGAGGAAGAAGAAGAGAATTTCAACCACTGCACCAACCAAGGCAAGCCATCATTATCAATGCAAGCTAAACCTTGAAAGCTGGATAACCTAAGCAAATGCTCTAGGCGTGCTTTGGTTATACCCTTCTTGATTTATACCTGCCCTAAGTTTTCTTACAAGCTTTACTTTCTTTTACTTTACCAAAGTTCTTTACTTTGTTCATAGATAGCATAAAGAGTATAAAACTTGGCATATCTAGTTAGACTTATATGTCATTCTATGGCATGAGATTGATATTAGCATCCCCATTAGTGAACGCTCTTAACTTAGTGATTAGAGCTAAACCAAAAACTTGATCACTTTAGATGGGAATACTTGGTGAAAATGACTTGTGAAAACCCTGGAATGATGAGTCATTCTATTGAGATGTTTTGACATGTGTTGAGAAACCGAAATGGTTTATGATGATGAAAATGTTGAGGCATGAGCCTTAACCCCTTTTATAAAAACTGATGGTTGGGTTCGGATGTGATACCATTCCAATTTTACCGTAAAACCACAATACCTAAATTGGGTAAGGATTAGCCGGAAGTTTATATGCATTAGTATTAGTTCCCTCGCGGCAGAGGTTTGAGCCGAGGCTACCTCTCAATGTTGTCCACCTATGCAGTGCCCAGGATGGCAGATGGCCATCGCTGGGAGGCCAAGCTCATAGGAGAGGTGCTTATACTAGAGTGTGTAAAGGAAAGGTTATGTTTGATTATCTGCATTCTAAGTATGATGATTCAGGGTTAACCCTGACAGATGTATCGAATTTTTTGGTGAAAGTGTACCACCTCTGCAGAGTGTCAAACTATTTGAATAGCCGCATCCGCGGTTATGGACAGTTGGAGTGGCCATACTGTTCCATTGTCAGATGTTTTCAAAATGACTTATGAAATGAATTGTGACATGACTTGACCACAACAGAGTTGTGACTATGACAACTAAGTTCCCACTTAGGTGATTTCAAACCTTATTTTATCTTTCTTCGTTTCTGAACTCAGCTTAGGTTTCAAACATAACTTTACAAATAAACTTAGACTTAGCATTCCTACTAGAACTACCTTACTTGTTAGTGATAGTTTGCGAGTACTTAAAGAGTACTCATGGCTTTTGTCCCTGGCTATGCCCGTGGACATACTATGAGGAGGACTACCCTGAAGGAGGACAGCAGGACGGCTACGAAAACTAGGACTATCTCCCATCGTCAGCATTGCTCGTGACACTGAAGATGGACCCCACCGCTACGCTTATTATTTATTCCGTTGCTTGTTGTATTAAGACTGGATCATGAGATCATTTATTTGTGTAAGACCTTATTATGGTTTGTAATGGATGATGTACTATGATATCCAATCTATTATGTCTCGCAAAAATGGTAATCCTGGGATTGCGATGTATGGCATAACATGCATCTGGGATTAAAAATCTGGGTGTTGACAAGACGGAGAGGTCCCACGGGGCCGCCACACCACCTGGCCGCGCGGGCCAGGCCTGGCCGTGCCAGGGGTTAGTCTGGCCGCCCTAGGAACCCCCTTGGCCTCCCCTTTTTCCTATAAGATGCCTCTGATACAGAAACCCTAAGTACCCGATCAAAATTCTACGAAAGAGTCTATAGCCGCCGTCATCTCCGTCCATAGATCGGGAGGGATCTGAAGCTCTTCCCGGCACCCTGCCGGAGGGGAGAATTCACCCTGGATGCCTTCTTCATCACCATGCAAGCCTCCGATGTGATGCGTGAGTAGTTCATCCTTGGACTACGGGTCCATGTAGTAGCTAGATGGCCGGTTTTTCTGCTTTGTGCTATCATGTTTAGATCTTGTGAGCTCCGTTCATGATCAAGATCATCTATTTGTAATCCTACATGTTGTGTTTGCAGGGATCCTATGGATATTGAGATGCTATTTCAGATTGATTATTGATTCTATCATGTCTTTGTTATTTGTGATCTTGCATGTTTCCGTTGTTGGTAGCTATCTTGGCCAAGTATATGCTAGCAACTCCAAGAGTTAGTATTTATGCTCGATAGTGGGGTCATACCTCTAGTAATCTGGGGAAGTGACAGAATTCTCTAAGGTACTAGATGTGTTGTTGCTACTAGGGAGGAAATAACAATCCTTTGTTCATAGAACAATCGTATTGTTTACTTTACACGCAATGTGTAATGCAATTATCTGTTGCTTGCAACTTAATACTAGATGGGGTTCGGATGATAACCTGAAGGTGTATTATTAGTCATAGATGTAGTTGGATTACGGTCTATGTATAATGTTGTAATTCCCAATCAAATCACAAAGGAGTCAAGATGATTAGTATATGTATGTATGCTTTCTCGATGTTTGTCAATTGCCGCGCTGTAATTTGTTCACCCAACATGTTATCTATCTTAAGGAGAGCCACCACTAGTGAACTATGGACCCCAATCCTTTCTTTTACAATCAATCTACAACTGTTTACTGTTTTCTGTTTACTTTGTGCAAGCTTTTACTTTCTTCCACTTGATACGTTTAATCCTTTGTTTTCAGCAAAATCGGTGAGATTGACAACCTCATCACAAGTTGGGGGCAAAGTTGTGTGGTTTTGTTGTGCAGGTCTCCACGTCGCTGCTGGCACCGGTAGTGCGCCCTGCCAAAGTCCAGCTAGCAACACCTTGGAGGTGTTTCCTTGCTCCTACTAGTTCAATAAACTTTGGTTTCATAACTGAGGGAAAACTTGTTGATGTGCTCATCATACCTTCCTCTTGGGGTTCCCCAACGATCTTGATATATTTTGGGCCATCACACCCTAAAATTAAGCAGGGAAAACAATCAGGTTTGGTTCCTTCTCGAGAGATAAGCTGATCGAGCCATACTATTTATAATACTTCCTCTTTGTTTATTTTAAAAATATGGCCCAATTTGGCGGCATGCAAATTCTAAGATATAGGATCATGAATCATCCGCATAAAGTATGATGTGGATATGGCCATGACCTTGGTCGTTCGGCTTGAAATCCAACATTGTTCATACGCATTCACAACTAACCTTAAATTCGTTTAAATTTAACCACCAACTTTTAGGTTCGAATTTCACACGGACGGTGGGAGTACAGTTTACATCAAAAACCTAAAAAGGGGGAAATTACATTGATCTCCTTACATTTAGCATGAAGCGCCCTAAAATTAAGCTAGGAAACGGTCGGGTTCGGCTCCTTATCGAGAGAGCAACTGATCACATACTATTCATACTACTTCCTCTTCGTTTGTTTTCAAAATGTATGGCCAATTTTGGCGGTATGCAAAGTCTTGGATCTGAGATCATCATCATCATAAAGTATGATGTAGATATGGCCATGACCTTGGTCGTTCGCTTGAAACACCAAGAATGTTCATACTCATTTACAACTAATAATCTTAAATACGTTTAAATTTTATCACTTGCTTTTAGGTTTGAATTTTACATGGATAGTGGGAGTACATTTTACATGGACCTAAAAAAGGTAAAATTACATCGACGTCCATACATTTAGCATGAAGCACCCTAAAATTAAGCAAGGAAATGTCAGGTTTGGCTCCTTCTCGAGAGAGAAGTTGATCGAGCCATAGTCTTCATCCTACTTCCTCTTTGTTTGTTTTCAAAATATGGCCAAATTTGGTGGCATGAAAATTCTTGGATTTGTTATCATCATCAGCATAAAGTATGATGTAGATATGGCCATGACCTTCATCATTCGGCTTGAAATGCAAGAATGTTCATATTCATCGAGAATTAATAATCTTAAATACATTTAAATGTTACCACTCGCTTTTAGGTTTGAATTTAACATAGATGATGGGAGTACATTTTACATCAAGGATCCACAAAGGTTAAATTACATCGAAGTTCATACATTTAGAATGAATCACCCTAAAATTAAAAAAGGAAAACAGTCAGGTTTGGCTCCTTGTCGAGAGAGAAGCTGATCGAGCCATACTCTTCATACTACTTCCTCTTTGTTTGTTTTCTAAATATGGACAAATTTGGCAGCATGAAAATTCTGAGATATGGGATCATGATTCATGAGCATAAAGTATCATGTGGATATGGCCATGACCTTGGTCGTTCGGCTTGAAATGGAAGAATATTCATACTCATGGACAAATAATAATCTTAAATATGTTTAAATACCACTTGCTTTTAGGTTCGACTTTTACACGGACGGTGGGAGTACATTTTACATCAAGGACTTAAAAAAGGTAAAATTACATCGATGTCCATACACTTAGCACGAAGCACCTTAAAAATAAGCAAGGAAAACAATAAGTTTTGGCTCGTTCTTTAGAGAGAAGTTGATCGAGTCATACTCTTCATACTACTTCCTCTTTGCTTGTTTTCAAAATATGGCCAAATTTGGCGGCATGCAAATTCTTGGATATGGGATCATCAACATAAAGTATTATCAAAACCAAAGAATAATTAATAATGTTTGTATTATACTTTTTATAACACGTGTTTCCGGATACACATAACATGATGCCACAAAAAAAATTACACTTTTTATTATTTCTTTGAAATGTTATCAAAACCGTGTCAACTTTATCACGATGCGGATGCATAACAAGAACATGATTTTTTCAGAACTTTTGGTGGTTTTCGATGTACCGAATTCTTCCTTAGCTTCAACAGATTTTCGGAAAAATTTAAGAGCAATCTATCGCGTTTACTTTTTGTTAAAATTTGAGAAGGTCAGTGGGAGTATAGTTTACATCGAAGTCCTCAAAAAATATAAAATTACATAGAGGTCCATAAATTTAGCACAAAGGGCCCAAAAATGAAGCAATGAAAAGCAGTCGCGTCCGGGTCCTTCTCAAGCGAGCGGTTGAGTCACACCCTCCGTACTACTCCTACTGTACATTCGATCTAGCGTGATGCGGGTGTGCTTGGTGGCTTCCTATTCGTAGGGTGTGAAATGGAAGGAGTACTATGGAGTAGTGGTAAAGCTCGCAAGGTCATAATGAAGTGCATCGAATATGATGGGACGTAGTGCATACAGTATAAAGAATCCCTTGTGCACCACTATCTTTTGAATAACATTCCCTCCGGATGTTTGGGAAGGAAGTGAAAATTTCGAAACTGGGAAAGTTTGAACTCTGGCTCTAATAATAGTATGAGTATTGTACCTTTCATCGCCAAGCCCCAAAATGGTTCCTTCTTATGCACACCAATGCAGCACGCCTAATACTGACACGGAGCCGCCGACAAGGTAGGTCGACATACATGCGCATCGTCACGTTTTGGACAAGGGAGATATCATCTAGCCAGGGTATCAGGATGATGATGAGGCAGTGAAGGAGAGCTAAAAAATTTATTTTGTGTGCATATATAGTAAAGGTCCTAAAATTTACAACTAGTTTCGTACTACTAGTACTACTAGGTGACTGTACCCTGTACCTCGTGTCAGGAAGCCATCACAACTTTCATCTGGTATTGCACTGCCTTCAATTCCTCCTCTTCGCTACTCTCTCGAGATGCTTCTTCTATGCTCATAGTTTCTCTTCTTTCTCTTTGTTTCTTTTCTACATAAAATACATATTCTTCCTACTTGCTTTACAGAAAATACACACGTGTCACTTGGAGAATTGATTTTTTTCATTTCCTAATGGTTGGAAACTCCTAGTGGCAACATTTTACCATGCCATGATTCACCCATTTACTCCCAAATATGGTACCATCATGGACGATGGGAGTACAATTTACATCAAGGACCTAAAAATAGAGAAAATTACACCGAGGTCTTTTCATTTAGCACGAAGCACCCTAAAATTAAGCAAGGGAAATAGTCGGGTCTAGCTCCTCAAGAGAGTAGCTGATCAAGTCATACTCTTCATACTACTTTCTCTTTGTTTGTTTTCAAAATATATGGCCAAATTTGGCGGCACTCAAATTCTTGGACATGGGATCATCATCAGCATAAAGTATGATGTTGATATGGCCATGACCTTGGTCATTCGGCTTGAAATCCAAGAATGTTCGTACTCATTGACAACTAACCCTAAATTCACTTAAATTTTTCCACTTACTTTTACGTTCGCACGGACGGTGGGAGTAAATTTTACACCAAGGACCTAAAAAGGGAAAATTACATCAAGGTACAAAAATTTAGCATGAAGCACCTTAAAATTAAGCAAAGGAAAATAGTCGAGTTCAGATCCTTCTCGAGAGTGAACCTGACCGAGCCTACTCTTTAGACTACTTCCTCTTTGTCTCTTTTTAAAATATGGCCAAATTTGGCATCATTCAAATTCTTGGATATGGGATCATGAATCATCTGCATAAAGTATGATGTAGATATGGCCATGACCTTGGTCGTTCGTCTTGAAATCCAAGAATGTTCATACTCATCAAAAACTAATAATCTTAAATACGTTTAAATTTTACCACTTGCTTTTAGGTTCGAATTTTACACGGACGGTGCGAGTACATTTTACATCAAGGACCTTAAAATGGTAAAATTACATCTACGTCCATACATCAGCATGAAGCACCCTAAATTAAGCAGGGAAAACAGTCATGGTTTGCTCCTTCTCGAGAGAGAAGTTGATCGAGTCATACTCTTCATACTACTTCCTCTTCGTTTGTTTTCAAAATATATGGCCAATTTTGGCGGCATGCAAATTCTTGGATATGGGATCATCATCAACATAAAGTACGATGTAGATATGGCCATGACCTTGGTCATTCGGCTTGAAACTCTGAGAATGTTCATACTCATTGACAACTAATAATCTTAAATATGTTTAAATTTTACCATTTGCTTCTAGGTTTGAATTTTACACGGACAATGGGAGTACATTTTACATCAAGGACCTAAAAAGGTAAAATTACATTGACGTCCATACATTTAGCACGAAGCACCCTAAAATAAGCAAGGAAAACAGTTGGTTGGGAAGCTTGAGAACTAATAAAACTTGGTAATCGATCGTAAGTGTATCAAGGTCCATGCTTTTTCTGAAAACTAGGGTTGTTGTTGTGGTACTCTGAGCCATTTTGCTTCGTACTTGCTTACAGAAAAAATCTTGTCATTTCGAAAATTGAAAAAGTTTTATTGTTCCTATAAGTTGGAAACTATGGTTTCCACCATTTTCACCTTGCCAAGATGCACACATATACCAAATATGGGAACATTACAATACAATACGATGTGCATATGGTTGTTACCTTTGTCGTTCGGCTTGAAACCCAAGAATGTTCATACACTGCGGGGCATATATTGTGTAACTAATTTTTTGTAATTTATGATGAATCACGGTTATTAATTATTTTTCAGTGCAAATAGTAGTACATGCAAGAGGACGCCATGAAGAAGGCTTCATTTTTAGGGTTTTCATTATTTTTGTTCATAGCTAGTGAGGATCAATTGTCAACATGCATATTCATAGCAAGAACTTTAATCCTACATAACTCTCGTTGGTTTTTGAAGTATTGACCGCCTTGGTACCATAAAGACTGAAAGGATGTTCGTAACTTTTTAAGAGCATTCTATCACGTTTACTTGTAGTTCAAATTTGAAAATGATTTTTTTATTCCTAAATTTTGGAAACTCCCAGAAATGGTAGCATTATTGTTCACCATGCCAAGATGCACTCATCTACCAAATATGAGGACATTACCATAAAGTATGTTGTACATATATAAGGCCATTTAGCTTGTCTTTCGGCCTGAAGCCTAAGGATGTTCATACATGGCAGGCCATATTTTCAATTAGTTTGTTTTTAAAATGATGTGAACTCTCTTGATAATAATCATTTTTCATGGCAAGTAGTACAAGTCAGAGGTCATCGTGCAATGTTTTTTATTGTTTTCAAATAAATGCCAAATTTTCTACATGCAAATTCTTAGAAAGAAGTTCAATTCAACAAATTTATTGGTTTACGATATATTGATAGTCTAGGTGGATACCTTCAAAAGATACTTGTATAACTTTAAGAGCAATCTACTACTTACTCATAGTTCAAATTTTATCTAACATTGATAAATCCACTTAAATTAGTTTAAGAGTGTGAAGTTTGCTAGGAAACCTTGAGAACTCAAAAAACTTCATAATCGTAAGTGAAACATGTATAAAATTTGTCTGGAAACTGGGCTTGTAGCATTCCGAGCCATATTCACCGTGCTTGCTCTCAAGAAAATAAATCCTGGGAAAATAATTATCTCCTTAATGTTTATGATAAATCGGGGTGCTTTTTGTGTGAGGTGTAATAAACAGACATATATCGTTCATCCAACACTTCAAAAGAAACTCTTCGATGGACATTTGATTATGTGAATGAAACATCAACTCTTATGTATAAACAAGTTATGTTCAAAAACAAGTTCATTGCGAAATAAAGCCTTCACAAATTCAATGTGTGATGGACAAATATTTTGGTACCTTGGTATAAACATTGATGTTTCATATGAAATAAGTCTCTTACATCCTAGCTACATGCATCCAAAAAGTATTGTGGGTGATAAATATCGTTAGTATCTAATTTTTATCATTATTCAATTTTTGTGTGTGAATGGGAGCAATGACATTTGGGGACCACTTGTCAGTATTGCTACCAATGAGGTTAAATCGGTCATTACAAGACTAACTGGCCAAATGTGTACATATTAGGCCAAAAACTGTTAAAATGTGCAAAAATGACGTCCACCAAGTGTTTTGTGCAAAAGTGTGATGAAAATATGGTGGATAGTGCAATTACCTCTATCTAAAAAAATATTTTATACTACCATGGAGGGTAATACAAAGTATTGTACTGTACTTACTACTAGCAAAACAGGTACCAGATGGAAGTTTGAAACCTAAAGGGTACCCACTATTTTAGTCGGTTCAAAGAAATGAACTAGTTTGTCACATGGTGATAATATGTGAAATATAGTTTTTTTGTAGTACTGTACTACTAAAGAGGATAGAGGGTTACCCACTCCCATTATCTAACTCCTCCCCCACCATTCCCTCTCTCGCTATCACATTCCCACACTCACCTCTCAACTCTCAGTTATTAAGCCAGCCATTGCTTCGATGAAACCAATGCCAAAACCTTTGTTTTTGGTTGAGATGGGGTCCTCATCAAGCTCTACTTCGGAGCTGCATGTGGCTTGTTCGATTCTGCTAGCCACAGCGCCTTTTTTGAAGCATCCTTCGCCTTTCACATGTGTGCGGGTCGTGCCCAAGGTGAGGTGTCTATTGCCCTTAGGGTTTCGGTCGGCCGAGCCAAAACCCTCATCGCCCGCCGAGCGGTCATCCAAGCCTCCGACACCGTGTGCGTTGGGACCGAATGCTCGTGTGGCGCCGGACGCGTCCTTTTTGTCTATAGGTTGGACCCTCATTCCCAATGTGCCAAATTTTAGAGTGTACTCAGTGAAACCCCTATCGGTGGCTCCCCTTCATCCGTGATTGTTTGTGATTCTTTGGTGTATGTGGTTGGTTCTTCGTCAGTGGCACCCTGTTCATCTGCTCAACCCATCGACCCCTGTGCAAGTTCGCGCCCCCAACTGCAACGAGGTTAGATCTAAAGGCTTGGTGCTTTAACGCAAATCTGATGTGGATCTAGTTAGATTTTTTTCCATCTGTACTACAAGTCCTTTGTTGAAATGCTTAGTTATATGTCATATTCTTGATAATTGTCTTTTGTGCTGTTCTTTATATGTCATATTCTTGATAATTGTCTTTTGTGCTATTCTGCTTAGTTATGGAATATTCTTGATGATGATGATGTAGGGTTCTGTTTTGGTACTTAGATGATGCATTGTGTTGTTTAGGAATTTTCCATGACACGTTGTGTTGTTTTGGTATTTTCTATGATGCATTATGTCCTATCTCCTCACTGTGTTGTTTTGTCCATTTTGATCTGCGTTCTGCTTTTTAGGATTAAATGATATGCCTTCTAGCTGTTCAGATTAGATAATTTTGACTGTGCAGACACTATTTATTAAATTTAATTACATGATACCTTGTGTTGTTTTGGTATTTTTGATGATGCACTGCATATATGTTGTTTTGTCTATCCAGATTATGCATTGTGCTATTTAATCAATCTAATTAAATGGTATGCCTTCTAGTAGCTGTTTAGATAATTTTGAGGATCCACCGGGTTAGGTGATTCCGAAGATGCATTGTGCTATGTAGGCAATTTAATTTACCTGATACCTTGTGCTATTTAGGTAATTTTGATGGTGCAATGACACATTGTGGTCTTTAGTCAATTTATACAATGCATTGTGGTGTTTTGGTAATTCCAAAGGACTGACGGAATGGTAATTTTATGTAGGACGACCTAGTTGTAATGCCGAAATTAGACTACATTCTTGACCAGACTGCTCCAGCTCCAGGTGGCTATGAAGATGCTCTCCCCATCATACCAAGGGAGTTGAAGCTGTCGGGCAAGAGAGTGGAGGCCTTGGCACAGGCAAATGCTTCTAGGTCGGTCGCCAGTTCTGCCAAACCGAGAAGACACCCTAGGTCAGTTTGACACCATGCCACCGCGCATCATCCTAGACACTTCTACATCCAGTTAGTCCAGCATGACTTGTATATGCTTATCATCCCGACGTACTTCAAGACTTATGTGCAGGGATGCCCCTACCCACAACTAGTGGTGGTCCATGCATGCGAGGAAATGCAAGTGGGTTGTCCATGCCAACCGCAACAAAGACCAAATCGTTTTGGACAAAGAGTGGGATACCTTTGCTGCTTTCCATGAGTTGAAGGAGGGTGACTAACTTATGTTCAAGGTCACCGCAGATGGATTCAAGATAAAAATCTATGACCGCATCACCTCCTACCGGAAGGTGTTCGTATGTCGTGAGCATGCACATCTTGATTAAGGGCCTCTTTGGATCGAATGATTTTCATAGGAATTTTGGAGTAATTCGACCCATAGGATTTGTTTCATAAGGAATCCCTTTGAATGAAAGGAATCATACCTCCAAAATTCATATGGATTGCATTTCTACACCCTATCCCATAAGAATTTCAACATCCACTTTTTTACACTCATTCACGTAGGATTGAGGCAATTTTCCTACGTGTTTCCTGTGTGTCATCGAAATGACTTTAAGCCTGCAGATTTCCTCGGTTTTGTACCTGCGACCCTATTATCCTATGTTTTGAAATTCTGTGATCCAAAGAAAGTTATTTCTTCTGTTTTGCAATCCATTGTTTTGTACCTGTGACCCAGTCAAATTCCTATGTTTTCAAATACTGTTATCCAAAGAATCCCTAAGTTATGTTTAAGTTTGCCGTTCGACTACTACTACTGATGCAGCAGCAGCTGCTGCTGCTACTACTACTCCTACTGCTACCCCTACTGCTAATGTTACTGCTACTGCTACTGCTACTATTACTGCTACTACTACTGCTACTGCTACTATTACTACTACTGCTACTACTACCTACTGCTACTGCTACTGATTCTGCTACTATTACTACTACTACTATTACTACTACTGCTGCTACTGCTACTGCCACTGCTGCTGCTACTCCTGCTGCTGCTCCTACTACTACTACTACTACTACTACTACTACTACTACTACTACTACTACTACTACTGATACTGCTACTGCTACTGTTGCTACTGCTGCTACTACTTCTGTTGCTACTGCTGCTGAGCTACTCTTGTTGCTACTGCTACTGCTACTACTGCTACTGCTATACAGGGCAGGCGGATCGAGCGTCGAATTTTGCACCCCACGGGTCGATAGCACGACGGATATCTCTGACGTGTACGATGCCGTCATGCCCGCTCTCGGTCTAAGAAGAGAGGTATTGTAGTCACTATACATGTATTAGCATTTTATGTTCTTATCTGCATGAACTCTATGCTCTCTTACTGATGATGCACTTTCCATGCAGGAAGTCAGGGCGAGAATCTTGGCCAAAGTAGATGAAATCAACAGCCATAACATCAACATTCTGCAGAAAAACTTCGAGCTCAACCTAGAGTCTGATCGCCTCCGTGCCGATTTGGATTTTCAAATGAATATTGCACGATCTTACGAGCGTGCCTCCTTGGCGCTTCGTGTTGAGTGCAAAAATTTGAAGAAGGAAGTCACGGAGCTCCGCAGCCAGCAGCTACCATTGCAGAGATCATCCAGGTCACGCCCCGCTAAGTAGGAAGAGAGAAGCCATCTCATGTTTGCCGTCGAGGTCGCGACCATTGCGGAGGTCATTGAGGTCGTGCCTCCGCAGGGCAGCCACAATGTTGCAATCGCCAAATCTTGGAGTAGGAACTAGGAAGGGAGAAGACTTGTTGTGGCCCTCTTTTTTATTTCTTTTGGGTGCATGGATCGTTTTTTTCTCATCCGCCTTCGCATAAATATATTGCACCCTTAACAATCGAATGCGCTCTGCGGAGCTTTTGTAACGATGTACTTGTTGTATAGTAGTCACTGTTTAGTGTACATATACATTCAAATTTAGTCAAATATGTGACATCCTTTTTAATTAGGTTGGAGGGCTCTTTTCAAAAAATTAGGATGGAGGGAGAGTATGTCTGATAAAACAAAATAATTAAATCGTCAATGAGTGATCTTTAAATTTGGTCATACTTTCTACTTTGTCAGATTTCTAGGGATACCATGTCTAGTATACTTATCAACTGTTTTGTCTCCCCTATATGTGGCCCCTACATCGATGAGTGAGTTATTGGGTGATTTTTTTGCTCTTCCCTATTAAAATATTGTGGTTATGATACAGGGGAGATAATATAGGGTTGCTGCTAGAGATAAGCAAATTTTAGGGGAAGAATCTTTTTAGGCTAGTCGTAATGCAAATAACTTCATGAGTAACTAAGGGTCCAACTTAGTAAAATTGCTTATGTGGCAGTGACTTAATCACACATACTAAGGTGAAATGAGTCTATTACCTATTAAATGAACTACCCCTCTATTAACAGTGACTAATAACTTATGCATGTTATAGTCTATGTTACTCTCCACTATGACTAGCCTTTAGGGGAGGCCCCTACATATACACACATAGTGGAGAAAATGTAGGCGTGCTGCTGGACTTTCTCTTAACTTACTACAAGTTTTGTTCAACCTTGTTCTCTTCTCTGGTTCCTTTTTCATTTCTTTATTGAACTAGACATTGTGTATAGTAGTACATGACTTACCTCACAGAATCTTTTTCTTACTCAACTGCTCCACCATTTAGACATATACAATCATGAGACGGTGTATATCTAGAAAAGAAAATGCACTATCAATGTCAGGGACACCCAACTATTGTATGGAGTACTTTGGGTCACAATCATAGCTACCCCTATAGTCTACCTAGGGGTACCCAACGATTCCTTACATAGGAATTCACGCCAGAGGCTTTGCAGGGAAGGTATCCGTTTTGACCCGTTGATTTTGGATTGGTCAGACAAGATTGCTAGACGTTGAACTCTGTCTCCTGGGATGATGTTCCTACTACTACTACTACGTAAAATACACTTCTAAATCAACAAATGTAAATGTGCTTATGAGTTAATAGTCTGATTTCGTTAGAATTCTTGTTATGACTACAAACTACAGTATGTGCGAGTTGCATTGATTAGCGAGAGTCATCAGTGGACGGGGGCCTTGACCGCACAAAAAAAGGTTTGTCACTCAATAAAAGAGATGGAGCTTGTGCGCATATCCATGCAACTCAGTAACTAGATTATGATCAACACATATACGGAGAGAGAATACGAGAAATATGATTAACCCAATAGAATCCACTCATTACTACTCGATGCATGCAACTCAGTATCCTAATAATATCATGCACGTAATCACATAAGTACCTTTTTTAGCTACATGTATTTACTCCTAAACACCATATTGAACTCGTGGAGCGCCAAAATGACATGCGCCCTAGCTAGCCTGATTAATGGTCTGTACTATAGTAACCTACACATCTATTCCTATAGTCTACTCTGGGACACCTAGCGATTGCTTGCATAGGCGTCCACGCCAGAGCCTTCAAAAGGAAGGTATCCCCTCTAGCCAGTTGATTTGGGATGGACGGACAAGATTGCTAGACGGCCAAAATCACGTGGTCCCCACTCCCTCGCACCCCTCCATTTGAAACACTGTGAAATTTCTTGCGCCCCTCCATTTCAAACAATACCAAAATCACATGGTCCCCACTCTCTCGCGCCCCTCCATTTCAAACACTATGAAATTTCTCATCCTCGGAACCTCCCGCAACAGTTCGCCGGCTGGCTTTGCCCACCAGAACTCGACACCATGCACTCCTCACCCAACAATATATCGGACTTGCATCAGCTGCAGTTTCATCCAAAGCACCATTGCCGCTTCACTGACGTCCAGTCACCGAGTCCATCGTCGTCCATCGCACCTGATTTCCTTTTCCCACTTTACCGTCCATGGCGCCGAATTCGTCAATGACTGCCCAAGATCGGCTTCAACATTGTCGGCATCCTCCCCACCCATACCATACCAGAGCTGCCGTGCAGTGCATTGATTCTCCCTCGTCCACCGCGCTCAAGCCAGCATCGAGTGCCCAAGATCTGCTTCCTCGACGCAAATAGCCGGTGCAACCGCAGCACCCTCAATGACAAGGATGTCACCCGCGCCAGTACGTATGATGCTTAGAAGCCTATCCGACCATGGTAACCAAATCTCCAACTTTTTTTTTGTTTTTTCAGCAGTACAGCAGGTTCAAGCCTGTCGAAGTGAAGTGCATTTTTGTAATCGTGTTGTACACCAAGTCAAAGCACAGGCCTATTCTTCGTGCTACAAACTACGGAGTAGGTCACTAGACATGTCGGTTTGAATTCGCTGCTCTACAAATTTTAAAGTCATGCACATGTTCTTAGCTACTCCGAACAACATTAATTGCCTTGTATCGTGTAGTTCTTGCAAAATGTAAAACATATGGAAAATATTAGTGTGGATTCCCTACTCCATAATTATTGAATCTATCTGGTTTGTCCTGAGATAAGTTCCTATTATTATTTTCTCCTTGGCATTGTTTTGCTATCCTGTAGTACCCGTTTATACTCTTCATACTAATTCGATTATAATTTTGTTGTTGCATCTGGTTCTTCAAAAGCCGCAACACTAACTATTTTCTTTTTCTTTCATAGAGCCCAGAATAGAACAATGAACATGTTGGTTTGCATAGCCTCTTTGACAGGTTCACAAGCAATGCCATTATTTCCTTATCTGGTGCTGGTTCGTCCTAAGCAATGGCATAACTGTCCTCTACTATGTAGTTCACTTGTGGTTTGCATTCCTACTCTAGAATTTCTCTTATGATGACATTATGTTTCTATCTGGTTGATTATTAGCTATGACAGTAACTGCATGCCATTGTGTAGCTCACTGCAAATTCGGAGTCACCCAACGTCTCTTGCATTCGAGGAAATACCACTTATATATTTGCTGAAATGACTTGGCTAGTTTATATTTGATAAAATTCTAAAAACACTTTGTTTGATTGCTCATTTCATTGTAGGCACCCTTTTTTAATGATTGTTTGTCTTGTTCTACAGGTTCACATGCGATGCTACTATATCTCGCATCTGGTTCTGGTTCGTCGTAAGAAACGACATAACTATCCTCTACTATATATAGTTCATTCTTGGTTTGTATTCCTGCTCTACAAATTCTCGTATGATGCGATTATAATTTCTATCTGGTTCATTCTTAGCTATGACAGTAACTGCATGCCATTGTGTAGTTCAGCGCAAATGACGAGTCACCCAACATCTCTTGCATTCTAGGGTATACAACTGCTTCCATATATATTTGTTGAAATAACCTTGCCAGTTTATATTTGCTAAAATTCTAAGCCACACACACATTGTTTGATTGCTCGTTTTTCATGGTGGGCACACTTTTTTAATATGTGCTTGTGTGTCCTGTTTGTTTGACGTGTTGGTCAACAATTGAACCATTGACCAGTTGTAAACTCCAGTTCATAGCTCCTTTCATATTAGTCAAATGAGTAGTTTGTCTTGTTTGATGTATTAACTTGTTATTACTTAGTTTTACACTGCAATTATTGCTATCGCCACCAACGAGGGGGATGCAAGATCATGTCTCCTCAAATGTAGCTCTCACACTCAAATGAAGATGCGGGTGATAGACTGAGGAAGAAAATTGAGGACTCTGCTATCAACTCGATTGTCAACTGAAATGCCAAATTTTCTTTCCCTTGATTTGATAATATGTAATAATTTTAAGAAGTTTGCAGCTGATATAATATCTAGATAACTCCCATAGGCCATGTAGGCATTTAGTTGGTTCCATCCACACATGGTGGTAGGCGATACCATAACTACGCCAACCAGGTCGATTAGGGAACAATATCAGGCTTTGTTTTTGGCCCGTCTTGTATCCGGCTGTCGATGAACAGTAAAAGATGCTTGCTAGTTATACACCTTTTATGATATTGGCATGGGCTTCAGAAAGGCCAAAACTGTAAAAGACAGTAAACGTAATGGGCCGGCCCACATGTGGGAACTAGTAACAGTAATAGGCCACAACATTAACATGCCAGAACAATAATAAGCCAGAACAGTAGCAAGCCAGGAAGCAGGGTATCAGAACAGAAATTGGCCAGAACAGAAACATGCCACAACAGTAAAATGTAGGAAACAGTAAAAGGCCAGAATAATAACAGGCCAGAGGATTAATAGGACAGAAGAGTAGCAGGCCACAACAGTAAAGGGCCACAACTGTGAAAGGCCAGAACAGTTGAAGGCCTAAACAATAACGAGCCTGAACAATATCAGACCATGGTAATACCAGACAAGATCAGTAACATGCCGCTTGTCATCCTGAACAGTTAATGACCGAACAGTAAAAGGCCAAAATATTAAAAGACCAGAAAAGTAACAGACCATCTCAAAGAAGGGCCATTAGTAGGTGGCCCACGACAGGCTACGATAATAGTGATGGGCCAACCACATGCCTTAGCAGTACCATACTGACTTGGCACTGACTGCTAATGGGCTGCACGATGTTGGACCATCTTGGGCCTTCTGTAGGCCAAAATAGTACTAGGCCTAAAAGTGCACGGGCCGCTACTAGCTGCATTATTGGGCCCATTTCAAGCAGTGCAGGACAAAACAGTAACGGGTTGTCTTCTTATTAGGCTCCCCTCATGGGCCGGCCCAGTTAGTAATTAGCAGGCCTTGGTTGGGCCTGATTTTTTCCATAGTTTCTGTGACCGTTAACAACGGTAACCGACCATTAATAGCGGCTACCATGTGGCAGTTTGCATGACATCAGCAGTCAACATGGCTGGCGAACAGATCTACGACGGAACAAGGTTTGTGGCTGAAGGATGTGATCCGCCACGATCAAAAAACCTTGGTTGATTCATTTGTGACGGTGCTTTTACCACGAAGGCCATTCATCGTAGATGACTTTTTGGCCACAAAAAAGGGCCCTCAACCAGGAAAATCATCTGTTGTACAAGCCAACTTTTCTTGTAGTGATAGTCACCCTATTACGGTGTGACATTTGATGTTATCAAAGTACTCTTCTAGTGTTAGCAATTAACATGATCTCATGGTCTAAGGACTAAACTTACTTTGTATGATGTTATAGCAATTTTAACCCAATGACTTTTGATGAGGATATCTATAGGGATTATGATGATTCTGACTGCCTGAACTGGAAGGAAATACTGAGTCAAATCAATAATGACTATCAGGTGAATTCATTCTTAATTGAACCTGATGTTTTACTTAATGAGAACTTTATACTACCTAAGTCTATGCATCTTTGTATGATCAGGTTTATTGATAACACAAGCGTTGCGTGAGGAGGAGGAGAGTTGCAGCAAGAAGGACAAGCGCTGATTTCCAATATCAACAAGTGCGCGAGGGAGGAGCGGGAGGCAGGCGCACTAGGACGCAATGAGGAAATCACGTATAAGCAAGAGAGAGAGATGGCGCACCAAGAATTACATGTTTGAGGTGTTCCACGACGTTTGGATTGCGTGCCAATAAGGCCGAACCCATATATGGGTTGGTATGTATCAGTTTGAGTCGAACCGAGTCAGTTTGGGCCAAGTTATGGCTGTTTTTAGGCCCGTTTAGAGGGGAGGACGCCCCAGCCCTCATATAAACCTCCGTAGCCGTCACAAGTTAGGTTTAAGACCACGTTAAAATATTTTGGAGTTGTTTCTTTCATAGAACCTCTGGAATTACCCTGTGTTCAAATCTACCAACTATAATTGAGTGTGATCTGTTGTTCCATTGGGAATTAGTAGATTCCAGACTACCGTTCGTGGTCACGGCTGCGTGCGCAAGAGTGTGGTGTTGTGAATATCCTACGAGGTTCGAGAGCTGTTGCATTGGCATCAGGGATCGAGCGGGAGAGATCATAGCTACGCACTAGTTATCTATCATCCACCATCACCCATCGACAAGAGCTTGCTGAGACGATCGGGCCACCCCATATCATCTTGGTATCAGAGCGCTGGGTTTACTCGGTGAGCAATATCATCTTGGTATCAGAGCTCCTCGTTGCCTCGGTAAGCAATCCACAATCCATCCATAGATTAGAGAGTGTTTTTCATCGTATACAGAAAAAGGCCCACAAAAATAGTTGCCATAGCCTAGATTACATCGTATTCGAGTAATAGTTGCTGGTCGAGTTCCTCTATTAGATTAGATCTAGATCTGTTCTTCGTAGATTTGTTTTCTAGTGTTCTAGTTGTTTTCCACCATCTTTTTCCGCTACCATCAAGTCGGATCCGATCCAAGTAAAGAGTCCTAGTTGTGTACTACTTGGCGAGTAGAAAAAAAATCGGCTCGCTGCCTCACGTCTGACCGGAGACAAGTCTGTGCTCTAGCGTGACCAAAAAAAATTCCAAAAAAAAAAATCGAACCGTCGCCTTACCACAGACCAGTCTGTGCTAGTACGAGAAAAAAAATTCTGCCGCCATCCTGTCACGACAGGATTTTAGGCCGTTTTTGTGCCGTGGCAGAGACCAATTCTCAGGTCAAATTTTTTTCTTTTTTTGTTTATTTTTTTACTGAGTCCACATAGCGTAGGGTACCTTGTGAGCCTTAGTAAACCTTTCTTTGTGTCTAAAACTATCCTACGAGACTAGCGTGCTTAGTGCTCTGCGGGCTGCTCATTTTAGCAATCCTGTGCCCGTTCCGTTGAGACATTGCTAGCGTCTCTCCTTGTGCATTGCAACACGAGCATTCCTCCGACATACCTTACATTTTTTAGCTCATTTTCATAGTTGCAATTGCTATACTTTGGATGAGTTTTCATCACGCCATTCAACCAATGTTGTGACCTCGTTATTAACAACATCCGATGTCCATGATCAGGAAATGTAACATCCCAAATCTTTAATCAAGGTTAATCAAGACCCAAATCACCCAATTTAGGGTTAACAAATACTTTTCCCATTTAAATAATCAAGCATGCATATGTGTGTTGCATTAAATAAGAATTGTTGTGAACTGCCATGATTGAGTGATCTATTGATTGTAAAATGACTCTAAGGTGACTTACACATCATCTAGATCATTCCCAAACAAAAATCCAAAGAAAAAGAAATCAAATACAATTAATAAAAGGAAATGGTCACTTTTGCCATTTTAATCAACTAGCCCACTTTGGGTGTTCCTAGGACTCATTTTCAAACAGAAACAATTGTGGATCTTTGCACCCCTTGCTAGTACAAGTAGTGATGTACCAAGGCCCACTTTGTGATCTTCCAAAATTATTCAAACACTAAATTCAATTGGCATTTGAAAATTGAATCTATCTCATATGTCTAGATCATACTTTTTCAAAAACCATCAAAATGAACTCCATTTGAAAATCCCAAGCAACCACAGATGATCAAGCATGAGACCATTCACTCCACCAAAAATCCTTGAAAAATCAAAAGTTTTCTTCGTGCGATCATTTGATCGAACACTTGGCATGCACTGATCACACTCTGGATTAGACTCACTGTTTCTACAGGGTTTTGCCACCCATTTGCACCCCATTTACTCCCTCTGTCCCTCTTTGATCTAACCAAGCCGAAACCAACTGATCCCCTAGTCCCTAGCGCCAGTACCACGCCACCTCAAGGCCATGCTCGCCGGTCGATGATGCGCAGCTCGCAGCAGACCGCCAGCCCCTCTCCGCCACTCCAGGAAGCAAGGCGTGACCTCACCGCCATCCATGGTCCACCCCATGGCCACTGCTATCCACTGGACCACCGAGGACAACCCCCGCACTATGCTCTCTGCGCCGCGCCAGAGCACGCCAGAGCGCCATCACCGCCAGCACTCCACAGACCGTGCCTCGATCCCAGACCACGCCTGCCGCTCCGCCTTGACCACCTCACCCTGCCAGACACGCCCGTACCCCGCCGCTCATCCCACACTTGCCGGGAACCGCATCGAGCACCGCCTCTGTCTCCCAAAGCGCGTGACAAGCCCGACAGTTAGCCACCGGCCCTAGCACCTCCATTAAGCTCTAGCTGACCGCCAAGGAACATCCCACCATCCGCCTACCTCGCCCATGCCGATAGCCCCATGTGTCGTCGTCACCGACGAACTCCGCCCACACCTCTCTGCCGCCTCACCGCGCCTATATATACAAGCCTCCCCAGCACGAATTCGTCACACATTCACACTCCCCTCTCTCCACTAGTCCTTCCCCACCTCTCGCTGGAGCCGCTCGAGTAGCCATCCGCCGGAATTTCGCCGGAGGCAGCCGCAGCAGAGGAGGAGACGCTGCCATCGATTTCGTCCACCCCAGCCTCTACCGCGACTTCGCCCGAGCCCGCCGTCGTCGACTCGTTCATTTTCCCGCCTCTCTACACTCGCTGGAGCCTCGGTACACCCCCACTGCACCCCTGCCGCGTAGCTAGGTTTCCGTCTCGTCGGCGACGTGTTCGTCGTCGACGACGACCGTGAGCCGTTGAGCTAGTTCTAATCCTGCGGCCACCATCCACCCATACCATTTTGGCAACCCCTGTCCCACTGACAGGTGGGGCCCTCACTTAAAACCAGCCCGGGTGCTACGTGGAGTAAAGTGGGCCGGCCCAGTTATTTCCCGCATGACCCATTTAATTCAAATTTAGCTTTTTCTTTTTAAACTTAAACTTAGTTTTGTCCCCTAGTTTGAAAATCAATTCAGAGAGTTCTACAAATCCAAATTGAGTGATTCCAATTTTGTTGGAAATATAATTAAAATAGCTATCCAAGCACGTTGGATTTAAATCAATTAGAGTTATAGATCTCTCCTAGCTAAAATAACAAGACAGAAGCTTTTTCACATTCAAACATTTTTATAAAATCAACCATAATAGATTTTGAGTTGATTCCAACTCTCAAAAATCACATTTGAACATACCTATCTAAATATGTAATAATATTAAGGATTGCATGCAGTGACTTTGGACTAGTACCAAAATAATGCTATATAGACATTTCTAGTCACTTTAAATCATTAAATATTAATCTTAAACTTATTAAAATGTGATCCAACATTTAAATCACATTCCCAGATATTAGAATATGTGGTGATGACATGTGTCCATATGATCCCATATTTTAATTGGAGAATATTAAATCTTAGTTAATTTCAATGAGTAGAAATTACTTTTCTCAAATAAAATAAATGAAACTAGTCCATTAAACCTTGTGGTGTTGGTGATGATAATAGATCATAAAATGTGTGCCTTAGTGTACTAAATAGACTAGTTAAGTATTGTTTGGTGATTGTGTATCCCGTATGTATTTATAGATGATAGTACCGATCAAGTTTTCGAGGAGGAGGAGTTCTACCAAGAGGAGGAGGAAGAGAATTTCAACCACTGCACTACCCAGGGCAAGCTAGCACTTACAAGTATTATACTTATGGAAGCCATCATTAACAATGAAAGCTAACCCTTGCAAGCTAGATAACCTAAGAAAGAAGCAATAGGCATGCTTGGTTATACATTTTTGACTATTACCTACCCCAAGTTTTATTTACAAGCTTTACCTTCTTTACTTTACCAAAGTCCTTTACTTTGTTTAAAGGTAGCATAAAAAGTATAAAACTTGGCCTATCTAGTTAGACTTAGATGTCATTCTATGGCATGAGAGTGATCTTAGCATCCCAGATTAGTGAACACTCTTAACTTAGTAGCTTAGAGCCAACCCAAAAACTTGATCACTTTAGATGGGAGTACTTGGTGAAAATGACTTGTGAAAACCTTGGAATGAGGAGTCATTCTATTGAAATGTTTTGACATGTGTTGAGAAACACAAATGGTTTATGATGATGAAAATGTTGAGGCATGAGCCTTAGCCCTTTTATAAAAACTGATGGTTGGGTTCGGATGCGATACCATTCCAAATTTACCGTACAACCACAATACCTGAATTGGGTAAGGCTTAGCCGGAAGTTTATATGCATTAGTATTAGTTCCCTCGTGGGAGAGGTTTGAGCCGAGGCTACCTCTCAATGTTGTCCACCTATGCAGTGCCCAGGATGACAGATGGTCAAGGATGGGAGGCCAAGCTCATAGGAGAGGTGCTTATACTAGAGTGTGTAAAGGAAAGGTTATGTTTGATTATCTGCATACTAAGTATGATGATTCAGGGTTATCCCTGACAGATGTATCGAATTTTGTGGTGAAAGTGTACCACCTCTGCAGAGTGTCAAACTATTCGAATAGCCGCGTCCGCGGTTATGGACAATTGGAGTGGCCATACTATTCTGTTGTCAGATGTTTTCAAAAGGACTTATGAAATGAATTGTGACATGACTTGACCACAACAGAGTTGTGATTATGACAACTAAGTTCCCACTTAGGTGATTTTCAACTTTATTTTATCCTTCTTTGTTTCTGAACTCAGCTAAGGTTTCAAACTTAACCTTGCAAGTAAACTTAGAACTTAGAATTCCTACTAGAGCTATCTTACTTATTAGTGATAGTTTGCGAGTACTTAAAGAGTACTCATGGATTTTGTCCCTGCCTATTCCCGTGGCCGGACTATGAAGAGGACTACCAAGAGGAAGGACAACAGGACAGCTATGATAACTAGGATCATCTCCCATCGTCAGCATTGCCTGTGACACTAAAGATGGACCCCACCGCTACGCTTATTTATTATCTCCGCTGTTTGTTGTATTAAGACTAGATCATGAGATCCTTTATTTGTGTAAGACCTTATTATGGTTTGTAATGGATGATGTACTGTGATATCCAATCTGTTATGTCTCGCAAAAATAGTAATCATGGGATTGCGATGTATGGCATAACAGGCATCTGGGATTAAAAATCCGGCTGTTGACAGGAAACCTTGATCATCTTGTTAATCAATGAGCTAGTTTATAAGAGAGGCATAACTAGGAACTCTTTATTTATTTATTTATTTAACACACATGTATTAACGTTTCCAATCAATACAATTATAGCATCCAAAAAAACTTTTATAATATACTTGGAATATGATAATAAAAACTTTATTATTGCGTCTCAAGGCATATTCCCTTCATTGTTGTTGCATGGAGTGCTCAACTTGGGCCGCCACACCACTTGATGGAGGTGTTCGGCAAGTGTAGGGCAGCTGGAGTTGCGGGTCTCGATTCCTCCAGCGAGCGCCACTAAGTTTTGGTGCCCCGTGATTTCAACATCTGTGGTGATGTGAGTATCGCATCCTCTGCGACGTGCCAAGGTCACTTGGGTGTCCTCCGCCAAGCGAACAACTCGGGAGGGACCCGGATTCCTCACGGGAGGCATCTCTCTAGACCATGGTACGGGAATTTTCAAGTATTAGGTAGCTAATAAACGTTTATTTCTACATGATACAACGTACACAAGAACCAAATATACACCCATACTATATAGATGTGGCTTAAATTTATAATTATTTCAAGCTTTACCTATTATAATTTCACATAGTGATGATATGTCATACTTCTATATATCACGTGAGACTTACCATGTTAATTGAAGCATCTCGCTCCCTCGAGACATACCCCAGTTAGAAAAATAAAGTGCCACCACCCGATTTTCAAAAAACAAATGGACGATGTTTCCTTACAATTCCCATAGTCTTAGCACATTTCAAGCTTCCTAGCTAACCGTGCCCACTTAAATGAATTTATACCTAGATTTAGAGAAATTAGGTCAAATTTGTACTACAAGTAAGTGCAATAGACTCTTGATTTTTCCAAATGTCGTTAGAAGGTATCCACGATGTCAATATATATATATATATATCAAGCACCATCGAGAGTTTTGAAAAATGCAACTAACTTCGTGCAAAAAATCCGCATTCCGATGAATTCGATCCTATTTTGAAATCATTCAAATAAAAAAATTAAAATAAAATACTTCGTCGTGGCGTCCTCTTATCTGTACTACTTTTCTTAAAAAATGAGAAATATGTGTTTTGATAGCTTTGAATAGAAAAAATGATTTGGCTGCTTCACAATATTGGCCTACGGTGTATGAACATTCCTGGTTTAGACCCGAATGGCCAGGGTCATGACCATATCGATATCATATATAGTTTATAATATAGTTCCCACATTTGGTAGATTCGTGCATCTTCTTCAATAAGATCTGCCGAAAGTGAGCAGTCACTGTTTTCTTTTGTTAAGCAGGTACTAGTCTTACCATTACCACTATATAGTGTACGAATAACATTGACTATTGTACCTTGGATCAATATTCGCAAATCTCAACATTGCCAACCATTGGATCTTCTTTTCCATTCTAGCATCTACAAGATTCTATTGATAGTCTTTAGAACAATTAACACTATATATGCAGAAACCTCAAAACACACGTATCCATCATACTAGAATCTTATATACCATTTCTCTATACCATGGTACGATAATTTTCAAGTATTAGGCAGCTAATAAACGTTTATTTCTACATGATGATATAAAGTGAAAGAATCAAATATACACCATATACTTTATAGACATGGCTCGGTTTTATAATTATTTCGAGATTTACGTATTATGTCATACTTCAGTATATTACGTGAGTCTCATGTGTAACTTACTTGTACTACTAGGAAGAACATGGCTTAGCTCCATGGTGGAGAAGGAGCAGGACCTGACTACTTCTCATTGCTTGATATTGGAGTCCTTTCAGCTAAATGTATGGACTTGGATGTAATTTTAATTTTTTTGAGGTCCTTGGTGTAACATGTACACATCCACTTACCGTGTTAATTAATTGAAGAATCTCGCTCCCTCGGGACATACCCTAGTAAAAAAATAAAGTGCCACCACCTAGTTTTCAGAAAAAGTGGGGACCATGTTTTCTTAAAATTTCCTAGTCTTAACATATTTCAAGATTACCTAGCTAACTACACCCACTTAAATGACTTTATGTCGATTTAAAGAAATTAGGTCAAATTTGAACTACAAATAAGCACGGTAGATTCCACTTGAATTTTCCAAATGTCGTTTGAAGGGGCCCATGATTTCTATATATCAAGCACCACCGACATTTTAAAAAAATGCAACTAACTTCATACTAAGAATCTCCATGCCGACGAATTCGACACCATTTTGCAAACATTCAAATAAAACAAATAAAAAACAAAATAATTTCCTGTGACGTCCTCTTGTGTGTAGTATTTGCCTTGAAAAATGAGAAGCGTGTGTTTTGACAACTTTAAATAGAAAAAACAAATTTCTATTATTAGGTAGCTAATAAACGTTTATCTCTACATGATATAAAGTGCAAGAACCAAATATACACTCATACTTTAGAGATGTGGCTCAAATTCATAAATTTATTGAGTTTTACCTATTATAATATTATATACCGATGACATGTCATGCTTCTGTATATTATGTGTCTCATGTGCAAGGCACGTGCAACTTACTAGTACTACTACGAAGAGTATATCTCAGCTCCGCGATGGAGGAGCAGGACCCGACCACTAATTTTCATTGCTTGATTGAAGGGTCCTTTGTGTTAAATGTATGGACTTGGGCGTAATTGTTTACTTTTTTAGGTCCTTGGTGTAACATGTACACATCCACTGTCTATGTTAATTATTGAAGCATTTCACTCCTTTGGTACATACCCCAGTCAAAAAAATAAATTGCCACCACCTGGTTTTCAGAAAAACATGACCATGTTTTGTTACAATTCCCTTCTATTAGCACATTTCGAGCTTCCCTATATATTACATAACTACTCCCACTTAAATAAATTTATGTAGATTTAAAGGAACTTAGGTTAAATTTGAACTATAAGTAAACGCAGTAGGTTCTTTCTTGAATTTGCAAGAGATCCAATAGTCAGCAATGTTGGAATCTATCAATCTATATCTGACGATCGATGTTCAAAGTTATTCGTGTTATATATCTTACTAGTAAGTTGCACATACCTTGTACGTGAGAATCAGATAGTAGAAGCATGCCATATCAGTTTTATATAACATTATAATAGGTGAATCACAAAAAAATAATTATAATTTTGAGCCACATCCATAAAGTACTAGGTGTGTATTTGGTTCTTGTATTTTGTATCATGTAGAAATCAACCTACTATTAGATACCTAATACTCAACATGCTCTAGAGAAATTATGAAGATGATTCTAGAATTACCGAGAAATGTGTTTTGAAGTTTATGCATAGCGTTCATTGCACTAAATTACATCAATAGAATCTTCTAGATGGTAGAATGGATAGAAGATCCAACTTAATTTTAGCAGTGTTGGGATTTCCAGTTTTTATCCAATGGTCAAAGTTCAAAGTTATACGTACACTATATAGTGGTAAGATAAGATTATATAATAGGTTAAGCTCAAAAAGTATTAAATTTGATCGACATCTATAAAGTATGGGTGTATATTTGGTTCTTCTACTTTGTATCATGTAGAAGTCAACGTAGAAGTCAATGCTTGTTAGCTATACCTAATACCTGAAAATTTTGGTAACATGATCTAGAGAAATGTCTGAGAAGATTTTAGAATGATGGAGAAGTGTTTTGAGGCTTGTGCGCATAGCATTCATTATGCTAAAGACTATCAAAAGAATCTTCTAGATGCTAGAATGGATAAAAGATTCAACGGTTTGCAATGTTGAGATTTGCCAGTCTTGATCCAATAATCAAATTTTAAAGTTATTCGTATATATGTAATATTATAAAATAGGTAGAGCTCAAAAAATTATAAATTTGATCGACATCTATAAAGTATGGGCGTATATTTACTTCTAGTACTTTGGAAGTGTATGGTTCATAGCCACAATTTGCCAAGCCAAAGTTTGGCAATTTGGTACGTGTTTGGTTTCTTGCCATAGTTTGGCTTGCCACACTTTATTAAAAATATGGTACATCGGTCATAGAGTGAATTTATTGCTAAATTTTCCCACACTTTGTGGCTTCAATTTTCTAAGCCACACTTCTGTGGCTGTCACAATTGTCAAAGTTAGGCTTGGAAAAGTGTGGCCTAGAACCAAACATGCCCTTTATGTCATGTAGCAGTCAATGTAGAAGTCAGTGTCTATTAGATTTGAATATTGACCGTTCGATCAAGACTAGCGAATTCTAACATTACGAGTCGTTCGATCTTCTTTTTCATTCTAGCATCTAGAAGATAGTACTGATTGTCTTTAGCATACTGAACGATATGCACAAACCTCAAAACACACTTCTACATCATTCTAGAATCTTCTCCATCATTTCTCTTGACCATGTTACAAAAAATTCAAGTATTAGGTATAGCTAATAAACGTTGACTTCTACATGATACAAAGTACAAGAATCAAATATACACCCATACATTATAGATGTCGATCAATTTTTTTTTGAGCTTTACCTTTTATATAATCTTAGCACTATATTGTGAATGAATAACGAACTTTGACCCTTGGATCAAGACTAGCAAATCCCAACATTGCTAACCGTTGGATCTTAATTCTTTCCATTCTAGCACATAGAAGATATTGTTGATAGTCTTCAGCACACTAAATACACTTCTCATTAATTCTAGAATGTTCTTCGTGATTTCTCTAGAGCATGGAGAGTATTAGGTAGCTAATAGGTTGATTACTACATGAGACAAAGTACAAGAACCAAATACACAATGGATATTCTATCGATGTGGCTCAAAATTATAATAATTTTTCGAGCTTCACCTATTATAATTTCATATGAAAAATAATATGTCACACTTCTATTATCTAATTCTCACGTACTAGTATTATTTATCAGAGTTGTGTGAGCTGGCTTGAGGATTGACATCCTTTTATTTCACCATGTGGGTTCAAAACCTTTGCGTGCGAGAAATGCAATTCTACCGTGCACGCTATCTAGCGAGGGAGAAATGTGGATTCACGTCCTTTCCTGAAACACAATAAAACTTATTTATTATGGTATTATTTAGCTAGCCTACTTGATGAGATGATACAATATCGATCCATGACGTCACAGATTGCTAGTATAACACTATATCTATAAATCCAATAGGCGTCCTCGATCCAGTTGCGCACTATAAAAGACTGACGAGGGAACACGCAAAATTAACACCCCTCGTTCAAAGAGTGTCCCATCTTTCTCATTCGCCAACGCTGGCTAGCCCCATTTTGGATCCTCTTGAGCGCACACTTCCTAAATTTTCGGGCCATTTCTCGCCCGTTGCATCGCTTCTTGCATCCCTCCATCACTCTCCTCCAACAAAATCCAACAATCATATTTGAATCTGCCCTCACCCCCCAATCCATCCGAACGCAATGGAGAATTCAATGCACAACATTTGGTACGGTGGCTAGAGCAAGTTCGGCGATGATGCATTCAGAGAAATCGCTATGGACACTACCAGTATCGTAGGGCTGGCTGCATACTCCAAGGAGTTGCGCCGCCAAGTCACTGGCAGAAAAGGTAGCAGATTCCCCAACGACGGATGTGGGACATTGGTTGCCTTCCACGACTTCCTCAATAACAAGATGGCATGCCCGCACGGCCTATGTAGCTTCAGTGAGCCTGTCTGCGAGTTCGCCGCCCCGTCGATAGCGCTTCTCGCTCACCTCGAAAAATCCCACTCGATGGAAGTACATAGTTTTCACTGTGGCGAGGAACACAGGTACATCTCTTAGCCTTTGCTGGCACTTAGCTCATGGAGAGTAGAGACCATCGTATCCGAGGATGATGGTATAGTGTTTGTCATGCGATTTTACATGATCGACTATGGCCTCGTCGTATACGTCTAGTGCGTCAGGTCGTCGGCGTGCTTGTTTTTGCGGTACGTGGTGGAGTTGCACTTTTATAAACCTTCAATGATGGGAGATGACCTGGAGGAGTTCATCGAAGATAGCCTATTTTTCGAGCCGAAGAGCAGCGCATCGCCAGCCACCATTAGGATTAGTAAAGATTTCCATAATTTTCTGATTATGAAACATGATAGGTTCACACTGAAGTACTCATTTTGCATCCACAAGGTGGGAGATGGAAAATATGAGCATATTGATTATGATGATGATCTTCCATTCAAATTTGTTTAGACCAAACACTAGAGATGATCTAGCATTTCCTTTAAAACATGGCTCAGTACTGGTAGCCAGGACTACTTCCTTAGATCATGTCGCTTTTCCTTTGAAAAATGGCCTTGTATATGTACTCCGTATGTTTAATCGTAGTCAGTTCGTTAGTCATATTTACTTGATCATTTTTTTGTTATAATATTTAGCATGCTGCAATTTAGTCTGACAATTCTTACTTCCTTTAGAAATTCCAAGTACATCTCTTAGCCGCTGTTGGCACCACACTCATCGAGACTACAGAATATCGGATCTGGGGACGCGGTATGGTGTTCTCTATGCTATTTTACATGCGCGAGTCAGGCGACATCATCGTATCCGTCGTGTGCGTCAGGCTAGACAGGTGCTCGTGTCCCTTATAGAATGTGATGTTCACCGTCTATCACCCGTCAACAGAGCTGGGGTTTTGGGAGGGTGGAATGCATAATTCCTTCACTCCTGGGAGCTGGGCGGTTCTTAGCATCATGCATAAGGAAAAGCATTCCATGTTGATGTACCATGAAACATCTTAGATTACAACTCGGGGCCTGCATTACTCAATATGCGTCCATCGCGAGGGAGAATTCCTAATTGACCATTCTGCTACCTCAGATTTTTTTTATCCCACTGTCACTAGATACGATGGACTTATGTGTATTGGAGGTTAGATTTTGAATGCAGAGTAGTACTAGTACAGTACTAGTTCTTGTACTTCGAAGTGGTTTGTACTTTATACTGATAGTACTTGTTTAGGTCAAGAGCAGGAGATGGTCTTGCTTTTCCTTTGTTTTATCATTTATATTAATAAAGTATTTTGTTGAACTAATAGAGATGTAGTGTTACTTGTTTAGATCAAGTGTAGCGGTTTTTCTTGATTTTCTTTTGAAAGTTAGCATTGTCACAATTATCAAGATGAGTCTTGAGCATTTTGGGTTGCATATGGGGGGGTCACACAGGCATCGACATTAGGAGGAGGTATTCACACAAAAGCAGACTTGATCATCATTTTTCCTTGCTCCAATGATGGAATCTGTTTTTTGACCTAGAACAAGAACTGACTCTCTCTGTACTGCTATTGAATTTCAAGCAGGAAAGTTATTGAATCTCTCAAATGTGCTGCCATTGCTATTACTAAAACATTTTCTGGAACTAATACTGATGTACTGGTACTTGTTGAAATCAAGGGCAGCATATAGTATTACTTTTCTTTTGAAACATGGCCTTGTTGCAATCTAGATGAGACTTGGGAATTTTGGTTGCGTACGGGGGTCACGCGCGCATTGGTGTGAGAAGAAGGTACTAAAAGTAGACTTGATCGTCAGTTTTGCTTCCTCCAATGGTCGAGTGTGTTTGGATAAAAGGGCAAACTGATTGCATGATAAGCTTTTTAGAGCTGAAATAAGAACTGGTTCTCTTTGTACTGCTATTGTATTCACTACAAGAATCTGGGCGGTTCATGACGATCTGATATCATCGTGGATGAGGGTCAAAACGTCGTAGATGGCCATCCACGATGAATTCTGCGACGAAAACAATAGGTCACCGACCTCACATCATAATTCAATCCGTGACGTTTTTTTGTCTGAAAATGTCACGCCCGATCGCGATGTTCCTATAATTTCATCGCAGCGAACTAGACCGGTCGAGAGCAGGCCCGACCGTTCATGACGTTTTTATTTCGTCACGACCACGGCCACATGGTAGACGGCACCACAGGTGGCCGTCAGCGACGTTTGCTGACGTCATATTTGTCGTCTACGGCGTCATCGAGTTCCTAACATTTTTTTCGTCATGGCCTGATTCCGTTGTCTCCACATCTGTGACGTCATCCATCCCATTCATGACCCCATACATCCCGTTTATGACGGCACACGTGCCGTGACAAATTTTGTTCGTCGCCACCTTTCGACACCATGCTGACACATGGATGTTTGGCACAGCTAAGCTTGTGCCAATCGGACGAGGCCACATGGGCGAGCCATAGAACGCCATGTTGACATATCAAAATGAGACACGTATCACCTCCGACAATAAATTCTGTGTGATGACGTCATCATTGGCCATGATGTTTCTATTTCATCTAGATAGTTGGCCAATGAAAGGCGGCCAAGTCGACATTTACCTGTGACGGAAATGTTTTGTCAAGAACAGCTGAGATGATTTTGTTTTCGTCACGGCTGCAGGCTTGCGTAACCATGAGGTCAGGGGTCCATTTGTGCACGTAAATTTCTACTAGCCTTATTTGTGACCCATTTCACACCACATGCATCAAATAACAGAATTTGACAATAAATTTCAGGACAAGTTTCCACATAAATTTCCATAGTAGTTTCTGAGCCAAAAGTATCACAAGCTTCCACAGCCAAAAACTTTCCACAGCAGTTTATGATCCAAAAGCCTCACAAGTTCCCCTGCCCAAAAGACTCACAAGTTTCGCCACTAGTTAACTTTCCTAGCCCAAGAACTCACAAGTGTCAACCACGAGTTCACTTACCTTGCGACAGTGAAGCTACTGTTGCTGCTGCTTCTGCTGAGTCATCTGAGACAACACTTGCTGAAGTAAGTCGTTTGTATGGTTTTGTTTATCCTGCATCTCTTCTTGCTTCTTATGCATTTCTCTCATCTCTTTAGCATATTGCAGCCTCTCTGCCTCGGCACCTTCTTTCGCTCTCTACAATTTCTCTATGGTACATCGTAGTTTGTCACTCCCTGCTCTCTCAGCCAAAAGTTCCGCTTCAATGCCATACCTGCTTCGTCTTGATGTACTTGGATGGAGGCCGATGTTCTTCAGGAATGTTGGCTTTCTGCTGTCCAACGAGAGTGCAAAGTGCACAACCTTGGTGGAAGAAAGTGGTTCTTCCCCCTGGACATCTGGAGCCATCTTCTTTTCCATGATTTCCTATAGTATTAGGAATAGAAGCGAACATCAGAAAAATAGCAAGCAAACTACAATCATATTGTATACAATTGAGAGATGATGATAGCATTGAATTTTACAAAGATGAAAAGTATTCAAGAGGACTTACAATTGATTTCTTCACATTCAGAGTGAAGCCATTTTTCGGGCTGCAATGTGTCTTTTTGAAGAGTTCGAAGGCATCGTCCTCACCGTTGCACACAACCCCATAGCTACGAGAACCTGTGGCAGCAGGGTACAAGACTTTGGTCATGTTGAGCTTGTTTTTTACACAAGTACTCTACACAAGCAGAAAGCATACAGTATAAGAGGAAGTTCCAATCAAACAATTCAAACACATGCAGTAACAGTGTAAGAGTAAACGAAATGTGACATGTTTCCTAGGGTCTGACCAAGTATCAACAAGCTTGCACCACTGCTCGTCGGTCATGTGTTTCACTTCATCAGGACAATTCCTTGTAACTTGGTTCAGAGGGTAGGGATCAAAATACTTCTTCTTCAGAATATACTACTGATTCCTTGCATGTCTCATAAATTGATGTGTGCAAGCATTCCACACATCAGGGTGATTTGTGTCCATGGCAAACTTTTGCTGAAATAAAACATGGAGCATCAGCATTTGCATGAACATAGAAATGGGAAGGTAAAGGACAGCTAAGTCACAGAACATACAGAAACTTTGGATATGAAGTCTGATTGGACATCAACCCTATTCTTGTACTCTTTCTAGTGGGGTAACATAGCCATGCTAGTCCTTACTGTGACTGCACACTCACTAGCAAACCTGGCAGCAACACCTGACTCGTCTGGTCTAGTTCTTCCTAGAAGAACATTAAGTGAAAGCCTCCCTCCTTTGGACAACTTGTCAAGCCTCTTCCCCATGTTTTCCCCCTCACCACCAGAGCTTTACTAGTATGCGGAACTATATCTTCAGAATTCTGTGTTTCGGCATCTTCAGAACAAGGTGCATCAAAGTCTTAAGACATATGGTAGCCATCATCATCTACAAGAATACAATGTGCTGATTTAGTGTTCCACAGTAATATGATGGGATTAAATGGATTACTGCAGAGCAAGTAGTCGGTTTACCGCATTACCACATTGAGACCAGTCACTCCAGTCTTGGCACAATACTTCATGACTAGGATCAGATTCCCCATATTTGGTAGCTAACTCATTGTATTGGGTAGCTGACCCCTAACCCTCAGATTGGGTACCAGAGTCCTCACCATTGGCAGCTAAACACAGATGTTGGGTAGCTGACACAACGCCTTGGGTACCTAACCCATTGGTTTGGGACGGTGCACGGTCGCTTCGGCGAGGTGCCCGTAGACAACTGGGAGGTGGCTTCTGGATTTGGAGAGGTAGCAAGTCACCTTTGGGGATACCTGTGGGCAAAGGGATGCGGACTTCATCACCTGGGAAGGTGCCTTCTTGATTTGTGGAGGTGGAAGGTTGGCTTTGGGAGGTTCTAGAGGACGACATCATGTGGGTTGGGGTTCCACACCTTGGGTACATGGCTGCTGGCTTTGGGGAGGTGGCTGCTGGCTTTGGGGAGGTGGTTGTTGGATTTGGGGGGTGGCTAATGGCTTTGGGGGGGTGGATGCTGGCTCTGGGGGTGCTTGCTAGCTTTGGGGAGATGGCTCCTGGCTTTGGGGAGGTGCCAGACGGCATACCAGCGGGTCGGAGGGAGTGGGCAGGTTGCCTTGGGCAGAGTGCTGCTCATGTTGGACAGTTACCAGCTCGCCTTAGGCAGCTGGTTGCTTGCCTTGTGTTGCTACCTTCTTGGCTTGGGTAGGTGGTAGATTGACAGCTACTGGCTTCTCGCCTTGGTGGGAATTAGGAACTGCAGCTTTAGCCACTTGGCCTGCATCAGGAACTACAGATTTGGTCACTTGGCCGACATTAGGAACTGCAGCTTTAGCCACTTGGCCAGCATCAGGAACTGCAGCTTTGGCCACTTGGCCGATATCAGGAACTGAAGGTTTAGCTACTTGCCGGGTATCGGGAACTACATATTTGGCCACTAGGTTGGCATCATACACTGCATCATCGATCACCAGCAGGGGAAAATGAAGTGCAGCCCTAGCCACCTCCAGGGCATTAGGAAGTGTGGCTTTGGCAGTTTGCCTGGCATCAGGAAGTTTGGCTTTGGTCGTTTGCCGGGATTCAGGTAGTTCGGCTTTGGCAATCTTCTGGGTTGCACCCCGAGTTTCTTGTGAATGGGTCGTAGGACTTGCCGCTTTTGTTGTTCTCCATGTGGAATCTGGAGGTGGAAGTCCTGCTTTTAGCGGATTCCCCTTGGACCTTGTGTGTCTCTCATTTTCTATGTCTGGAGATAGTACTAATGCCACAACGCGCTTACGAGATGATCCACCACCAGGATCCATCCTTTGCCTGGGAGTTGTCTTCTTGAATTTTCTCTACTTAAGCTACACATTTTACATGTAACAGTCAATTGGGGAAATAAAGAGGAACAAAACATATGGAAAAAGAGTAAGCAAACAATTCCACACAAGATGATTTGGCAGCACCTTAATTGTGGAGAAATAATGACAAGATGGTGAGCTAGCATGTAAGGGGACTACCTGCAGCCCAGTCTCCTCGGTGACTAGTGTTTCATCACCTGATATCTCACCTTCACTGATACCCCCCCTCGGGATCATACCAAGGTCCAGAGGGATCGCTGTTGCTCTTTTAGGTGAGAATACAATTGGGGATGCAACAACACTGGCTACGAACCTAATACCAAGTCCTTGCATCCATGGACTCTTTCTCATGATGGTTTTCATCTGACTTTCTTCCATCGGTAGTATTTGTGGTTCTAACATGAATAAAGAATTCCAATTAATCTAGAAATATAAAACTGGGTGCAATACCAACCTATGTTATATAGTATATAGTACTCATCATTTAACAGGTCGCCATGAGCAATTTAAACAAAAAGATCATAGGCTACCAAACTAATGCAACACACGGGATAATGTAACTTGGTCTACAACCTTCCTTTTTGCTACTTCTAGAGTTCTAGGGGTGAATACACTTGGCGATGCAACAACATATGCTAAGAACCTAAGAGCATGTACAATGCAAGACGCTTAGAGAAGTGCTTAGCGAAATAAACTGGCTTTTGGTTAAGCAAATGTGCTTATTGATAACAAGATGATGTCTAAATTGGCACCTCTCAAATACAAATAAGCATTGTTTCTTACGAAAAAGCTTGGATTATTTTTCTAAGCAACACCCCAAGCACATTCCACTATACATATGTGTTTCTAACATGTATAGGAAACTCCAAATATGGCTCAATATATAACATATGGGGTGGAATAGTCCACTATGACCAATTCATAATCTGATCATAAGACATACGACGAAATAGCAAAACAAATGCAACATGGATTGCATGATAGTCCTACTATGGGTAGCCTAGCTGGTATTATACACTAGTATCGTACACATAATACAAGTGTGTACAAACTTCCCACTATGACCAATCTAAATGATGGCGTCTATGTTGTAAGACCTATAACACTACTCACTATGGAGATAATATTAAGACCAGTCATAGTGGGGAGTAACATAGCCTAGTAACATGCTATGTTACTCCCCACTATGACCAGACTTAGTATTATACACTACAATAATAAGTAGGACATGACGATTAAACATAAGTAGTACAAGCATCTACTGTGCAATTAAATAGGAATTAAGCAAAATATAACCTATTGTGCTCATTGTCCTATAGTAACCATCATGCAAATCAGTAAACTATGAACTACTTATACGATGAACATAAGAAATATCACGAAACATCCAAAGTAATGAAACAAACAGGATAATGCAACCTTTATGACACGCAAACTGATCATCATCCTAATAGTTTACAAGCTAGTCAATTCGGCAATTGGTTGCAATAATAAGGAGGTCAGGACAATTAAACATGAGCAGTATAAGCATATATATCTTGCCACTAAATAGGCAAGTAGGGAGAATATAACATATGTTGTTGATTATCCAATAGTAATCACAAGTATAAAATATTCCATTGTGAATAATTTTTATTTATACTCTAATCATAAGACGTGTTATGAAGCAGCCAAAATATAGCAACAAACAAGATAATGCAGCCTTTATCTGCAACAAACAATATAACCAAATAGCAGAAAAGCAAGGTAAGTGTTTCCTTGCCTTCAGGCTTTGGGGCCTTTTTCTTACTTCTATTCCTGGTGGAACGTTTAAATCCTGGCATCGAGGCTTGTCAGTGGACCTTGGTAGCAGACTATGTGGACAAGGTGCACGGCGAGTAGGCAGCCCTTGTCGATGGCGATGTGGCAGACCGTGTCGACTAGGTGGACGACGAGGTGCACGGCGAGCAAGCGTACCTTGTAGTCGAGGTGCACGTCAATTGAGCAGACCTTGACCACGAGTGGGTAGATCTTGACGGCGACGTTCACAGATAGTGGGAAGACCTTGATGACAAGGTTGCAGGCCTTGTTGACGAGGTGCATGGTGAGGTGTCGTACCATGTCGGCAAGGTGCACATCGAGTGAGCAGAACTTGGCCGTCGGTGGGAAGACCTTGGCATCTAGGGAGCAGACTTTGATGGAGAGGTGCACGGTGAGTGGGGAGATCTTTACTGAGAGATGCACGTAGAGGTGGTACATCTTGTGGGTGAGGTTGACAGTGAGGTTGCAGACCTGCGAGTTTGACAGTTGGCACGTTGTGGTGGGAAACAGCGAAGATAATGACGGGCTAGGGTTTGGGCTACGGCGACAGCTAGTTGCTGTCTACTGGAACGAAGGACGGTGGCATGGTGAGGAGGGGCATAGGGCGGCGAGGGGCGGAGGGAAGGACGGCGGCTAGTGGAGGAAGGACGAACAGCGACGAGGGTGTGGGCGAGGGAGGAGGCAGAGGACGGTGAGGTGAGGAAAAATGGATCTCCTCCACTTTCAGCGGGGGAGGGGATAAGGAGGGTTTCTTTTAGATTACCTAAATGCCCTCTGCGCAAATGATGTGTGGCGCTGTGCTGAAGGGTTGATCAGTCTATCCCAAGGACGGAATTTCTAGGTGCGAAATTTAACTCCTACGCACGAAATTTGAGCGGGGTGTGTTGATCAAATATTTTGATCGCGTATCCTAGACGTCTATTGCATTATGAGTGGCTCAAATAAATTAATCATATAGGATACTTCTTAACAGGGTACCTGTCGAAGAAATTAGCAATTACTAATCCAAAAAATCAGGAAAAATCCGTTATGCTGATTTTTGCCAAAATATTGGTATAGGTGAGATCCAAAGTGTGGTCTGAAAAATCTCTTTATAGGTGAACCAGATGGGAAAACATGTGGAATCTTGCATATATGGCATTACCATATTTATTAAAGTGTGGTGGGATGTTGATGTAGGCAGAACCCACCCCTGGGTGAGCCTGTTCTCAAATGCAACTTCCCTGTCATGGTGTAGTTACATATTCATATGTGTTTCTTTTTTACCAATGTTTTGAAAATAGTGTGTGCGTGGTCATGTATATATATTAGTGTGGTTTTGGAAAAGAACACATGCAAATGACTCCACCATGTGTCAAACCATGCATGGTGTACACAGTCATGTGGATCTCAATGACTCTAGTAGTGGAGATATCAATGTGTGGTTTAGGAAATTAATAAAAAGAACACATGCAATTAATAGTGACTACTCTAGGGGATAGATTCACGTGTCCAAACCATGGCGTTCACAGATACCAACACATATATAGGAAAAAGCAGCTTCCACCATTGCATGTTGCACCAATATAATGTGTGATCGAAGTTGCATCATAGAATCCACTAGAGTGCGTGGTCATGTAGATATATCAATGTGTGGTTTAGGGAAAATAACATGCAATCACTCTAGCTAGGGAATCCATGTGTCAAACCATCATGGTCATAGGAGATCAACCAAAAACACATATAGGAAAAGCAGCTTCCACATTGCATGTTGCACTAGTGTGACAGAAGTTGCTTCACATAATCCACTAGAGTATGTGAGATCAATGCTGTAGTTTTGGAAAATAAACATAATATACAATGTGCAATGACTCTAGGGGGATAAAAGTGAAACACACACATGAAAGCAACTTCCACATATTGCATGCACCAGTGTGCCAAAATTGGCATCACAGAATCCACTGAAGTGTGTGTGGTCATGTAGATATGTTTTGGAAACGAATATGCAATGTGCAATGACTCTATGGGATCCAAGTGGCAAACCATGGTGTAGAAGCAAAAAACACATAGGAAAGCAACTTCCACACATTGCAATGGACAGTGTGATAGAGAAGTTGCATCACAGATCCACTTGAGTGTGTGTGGTCATTGATACGTCATAAACGTATCTATAATTTTTGATGCTCCATGCTTGTTTTATATCAACTATCTTATGTATTTGTCTACATTTTGAGATACTTTTATGCATTTTCTAGAACTAACCTATTAACAAGATGCCACAGTGCCATTTGCATTTTCTGCTATTTTTGGTTTCAGAAAAGCTCGTAAAGAAATATTCTCGGAATTGGACGGGACAAAACCAAAGTTCCTATTTTACCAGAAGACTCACGGAGCCAGAAGACGAGACGGAGAGGGGCCACGAGGGGCCCACACCACCTGGTGGTGCGGGCCAGGCCAGGCCGCGCAAAGGGGTGGTGTGGCCACCTCGGGCGCCCACCGACCTTGCCTCTTCGCCTATAAAAGCCTCCTGGAACGAAAACCCTAAAAAGGAGATCATAATTCCACGAAAAGTTCCGTAGCGCCGCTGATACATTGCAAATGTATCTATAATTTTTGATGTTCCATGCTTAGTTGTGCCCACTTTCTTGTGTTTTGTTCCAACTTTGGAGTACTTTTCATATGATTTCTTGGACTAACCTATTAACAAGAGCCACAGTGCCAGCTGCCTGTTTTCTGCTGTTTTTGGTTCCAGGAAAGTCAGAAAATGAATATTCTCGGAATTGGACGGGACAAAAGCCAAAGTGCCTATTTTTCCGGAAGTCATGATATGCCAGAATACGAGACGGAGAGGGGCCATGGGGCCACCACACCACCTGGCCACGCGGCCAGGCCTGGCCCGCGCCAGGGGGTGGTGTGGCTACTCCCTGCACCCCCTCGGCCTCTCCTTCCACCTATATATTTCCCTCGAGACGAAAACCCTAAGTACCCGATCAAAAATCCACGAGAGAGTCTGTAGCTGCCGTCATCTCCATCCCTAGATCGGGAGGGATCTGAAGCTCTTCCCGGCACCCTGCCAGAGAGGGGAATTCACCCTGGAGGCCTTCTTCATCACCATGCAAGCCTCCGGTGTGATGCGTGAGTAGTTCATCCTTGGACTACGGATCCATGTAGTAGCTAGATGGCTGGTTATCCTCCTTTGTGCTTTCATGTTTAGATGTTGTGAGCTCCATTCATGATCAAGATCATCTATTTGTAATTCTACATGTTGTGTTTGCGGGGATCCTATGGATATTGAGATGCTATTTCAGATTGATTATTAATTCTATCATGTCTTTGTTATTTGTGATCTTGCATGCTTTCCGTTGTTAGTAGCTATCTTGGCCGAGTAGATGCTAGCAACTCCAAGAGTTAGTATTTATGCTCGATAGTGGGTTCATGCCTCTAGTAATCTGGGGAAGTGACAGAAATCTCTAAGGTACTAGATGTGATGTTGCTACTAGGGCGAAAACAACAATCCTTTGTTCATAGAACAATCATATTGTTTACTTTACACGTAGTTCGTAAAGCAATAATTTGTTGCTTGCAACTTAATACTGGAGGGGGTTCGGATGATAACCTGAAGGTGGATTATTAGTCATAGATGCAGTTGGATGGCGGTCTATGTATAATGTTGTAATGCCCAATCGAATCTCAAAGGAGTCAAGATGATTAGTATATGCATGTATTGCTTTCTCGGTGTTTGTCAATTGCCCCGCTATAATTTGTTCACCCAGCATGTTATATATATTAAGGAGAGCCACCTCTAGTGAACTATGGATCCCGGTCCTTGCCTTTTACATACAATCTACAAATTGTTACTGTTTTGTGTTTACTTTCTGCAAACTATTACTTCATTCCATTCGATACGTTTAATCCTTTGTTTTCCGCAAAACACGGTGAGATTAACAACCTCATCGCAAGTTGGGGACAAAGTTCTGTGGTTTTGTTGTGCAGGTCTCCACGTTGCTACTAGCACCGGTAGTGCCCCCTGCCAAAGCTCAGCTAGTAACACCTTTGGGGTGTTTCCTTGCTCCTACTGGTTCGATTAAACCTTGGTTTCATAATTGAGGGAAACTTGCTGCTGTGCTCATCATACCTTCCTCTTGGGGTTCCCAACGAGCTCTACATCAACATCGCACCAGCACTTTTCTGGGCGCCATACACAGAGCCATCAAGCATTTTTCTGGCGTCGTTGCCGGGGAGTCAAGGACATCTTCACAAGGGGAGTCCCTCATAACCAATATCTTTACTTTGTTGTTTTTGTTTTGCTTAGTTTTTTTTGCTTTGTTTGCTTGTTTTGTTATTGAAAAACACAAGAAAAAATAGTTTTACTAGTTTGCTTTCTTATTTGAAAACCCAAAAAAATGACTACTCTTGAAAACACTAAGTTGTGTGACTTCACTAGCACCAACAACAATGATTTTATGAGCACACCTATTGCTCCACATGTTCCTGAAGCTACTTTCTTTGAGATAAAACCTGCTTTGCTCAATCTTGTTATGAGAGAACAATTTTCTGGTATTGGTAATGAAGATGCTGCTTCCCATCTAAATAACTTTGTTGAACTTTGTGAGATGCAAAAGCATAGGGATATAGATGGTGATATTATTAAACTGAAATTGTTTCCTTTCTCTTTGAGAGGAAAAGCTAAAGAATGGTTGAATTCCTTAACTAGGAATAGTATTGATTCTTGGACTAAGTGCAAAGATGCTTTTATTGGATAATACTATCCTCCTGCTAAGATTATATCCATGAGAAGTGAAATAATGAAGTTTAAACAACTTGATAATGAACATGTTGCTCAAGCTTGGGAAAGAATGAAATCTTTGGTAAAGAATTGTCCCACACATGGACTGACTGCTTGGATGATCATCCAAACTTTTTATGCAGGATTGCACTATTCTTCAAGGAACCTATTGGATTCTGCTGCTGGAGGCACCTTTATGACCATCACTTTGGGTGCTGCAACAAAACTTCTAGACAATATGATAGTTAATTATTCTGAATGGCATACTGAGAGAGCTCCACAAGGCAGGAAGGTAAATTTTGTTGACGAAACTTCCTCCTTGAGTGATAAGATTGATATTATTATGTCTATGCTTGTTAATGGGAAAGCCCATATTGATCCAAACAATGTTCCTTTAGCTTCTTTGGTTGCTCAAGAAGAGCAAGTTGATGTGAACTTCATAAGAAATAATAACTTTGGCAATAATGCTTATAGGAACAATTTTGGTAACAACAATTATAAGCCATATCCTCCCAACAATGGTAATGCTTATGGAAATTCTTACAAGAATAATAGGAGTGCTCCCTCTGAACTTGAAGTTATGCTTAAAGAGTTTATTAGTAAACAAACTGCTTTCAATAAAACTATTGAGGAAAAACTCTCTAATGCTGAAAGAAATATAGCATCTTTCGTGAAGCTCAATCTTCTTTGAATAAAATGGCTGCTAAACCTGAAACTAATGAGAATCCCTTTGCAGCTACTAATGCCATACAAGTAAGAATTGATGAAAATGTTAGACTATTAGCTGAATTACATGCTAAGTGGGAAAGAGAAGATGAAATTGCTAGAAACATTAGTGTTTCTACTATTACCACCACTAGTGTTGAGGATAGTAATAGTTCTACTACTTTAGATGATAAATTTGATTTTGATCTTGATGGTTGCAATATCTCTGAAGTTATTAAGTTCCTACAAAAGCTTGCTAGAAGTCCTAATGATAGTGCTATGAACATGGCCTTTACAAAACACATTACTGATGCTCTCATAAAGATTAAAGAAGAAAAGATAAAACATAAAGCTTCTATTCCTATAAAACAAGAGGATGGTTGGGAACCCATCATTAATATGAAAGTGAATGACTTTGATTTCAAAGCTTTGTGTGATCTTGATAGTAGTGTTTCTATTATGCCTAGAAGGATTTATGATATGCTTGATGTGCCTCCTCTTGAAGATTGCTATTTGAATGTCCCACTTGATGATAATGCTAAAAAGAAACTCATGGGGAGTCTTAATGATGTTCTTATTATGGTTAACGATTCCTATGTCCCCGTTGATTTCTATGTTTTGGATGTTGAATGCAATGCTTCTTGTCCTATTACTTTGGGAAGACCTTTTCTTAGAACTGTTGGTGCCATCATTGATATGAAAGAAGGCACCATTAAATATCAACACCCACTCAAGAAAGGTATAGAACGCATCCCTAAAAATAGAGAAAAGATTTCTTTTGCTTCTCCTATGAAAACAAAATTTGGTCTTAATGCTTCTTTATTTGAGAACACTTGATTCGTTTTCTTGCTTCTTATGCCTAACTTAAAGGCGTTAAAGAAAAGTAATTATTGGGAGATAACCCAAAAGTTTTAGATGAGTCTTGGAAGTTATTACCTCTGTAATAAACTCTCCTTATCCTTTTTATTTGCTTTTTGTGCCAAGAGTAACATCTAATGAGAGAGAACTAATGATTGGGAAAGTTGTTGTCCCGAAACAGATTTTTGTGCTTCGCCGTAAATATTCATGAGAGATCTCTGTATGTCCGATTAACCTGTAATTTTTTGTGCTTATGCCCCAGGTTGTTATCTAACTTTTGTTAGTTCAACACTTTTTTATTTGAGCAACATAAGGTCTTCTAAAAAATTCGTATTTACCTGCTGGTCTGTTTTGACAGATTTCTGCCATTTTCTGCATTTGCTTCTTGTTGGTTCCTTTTTGAGTTCTATTGGGGAATTGAGATTTTTGAGGGAAGTTATACAGTATCTAGTGTTCTAATGGAAGTTTATTTGGTGTTAGAACTGAACCTTAAGACCTTTTATCTTGAGTGCACTAATGTTGCTAATAAAGATTGTGTGAAGTTTTGTATGAAGGAAAAAAATTCAGGTGTATGGAAGGAATGAGTAATGAGATGAAGGATGGACTAAAGATCAAGCTTGGGGATGCCACGCGTGCCACCCCAAGAAATATCCAATAAGTACAAGCGTCAAAGCTTGGGGATTACCAACGCATTCCCATCTTCATCAATAAAAATCTCAGGTTTCTTCCAAACACTTCATTTTTATTGTTTCATTCACAGTTGTATTTTTCTTGGAGCGTCTTCTTTTTCGTTTTCGTTTTGGTTTTTAGTTTGCTTGGTTTGCTTAGTTTTCTGAATAAAGTGGTTGGACCCCCTCTTTCATACATTAGTTTGCAAATAGTTTGGTTTGGTTTGGAAAAGAGTAGGAAAGTTCATGCTTATGTGGTAAAAATAGCTCGTTTTTGACTATGGCCTATGCTTCGTCATGCCATGCTTGATATTGTTTTGGCTTTATGCTTAGTATTCTTTGTTGTAGCATGACTTGTCATAAACAATTGAGATTTCTTAATGTGCCTTGGATGAATCATGCGTTGTTATAGCATATTAAAGCATAGTATAGTGGTATTCTCCTTTGATGCTTTATTTGGTTTGACTTGGCACATGCTCACACCATGTTATGACTATATCAAGTCACCATAGCCTTTATGATCCTTTAGTTTTCAACTTGTAGTATCACTTTATGCTTTGATCAATGATGTTTTGTCGCTCTGCATGATTATGGCCATTATTGCTCTCTTAGTTTGTCGCTCCCAGTCTTTTGCTAGCCTCCACAACAAAGTATGAGTTCCACTCATGCATCCAACTCCCTAAACCAAGTTATTCCAAAGAGTCCACCATACCTACCTACTAGCTTATGCTATTCAAGTATATTTATGCTTTTGTTTACCTTCCAAATTAACTTGTTATGAGAAAACTAGTGATTAAAGCTCTCACGAACTTGATGGCACACTTTACTTTTTTGCATCTAATAAACTTGAACCACTGGGTCCTTCTTTTTTGCGTATATGCTTGCGCTTTATAAGTTGAAATTAGCAGAACCATGTTTCATGGGGAACGCTTTCAACATTGCACTTGTACTTTGTACCCCGTTGATATCATGTTCTTTTGCTTACGGATCCCGGCGGTGTGAAATAAAAGTGGAACTTGTAAGATCTTGGAGTTTGTATGTGTGTTAGAGAAACGCCTGGGCCGCTAGCCCTAAGCCATGCCTAATCATGGTGGAAACTTGCAGCATCACCATAATGAGCACTCTATGAAGCATCATCAATAAAAACCTATGCAAATAGCAAATAAAAAGATCGCTCAGATGCTCATTGTCTGCTTGCATTGTCATTTTGATTATGGGAAAGCTCCCGTATCATGTGCAAGGGGTACCCCGTTGGCGGTTCTTAATGATACACATGTACTTACAATGACAAGAGCTTACTCGTGACTGAAGTTGAGTAGCATGAGGATCGGTCTTCGTAAGTAAGGGGCATGAGATTTCGGTTTATAACTTGTCAAGCATATCCTCTTAGTCGTGTCACTTTAACCTTAACCACTTCAACATGCTTATGATAGGGGCAATGAGAGCTGAAAGCTACAAGTACCATAATTTTTGGAAGCTCTTTATGAGACTTGAATCCCTACTTCCTTTTACAAAGGCTTTTCTTCCACCATTACATTGAGTCTCCACCTTATATCTTTATGCACTTACTTTGAGAGCATAGTGGCCATTCTTAGTTCTGTGTGCATTGTCCCAAGACTAGTTGATTGATGCATACTTTGATATTGCTTGTTTTAAACTATTGTATCTAGTCACTCTTATGAACTTTGAAGGTGTCCTATGCATTTATATTTGCTACTCTATTGAGGGACAAGCTGAATACTATTATGCTATATTTTCTTTATGTAAAACAAACAAACATCTTGCAAAGCAATGTTATTCATGAATCTTTTGTTTGTGCCTTTTCATGTTGCATCATAGTTTCTTTGACTATTGCTAGAACTTTGTCTTTCATGCTATGATTGAAGTACTATGATCCCAGCTTTGAATGTTTTGCAAATACTTTGATCAAGTCTTTGATGGTGCATGTCACCTCAAAAATTATTCTTTCTTTTTATCACTTACCTACTCGAGGACGAGCAGGATTTAAGCTTGGGGATGTTGATACATTGCAAATGTATCTATAATTTTTGATGTTCCATGCTTGGTTTTATCCACTTTCTTGTGTTCTGTTCCATCTTTGGAGTACTTTTCATATGATTTCTTGGACTAACCTATTAACAAGAGCCACAGTGCCAGCTGCCTGTTTTCTCCTGGTTTTGGTTCCAGGAAAGTCAGAAAATGAATATTCTCGGAATTGGACGAGACAAAAGCCAAAGTGCCTATTTTTCCGGAAGTCGTGACATGCCAGAATACGAGACGGAGAGGGGCCAGGGGGCCACCACACCACCTGGTCGTGCGGCCAGGCCTGGCCCGTGCCAGGGGGTGGTGTGGCCGCTCCTGGCACCCCCTCGGCCTCTCCTTCCGCCTATATATTGCCCTCGAGACAAAAACCCTAAGTACCCGATCAAAAATCCACGAAAGAGTCTATAGCCGCCGTCATCTCCATCCTTAGATCGGGAGGGATCTGAAGCTCTTCCCGGCACCCTGCCGGAGAGGGGAATTCACCCTGGAGGCCTTCTTCATCACCATGCAAGCCTCCGGTGTGATGCGTGAGTAGTTCATCCTTGGACGAATGATCCATGTAGTAGCTAGATGGCTGGTTCTCCTCCTTTGTGCTTTGATGTTTAGCTCTTGTGAGCTCCGTTCATGATCAAGATCATCTATTTGTAATTCTGCATGTTGTGTTTGCGGGGATCCGATGGATATTGAGATGCTATTTCAGATTGATTATTGATTCTATCATGTCTTTGTTATTTGTGATCTTGCATGCTTTCCGTTGTTAGTAGCTATCTTGGTCGAGTAGATGCTAGCAACTCCAAGGGTTAGTATTTATGCTCGATAGTGGGTTCATGCCTCTAGTAATCTGGGGAAGTGACAGAAATCTCTAAGGTACTAGATGTGCTGTTGCTACTAGGGAGAAAACAACAATCCTTTGTTCATAGAACAATCGTATTGTTTACTTTACACGCAGTTCGTAAAGCAATAATCTGTTGCTTGCAACTTAATACTGGAGGGGGTTCGGATGATAACCTGAAGGTGGATTATTAGTCATAGATGCAGTTGGATGGCGGTCTATGTATAATGTTGTAATGCCCAATCGAATCTCAAAGGAGTCAACATGATTAGTATATGCATGTATTGCTTTCTCGGTGTTTGTCAATTGCCCCGCTGTAATTTGTTCACCCAGCATGTTATCTATCTTAAGGAGAGCCACCTCTAGTGAACTATGGAATCTGGTCCTTGTCTTTTACATACAATCTACAAACTGTTACTGCTTTGTGTTTAGTTTCTGCAAACTATTACTTCTTTCCATTCGATACGTTTCATCCTTTGTTTTCCTCAAAACACGATGAGATTTACAACCTCATCGCAAGTTGGGGACAAAGTTATCTGGTTGTGTTGTGCAGGTCTCCACGTTGCTACTAGCACCGGTAGTGCGCCCTGCCAAAGCTCAGCTAGTAACACCTTTGGGGTGTTTCCTTGCTCCTACTGGTTCGATTAAACCTTGGTTTCATAACTAAGGGAAACTTGCTGATGTGCTCATCATACCTTCCTCTTGGGGTTCCCAACGAGCTCTACATCAACATCGCACCAGCACTTTTTTGGGCACCATGCACAGAGCCATCAGCCGCCGCCACCGAAGAGGAGATTCGGGGGACAAAAGTCTCTGTTCCGGCACCTTGCCGGGACAAGGAAGTGCCCTCGGAGCCATCTCCATCGACTCCACCGCCATCTCCATCTCCGTTCCTGACTCCCATGATGAGGAGGGAGTAGTTCTCTATCAAGGCTAAGGGCTCTACCGGTAGCTATGTGTTCATCTCTCTCTCTATGCGTGATCTTATGAGATCATGAGCTTTGTAATCTATAGATCTATTCTGCTACTCAAGTGCCTTAATTAATCTCTGCTTATCTCCACGTGTGTGAAGTTGATAGTGTGCACACCGTGTGGCACTTTGGCTAAGGTTACATCAATACTTATCATGAGTATAATTTGAGTTGGATGTATCTATGAGATTGTGGTGTTTGTTGGAACCATCTAGCGCTCAAGGTGATAGTGAAGGGTTATCTAGATGGGGAATGCGAACTTTAAGGTATGCTGTTATAGCCCTACATCGTCCAACCGGAGAGTAGTTCAAGGTAGCATATTGAAGAGAAGATATTTATATGAGAGTGTCCACTAGTGAAAGTATGATCCCTAGGCCCTTTTTCTAAGCATTGAAACACCGTTTACAATCAGTCCTATTACATGTTTTCTTGCTGCACTCTTATTTCAGATTGCAATTACCACTTATAATCATCCATATTACTTGTATTTAACTATCTCTTTACCGAACTAGTGCACCTATACACCTGACAAGTGTATTGGGTGTGTTGGGGACACAAGAGACTTCTTGTATCTTGATTGCAGGGTTGCTTGAGAGGGATACCTTTGACCACTTTCTCCATGTGTTCGATAAATCTTGGGTGATCCACTTAAGGGAAAACTTGCTGTTGTTCTACAAACCTCTGCACTTGGAGGCCCAACACTGTCTACAAGAGTAGAAGCGTGCGTAGACATCAAGCTATTTTCTGGCGCCATTCTCGGGGAGGTAAGGTAAAAGGTACTCACATCCTATGGCTACTAATCTATCTTCTAGTACTGTTCCTGGTGTGTGAGTGCTCGAAGTTATTTCCTTTAGATTCTGCAATTATATCTTTTTGTTTCTTGTTTTTATTTTCACTAGTTAGGCTTAATGGAAAACGACAACAAAATTAGAGAGCTTTATAGTATTTATCTTGAGTTAGGAAATGAAGTGTTTGAAGAGAAAATTAAAAAACCTATGGAAATTTATTTGCATGCTAATAGCAATATTATTAGTATGAATTCTTTGAACACCATTATTGCTAATGCTATGGAAAAGTCTAAGCTTGGGGAAGCTAGTTTTGATGAGCATGATATTTTTAGTCCCCCAAGTACGGAGGAGAAAATTTACTTTGATGATAAGATACCTCCAATATAATGATGAATATGATATTTTCAGTCCACCTTCTATTGAGGAGAAAATTAATTATGATTACAATATGCCTCCTATAGTTTATGATTAAGGTGATGAGAATAATAATGATAGCTATTTTGTTGAATTTGCTCCCACTACTACTAATAAGAATGACTATGCTTATAGGGAGAGTAATAATTATTTTATGTATGTGGCTCATGATAAGAATGTTTTATGTGATAGTTATACTGTTAATTTTATTCATGATGCTATAGAAAGTTATTATGAGAGAGGGAAACATGACTTTATGTATCTCAACAATATGAAGTTTCCCCTCTTTATGTTGAAAATTTTGAAGTTGCACTTGTTTTGCTTTCCTATGCTTGTTGCTTTGTGCTTTCATGACTTGTTTATTTACAAGATTATTTTTCATAGGAAGTGGGTTAGATTTAAAATTGTTTCATATTTGCTTCTTGATGCTCCCTTTTACTTCAATTCATATTTCTTATGTGACCATCATCGAAATTATCATGCCTATCTTAATGGCTATAAAGAAAGAGCTTTTGGGAGACAACCTATTATATTTTTTTACTTTCAGTTTATTTTTGTTTTGTTTAGTCTTGGAAGTTATTACTTCTGTAATAACCTCTCCTCATCCTTTTTGAGTGGTTTTTGTGCCGATAATAACCTCTAATGAGAGAGAAGTAAGACTTGGGAAAGTTGTTGTCCTGAAACAGATTTTTATGCTTCACTGTAAAAATTCATGAAAAATCTCTATAAGTAGGATTGAGCTGTAATTTTTTTTGCTTCTGCCCCAAGTTATTATACAACTTTCGTTAGTTTATCACTTTTTGATTTGAGCAACAGAAGATCTTCGAAAAAATCTTTTTACCTGCTGGTCTGTTTTGACAGATTTCTGCCACTATTTGCATTTGCCTCTTAATTGGTTTCTTTTTGAGTTCTCTTGATCACTCGATCTTTTAGAAGGAATAGCTACAATAGCTTGTGTTTTAATGGAAGTTTTACTTGTGTTGAAACTAAATCCAAAGACTTATTATCTTGAATACACTAATGTTGCTAATGAAGATTGTGTAAAGTTTTGTATGAAGGAAATTTTCAAGTGTAGGGAAGAATAATGTGATGAGATGAAGTATGGAAAAAATCTCAAGCTTGGGGATGCCATCCGTGTCACCCCAAGAAATATTCAAGAAGTACAAGCGTCAAAGCTTGGGGATTCCCAAGGCATCCCCGTCTTCATCAATAATCTTAGGTCTTCTTTCAAGACACTTTATTTTTATTACCTTATGCACTATGTGTTGTTCTTGGAGCGTCTTTGTTTTTAGTTTTCTTATGTTTGGTTTGCTTAAATAAGTTGGTTGGATCCCAACACACTTCTTTTGGAGAGAGACACACCCCGTTATTCATTACATAGAACACTCTAATTTTCACTCTTATTGTTCGGTTAGTGTTCTCCTTTGCTAGCACTGCGTTTAGCTTTAGTTTTCGATTGGTGTTGGAAAAGAGTAGGAAATTCTTAAAGTGGTATAAAAGGAGTTTTATTTTGACTGTGACTTAGGCTCTATCATGTCATTTTAGATGTTGCTTTGACCATATGCTTAGTGATTATTGTTGTAGCATGACTTGTTACAAACAATTAGATTGCTTAATGTGCCTTGAAAGAATCATGCGTTGTTTTAGCATATAAAAGCATGCTCACACCATGTTACGACTATACCAGTCGCCATAGCCTCTATGATCATTTAGTTTTCGACTTGTAATATCACTCTATGCTTTAATTAATAATGTTTTGTTGCTTTGCATGATTATGGCCATTATTGCTCTCTTAGTTGGTCGCTCCCAGTCTTTTGCTAGCCTCCACAAGTACCAAGTATGAGTTCCACTCAATGAAAGGGGAGCTTGTAAGCTCATGGAGTTTGTATATGTGTTAGAGAAATGCTGGGAGGCTAGCCTAAGCCATGCCTAATCATGGTGGAAACTTGCAGCATAACCATAGTGAGCAATATGTGAAGCATCCTCAATAAAAAAAGGGAAAACCCTATGCAAATAGCAAATAAAAGGATCGATGAGATGCTCATTGTCTGTTGCCTTGTCATTTTGATATGTGAAAGCTCCTGTATCATGGGGCAAGGGGTACCCCGTTGGCGATTATATATGATACACATGTACTTACAATGACAAGAACTTACTTGTGACTAAAGTTGAGTAGCATGAGGTTTGGTACCCGTAAGCAAGGGGCATGAGGTTTTCAGCTTATAACTTCTCAAGCATATCCTCATATTTGTTCACTTTAACCTTAATCACCTAAAGATGCTTATGATAGGGGTAATGAGAGATAAAAGCTAATAAGTACCATATTTTTTGGAAGCTCTTCATGAGACTTGAATCCCTGCTTCCTTCTATGAAGGGCCTTTCTTTTACTTTTATGTTGAGTCTCAATCTTCTATCTTTATGCACCTATTGAGAGAGCATAGTGGTCATTCTTAGATTAATGTGCATTGTCCCAAAACTTGTTGATTGATTCATAACTTTGATATTGCTTGTTCTTAAACTATTTGTATCTAGTCACCCTTATGAACTTTGAAGGTGTCCTATGCATTTATGTTTTGTTATACCATGAGGGACAAGCTGAATACCACTTTTATTATGTTTTCTATATGTGAAACAAACAAACGTCTTTCAAAGCATTGTTATTCATGAATCTTTTTTTTGTACCTTTTCATGTTAAAACATAGTTCATATGTCTTATGGTTAAAACTATATCATTCATGTCTATGTTAGAGTACTATGATCCCAACTATCAATGTTTTACAAATACCTTGATCAAGATTGTGATGGTGCATGTCACCTCAAAAATTATTCTTTTTATCACTTACCTACTCGAGGAAGAGCAGGAGTTAAGCTTGGGGATGTTGATACGTGATGACCCACAAGTATAGGGGGTGTATCGCATTACTTTCGATAAGTAAGAGTGTCGAACCCAACGAGGAGCATAAGGTGTTGACGAGTGGCTTGGAGCAGGAATTCTCTGTAAATAGTTAGCAAACGGATTTTTAGGGGTTTTTGATAATGCAGATAAATAAAGTGCGAGTAAATAAAAGGCAATAAGAATAAATGCAGCAAGTGGCCCAATCTTTTCTTCAGCAAAGGACAAGCCAGTTGTATTACATAAGATGACCAAACGTTCTCAAGGACACACGGGAATATCGTCAAGTGCTTTCGCTTCATATAGTTGATTAATCTTCTTTTAGTTTGCTAAGTGTTGTGTGGGTGAACCTGTGCTAATGTACCGACCTTTCTAGGACTAATACATACTTGTGATTATACCCCTTGCAAGCATCAGCAAGTACAAGAAAGTAATTAAGATCGAAACCTAACCATAGCATTAAACTCTAAGACCCTAACATCCCTTGTGCAAAGGTTTCCTAACAGGGGTTCAAGTTTCTGTCACTCCGGAAACCCCTAAGATTAGTAGCCAAATACACAATGCATTCCCCTAGGCCCATATAGGTGAAGTGTCATGTAGTCGACGTTCATATGACACCACTACAAGAAATACACCACAACTTAATTAACAAACCATTGTATCTTTCTCAACACAATTCCACTACTAACAACATGACTTCTCCCATGTCCTCAAGAACTAAATGAACTACTCACAAGACATCATATGGATCAAGATCAGAGATTAATTATAAGTAACAATCTGAACATAACAATAATTCAATGGTTCACTCAATAGCATCAACTACAAGGAGTAATCAACACCGAGAAAGTTTCCCCTAAGAACTATGCAAGATTCAACCCAATTGTTACAACGGTATGGAGTGGTGATGATGGTGCTGGTGGAGATGATGATGGAGATGATGATGATGATCCCGATGAAGTCCAGCTTGATGGTGGTGTTGATGGCGACGATCTCCCATCTCCAGGAAGGAATTCCCTCGGCAGAATCTGTCCGCCGGAGAGATCTTTCTCCCTCTCTAGTTTTCCGCCCCGCAGAGGTGGCGGAATCTTTCTGTGGTCGCTCCCCTAGGCTTAGGGTTTCGTGGGGATAATATACGCCAAAGGGGAGATCCAGGAGTGGGCCAGGGTAGCCACACCACCTGGTGGCACGGCCAGAGGTGGCCCGCGTCAGGGGGTGGTGTGGGCCCCCTGTGGCCCATCTCCACTCCCCCTTCTGACAACCTTCGTCTTCTGGAAAAATAGAAATTTCCATGTATTTTCCCGGATTTTCTGATCTTTGTGAATTTTTCCTCCAAACAGCTCCTTTTCTATCAGAATCCTGACTGCAGCGGTCCATGCTCCAAAAGTCATCAAGCATGCAAAAACAGATGAAATAACATAAGTATCATCTCTTAATATGAAATATATGAATGAATAACGGTAAATTATGATATAGAATAGTGATGCAAAATGGACGTATCAACTCCCCCAAAGCATAGACTTTGCTTGTCCCCAAGCGAAAACTGAGCTCAATAAACATGCCCTCGGGTTTATAGAGTGAAGAGACGATAAAAGAATACAGACAAGAAGCATCACATTCATCAATACATAAATCATAATAGAAGACAACTCACTATTATATAACTTAACTTGCACTAGGCAAAGGAAACACAATAAATATATATAAAGTAAATTATAATTGGTAATGGCAAACTTTGCTCTTGGTCAAGGAATAGTTAACAATTTGCAGGAGTTCAAACATAATGGGTTTTCAAAGATATCTTTCAAAGTAATAAACACTAAGATAAGAGCAATGTGCAAAACAAGGAACATAATAAACATGATTGAATAAATCATCGTATGAATGAATGAAACACAACAACTCAAAATACTTGCTGAGATAGAAGGGAATAGGTTTACTAATAAAAGGATGGAGGGCACAAACATTTTTACCAAGATCATTTAGAGCCCTATACCACATTCTAGTTTTTTCATTCCTGTGGGTGATACAATATTCTTCTTCAACTTGATTACTCTCACAAGGTCTATGTATCCCACAAAAATTAACATGCTTATAAGAAATAGTGCTTTTAGAGGTTTGAGCATGCTTATTGCTATCATTACCAACAATTCCATTTTCCATGCAAGTGTCTTTAAAAGGTTCATGATACATGTCCCACTTTTCTTTAGGAGCATTAATATGAGAAGCAAAGGTTTTAAAACTATCAATAAGAATTTGAGGATCAAGACCACATTTAGCACTAAGCTCTTGAAAATCAGCAGTTTCAGCAAAAGACTTAATGCAATCATACTCATAGTTTATACCTGGTTATTTACCTTTGTTGTTATCCCAATCTTCGGTATTGCTTTGAATTGTTTCAATAAGATCCCACTTAGCTTTGACCTCCTTACTTGTGAAGGATCCCTCTAAACAAGTATCTAGATAGTCCTTGTAATGTCCTGAAAGCCTTGCATAGAAATTATTAATAACAATATTACGGGGGAGCTCATGAATGGGACATTTGAGCATTAGTGACTTCAATCTCCCCCATGCTTGGGCGATACTTTATCCATCATGAGGATGAAAATTATAAATGTAATTCCTATCTTTATGAATTTCATGAGGAGGATAAAATTTAGAGTAAAAGAGAGATTCAAGTTCCTTCCACTCCAAATGATGAGGATCATCTAGTAGCTCATACCACTCCCTTGCTTTGCCCTTAAGTGAAAACGAGAATGACTTCTTCTTGACGTGATCTGTTGTAATACCTGCACACTTGAACAACCCGCATAATTCGTGCATAAAGAGCAAATGATCACCGGGATGGACAGTTCCATCTCCAAAATAGTAGTTATCCATAACACGATCAATAATTTTTATAGGTATTTTAAAAGGGATGCTTTCAGTATGTGGATTTAAAATATCTCAAGTATCATTAGAATTACCACATATGGGAGATAAAGTATCATCAGAGCAAATTTTCTTCCTTAAAACTGGGGAACTAAAGAGATCATTTTCATAAGAACCAACTTCCCCAAGCATAGACGTTTCCATAGCATTAGTAACAAAGGTGTTCAAAAGATTCATACTAATAACATTGCTATTAGCATGCAAAGAAAGTTCCATGGGTTTTTTAATTTTCTTTTCAGACAATTCAAGTTCTAACTTAGGAAAATACTAAAAAGCTCTCTAATTTTGTTGTTGTTTTCCATTAACCCTAACTAGTGAAAACAAGAAACAAAAAGACAAATTTGCAGAATCTAAAGGAAATAACTTCGAGTACTCACACCAGAAAATAGGCGTTTGCCGTGGGAGGTTCTTCCTCTTTAATCCTCCGGTGTGAATACCTTTTACCTTACCTCCCCGGTAACGGCGCCAGAAAATAGCTTGATGTCTACGCACTTCTATTCTTGTAGACAGTTGTTGGGCCTCCAAGTGCAGAGGTTTGTAGAACAGCAGCAAGTTTTCCCTTAAGTGGATCACCCAAGGTTTATCGAACTCGGGGAGGAAGTGGTCAAAGGTATCCCCTCTCAAGAAACCCTGCAATCAAGATACAAGAAGTCTCTTGTGTCCCCAACACACCCAATACACTTGTCAGGTGTATAGGTGCACTAGTTCGGCGAAGAGATAGTGAAATACAAGTGGTATGGATATAAGACAACGGTGACAGATAATAACTTGATGGCATGTAAGAGACTAAAAGCAAACTGAAATAAAGATGGAAACAAGCAAACATGTATCAGATCTAGTAGAAAACGGTGTTTCAGTGCTTAGAAACAAGGCCTAGGGATCATACTTTCACTAGTGAACACTCTCACATAGATATATTCTCTTTATGATACTACTCTTAACTACTCTCCGGTTGAACACTCTAATCGATGGTAGGGCTATAACAGCACACCTCAAAGTAAGCCTTCCCCATCTAGAAAACCCCACACTGTCACCTTGAGCACTAAATGGTTCCAACAAACACCACAATTTCATAAAGACATCCAACTCCAAATATAACTCATAACAAGTATTTGTAATCTCTAGCCTAAGTGCCACCATGGTGAGCACGCTGTCACTTTCACACACATGGGGAGAGAAGAGATTCATTAAAGCACTTGAGTAGCAGAATAGATCTATAGATTACAAGCTCATGATCTCAATAAGATCATGCATAGAGAGAGAGAGAAACACATAGCTATTGGTAGAACCCTTAGCCTCGAGAGAGAACTACTCCCTCCTCATCATGGGAACAAGCAATGGTGATCGAGATGGCAGTGGAGATCGATGGAGATGGCTCTGGGGGCACTTCCCCGTCCCGGCAAGGTGCCGGAATAGAGACTTTCTGTCCCCCGTATCTCCTTTTCGGTGGTGGCGGCGCTGCAGAACTTTTCGTGGCTAGAGGCTTGATTCCTTAGGGTTTTTGCATCGGGAGGCAACTTGTAGGCGAAGAGGCAAGGTCGGTGGGCGGCCAGGGGGCCCACACCACCTGGTGGCGCGGCCAGGGCCAGCCCGCGCCACCACATGGTGTGGCCACCCTGTGGCCCCTCTCCGTCTCGTCTTCTGGCTCCGTGAGTCTTCCGGTAAAATATCAACTTTGGCGTTTGTCCCGTCCAATTCCGAGAATATTCATTTTCTGACTTTCCTGAAACCAAAAACAGCAGAAAACATGCAGCTGGCACTGTAGCTCTTGTTAATAGGTTAGTCCAAGAAGTCATATGAAAAGTACTCCAAAGTGTGGACAAAACACAAGAAAGTGGATAAAACCAAGCATGGAACATCAAAAAGTATAGATACATTTGCAATGTATCAGTACCCCTTGCCTGATGATACGGAAGAATCCCCATATCAAAATGACAAGGCAAGCAGACAGTGAGCATCTCAGCAATCTTCTTATTTAGCATGGAAAATGGTGCCTTTTTATCTCTTTCCTCTTTTCTCATATCTTTTTTTTTTCTATTTCTCTTGTTTTCTCAATCTCTATCTCTTTTTTATAAGAAGAATGCTTCATAGATTCTCATTATGGTTACGCTGCAGGTTTCCACCATGATTAGGCATGGATTAGACCAACAGCCAGGCATTTCTCTAACACACATACATAACTCCATGGACTTACAAGCTCCCCTTTCATTTCACACCGATGGCATCCATAAACAAAAGATCATGATATCAACTAAATAAAGTGCAATGTTGAAAGTGTTCCCCATGACAGCATGGTTCTGCTAATTTATAACTTACAAAGCGCAAGCATATACGCAACATAGATGGTCACAATGGTTCAAGTTTATTAAGTGCAAGAAAGTAAAGTGTGCCATCAAGTTCGTGAGAGCTTTAATCACTAATTTTCACATAACAAGTTTAATTCAGAAGGTAGATAAAAACATGAATTTACTTAGAATAGCAATAATGCGAATAGGTAGGTATGGTGGACACAAATGACATAGGTTTTGGTTTAAGGATTGGATGCACGAGAAGCATTCCCTCCCAGTACAGGTTTTTGGCTAGCAAGGCTGGGTAGCAAGTATAAGAGTTGAAGGAAACACACAAACATACAGGTGATAAAAACAAACATGCAATCTTCCTTGGAAGCACAAAAGATCTTAACTAGAGAATACTAAGCTAATGAGCCAATTTTATATTTCTTAAGAGTACTTTTATTTTTTTTCATTCAATTCTCAAAATAGTGTTGCTACTGACCGAGCCAAGTTTGCCAAAACCAACTAAATTTACTCAATGATCCCAAAGTGATACCAATACTAACAACAAGATCAATCATATAATAGCAATTGAAAACTAATATAAGATATGCAAACGAGTAAATGATAGAACTTCTCATTAATATTCCATTATGGCAGCTCACATCAAGGGATACATAGATATCTAACGAGATGGGGGGCACTTCCATAATGCAAACCATCCTACAGAATAACTTCTCTATTCATGATATGACTCTACTAAAAAGGTAAAAAGATAGAAGATAGTGATATGATACTGCGGCACTCCCCCAAGCTTGGAACAAACCAAGGGGATGCCAAAACCTGATGACAAATTACTCCTTCGGTGGTGGTGGTGTTCTCTCATCATCGTCCTACTTTCAAGGTAAAGGCTCCCCATCAACAAAAGACATCTTGGTCTCCATCATCCTGAAACTAGCAGCATCACTTATGCGTTTAAACCTAACCTCATACTCACAGTTTTGATTTTGAACGTTGTAGAGCTGTGCTTGCACTTGGTTGGTTGTTCAGTGGAGTGAGAGAATTTCATCTTTAAGCTCAGCAGTCTCCTTTTGGTGCTCAGCGATGAGTTCAGAACAAATCTTATAGATGATATCCACTTCACTTTCCGCCATCTTCTTATACCTAAAGACTTCTTGCTCTAGTGCTTCCATCCTGTCCTCCAGACTTCCTTGACCTTTAGGGCCTTGAACCTCTTTTATCTGTACCTTCCCGTCTTCGAGCAACAACTCCTTGGGATGAATCTTCAACTCACTCATGTACGGGTTGATGATGTCCACGAAAGAATCCTCCTTGGCTGATCCAGAGGAAGACATCGTGGTTCCAAAACTGAGCCTCTACCTGTCAGAAACAGATGGAAACGAAAACACGACGAGAACATGATATACAAACCTCGGGGGATCCGGGGGATTATATATTACGATTTTTTACAACAAAAGGAAGGTACTGGGAGAAAACGGGTTGGAGACGGACTCCGGGGCGGCCACACCACCTAGTGGCGCGGCCAGGGGTGGGCCCACGCCACAGGGTGGTGTGAGCCACCGTGGCTCCGTTTTCGTCCCTCTTTCGCTTCATTGCTTTCCTTGTTGGATAAAAACTGCAAAAATATAACTGGACAGATTTTTCGTGGACCTTTTCTTACCAGAACTATTACCTACTCGAAAATGGACTCTACAGGTCTTTTATTTTGGTCTTTGATAAACTTTTCCGGAGTTACCATTTGAATAACATAAATATCTTCATCTTCATACACATATTGCTCGAGTCATGAAACCTTTCACTTTCTTATTACACCATTTTCTGCACCAACCTGGAAATTTCTTTCACACAAAACTTCACACAATTCTCATTAGCAACATTAGTATAAGCTAGGTAATAAACCTTTTAAGATTCAACTTCAATTTAAATCCATGAAAACATAAGCTACTAGAACAACTCCTTCTGAAAACCCAAAAAGAATTCAAAAAGGAAATCGATTTAAGAGGCAAATGCAAGAGTGGTAAAATCTGTCAAAATAGACCAGCAGGTAAAGCTCAATTTTTTTAGAAAATTTCTGTTGCTCAAATAAAAAAGTGCAAAACTAACGAAAGTTAAATAACAATCTGGGGGAAAAGCACAAAACATTATAGCTCAATCCGACGTACAAAGATCTTTCACGAATTTTTATAGTGAAGCACAAAAATCTATTTCAGGACAGCAACTTTCCCAAATATTACTTCTCTCTCATTAGAGGTTGATCTTGACACAAAAATCAAACAAAGAGGATAAGGAGAGGTTATTACCTAAGTAATAACTTCTAAGACTCAAATAAATGGAAGCAAACTGAAAACAAAATATATTGGGTTGTCTCCCAAAAAGCTCTTTTCTTATAGCCATTAAGATGGGCATGATAATTTCAATGATGCTCACATAAGAATATGAATCGAAGTAAAAGAGAGCATCAAGAAGCAAAAATACACATGTTTAAGTTTAGCCCATTTCCTATGCAAGGGAATTTTGTAAGAAAATAAATTGTTGAAACCAAAGGCTACTAGCATAGGAAGGCAAAACAAGTGCAACATAAAGATTTTCAGCATAAAGTGAGGAAACTTAATATTATTGAGATGCATAAGAACACTTTTCCCTCTCTCATAATAACTTTCAGTATCATGCATAAATTTAACAATATAGCTATCACAAGAACCATTGAAGCAATGATCACTTACTCTAACAGAAAACACAGGGACACTAGCTCTCATAACACTACTTTGTGAAACAATACTAGAAGTATCCTTACAAAGAATAGTATGTCCATCTCCTACATATTTAGTGATAAAGTCTTTCACATTTGCTACATAGGTTCAATAGCTACCTATTCATCAGGTTCAACAGCTTTATTTGTACTTTCATTAACCATATTAGCTATCATAGAATGTTCCTTTACCTTGACTAGGAAAGGCATTTTCTAGGTTCGGGTAAGACATGATTAGTAGTAAAAACTTCGGTATTTCTTACAGGAACACTATTAGCAATATCTTTATAAGGTTTATGATACTTCTTCCACTTCTTTTTAGGAACTTCAATATAGGAAGCAAAAGCCTTAAAATAAGTTGCAATAGCTTGAGATTCTAGACCATAAGAATTTTTAATATTTTGAAAGTCATCAGTTCCCATAAAAGATTCAATGCATTCATAATCATAATTTATACCTGACTTTTTTCCTTTATCATTCTCCCATGATTCAGCATTGTCTTGAATACGGTCTAGAAGATCCCATTTAGCTTCTTCTTCCATGTGTGTAAATGATCTAGCGCAAGAAGCATCCAATAGATCCTTATCATGAAGTTATTGATAATAATAATGTTGGGGAGCTCATGAATGGGAAATTTGAGCATTAATAACTTCAATTTCCCCAAGCTTGAGCTGTACACTCTCCATCAAGAGGCCAAAACTTGTATATTTGATTCCGATCTTTATGAATCTCACTAGGAGGATAAAATTTTGAATAAAAGAGAGGCACTATTTCCTCCCATTCAAGAGATTGGCCATTCTTCAGCAGCTTATACCATTCCTCAACTCTACCTTTCAGTGATAATGAGAATAACTTCTTCTTGACTTGATCTATTGTAATACCTGCACACTTGAACAACCCGCATGATTCGTGTATAAAGAGAAAATGATCATCGGGATGGATAGTTCCATCCCCAAAATAATAGTTATCCATAACACGATCAGTAATTCTTATAGGTATTTTAAAAGTATCATTCTCAGCAGGTGGTGGTTCATCTACTACCTTAGCAGTGGTAGTAGCATTACAAAATAAGAAACTCGGCGAATTATCCATATTGAAAATAAAGTAACTAACAGAAATAAACAATACTCACAGTAGAAGTTTCCTTTACCAGTTCCACTCTCCAATAGAGCTTCACTCCCCGAAAACGGCGCCAGAAAATAGTCTTGATGACCCACAAGTATAGGGGGTGTATTGTAGTATTTTCGATAAGTAAGAGTGTCGAACCCAACGAGGAGAAGAAGGTGTTGACAAGTGGCTTGGAGCAGGAATTCTCTGTAAATACTTAGCAAAAGGATTTTAGGGGTTTTTGATAATGCAGATAAATAAAGTGAGCGTAAATAAAAGGCAATAAGAATAAATGCAGCAAGTGGCCCAATCCTTTTTTCAGCAAAGGACAAGCCGGTTGTATTACTTAAGATGACCAAACGTTCTCGAGGACACATGGGAATATCGTCAAGTGCTTTCGCTTCATAGTTTGCTAAGTGTTGTGTGGGTGAACCTGTGCTAATGTACCGACCTTCCTAGGACTAATACATACTTGTGATTATACCCCTTGCAAGCATCCACAAGTACAAGAAAGTAATTAAAATCGAAACCTAACCACAGCTTTAAACTCTAAGACCCTGACATCCCTTGTGCAAAGGTTTCCTAACGGGGGTTCAGGTTTCTGTCACTCCGGCAACCCCTACGATTAGTAGCCAAATACACAATGCATTCCCCTAGGCCCATATAGGTGAAGAGTCATGTAGTCGACGTTCACATGACACCACTAGAAGAAATACACCACAACTTAATTAACAAACCATTGAAACTTTCTCAACACAATTCCACTACTAATAACATGACTTCTCCCATGTCCTCAAGAACTAAACAAACTACTCACAAGACATCATATGGATCAAGTCAGAGATGATATAATGATAAGTAACAATCTGAACATAACAATAATTCAATGGTTCACTCAATAGCATCCACTACAAGGAGTAATCAACACCGGGAAGGTTTTCCCTAAAAACTATGCAAGATTCAACCCAATTGTTACAGTGGTATGGAGTGGTGATGATGGTGCTAGTGGAGATGATGATGGAGATGATGATGATGATCCCGATGAAGTCCAGCTTGATGGTGGTGTTGATGGCGACGATCTCCCCTCTCCAGGAAGGAATTCCCTCAGCAGAATCTGTCTAATGGAGAGATCTTTCTCCCTTTGTAGTTTTCCGCCCCGCCGAGATGGCAGAATCTTTCTGTGGTCGCTCCCCTAGGCTTAGGGTTTCGTGAGGATAATATACGCCAAAGGGGAGAGCCAGGAGTGGGCCGGGGTGGACCCCTGTGGCCCATCTCCACTCTCCCTTCTAGCAACCGTCGTCTTCTAGAAAAATATAATTTTCCATGTATTTTCCTGGATTTTCTGATCTTCGCGAATTTAGCCTCCAAACAACCCCTTTTCCATCAGAATCCTACCTGCAGCGGTCCGTGCTCCAAAAGTCATCAACCATGCAAAAACAGATGAAATAACATAAGTATCATCTCTTAATAGGAAATTTATCAATGAATAACAGTAAATTATGATATAGAATATTGATTCAAAATGGACGTATCAATACGTCATAAACGTATCTATAATTTTTGATGCTCTATGCTTGTTTTATATCAACTATCTTATGTTTTGTCTATATTTTGAGATACTTTTATGCATTTTCTTGAACTAACCTATTAACAAGATGCCACGGTGCCATTTGCCTGTTTTCTGCTGTTTTTGGTTTCAGAAAAGCTCGTAACGAAATATTCTCGAAATTGGACGGGACAAAAGCCAAAGTTCCTATTTTACGAGAAGACTCACGGAGCCAGAAGACGAGACAGATAGGGGCCACGAGGTGGTGCGGGCCAGGCCAGGTCGCGCCAGGGGGTGGTGTGGCTGCCTCGGGCGCCCACCGACCTTGCCTCTTCGCCTATAAAAGCCTCCCGGGACGAAAACCTTAAAAAGGAGATCAGAATTCCACAAAAAGTTCCACAACACCGCCGCCACCGAAGAGGACATTCGGGGGACAGAAGTCTTTGTTCCGGCACCCTGCCGGGACGAGGAAGTGCCCCTAGAACCAACCATCGACTCCACTGCCATCTCCATCGCTGTTGCTGACTCCCATGATGAGGAGGGACTAGTTCTCTCTCGAGGCTAAGGGCTCTACCGGTAGCTATGTGTTCATCTCTATCTGTATGCGTGATCTTATTGAGATTATGAGCTTTGTAATCTAGTTGAACAAGTAGATCTATTCTACTACTCAAGTGCTTTAATTAATCTCTGCTTATCCCCATGTGTGTGAAGTTGACAGTGTGCACACAGTGTGGCATTTAGGCTAAGGTTACATAAATACTTATCATGAGTATAATTTGAGTTGGATGTCTCTATGAGATTGTGGTGTTTGTTGGAACCATCTAGCACTCAAAGTGATAGTGAGGGGTTATCTAGATGGGGAATGCAAACTTTAAGGTGTGATGTTATAGCCCTACATCGTCCAACCGGAGAGTAGTTCAGGGTAGCATAATGAAGAGAAGATATTTATATGAGTGTACACTAGTGAAACTATGATCCCTAGGCCTTGTTTCTAAGCATTAAACACCGTTTTCAATCAGTCCTGTTACAGGTTTGCTTGCTGCCACTCTTATTTTAGATTGCAATTACCACTTATAATCATCCATATTACTTGTATTTCACTATCTCTTTGTTGAACTAGTGCACCTATACACCTGACAAGTGTATTGGGTGTGTTGGGGACACAAGAGAGTTTTGTATCTTGATTGCAGGGTTGCTTGAGAGGGATACCTTTGACCACTTCCTCCCTGAGTTCAATAAACCTTGGGTGATCCACTTTAGGGAAAACTTACTTCTGTTCTACAAACCTCTGCACCTGGAGGCCCAACAATGTCTACAAGAATAGAAGCAAGCGTAGGCATCAGTCGTGTAGATATCAATGTAGTTTTGGAAAAGAACACATATATGCAATGTGCAATGACTCTAGGGGGACCCAAGTGGCAAACCATGCTATAGAAGCAAAACACACATAGGAAAGCAACTTCCACACATTGCAATGCACCAGTGTGACAAACAAGTTGCATCACAAAATCCACTAGAGTGTGTGTGGTCATGTAGATATATATCAATTTGGTTTTGGAAAAGAACACATATGCAATGTGAAATAACTCTAGGGGGATCCAAGTGGCAAACCATGGTGTAGAAGCAAAATACACATAGGAAAGCAATATCCACACATTGCAATATTAATGCAGCAGTATGACAGAGAAGAACCCACCGGAGTGTGTGTGGTCATGAAGATATTAATGTGTTTTGGAAAAGAACACATGTAATGTGGTCATGTGGATCATCAATGACTCTTTAGTAGAGATATCAATGTGGTTTAGGAAAATAACACATGCAATCACTCTAGGGGATCTATATATATGTGTGTCAAACCACCACATCATGGTCATAGAGACCAAAAACCGCATAGGAAGCAGCTTCCAACATTATTGCATGTTGTACCAGTATGACAGAAGTTGCATCACATAATCCACTAGGGTGTGTGTGGTCATGTATATATCAATGTGATCCAAGTGGCAAACCATGGTGTAGAAGACCAAAAACACATAGGAAATAAAGCAACTTCCACATTGCATTCACCAGTGTGACAGAAGTTGCATCACAGAATCACTGGATCAGTAGGGTGTGTGTGTGGTCCATATATCAATGTGGTTTTGAAAAAGAACACATGTAAGGTCATGTGGATCATCAATAATGACTCTAGTGGAGATATCAATGTGGTGTTTAGGGAAAAGAACACATGCAATGACTTTAGGGAATCCATATATATGTGTCAAACTATCATGGTCATAGAGAGCAAAAACACACTAGTGTGACAGAAGTTGCATCTATCACATAATTCATTGGAGTGTGTGTGGTCATGTAGATATCAATGTGTTTTGGAAAAGAACACATATGCAATGTGCAATGACTCTAGGGGGATCCAAGTGGCAAACCATGGTGTAGAAGCAAAACATACATAGGTAAAGAAACTTCCACACATTGAATGTACCAGTGTGACAAAGAAGTTGCATCATAGAATCCACTGGAGTGTGTGTGGTCACATGTTGATATATCAATGTGGTTTTGGAAAAGAACACATGCAATGTGCAATGACTCTAGGGGGATCTATATGTGTCAAACCATCATGATCATAGAGACCAAAAATGTGTGGTCATGTATATATATATATATTAATGTGGTTCTGGAAAAAGAACAATCCAATGTGGTCATGTGGATCAATGACTAGTGGATATCAATGTGCAATGACTCTAGGGGATCCATGTGTCAAAACATGGTGTACAAAGACCAAAAACACGTTGGAAAGCGTTTTGGTCCGCATGCATGCAAGCATGGAGTATCTAGAGTAACAATGATTTACTAAAAAAATTAGAAGAAATTAAATCGAGTGTGGGTTTTGCATTTTCCATTGACATGCCTAAAAATGATTAACTGCAAAAGAAATCGAGCTGTGTATACACTATTTCCTACTCGTGCATTTTGCATTGACACGTGCGATGTACACGTTTCCCACCCCGTGTGCGCTCCCACCGCCCAACTGTCCCATCGTCTCCCAGTCATTTAAAAGACATCAGCCACTTAGTATCCCCATCGTCTCCCAGTCATTTCTCCACTCTCCATCCCACTCTTCCCTGCACTCCAAAGAACAGAAGGAAACCCTAGCAACAAGTACGAGAACTTTTTCTCGCCAAGATGAAGAGATCAAGACCGGTGGTCATCAAGGATGCCAAGGTCATCATCGACAAGGAGGTAGCCAATGCCATCGTCCAGAAGGAAGCATATAACAAGCTCGAAGAGGAAGCAGTTGCAGATCCGGTGGCGGTGCTAGTGGACTACGATTACTTCGAAGACAGCGAGGATGAAGAACCTACGGATTCGTTCGGGTTCGAGCAAGAACCCAGCGACGGAGAACCAGAGGTAATTAGATCTGAACTGTGAACAGGGGTTTTCTGATTTTACTGTTCATATTTTAATTTATAGGGTTTTCTGATCTTGTAGAGTTTGATTAATTAATTTGTTCTCTGTCTAGTAGTTCTATGCTCATATTTTGTTTGTCGTTTTGATCTGCCCCTAGTCATTCTAGTCGCACATTTTCTAGTTTGATTTGATCTGCCCCTAGTAGTTATAGGCGCCTAGTACTTCTATATATGCTCATCTTTTGTTGGTCGTTTTGATCGATATTTTCTAGTGATATAATTTATGTGGAGTTCAGATCTCTTATCTAGGTTGTGTTCATGCTGTCCAGTGTATAGTTTGATTTATATGATAAAAGCATATATATATAGTAATCATACGAGCATTAACATAAATTTAATATTTCGTAACCGAAAGTTCATCTCTATTTATTTACATGTGTTATTTTCCCTAAACATATAACTGGGAGTTGGTGACTGTAGGTCGTCCTCAAACATCAAACGTTGAGAGAATATGAACCGTATGATCTATATCTAATGGTACAATGAGACGTCCCAATACTTGATTAGTTAATTACACATATCTGCCACCGCTAAGTGGGAAAAGCCGGTTGAACACCTAAACAGAAAAACTTAAGCAAGTTCTTCAAAACAAACTTAAGAAAGGGCCACGACGCATTGATATGCTAACATCCTACCGTGTTAGTTTCAAAAGAAAAAACCCTCTCCCATGAACCCTAGCACAGGATCCCGCCGCCGCCCCTCCTGTCTCGCCCCCGCGCCCCAGCAGCCCTCCCGCCACCTCCCCTCCTGTCACGCCCCCGCGCCCCAGCCGCCCTCCCGCCACCATTAATAGCCCAAGAACCTCTAAGGCGAACGACCTCCTTGTGGAGCGCCTCGAGCCTGACATGGTATGAGATCGGCGCAGCAGTCCGACATGCGCGCCCAAGCCCAGTCCCATATCCTTAGGCGGCGGTGTAGGTCCCTCCTCCGGTGAGGTATGGTGTTGTGGTCTTCCCACCCCGCCACCCTCTCCCACCCTGCTTCGTTCTGCAGGTATGCAAAGCGACAAACATGACATGCGCGACCGGCTCCGTCCGTGCAGGGGCGACCGACGCTGACAAGTGGGCCTCCACTGAATCGCCTCACAAATTCCCCATTGTGGTGCAGCGGACAGAAGTGAGATCTAGGTCAAGTGGTCAACTCGCCGGCGAGGCGGCCTTTGCACGCAGCCGTAATTGCTTCCGAAGGGGAACACCGGGCTAGCCTCCATCCCGCAGTTGACGATCGCGGCGAGCGCGGAGTTGTCGACATGGGCGGCGCTGATCGAAACACCGAGTCTGCCTCGATCGTGTAGTGGACGCCCACAGCCTCATGCAGTGGACGGCCACTATGAGTGTAGCCTTTGGCCGCTACATTTACCTTTGCCGCCTTCTGCTCCGCTGCTGCCATGCCCTAGACATGGACCCCTACAAAGTCAATCGCCTCCTCATCAGCGACATATACGCGAAGTGAACTTCATGGATAACTTGTGAGTTTCTCTGTAATTCTATACATCGGACTACTATTTAGGATGACTAATTTTTTCGGAAGGGGTTCTTTTCGATATGCATTAGATCATTGATGCGAATTGTGGTGGAATATTGCGTGCACTGACTGATCATGTGAATTGTGGTGTAGAGATTGCGTTCATGTGTGCTCAATCTGGACAACTTTATCTAAGTACTTGATTTTTCGACCAAGCACAATTTATGGATTCTTATCTTCTTAGTTCTGTCTTTGACCAAAGCACTATCAGTCAGTTAAGTTAGGGACTTAATTAATCTACCATGTCAATGCAACTTTCGATTGGCACATGTTACCCCTCAGCAGAAATCTGAAGGTTCATTTTGCAACCAGATAGTGCACATTGTTGTGATGTTTTCCATATTGAGTTCTCTAGACTTCCACCAGACAAATCCTAGGAAAACATATATTGTAGTCCAAGAGAGCACCCCAAAATTGCAGTTAAAATACCATTTTCCACAATGAAATACTGTTGCATTCACCTTCTGCAGGGATCTATTGAGAAATAGCGAGCACATATTGGCTGTGATAGGCTCACTGTAGAAACCTGTATTTAGTAATCTGGCTATTACTTTAAATTTAGTACAAGTAACATCCTGATATAAGAATTTGACCCTGCACGAGTTTCTAAAAAGACTTGTTGTGATAAACTTCTCCCATTTAATAGTAAAGATTGTCATATGTTTTCTTTTCCTACTTATTGGTATGCATATGGACGACCTAATGTTGCTTCCCATATGATGAAAAGAGAAATCTCTACCGCATTTAATCTTTTACTTTATCATGTGTAATCAGGGGCGAAGCCAGCCTACAACGGTATTGGGGTCATCTCCATTTCGCTGGGTCATTTTCTAATAATGAACAATTTTTATCACTGATTCAGTAAGGATTTTCATTTGATCATTGGTGTCAATTGACCCCACTAATTGTACCTAGCTCTGTCCCTGTGTGTAAATGATCTTTGCATATTCTTATTTGAGGTTCTGGTTGCTTCTAAAGCGGTGGATTGCACACGCATGTATGCTCAGATGGTGGAGTGGATATCCATCCGAAAAAGTGTGGTTGGTTTCTTTTCTTGTAAGCGTCTACCTTTTTCTAATGGATCGTAGTTGTGTGGTAGTACTTTGATAAACTGATCATTCATGCATGCTTCCATGGATCTTTTCGTTGCTGCCTATGTGTAATCAAAGTAAAATCATTTTTTATCACCTTGTCTGTTAGTACATGGAAATTAAAATTATTTTCTAGACATGTTTTTACCTAGCCATATTCCAATTAGAAGACCAGTTGAATCAATTGATACTTATACCTATACCGAAGTGGTTTTCCTTCTAGCTAGCAATATTAATTCATGTTGATTATTAAGAGGCAAGGCGTATATCTTAACAAAATTAATTCGTGTTCTCTCCTAGATTAAACTATCAAACTATTATTCTGTTTGTACTTGCATACAGGACACATAGTTTTTTTCCGCTTATGTTGGTTTCTAATAGACTACTATGTTTGTAACTTTTTTGGCTCACAAGTTAAGGATGATGAGACAAGAAAGCTAAATATGATGCTCTCAAGAGCACGTACACGGGTCACAAGGGTGAAGAAGATACATGTCTAATCAGTCAATCTTTCAAGGTCATTATCAAGTTCCTATCATCAGGCAGAAGTACAGTTAGTTCTAAACTGTATATTCTATTTTGTTCCGTCTCTCTATTATGGGATACATGAATGACTTTGACTATGTTGTGATTGTTCTAGCAAAATCATGGTCGAATTGAATAGAAGGCTGAACAAGTCAGTCCTCGATTTGATGTTGGTGTCAAGCTGTCAAGGAGATTGATGGATGGATTGTGAGGCTTCTTCCATCTCCACAGGTTAGTTGCTTGATTGATCTTACCGCCGGTTGCATTGTGTATGGAATCCATCATCGCAAATTGTTCCATACCGCATATTAGACATTTTGAATTTTATAGTTAACTCAAAATCTTATCACATTTTAAAACTATCTGATTAGTACTTTGATTGCGAATTACATAAGTAACCATCCTTTCTAAGAGCGTGAACTTTTATCATTTCTTAAAACTAACTTGCCATCATTATTGGTGTGAGAACTGTTCAGATGTTTATAAATCATCTTATTGTAGATATTGTGTCTGGTTCATTAGATGCTGCTACTATTCTGAAAGCAATGTTAGGAAGATGGGAGCCTTGTTGTATTGATGCAACAACCCTAGATGAGTACTATAAATATATCGAGACATCAAGACTTGATCCCCACCTTGAACAAGTTTAATCAACCATCAATTAAAGATACAATATCAGTACTCCGAGCATTGCATGAGAGATATGAATCGCACCATGGGGTCCACATATAAGATAGTGCCGTTGTGGCTGCTGCCGTCTTATTTGACTGATATATCAAGAGACGACATTTGCCTAACAAAGTTGCTTCCATTACTTCAGGATCATTTTTATTTGAGTCTACGACACTACTAGATAATCCACGCATTAGCATTATGAACTCTGTCGCAGGTTCTTTAGTTGATTGTTCTAAAAAGTGAATTTTTTTTGTATCGGGAATTAATTGCTTGATGCATTTTTAGCCAATTTTTACAAATAAGTCAACTGCTCTAGAGGAGGTTGATCATTATGTCTTAAACTGCTACTCTGAAACATTCAATTGGTATCAAATTGGGGCTCTACAACTTTCAGTTGAGTTTTTTTATCCCATTGCACCAGAATTTATTTTGTTGGAGTCATTAAAAATGTTATGGCTCATGGTCAAATTTGTAGATTTCTTGTTCTATTGGCACACTGCTGATTTTCTTAGATTAATCACTTTTCCATTGATAGTATCTCTTCTTATATCACCAAATAAGAGCTTTCCGAGACATGCTATATAATTTATTCATGTAGCCCATTAATTGTCCACACTTCTCTTTCTACTGTACATTTGCGTCCACCAAAATATTTAGAGTCCAAATATTCATACACATGATGTTTTACATATACTCATCTGATTAAAAAAATTATATCCTCTATATAATACTCCATGATGATTTTGTTATATTGTTGATTCCCTTTGATATATGGGATTAGAACTCTTCGATGATTTGTTAATATATGTCCTAATATTTCAGGATGTTACCATCAAGTTGTTTTAATATATAAATCTAAAAGAAGCTTAAGCTATGTTTTCTGCCAGCCATTGCAGTATCATGATATATCTCAATATTAGCTACTAGATTGACTCAAGATTCTTAGTGGATGTGTCATAGGCTACATTGATGGGGGTGCAAGTGGCTAGCGGTGGAGTAGGAAGATAAAAAGTAGTGGCGGTGCACGAAAGCTGATAGAGGAGCCGAGGCTAAGCAGTGACCAGAAAGCGAATGAAGAGATGTGGGGAGGGGAGAGAATGGTGCGGAAAAGGCCTCATTTTTTGTTACACTTCACGCCTGCCTGGAACACGATCACACCCCAATCCACTCATTTTTTGTTTCATGTTTAATTTTATTCATATTTCTACATGCCAGTTCTTCAAAATTTGTAATTGAGCTCACCGAGATTGAAGAATAATGATCAACGGTAGATTGCGTGCATGGTTAGGTCAAACTTAGAAGAATTTCCTTGCCACACTTGATGGTATCCTTTGTTATTTGACACGTTATGTGATTTTGGGATGGAGGGATTATTTACCAATGGTTATCTGGAGTTCCGTGTATAAGGTTTATATTGTTTTTCAAATTCTCGTTGTTTTGATGGGTAGTAAAATATTTGATATTAGAGTCCCTTATTAAGGTTTAAGTCGTTGATGAAATTCTTGGCGTTTTTACAGATAGTAAACCATTTTATCTTAAAACTATTTTTTAGATTAAAATTAAATATTTCTTTTAAGTTGCGAATAATCTTAACAATCTATAATTTTTGGCTACAAATGAAATATTTTGTTCCTAAAGTTGTAAATTATGGTTGTGGGTCTTGGGGAATGGACGAAATTATGGAGATAAAAAAGAACATGCTTGGAGGGGAACAAATAGATGAGATTTTACATTACAAATATATAGTAGAGACACCATTGCTTTATTTATTTTTGGATGCACAACATGTCTATTTGTTTTGTACGTATTCTCATATATTTATGATAGTTTTTTAGGTATTCGTATTTGTTTACAATAAAAAAATTAATAAGCCGTAGCAAAGCACGGGCATTCAACTAGTTTTATAGTAAGTTCTGTATGTATATAATTAAAATGCAGATAAATGCCAATCTATGTTATATTTAGGAAAACAAATTGTTAAATTCCTAATTAATTGAGTATATTTAGGGGAAAGCAAATTCCTATTTGTACCATGTTCTAGTCATAACTTTTTTTTGTTTTGCCAATTTACTAATAAGATGAGTGGAAATAATTACTCCATCTATCCTAAAAAAAGTTAAAAAAAGGATGTCTCAGTTTTCTTATTAAAATTTGGATGTATCTATATATATACTGAAACTTATATAGATATTCATTCAAATTATTTGAAAGAACATTATAATTTTAACTTAAGTGGAGTGTATATGTTAAATACTGGATCATGCATGTTATCCAATCTCTGTTATAGTAAGTTGTGTATTTATATTAACAGATGCATTACATTATGTTAACAGATGCATTACATTATGCTGATAAATTAAATTTCTCTACATAGTCCATCTTTGTTATTTGTTTAGGGAAACAAATTGTTAAATTCATAATACACTAAGTATATATTTAGGAGAAAACAAATTCTTATTTATACCATGGTCAAACTGAATAAAACTAGCTAGTCATAACTTCTTTTTGTTTTACCAATTTATTGATAAGATAACCACAAACAATTACTCCATCTATCCTAAAAAGGATGTCTCAGTTTTGTTAAAATTTGGATGTATCTTTATATACTGAAACTTGTATAGATTCTTTCAAACTATTTGGAAGAACAGTATAATTTTATATAGCACTTTTTTTATCATATATGTATGCAAAACAGATATATGTTTGATGGACTAGTTTGTTCAAAAGCTGGTTCAACTTGTGCGCACATGCTAAAATTAATCTCTCAACACAGCCCTTTCCTAGTTTGATCTCATGATCTTGGTAGAGATTTTTTATTCATTGACTTCTTCTTTCTACTTACTAATTCGGAGGAAGGAGATAGCAATGTCGGTGAAAGTATGTGGTCTAGGCACGCAAAAAGCCGCCACATCCTGAAGCAGATGAGGAATGGGAGGTTCCCCTTCCGCCGAGGTGAAAACAAGTACAGGTACCCCTTCTGCGTAAGAAGGATTGCAGAAGACCTAAACAACATCGTGCAGCATGCCGGGGGCATTGCCCGTGGAGGACAGCGGCGTGCGAATCATACGAAGGCCAAGCACGCCACCTTCATGGTTTACCTGAGCAAGTATGCGAACCTTGGTCACATTGCTCTATGGCCCTAACTACTAGCTCATGTTGCCTCAGTTGCCTCCTGCTACCGCCTCGTGTTGCCTCTACTACCGCCTCCTATTGCCTTTGCTGCCTCCTATTGCCTGTTGTCTGTTACTGTCTCCTGTTTATGTAATAGACGTACTATTAGTATATCGTTTGGGTTGTGTAATTAAGTACTACTAGTAGTATGTGGTGGTTGTGATCGAACCTATTTAACTTGGACCTCTATATATTGTCAGTACCTTTTAAGTTGTTTGTTATGACTGTTCCTGGTTGCACATATTTCCGACATTTCAAAATATTTTTTTAGTGTGAATCTTTGAGAAACACACACGTGATTGTTCCTGGTTTTGCAACAATATGGAAAATCCATGGTTATTGTTCCTAGTTGCACCATGTTTGAAATCAACAAAAGATAAATACACATTACTTTTCCAACTATGATTTTTCCTAGTTTCAACAAGTTTGGTACAACAAGTTAAATACATCTCATGAATACTAAAAACAACTGACTAGCTATCTAGCTAACTAAACATCCAACAAACTCATTTCTCATACTGGTTTCTAAACTGTCAAAACCAAGAGGAAGCATAATACATCCATAATTCAATACTTATTTCCACAATTTCCAACAACAAAAAGAAGAACACACCCTAAAGTCACTGCCACACTAAGCATCATCATGAACCAAACATGCTTGCATTCCATTTCTTTTCTCATTTTCTTCAACCTCAATTTACATATCTACATATCCATGTCTCTATCGGCCAGCCTCAGCTCAATCATCATCTTATCATCTGCCTTCTTACTTAGCTGGACAAGCATCCTCTGCATCTGTACTGGCCATGGGTTATCCATCCAGTACAAGTAACAACACACGTCATCTGGACAACCTAAAAAAATTCTACCAATGTCTGCATCATAGGAGGCAACCTTCCTAGCAGGAACATGGTTGCACTGGCATCTCCAACTAGGATATAGCTCCTTCCCACCAATCTCTTGATATAGGATGGAAATTGGCAGCTCCTCGTCGATTTCAACTCAACTCTACAGAACAAGTCATGGAAACTCTTAAATTCCCCTAACTGCTAGAACCCTAGCTAGAACAGATTCAGGGATGGAGCAATACATAATTTACCTGTTCCACAACATCACCCTCTCCTTCCGGCTCGCACATCCCCATGGCAGCCGAGATGTGGTAGCGATAGCGACTATGCGGTGCGGCGCGACGCGGTGCAGTGCGGTCTAGTGAGGTGTGGTCGGGGCAGTGGCTCGTTATGGGGCCACCCGTCAGCTCCAGCATGGGCCCCACCTGTCGTTGGGTATTACGGGTCCCTTCCACACTCACCCAAATCCACTCACCTCCCAGTGCTGGGAAAACCCTCTCTGGCGGCAGTCGAATCCCCTTCTCGACCCTCCCTGGTGACGGACAAATCCGCTCCCCTCCCCGGCGATGGACAAATCCCCTCCCCTCTCGTACCCTCCTCAGCGACGACCAAATCCCATCTCCTCCCTTCCCCTACGACGGCCAAATCACCTCCCACCCCCTTCTCGGCGATGACCAACCACCCTCCCCTCCCTGGCGATGATGGTTGCAACGTAAGTGCTCCTCAACCTACTTCCCTTCACCATGTCACCTCCTCGTTCTAGGTTCACCGCGTCAGTGCTCCATCTAGGTCACCGGCGATGGATCTTGGCCTCAATGTCACCGCCTCGTTCTAGGGCAGAGCGGCTTGCTGTCTATGTCACTGGATGATCTTGAAGTAGTTTTCAAATTAATGCCCCAAATTATTGTTTTTCATAGCTATATGTTAGTGCTGATGGATAATCTTAGGATATTAATTGTTTACAATTGGCCAGTGACTAATATGTGGCACTTAGCTTGTTGATGGGATGATCTCCATCTACTTAGTGTCTTTGTACAACCACTATGGCTCTACATCTCCTTGGTAAATACAAATTCATCTTATTGACTTGTGTGTGCTATCTTACTATGGAGCCCACATTAATATATTGATGTAGGTCATTATCTTATCTTCACATGCATTTGGCCAATGATTAAAGTGTGGCACTATCTGTGTCCATGGGATAATGTGCATATAACACGTGCTCTATAGAAACACATTTTTTGTGCATGCTTCTTGCTATATGCTCGATTATCTCACTGATTTATGTGTGCTTTGTTAGTATGAGGCCCACCAAATTGATGTTTTTCATAGCTATATGTTAGTGCTGATGGATAATCTTATGATATTAACTGTTTACAACTGGCCAATGACTAATATGTGGCACTTCGCAGGTTGATGGGATGATCTCCATCTACTTAGTGTCTTTGTACAACCACTATGGCTCTACATCTACTTGGTAGATACAAATTCATCTCATTGACTTGTGTGTGCTATCTTACTATGGAGCCCATATTATATATTGATGTAGGTCATTGTATTCTTTTCACATGCATTTGGCCAATGATTAAAGGGTGGCACTATCGGTGTCCATGGGATAATGTGCATATAGCACGTGTTTTGTACAAACACATTTGTTGTGCATGCTTCTTGCTACATGTTCGATTATCTCATTGATTTATGTGTGCTTTGTTAGTACGAGGCCCAAATTGATGTTTTTCATGGCTATATTAGTTCTAAGGAATAATCTTGTGATTTTCATTGTTTACAACTGGTCAATGATGAAAATGTGGCACTTTGACTGTTGATGGGATGATAGGCATCTACTTACTGTCTTTGCATGGCCACTATGGTTGTACATGCTCCTTGGTATATACAGATTCATCTCATTGGATGATGCTTGTAGTTGTGACCAAACCATATGCTTTTAAATTTGATTTTTGTAGTTCACTAATTATTATTTGATTCTTCTAGTTAGCAAGTCTCCAAATGGCTGCACTGTCAAGGGAAGAATTAGAAAGAGGCGCCTGTAGAAACTATGAATACTGCAAAATGGAAGGGCTGATGCAGAAGGAGCCAACTGTACAACATAGCATCGAAATTCAGGTTTTAGAATTGTTGCTATTGACTCTAAGATAGTAGATAAACCTACTGTACAGTAGCAAAAAACATTAATTCTAATTACTGCAATGTCCATTTAGGTTTCTAAAACCAACGCTGGCTTAATCAATGTCACATCCGATGCTGATGATATGAAGCAACCTATAGTCAAGAGACCTAAGAAAGCAAGGTTCATAGCATCTGATGATGATGTGAAGTAACTAGTCAAGAGACCTAAGAAAGCGAGGTTTAGAGCACCTGATGCTGTGGTTGTTAGAATCGCCAAAGCTAAGAAAACTAGGATCCCAACTCAGGTGTTTAAATTATAATACATTTAATGTATATACAGTCTATTTCTTTTGGGAGTTTAGTTCCATATATCATTTAGACATTCATCATGTTTGCCTAACAGGATCTGGCGTCGTGTCTAGTATGCAAGAGCAATTGTGAATCCAGGTTGTCATCGGGCATGTCCTTTTGTATCTACTTGTCAGAGTCAGAGGGGTTCTAGAACTCAGTGGTAAGTGGTAACAAGCAATTTTCTTTCAAACTACACTATAGGTCTGTAACCGTTTATTTAATGTCTGATTCTTTTGTTTTTGGTGCACAGACTGTGCCATGCAATTCAAGGTTCATGTTCAATCTAGCCACAATTGAATGTGAGAGTTTGCCCTTCAAGGTGTGGGCTCCCCTAGATTAATCATCCGAGAAATCCCTGTTATGCATATTTCCACGTTCTCATGATCAGTGAGCCGTGGAAATAACCGACATGTATCATTACAATCATCCGAAACATAACGAAAGTACAAGACTTACATAATTGGCATTATGGCTACATCAACTTAGCAGCGGAACAACGCCAAGCGCAGAGCCCAATCGTGCCTCCACCTACAGGCAGCTGACTGGGAAGACGGCCTAGCTCGCTGGACGTCACCTTAATCTCCTGAAAGTCTGGCCAAGTAAATAACCAGGGACACAGCCGTGAGTACTTTTGAATGTACTCGCAAACCACCAGGATAAGTGATCCAAGGAAATGCAATTTTGGCTGTGGCGAGATAGCTCTATCTAGGGTTGCTTTTGAAAAGCCTAAACTAACTGTGAAGCTATGGCATCTCCATATCTTTGTTGAAAAAGAGTTTTGAAAACATGCTTCTATTTTATAAATCTAGACATCTCCATGTCTTTGTTGAAAAAGTGTTTTGAAAGCAGTTTTTGTAGTTAAAAGCCTTTTTAAACATCTTCGACCACACGGGTCAAAACAAAACTTTCGAACTCGGTTCCCCCGGAACCGTCATCCTCCGAGTACTTGTTTACCAAACAAGCACAGTTTGGGTACTCCTAGCCAACACCTTTACAACCGTCCTTAACCGTGGACACGGCTATTCGAATAGGTTATACTCTGCAGAGTTTGCACACTTTACCCACAAGACTCAATACATCCGGCAGGATACAACCACGACCCACTACCGCAGTAGATGGGGGTCCGGATAATCAAACCTAACTTTTCGCTTGTCTACACTAGCAAAGGCATGCTTTCCTGTTGGGTTTATTCTCCCCGGCAACACGTATGTGGCTCCCAGCCATAGTCCTTCCTTCCGTACACGCGCATACCCAAGCCGTAACTTGGCGTATACCTTAAATTTGGTGACTCCTCTTCCTTCCGTACTACCTAAATCATACCGTCCGCGGGAGACCCAATTGTTGCACCGGACTCCTGATTGTTCAGGCTCATTCTTGCCGAGGCAAGCGACAGGCTTCAGATCCTAGAATCTGGGACGCCGGCCCGAGATTCCAGGGATTTCTCCCTATAAGCATCATAGAAGTTGCCTCGGCTAAAGCGGACAAACTACGAGTTAAGCCCCAGCAACCTGGGGTAATGTGGTTGCGCGGATAAAAATTGTTCCAGTAAAGGCGTAGAACATCCCATCAATTTCCTCTTATTCTCATCACCATTTATTTTGTTAAAACTTCCACTGGGAATGATGCCTCTTCCCAGGGTTTTACAAAGCCATTTTTGAAACATTTTTGGGTGGGGTAAATCCCAAAATAGTTTATTTTCTCAAAACCGGGGTTTCCAAGGAGGTAGGATGCTAATCATCATACTCTTGGTCTAAAGGGGATAAATGATGCGTTCATCGGGGTGGTGCCTCGACGGACACAAAATCATAACTTGGAGGAGCCAAGTTACTGCCGCAGTATTTATAAAATAAGACATGCAGGTAGAGTAGGCAATTTATAAAGAAGATATAAAACAAGTAAAGGAGAATAGGACATATATCCAAGTTTAGGAATGGTGGCTAGCCTGTAATCAGCAATAAGTCCCTGGACTTCTTCAGATGACTAAGAATACCCAATACTATAATAATAAGAAATCCCTTCCTTCTTGTCGTGAGACACTCACACTATCGCCGTCATCGGGTACACATGCAAGCAAACAATATCACAATAAATACAAAGCAAACAACATCAAATCATACAGAAAACAAGCATGAGGAATACTACTGGACTTGGAAGGGTTTTGGGGAAGTGGGATTCAAATGATGGAATTTACAAGATTGCCACTAGGGTGTTTTCTCTTGGAAGATAGTTGACAAGACTAGATACAAAGAGCTTGGCTTAGGGATCTATGGTCAGTAGAATACCAATGTGTAAAAATTATATCCCCTGCTAGGTCTTGCAAAAAAAAACCCACACAAGTGGTTTCACTTGATTATCACCTTTCTAGATTTAGATATGCTTTTTATAGTGGATTAAACTCTAGTTTGAGGAAATAATTCACCAGGAAAGTTATGGAGCTCCAAAAATTATTTGCTTGGATGGTTAGGTAGTAGTTTCTGTACTGAACCACCTAGAGTTGGAATCATGTCCAAAAATTTACCAGAATGCCCTCAGGAAAATCCCAAAGGCAGTTTTGTATGATTCTTCTTCTTTTTACCAGATTAAAACTACAGGAGATATTGAGTTGGTTCCAAGGGAATGTGCTAGGTATTTATAATACCTTTATTTAGAAATTGGTTTCACTCTGTTTCGAGTTGTCAAACTCCAGGAGTGATTTATTTAGTGAAAATACACATCACAGAGGTATTTAATTCACTAAAATACAACCAGGGCTCAATAAATTCTGAGCTGCTAGGATTTGGTAGATATGGGTTCTGTTGTGTACTGGGAGGTGGAATCAGGTCAAAACCACATTTGGTTAGACCTGGGGAAATTATCTAAGACGGATTGTTGCAAGTTTTGTTAATTTTGCTAAAGGCAGAATACAGTTCACCTTGGCATAGGACCTGGGCTAGAGGATAGGTATTTGCAATACCTTCCTAAGGGGCCTTGTTTCCCCCCAATTGGATAGGTGTAGGTCACTGGGGAATTAATTTCGTGCAAAAGATACATTTTGGGTGGATAATATGCCAATAAATAATGGAATTTATTTTTGGCAGAAGGACAGCTCTACAAGATGCACAAAACCTTCCTGTACAGCGAGAATTTTGGATCTAGCTCACTAAAGTTGTTTTTCATTTTTATTTGAATTAAAACTGAACCAGTATTTTTTAGATATGGAAATAATCTTAAAAACGAGATGAGAACTGGGCCGGGATTCCTCAGGGGAACGGGCCGCACAGGGGCGGGCCGACCCAGTTAGCCAGGGCACACGCGCGGGAGGGAGTTTAAACTCCGGCCACGGGTCCCGCTGGTCAGCCACCCTGGGACCGAAGCGGTATCGGCCGCCTATGGCCATCGGATCAAATAGAGATCGACGTCAGAGCATCTGTCTCCTACCTCGCGACGCGTGCGGCGGCGGAAACCCTAAATGGGAGGGAGGAGGGTTGGGGGAGGGCTCACCGGCGGCATAGGGGCGATGACGGCGATGCAGGTCTACGCGGCGCCTCTGGACGCGTAGAATGAGGGGTGGGAACGACCCCTTTGATGACAGGAGGAGTCTCGCGCGAGGTCGTTGGCATGCACGGGTCGGAGCTCACCGGAGAGATCTTCCGTGGTGGCTGAAAGGAAAAAGGGGAGGCATGGTTAGATGGGGAGGTCGAGGAGGTCTCAGCAAGAGAGCACGTAGAGGGAATGGAGCAGTGGGGAGAGATCTAGGCTCGGTTCTTTAAAATGGCCGAAGCTTTTACTCCTCCCTCTCCCGGGTAGTACAGAGGAGGGGAGAGGCTAGGGAGCTCAGGGGTTATAGATCAGACCTAGGGTAGCCTTGTGAGGCTACATGTAGGTGGAGGAGGGCTTGGGTGAGGTCACCTCGAGCTCGAGCTCAATAATGGCCGAGGAGGGTGGTTCTCCTTCTTGTGGCTAGAGGAGAGGGGAGGAAGGGATGGGGAGCTCGGGGGAGGCAAGTGAGAGTGAGAGGGGGCAAATGAGGGGCAGAGGCGAGCTAGGGTGGTCTCTGTCCATATATACTAGGGAGGAGAGGTGGATGAGGCAATTTACCCATTTGGACATGGTGGGGAGGCCTGGCCAAGGATTGGTCCAGGGGTCGGTGGAGAGGGTTATGATGGTCATTTGGGCGTGCTGGATCAGAGAGGGAGGGGGTGGCAGCTGTGGTGATTAATTAAAGTAGAATCCTTGTGAGATTTTGTTGACTCTCTGTCTCTCTTTCTACTAGAGCAAGGGAAAAATGGTCAAGGCTAAGGTGGAGCTATAGTGGTGGTCGATCAGTGGGGGGGGGGGTTCTTAGTGCTAAGGATGAGCTTTGATCAAGCTTTGGGGAAATTTGGAAGTGGTTTAGACTAGTGGTTTACTAGTTTGCCAAAATTGATCCAATGGTAGGTTGTGAAGGAAGTCCAAATATTTGCATTGGACCAGAGGGGAAAATCGTACTAGTAGATAGATGAGGTCGAGGTAGACTCCTAGGATTTATTTGGGATTTTTATGTGGAGTTTAAGTCCACTTACTCAAAAAGGACAGAAGTGATTTCTATAGGGTTATTTGATAAGTTTCCATTGGGCATGGATGGATTTTTCTGTGGGAGGGTCCCAAATGTGAGTACACACCTAGGGGAATTTTCCCTAGATTTATTGAGGATTAAAAGTGATTAAAACTACAATTATTCCAATTCAGCCATTTTAAAAAATGGGCAAAAAGAAATAATAAAGCTTCTCAAAAATATTTATTTTTGAGCTGGAAAGATAGGATATGATTTGTGGGATTCATATGAGCCAAAAGTTGGGGAAGTGGTTTGGTAAAAACCAAACTTTCCTTTATGGAGGGAGTTTTGGAGATTTAGACTATTTAAGAAATTAAATAGATTTAGGGCCATAATAATTATGGATAATTATTGGTAAATATTGAGGATCAAAGTAGATGAGATAGGAAAGGTGTAGCAAGCAATTTCAACCTTGAGGAATGGAAATCCAACTAGAAAAGGAATGAAAACCAAGAGTTGATGATCTAGGGTGATGTTATTTTTATACCACCAAAACATGCTTGCATCTTGGAGCTGAGAGCTCACCTTGGTGCAAGAGATAGATGGTTGAGTAGGCAAAGTCATTTAGATGATCATTTCAGGAGAAGTTTGAATTAATTGTATTTGAGGTGATCTAGAAGTGATGGCAAACTTTGTTGAAATTAAAGCTGCCATGCAGAAAGTGTCATGAAGCCTTCTAAACCATGTGGGTTTAATAAGCACAGAGCTCCACTTGGGACAAGTGAAGTAGGTTCTGATAGACATCAATGAGGAGAACACAACCATGTAGATAGTTGGTCCATAGAGGTTTGGGTGGTGGTGTGAGCTTCTAGCAAAGTAGGCATGATGACTAGTTTCACAGGAAATGTTATTTTCTTGTCTGCAAAACCATCAGGGATAAGTGGGTTGGAGGAGGATCTAACTAGAGGCCAATGTTGGCATTGGTAGTCCTTAGGATGGTTAACGAGATGGTTCAAGTGCATTTCCAAAAATGCACATGGTTTGAGAAAAGGAGGCATTCAAAAAGGTGATGTTGGAACTGTTTCTAGACTTGGCCAAATGGGCAGTTTTGAGGATTTTGACTAGAGCATAAGAGGGAATGTTCTTGGAGGAGTTGCAAGGTATCATAGCTTTACAAGAGGGGTGATATGGAGGTGTAGAGTGAGTAGAAGAGATCCATGCTTGATATTGGTCTTCAAGGACTTGAGAACATCTAGGATAGAAGTCCTCAGAACGGATCTGATTAAGGGTTTTAGATGATCACCGAGTGGCTAGGGATCATAACAAGGTTTGCTTTCTTGCTTAGGGATTGAGGAGTTGGAAACAACTTGATCCTAGTGATGAGCTCCTAGGGTGGCTCATTCTACTTCCTAAGCAAACCAATCAATCAGCAGATCAAGGCAATTCATCAGACAACAGATCAAGGAAACTCATCTTATACACTAATCAACTACTACTAGGGGTCACCATCAAGCTTAGCTTGAGGTAAGGTTGGGGGCATTTTAAAGAGGTTTAATTTTGAATAAGAGGAGGGTTCTTGGTATCTCTACCAAGAGTAGAATTTAAAGGCTTTGAACAAGAGGTTTTGGTAAAGCTAGAGATAAGATTATTTGAGTGCTCTGTCTTGAAAACATAAGGAGATTGTATTCTATATCTCTCCATATTTTTTGTAAATGGAAGCTACCAAAATAGTTTGGTCACATAGGCATCTTGGCTCCTATTTTTGGAATGCCAGAACATTTGAGAATATGTAAAGTAAGCCAAGATAGTTTTGGTAAATAGCTTTTGTCAACTGAGGTTGAGGTAAGGAGTATCCTAAGATACACTTCATAAGCACAAGTGCAAACAAACAACAAGCAAGCACTGCACTAAAGCACAAGAAAAAGTTTTTGTTCCCCCTGATTTTTGCATTCTAGCCAAGTAATCAGGGTTGCTGAAATTGGGATGTTACACAAGGTGCTGGGGCGCACCTACAAGATTGACCTCGAGAAAAGAAATAACATGACTATCATGGGAGGTGAAGGATGGAAGCAATTCATTACACAGAATGATCTCACCGGGGAAGAAATGTTATGTTTTTCTTTGACATGACCCATGCCGAGGATAATTGTTCTCTATATATGTGGTTTTGGAGGCGAGGAAGACGTATTTGAATCTACGATTGTCGCCCAAAGATGCCACCTTATCGATGATGAGAAGGAACACCTCCTAGCTACCCTACCGCCAATCAACACCTTCATCGGGGTTCCATTTGTGACCTGTTTGACAAGGACAAATATTGTCCAACATAAGATGGTATGGCAGCTACCTTTTGTTTGTTCCATATATGTATCCATATATAACTTGTGGTGGTCATCGTCTGATATGATTACTTATTTTAATCCATGGCGTGACATCGCAGAGATTACCTACAAAATTGGTTTCCTCCAGGGGCATCGCTGATGATGGCATGGATGGAGCACATATAGGATATTTTGACATCACCCCAATTGCATACAAGACTGACCAAGATGGTCGTGCCGTCTTCAGCAAACAGGGGTGGAAGAAGTTCGACCAGAGTGAAGATGATCTAAAGGTTGGACAAGCCATGCTAATCACTGGCAGGAAGACCACAGAAGAGATGTTGGACGTGAAGTTTGTGTTCGAGACCATCTAGAGTGTAGTTGTGGTTGGGAACTGTTAAGTTTAGCTAGTACGACGTAGTCTACAACAGTTAATTAGTCGTTCGAAACCTAGTGTATATATATAATATATTTTCCTTTTTAGTGTACTTTTGGAAGGTTTTTCCGGGTATGGTTATGATTGTGTGAACTAGAAGATACTAAAAGGAATTATATGGAAGCTACTAGTACAAAATAATTCTGAAATATTTCCTGTGCACATGTATTCCGGTCGTTTGGGCTGCTCGCAAGAGGGTCCCTCGTACTTGAATCAGTTCAAGAGATTTCCATGAGACTCCGATCTTCGCTAGATTTTTTGAATCAGTAATTACAACTTGAGTACTATGATGTAAAAGTTGAAAGATAGTACTTGCACATAATTCTGAAAGCTAACATAGAGAATTCTGAAAGAAGCTACTAAAAATAAATACTTTGAATTCTAAAAGTACTAAAATTAAATACATTACAATTTTATCTGAAAGGTAATACGCATACTGCTGATCAAAATAATATAAACCCAATACAAATTTCTACTTCGAATAAACCTGAAAATGCTAGCAAATAACCTAGGATGAATATAGGATTCATTCTTCCCTATATATATTCGTCGTCGCTCGCTCCCGAGTGCTGCATCACATATTCATGGAACTCTCTCCGTCTGCAGTGTGCTTACAGTATCTCGTCCAGAGGGTAAGGCCTCAGTGTACGTTCTAGCTGATGATGACCTAAGCCATGAAAGACCATTATTGGTTCCTCTTCCCAGGCTTGATCATCATGATTGTACAGTCTGATATAATTTGTGTAGTATATGTAACTAGGTTTTACTGTTGGGTGCAACCTGGTGTTGATGGAGATAGACTGATGGAAATCAACGAAGAGGTAACAACTTCCAATGTCACCGATGGCCTCGAGAGAGCGGTTCTCCATGTCCACCCGGTACAACACCGGTTGACCTTTGGCAAAATCCCCGTTCAACACAAGAAGCAGATCACCACCTGACTCCACTAGGTAAAATTTGTAGGTTCCACTTATCTATTCAAAGACTGGGGCTGAAATTATTTTGGCAATCGTGACAGTGCTCGCGTGTTGCTCTAACTGGATGTTTGCCTACATGATGTCTCCATTCTCAAGTAATGCATATACTTCCTCTTGGAATATCGTCATGCAGAACAGAAGCACATCGGGTGGTGGCGAATACATTCCTTCTCCAAATGATTCATTGAATTTCCCTGTTGGGATGTTCTCATCGGCCCATGCAACAATCAGTGGACTATTTGTGCAAATGAACACCATCATTGGGGACTTCGTCACGATGATAGATAGCAGCATATGAGATGGTATTTGTGCTTGAAACTCAGTATTGGACTTTTGAGTTATTGGGTTCAGAAGCCGAATCTTGTACGCCTCCACCCTCTGAGCAAGCACAGTGACACCCCGAGAAACACCGACAAAGTAGAATCTTTGGAAGAAGAGGACAGTTAACACTAAGATTTTTACAATGGAAAATATAAATAAATGAATGTTGTATATATATATCAGATGTGAATGTGAACCTGTGATGGACGTCCATTAGATTCGTTGTGAAGCCACGACCAGTGGTGAGGTTGAGGAAGGTGAAGTCGCCGACGTCTAGAACTGTGTGATCTACCATGATCCAGTTGTTAAGATGGAATTCGGGAACTTTTAAAGTGCGACGCCAATCGGTGCAGATTTCCCGACAAGAAGCATATGTGTCGACGTACTCCTTTTTCTCCAGCAAGTAGCTGGAGATCTTGCAAAGTGGGTCGGCCGGGAGATCGGACCAGTTCCTCTTCATTTGGCTGCTGGCCATGGCTTACGTGTGGGAATGTTTTGATCGAGGAAGAAAGAAAAACAGGGAGAGACGAGGAGAAGAACAAGAGGAGAAGAGACAAGGGAGGCAAAGCAGAACTTCCACTGCGAGGAGACGAGGGAGAAGAAGCGGAACTGCCACTTCAAGTTTGGATCAACGAGCTTTTTTCGGAACTAGCACGTGAACTAGCCATTCACTTCATGCATGTTTTGTTCAAACAGACTGACATGTAGGACCGGCTAAAAATCACCCCTAGATTCCGTGAAGTGCTACCGTGCATAGTGCGCTAACAGGTGGAGTTGAAGCACGAAGGAGACGGTCGATGGGGAAAAAGAGTCAAACATGTGCCTTGAAAAAATCCACGACGAATTTGGCACCAAACGAAATGGCAAACTGGACTTCAAGGCCTAGGACGAAATCTGTGACAAATTTTCCATGACAAAACCAAGGAACGTCATGGATAACCAGGTTGGAGGGGCTTGGAGCTTGTTGTGACGAAATGTTCTAGAACATCAGGGATCAACGACGCTTTTATGTCGCGTCATAAAAAACATCACGGATCGTCCAGATTCTTGTAGTGATTTTGGAGTCTATATTGCTGAATCGGTCACTTTGAAATGCTGCTGAATTGGTCAAGTGCTACTGAATATGAACTACGAATCCATCGATAATTTTTCTATCTTATTTTGTAATGCTAAATTTTTAGATGAATATTTGCCAAAAAGAATTATCGCATTTTCCCCTCCCTCTCTGATGTCTTTGTTTTGAATCCGGATGAGCCATGGCACAATGCATTTCTTATTAACCAGGAGAAGAAATCTAGCCCATTACGACCCCTCTTTAGCCTAGAACATTTTAATTCAGCATTTTTGGGGCCAGGGGACTGCTGACCATGGCCCAAAGAAATTTGAGAAAGGAGCCCATGGAGCATAGCCTAGAACATTTCAATTCGGCCTTTTAGGGGTCAGTGGACTGTTGACCACAACCTAGAAATATTTAAGAAAGGAGCCCATGGTGCATAGCCCAGAACCATTTAATTCGGCCTTTTAGGGGTCAGGGGACTGCTGAGCACGACCTAGTGAAATTTGAGAAAGAATACCATGGAGCATAGCCTATGGAGTATAACCCACGTAGAACAACCTATGTAGAATAGCCAAACGCTTTTTAATTCGGCCTTTTGGGCATTGCCCCACCTCTCAAAATAAAAAAACTCTACATACCCATGTTTATAAGAAATAGTCTAATATGTGGCATTTTAATTGTGGTACCAGGAGCGCTGCCGTTCTATATTTTAAAAGAGATAAACATAGACACACAAAATATTTTAAGAAGACTAATACATAAGTTGTAGTGCTAATAAAAGTTTAATGATATTTTTTCTATAAATATCTTTGTTGTAGTGGCAATGTACTCAGTTTACATTTATTTTATTTGAAAGTCTTTTGTTGGAATCCCCTGTGCGTGCATATATATATATTGGGTTTACATTTTTTCTTCTAGCAATATCGCATTACGAAGAGGCTGACATCATGGATCCACCAGCCTGTAGCATCCCTCGATTTTTTAGGGTGGGTTTGAAAAAAGTTGAATACTTGTACATAGAGGCTGACAACAGGGACCCACCAGTCAGAACATACAAGGCTACATCAGGGACCCACAAGCCAGAACATACCAGTGAGTCTAACATAGGGGCCCTAGCAGTAAGACCATACACGGCTGCGAAGGTCAAAACAGTGGGCGCGGTCGAAAAAATGTTCATCATACATACGTTGCACTTACAGAGAAGCTAACATGTGGGACCCAGCAGGCCCAAGCATAGCCCATGAAATTAGTCTATCAGGCCCAAGCATAGCCAAAAACCTTTGAATTCGGCATTTTAGTGGTCTTATGGCTACCGACCATAGCCCATTCAATTTAGGAGTGATCCCATGGAATATAGCCCATGACGAATAGGGCATCCGCCCCGAGTTAGCCCAAAATATTTTTAATTTGGCTTTTATGAGCATTTGCCCCCTTCACCACCCCCACTCCCCCAAAAAAGTTTCGCCTACCTATGTTCTTGTGTACAAACTACTGCATTATGTAGCAGTTTTTAATTGAAATGCTAGGAGTGCTAGCATATTATTTGAAGGGTGATAAACATGGAAAAAGGAAATCTTTTTAAGGAGACAAATTCATAGTTATAGAGATGTTCTTCAACGCTTTTAGGGTCCAACGTGTTTCTTGCGTAGTGGCAAGGCACACAGTTGACCACTGCTGATCGTGGCCTCGAGTTCGAATCCCAGGCAATTTGTGTTATTGTAGCCTAACATTTTTCGTACTCAGAGGCTGACATTTGGGACTTGAAAAAACAGTCCAACATACACACATTTCTTTCAAATAGAGGCTATCATCTGGGACCTAGCACAAACACGTTTCCTGCACAGAGGAGGCTGACATCTGGGACCCAGCAAGTTGCCAAGGTCAAAATAGCGAACGCGGCCAAAAAAGTCCATCATACGCACGTTTCATTTACAAAGAGGATGACATGGTCAAAACAACAGATACAGCCAAAAGAAGTCCATCATACGCACGTTTCATTTACAGAGAGGCCGATATGGTCAAAACAGTGGACGGCGCCAAAAAAGTCTATCATACGCACGTTTCATTTACAGAGAGGCTGATATGTGGGACCTAGCAGACAATCTTATACAGATGCTGGATCGAGCAACATTGCCATTTCGAAATAGGGAGGCGCGAGCGAGAAAAAAATTCATCATACACAAGTTTCTTATAATGAGAGGCTAAAATGGGGGACCCAGCAGCGTGACCAAACGGCATATTCGTCGAGTAGTGTTATCTAGTTCGGAACAGGGTAGCGTTAGAAAAGAAAAAATTCCATCATACCCACAATTTTTCTAATATGAGGCTGACATAAGGGACCCACCATCCTGAATAAACGGCTAATATAGCGAGAAACACTATCAAGTTCAGAACACGAAGGCGCAACCGATAAAAAGTCCATCATACACACGTTTCTTCTAATGAGAGGATGACATGTGGGGCCCAGCAGCGTGATTAAACGGTAGATGCGTCGAGCGGCACTATCAAGTTCGGAACAGGGTAGCGTGAGCGAACAAAAAATTCTATCATACACACAATTCTTCTAATGAGTGGCTGACATGGAGGACCCAGTAGCGTGACTGAACAGCAGATAGATCGAGCAACGCTATCAAGTTCAGAACAGGGTAGCACGAGCGAAGGAAAAAATTCCATCATACACATGTTTCTTCTAATGAGAGGATGACATGTGAGTCCTAACAGCCTGATTAAACACCAGATGCATTGAGAAATGTTATCGAGTTCAAATCAGGGAGGCGCGACCGAAAAGTATGGTCCGCTAGAGACACTAATGTCTGGGACCCACACGCCTCAAAAGACTTTGGTGAGTCAACATCATGCGAGGAACGGAAAACCTTTCTTCTGCCACATGCTGGACAATCTTCCTCCATGTTTTTAGTGGTTTCTTTGTAGTAGAGGGCCGCAAAACCAGAAAAAATTCAATTAGCCATTGTCGAGCTGAGAAATTCATCGCGGAAGACGTGCCTTCTACGACGACCGTTAGCCAAGTCGTTGTGGATGGAAACTTTTCTTGTAGTGAGGAATTATGGTGGAATTGATGATGGAGAGGTTGGGGATCATTGATGGATGAGATGGTGTTGTTCTCCTTCTTCATATCTGATCTCCTCTCTTCTCGGACTATTTACGACGACTGTGTTCGGATTTCTCTTCTATCGCCTTCAAGAAAGTTTCTTGTATTGATAAAACAGAGGCGAAGGAGGGTAGCATCGGTGGACGGTATGGGAAGCCTTCGAATGTACAAGTGGTCGTTACGGCCTCTGGACACCTCGAATGAAATGGTCTTCAATTACGGATTTGCTCAATTTGGTGTAAATAGCTCAGAAATGCTCTCAGATCTTCCATATATGCTCAATACCTGAAAATCAATATAAGAAAACAAGGTTTCATTAACTTGCGATGTTAACATTAGTTGACAGGTGAAAATCAACGAAACCTAGTGAGAACCAATGGAAAATTCTTTATAAAAAGTATCAAAATTTGGAGCTATCAGTGATGATAGTCGGTCCCCTTGTAAGGGGATGAGGCAAAACTAGAGAGATTCCACAAAGGGGTTGTCTTCTAGTCTATCATCTATGCCTGTAGGGTACAATAAGGGGTGGGGGCTCTATATATAGGCCAGCCACTAAAATAGGGGTAGTTTGGGGATAAATCTAGGGTTGGAACATAATAAGTGGGATACATGGGTTGTGGCCCATCTATGTGTGCGTAGGCACTGACATGACTAGTAGTACCGACCCTCGGGTCCGGTAGTACTGGGCTTCACCAGTTGCGTCTGGTTTCGGAGTGGTAGTGCTAGGCTTCAGCTGGGGCCGCGTTCCAGGTCCGGTAGTACTGCTCTATATATCAAGTAGTGCTACAGGAGCCAAACAACATTGGTGAGCTCGGGGTAGGCAGAGCGGTAGTACTGCTAGGGTAGAGTAGTAGAACCAGTGTGAGCTAGTACCGCTGATGGGAGCGGTAGTACCGCTCATTCATGTCTCCTCCTATTGACTGTACTTGGTGTTATAGATGTAGAAGAATCAGTTGGACGAGCTGCATCAAGTAGCTTAGTTTCTTCATGGTTACAAATGCATTTGTCAGCAAGTTTAAGGTGGGTGTGAGCTTTAGATAGCCCAAAGTTCTCTTGCTCATCAGGAAACTATCTGACTCTGTCCCGCTGCCAACACCTCGAGAGATCTGAGAGTCCTAACCGTAGACCTCCCTTTGCCCGTGCCGATGCAATGAATAATTCGGTGATGCTAGGCATGTGTTCTACCAGAATCTCCCCTCAGCTACCATTAGCGACTATCAATGCATGTTCCGGAGGTTTTTAGGCCTCCGATTTTAGAGGCAGGTGGTGTCATGTAACAATGATCGAGACTATCGCTTCCGCAGAGTGTAACAATGGAACCGGGAAATGGGGGTGTTTTTTGGGCGTGTGAGCGTCTCGGTAACATGATCCGCCATAATCTCTGAGTGATAACATGGAACGAAAGGTTGTTAATAAAAAATTACCTTCAACGGGTGACCTTTTGACCTGCTACTTCTAGCCCCCTAGCGTTTGGGTTGCGAAGCGAAAGGCGGGGTCGACCGGACATCCTTTGTCAAAGCTTTTTGCAAAAAGTTGCGGGATGACAGTACACAGAGGGGACGATTTTCTTTACGCTCCTTTTCTCTTGTTTCCTCTATATTACATCCGGGTGTATTCCCCCCATGGAGGTCCCTTAGGTGTACAACTTCCATAGTAGTGTGACGTTCCATGTGTTGGAGTAGGCTACTCTTTCCTTTTCTATAAGGTAGGCCCCAGGTAGGGGGTTTCCTATGATCCAGTAAGGTTCTTCCCACTTTGGGCTGAGCTTATTCTCGCCCGCATTGGTCTATATCATTCGCAGGACCAGGTCTCTAACTTGTAAGGTCCTTCTTCGGACATTCTTCTCATAGTACTTCAGAGTGATTGTTGATACGTGGCGGCCCGAATGTGGGCTACCTCCCTGGATTCCTCGATGAGGTTTAGGTCATCTACCTGCTACTTCTCCTAATCGTAGACAAGGAAGAAGGGTGTTTCTCGTGTAGCCCTGCTTATGAAGTCTTGACATACCCTGAGACGGTGGGGATCTCCATTACCCATGTTCTCCCGGCATTGTGGAGTCTATCATCCATTCTTTTCATGATCCCCTAGAGGACCAGTACGTTCGCCCTTTCGAACTATCTGTTGGAATACTTATGGGCGATTGATGCAAAGCATAGATGTGTCTCCTATTCTTCATAGAAGTCGAAAAATGCTTGGCTGGCAAACTGGACCCCATTATCTATGATGATCCTTCTTGGTACTCCGAAATGCGTGAAGATGTTTCTCAGGATGAAGCTAGTGACTCTGGCCGCTGTGATGGTGGCCAAGGGTTCCGCCTCGATCCACTTGGTGAACATGTCAATCATGACCACGAGGTGGGTGAAGCCCCTGGGTTCCCTGGGGAAAGGACCCAGGAGGTCTAGCCCCCAAGTCACGAACAACCACGATAGCAGTATCACTACAAAAATACCCCCATACCCAATGGATTTTTGGGACGGCAGAAGCGAAAAGTACCTGCAATAGTTGCATGCATGGTGGATGGGCAGTTGATGCACCATATTTTCACGGCGGCCACTTATATGTTGTGGCACACTAGATACCAGCGGATTATGGTGTCGTGGTACGTGATTGGCAAGCACGACGCCACCGAATCCCGTGGTAGCTCGATGGCGGTTGTTACGATTGTATTGTGGATGGTAAGCACCATGTTGACTGGACAACTGCATCACACTAAGTGGTGAGACCCACCACTAACAAGCTATTGCCTATTAGACTCAGTTGTTTACATTTTTTATCATAGACCCGAAATGAATGTTTTACTTTTCCTCTCCCGCAATTTTTATTTTTTAAGGGATCCTCTCCCACAACTAAAGCAAGACCGTCCGCCTCCTCCAACCCTTATCGTCTTTTTGTTTTTAGATTAGATTACTCTGATCCTTCTCGTGTGCGGCTACATGAAGAAGGAAAGTGTTATGCAGTTTCTTTATGGGGCCTTGCGAATGCGGCCCAAAAAGATGGATACCTGGATCTCAAATGGCCCAGAATTGCTACTCCTGTAATGTCCCAAGATTTATTAAACTAAACTAAGTAGTATTAGAGTGAGTGCGTGTGCATTAATGTATCTTAGGCATATACAATGTGAGGGAATTTCGACCATTAAAATAAGAAGTGAGTTGACGATAGATTCTATCGAGAGATGAATGTGTATTAAAAATAATTGCTTGATTGTGTGCATAGTTGCATGGTACATTGGGCCATGTGAAAAATTGTAAACGATTGCTAATTGAAGCATTTCTTGCTAGAATGTATTGTTGTTTGAAACAACACCTGATCTTATGATCAAAAGGTTGATTGTTTAAAAACTATTACTTATGTTTGAAGATTCGACATGAATTCTCTTGTATTTGGCTAATCCAAGCACAATTCATAATATATATACAAAGTGCATAAGCATCAGCACACATTCAATATACTCACAATTTAACCTTTGGAAGCCTAGCTTTCAAAGCAATAGTTACATAATCAATAATAATTCAAACTTTGGAAGTTAAACTTCCAAAGCAACCAATAAATATACATCATATCACTTACAAAATAATATTATAAACCCAAATAGAAATACCAATCTATCAAAGAACAATACAATCCAAGATCAAATTACAAATCCAAATCTTACAAGGTTCTTTACCAATTAAAATACAAACAGACTACAAATCAAGAAATATAAAATCCTAAACTAAAATTAGCTTGGAAGAATCTTGTCCTTCTCTAATCATCTCGTCATCTTGTATCTTCTTATCTTCTTCTTTCTTTCTTATCACCTGCAAATTAACAAGCAAAACTTAGTATGGGGGCAAAAAAATTATCCTTAGGCATCAATCAGGAAATCAACCAAATCATCTATCTACTAGAACCAAAATAAACCTTTGTGCACACAAGTTCTACTTACAACTAGTAATGGAATATGTGCAATAGTGGCAAAAAATTAGCTGAATTAAATAGCAGCTATGGTAACCCAAATTTTATCTTGTCCAAATGGACAAACTAAAGTAATAGAACTACTTAGGACTCTAACTAACAAACATCCCACTAAATAAAATAATCAAACTCCAATATCTATACTAAACAACCCCAATTCCATCTTGTCCAAGTTCCAAGCCTAAACCAGCGGTTGATCAACAAACCCTCATAGAAATTATTTGACCAAAGGAAAATCTAAAATACCAAGTTAGCAAACAACCCAAAAATCCATCTTGTTCAATTGGAAATCAGAAACCTATAGAACTATTATAGGATATACTACTAACTAATCCACCAAAGGAAATTACCTCAAGCTTTGTTCTTGAGAAAGTCAAGATCTCTAAAAATTTGAAAGATCACTATATCAAATTCTAATCCAATCAAAATCTTGCATAACAACTACTAGTAAGCTTCATCCAATTAGAATCCTAAGAGGAGGAAGCAAAACTTTAGCAGAAAAACTATTTCTTATTATCATTGTCCAAATTGGCTAGGGACCAGAAACATAACAAGACAAATCCTAATTGTCACTATCCAAGACAAGATAGGAAACTAACTTTGCTACTTGTCACATTCCAATTTAAACTAAAGTTAAATAAGTATGCGTGACGAGGGTTTAACTCATCAATGCCCATTGTTATGGACTTAGGTTCGAGGAATTGAGGAGCGCTGGAAGTCTCGATCGGCTAGCAAACAAGCACACAGGTGAGACGAGGTTTACCCAGGTTCAGGCCTCATAGAGGACCCTACTCCTGCTTGTCTACTCTTGATTGATGATAATCAGAAGGATTACAATGTCACCGATGGCGGTGGATGCGCAGATTGGATCTGGCGTATGGGAGATCGTAGATCTGTCTATTGTCTATTGAAGTGTCTAGATCTATTGTCTATTGCAGCGTCTAGATCTATTGTCTATTGTGGGAGTCTATTGTAGGAGTCGCGATTGATAGGTTCCCTTCTCGTTGGACCCTCCTAGCCTTTATATATGGGAGGCTAGGTCTCAGGTACCAATACGAGTTGGTTACAAGTTGTATTCAAACTCTAGTCTTGAGGTTTCCTTGCCTTGTGCGTTTGGGAGTCCGTGTCCATATGGGCTTCATATCAGTCGAACCGTTTTGGGCGTCATGGACCTGTGTAGGTCGTCGAGTGCGCCTTCGGTCGGGCCGCACCAGGTACGCTGTAGTTGAGTGCCTATTGGGCATACCCATGTCAGTAGCCCCCGAGTGTCCATGTGAATCGTAGATTCGGATGGAGACTCAGAAGTCTTGATCTTTGCATTAGGATGTCGAAGTCGACAATTGTGTTGAGTGCAAAGCACTCGCTCGGAAATTCATCGGGTCAGCCGAATTTATAATAGTTCATAGGGATGATGGTAAACGTGCCTGGTGTGCTCGATGGACCGAGGCGAGTTAATTGCTGTAGGGCAAAAACAACGCTACCTACTCAAACTCGAGTCCTCGGACTCGAATTTGGAAAAGTGCTGGCGTAATTTGACTCAGGCCGCGGAGGTCTTACAGAGTTCGAATCCCAGTGTATAAGTGTGAGCACTCGACGCGTCCGTCAAGGCATATTCATCGTACCTGCAGGCACGGATATATCTCTGGTAGTGCGCAGCAGATGCGTTGCCAGGCCTTATTCAGGTCTTATCTTCACGTTGCAAGCGCGACATCCGAATTTTTGTCATCGCGGAGATGATTCGGGTGACCCAGGAGACGCAGTCTCTTTGCAGGGAAAATATGAGGCAGAGTCGCCATAGCATTCGAGTGTGGATGTTATCAACACACAATACGATGTACAAGGAAGAAAATAGTCATAGGGTGCGCGACCAGCAGTCCCTATGGGAGTAGCCCCCGAGTGCCTGGTTGAGTCGAAGACTCAGGCAGGGACTAAATAACTTTTGCAACTGCTGTCGTCTTTTGTTGCCTATTTCAGTCGAATATGCTTTCAGCGCTCCCTATGGGAGTAACCCGAAGCCCACAATCGAATCGTAGATTCGAGTGAAGGGTTTTCATAATGCTTGGGTATCTTCACAAATTTCTTCGGGTGCGCGGCCAGCGCTCCCTATGGGAGTAGCCCCCAAGTCCTTAGTCGAATCGTGGATTTGAGCGAGGATTCAGAGCGTGTCACTCGAGGATCTTGTATATGCGCGACCATCGCTCCAGTTTGGAGTAGCCCCTGAGTGTCTGGCAGAGTCGTAGTGACATGGGTATACCCTACAGGTACTCGAGCTTGGTATATATGGTCCAAATATGTACAGGCCCACGGTGTCGCCAAGGCCCAGATAAAAGGACTCGAGTAACCTGCGGACTCTCGATTGCTTGAAGGACAAGAAGAAGCTAAAGATAGAAAGTTTGAAGGGGAAAACCCTAACTGTTAACCGACTCAACCTGCTACCCGAGACCTAGCTTATCTATATAAAGGCTAGGAGGGGGCGGCGAGGAGGACACACGCAACCCTAGTTTCCACAACCCTCGCCAGATTGCATCTGCGCACCATTGTAACTTTCGACTCCTTCGATAATTCCACAAGCAGACAAGCAGGAGTAGGGACCTCTACGAGGCCTGAACCTGGGTAAATCCTTTGTCCCCTGTGTGCTTGTTTGCTAGTTGATAGATGTCTCCAGCGCTCCCTCCTTCTCCAAAACCCAAGTCCATAACAATGGGCATTGATGAGTTAAACCCTCGTCAATTGGCGCCGTCGGTGGGAATTGGGAGTGCTGATGTTGCGGCTTCTTCGGCCCCATCAACTGCGATCTACAACTCCGCAACAACGGAGATTCGCCAGCTCTTCGACGCCTTCGACTTCACCGTCCACACGCCGGCCACCCGCCCGGCCTTCAAGTCCGTGGGCGACGGAATCAGTCTGGCGATTGGGAGCTTCCGCTTCCAAGTTGGTCAGATGGGCACGCTTCGCATGCCTGATCAACCGATAGCACCGGTGATTGCCCCGGCATCATGGTTTCCTCCATCGATCGGCACCCTCAGCGAGCTCAATACTCCGGTGGCAGTCGAGAACACGGGCAGTGACAGCAGTCGCGACTCCGATCTGAGCGATCTGGCCACAGAAGATGGAACCTACGGTTCCGAATCTGAAAGTTGTGGAAGCAACAGCTTCCCCAGTCACTTCATGTGCGCCGTCATTAACACAAGCGACACCTCTGCCAATTGCGGCAACGGCGATAACACCGGCAATGTCACCGATCCACCCAACGGTGGCAATGGTGGCAACGGCGGTAACGGCGCCAACAGGGGAGCAGTCGAACCTCCCAGCATAATCAATGAGCAAACCGGCGAACGCGTCGTAATCAGGCTCAACGAGCAAGAGTGGGAGCGCTGCCGCGAAGCCCTACGAGGTGCACCTCTGCCCCTTGGGTCCCCACAGGAACTGCTGATGGGCTACCACTGGCTCCTAAAAGAAGAATTCAAGCGCCAGAAACAAGTAATCGCGGAACTTGAGGCGCGTAAAAAGGCAGCGGATGAGTCAAGCCTTCGTCGCGCTGGGCTCTCCTCCTACGGAGGATCCTCCTCAAGAGGCAACGAGTACCTCGCCAAGAAGAGGCGGTCGTGGATGGCTCACCTCACCAAGCAAGAGCTCATAGAGGCCACGAAAGTCCTCGACTTCGGCTCTATGACAGTCGACACGAGAGGCAACGTGGTTCTCAGGACGCCGCAGGCTGCGGTGACAGCAGCCATCATGTACCTCCTCAATAACCAGCCGCCAGCTGGAGATCCCCGAACTACCATGCATCGATCTACAATCGAGCTAATCGAGGCCGCCCTCGATAAGGAGCCGGTACCGGACCCAAAAAAGGGCAAAGCGCTAGCAAAGCGCTACTCCTCGCCCTCATCTAGCGATGACAGTCACGACCTGTCTCGACGCCATCGCTCATGGCAACACGATCGCGACTACGATGCGTGCAACGACCTCACGCAGCGCAAGATCGACAAGTCAAGGGCACGACATGCTCGGTCGACTGACTCGGAAGAGGAAGATGGGGAGCTCTGCGGCGCCAGATGCTTCAGTAGATCCATTAGGAAGAAGCGAATGCCTAAAGGGTTTAAACTCCCGTCGGAGAATCCGAAATTTGATGGTCTACAGGACCCTAAAATCTGGCTGGAGGATCACATCTCCTCCGTCAGGCTCCACCGAGGCAGTCGAAGTACTGCCATGCAATGTTTGCAGCTACAGCTGCAGGGAGCCGCCCGAGCATGGCTCAATAACCTCCCACGCGGATCCATTCGCAGATGGGATGAGCTGGTTTACAGCTTCGTGCGCAACTTTAAGGGCACATACAAACGGCCCGCATCAATCGAAGAACTGAGATGCTGCTAGCAAAGATCTGGCGAATCGCTGCGCTCATACATCCAAAGGTGGTCCATCATCAAGAACTCCATGGAAAACATCTCGAAAGACCGCACGATTGATGCATTCAACGGTGGCGTTCGCCGCCTAGAGCTCAGGGAGGAGCTGGGCCGCTCAAAGCCCCCGACCATCGACCACCTGATGGAGATCGCGGATCAGTGGGCCGATGGAGAAGATTCGGTGAAAAATCGCGCTCACTCCGACGAGGAGGCGGAACTCGAACGAAGACGCGACCGCCGGGCAAGCGTCGCATGCGCATCTACGACGATCACGACAACGTCAACATGGTCGAAGCCGGCTACGCCGATAGACGCAACGACAACCGCAACAACGGATACCGCAGCAACGGATACCGCGACTCCGGGAAAACCACGCAAGTGTGGCAACGCCGCGCTCGTGATCAGGCACCCGCGACCTCCATCGAGGACAAACTGTCCGGGCCATGCACGGTACACTTCTACATCGAAAAGCATGATGGCAAAAGAAAGTCCAGCCACCTCCTCAAGGACTTCCACGAGTTCCTCAAACTACACGAGGGATTAGTTCGGATGAACCGCAATGCAGTCGAAAGAGGCTACAGAGCCGCTCCAGGCGCCGTGGCACATGGCGCGCCACCACCACCACCTGGGCCACCCCCGAACGGAGCCGCACCGGACCAGCACAACGGGGGCGAACCGTACCCACGGGCCATGGGTACCATGATGATACAAAAGGGGCGCCCCTCCACCAGGGTGCAGAAGGCCATCACTCGCCAAGTCAACCTGGCCATGCACTCGCCACCATCCACCACTGAGTACCTCAATGGCAGTGAGTCGTGCATCACCTTCGACAAACACGACCACCCACCTCAGGTACCTCGTCCAGGTCATTGCCCTCTCGTACTCGAGGCGCAAATTGGAGGCTTCGACATGAGTCGCGTCTTCATGGATGGCGGAAGCGGCATCAACCTCATATTCGCGAGTAATGAGGATCCCTCTAACCTGCTTGGAGGCATCGGACACAACGTTCCACGACATCGTCCTAGGGAAAGGCATATACCCCTGGGAAAAATCAACCTCGACGTCATCTTTGGCACGCCGAAAAACATCCGGCGCGAGCGCATCGACTTCGAAGTCGTTGACTGGCCCTCACAATACCATTGCATCCTCGGGCGCGTCGCGTTCGCTAGGTTCATAGCGGTGCCCCACTACGCCTACCTGCAGATGAAAATGCCAGGACCCAACGGCGTCATAACGATCAACGGGAACTTTGAGGAATCTGACGCTTGCGACAGGGAATTCAACAGAATCTCCCAGTCCTTCGGCATGCAGGAGGAACTTGCAAGACTGAAAGAGACGACATACAACAGTCTGCCTCCCTTGAGTAGGCCAAGCTCACCTGATCACTCCTTCGAATCATCCATGCACACAAAGAAGGTACAGGTCCATCCATCGGATCCCGCCAAGACGGCCCTCATCGCCAACAACTTGAGTCCCGCAGAGGAACTCGCGCTCGTCGAATTTCTCCGTGAGCACTGTGAAATTTTTGCCTGGTGTCCTGCGGACATGCCAGGAGTTCCCAGGGAATTCGCCGAGCACGCACTCAACGTCAACCCCGACGCAAGGCCAGTCAAGCAAACAATCAGGCGACTGTCTGAGCCACGAGCGCAGGCAGTCAGAATGGAGATCAACAGACTCCTCGAGGCCAAGTTCATACGCGAGATCAAGGAAAGCACTTGGCTCGCCAATACGGTGTTGGTACCAAAAAAGGACACGGATATCCTACGGATGTGTGTGGACTTCACTTCTTTAAACAAGCACTGCCCAAAGGATCACTTCCCGCTGCCACGGATCGACCAGATCATCGACTCCACCGCGGGATGCGAGCGTCTCTGCTTCCTCGACACCTACTCAGGCTATAATCAAATTCAAATGAAGGAGGAAGATCAAGATAAAACAGCGTTTACAACGCCCTTTGGTGTGTTCTGCTACAACACAATGCCCTTCAGGCTGAAAAACGCGGGAGCCACCTACCAACGGTGCATGCAGGCTTGCCTCAAGGAGCAACTGGGTCGCAACATCCAAGTCTATGTCGACGACATAGTAATCAAGACCAAGGAGGAAGCCTCTCTAATCGATGATTTGCGCGAAACCTTCGCCAACCTTGGTCGCTACCGGATGAAGTTAAATCCGGACAAATGCGCCTTCGGCGTACCATCTGGGCAGCTACTCGGGTATCTCATATCCGCAAGAGGGATCGAGGCAAACCCGAAAAAGATAAAAGCCATACTGGCCATGGAGAAGCCAAAGAACATAAGAGGCGTACAACAACTAGCTGGATGAATCGCGGCACTCAGTCGATTCATCAGTCGGATGGGTGAAAAGGCGCTGCCCTTCTACCAGCTCCTCCGCAAAGCTGAAAAATTCGAGTGGACCAATGAAGCACAAGAGGCATTCGAAGATCTCAAGCGCCTGCTATCCACTTCACTAGTGCTGGTGACTCCACGAGAAAGAGAACCACTATTGCTGTACATCTCCACCACCAACCAGGTGGTCAGCACAGTGCTCGTCGTCGAGCGGGCTGAGGAAAACAAGGTCCATGGCATACAACGCCCGGTATACTACCTCAACGAGGTCCTCACGCCAACAAAACAGCGGTACCCACACTACCAGAAGCTGGCGTACGGCGTCTTCATGACCGCCCGACGACTGCGCCACTACTTCCAGGAAGACCCAATCGTGGTAGTCAGCGACGCCCCATTGGGACATATCCTCAATAACCCCGATGCCACGGGGCGAGTCGCGCTTTGGGGAATAGAACTGTCTCCACGAGACATCACATATGAAAAGCGCGACGCAATCAAGTCGCAGGTTCCCCCTGACTTCCTCGTGCACTGGATGGAAAACCAACTCCCAGATAAGCCAGATATGTCCTACCTCTGGACAATGCACTTCGATGGGTCTAAGCGGAAAGACGGAGCAGGCGCAGGTGTCATACTGACATCACCTCAAGGGGGCAAGCTGAAATATATCCTGTGAATGCAGTTAACAACCTCAAACAACGAGGCTGAATACGAGGCCCTGTTACACGGGATGAGGATGGCAAAAGCTTGTGGCGCCAAGAGGCTCATCATATATGGCGACTCCAAGCTGGTCGTCAACCAAACAATGCACGAGTGTGACGCACTGAACGACAACATGATCGCGTACCGCGACCTCTACGATACACTCGAGGGAGACTTCGATGGTTGCGAGTTGCGACATGTAGGTCGCGAAAGCAACGAGGAGGCGGACGCACTCGCCAACATAGGCTCTACCTGCGCCCCATACCACCTGGGGTATTTCTCGAGCGCATCTGCGAACGCTCCATCAAGCCAAAGGCCGCAGAGAAGAAAACAAGCGCCGCAACGGACTCGGGGGCTACGCCAACCAATGAGCCCATGGCACTCGATGACTTGGAGCTGGACACCGGACTCGAAGGACCAATGAGCGTCATGTTGATTGAGCAATCATGGACGCAGCCGTACATCACGTACCTCCTCAGCAAGAGGCTACCGGACGATCCGACAGATGCACGGCACATCACGCGGCGCTCCAAGGCATTCGCCGTCATCAACGGCAAACTGTACAAACGCAGCATCACATGAGTGCTACATCGATACGTCTCCATGGCCGATGGAAGAGCAGTTCTCCTCGACATCCATGAAGGGACCTGCGGGCACCACGCTGGCAGTCGCGCCCTCGTTGCCAAAGCTCTACAAGCTGGATTCTACTGGCCTACGGCCATGCGCGACAACAAGGACATCGTCCAAAAATGCAACGCTTGCCAACGATTCGCGGACAAGCCGCACGCACCGGGCGCAGAGCTACGGCCAATCCCATTGGTCTGGCCCTTCGCGCAATGGGGGCTCGACATGGTCGGCAAGCTTCCAACGGCCTCACGAGGAGGTTACTTCTACCTCTTGGTCGTAGTCGAAAAATTCACCAAGTGGATTGAGGCCATGCCAGTAACCAACCAATCCGCGCACAGCGCAGTCAAATTCTTTGAGTCCATCGTCTACCGCTTCGGGGTGCCACATAGCATCATTACTGACAACGGGACAAACTTCACATCCAAGGAGATCCAAGAATTCTGCGAGAACCTAGGGATCAACATCAGCTACGCCTCAGTAGCGCATCCAAAGACCAACGGTCAGGTGGAAAAGGCAAACAACCTCGTCTGCAGCGGAATCAAGAAGCGATTCCTCCGACCACTCGAACAAGCCGCGGGCTGCTGGCCGAATGAACTGCAATCCATACTCTGGAGCCTTCGTACAACTCCAAACAGCGCCACGGGCTACACGCCATTCTTTATGGTGCACGGAGTAGAGGCAGTGCTACCCGCCGAAGTACGGTACAAAGCGCCATGCGTGGTCGCCTACAGCGAACAGGAATCATCCCTCGCACTCGAAGACTCCATCGACCTCCTTGACGAAGCAAGAGAAGTCGCCACAGAAAGATCCACGATCTACCAGCAGAACCTACGCAACTACCATAGTAGGAGGCTTCGCCCCAGATCCTTCGTCGAAGGTGACCTGGTCTTGCGACTAAAGTAGTAGGGGCATCTCAAGCTCGAGTCCCCCTGGGAAGGACCGTACGTGATTACAGAAGTAATCCCAGGTGGCGCCTATCGCCTTAAAGATTTAGAGACAGGAGTCGTATACTCCAACCCCTGGAACGTCGCACAACTGCGACGCTTCTACCCTTAGTCGTTTTACTTTTTACATCGCAAATAAGGCTACTCAGCCAAGGCTACTTAGCCACACATTGTACCTCGCACTGTTTCTTCGAATAAATAAAAGCTAAGTGCCCCAAAACTCTGTGTTCTCCTTTACTTTTTCAATTTATATACTCGGGGGCTATGCCATCCTATACACATCTGTTCTTCGAACCAAAACGCGATATCCTGAGTAGCTGGCACATCAATCGAAACCCTTAAAACACGACCTAAACTCAGCTGCAACGCACCTGACAGGTTGACAAGGGACCGAGATAAATGATGGCCAGGCTAACGAAAAGGACTCGCATAGTGCAACGCACCTCACGCTCACAGAGCTCTTTATACACATCCGACAATTAATTATCTACAACATCTATACGAACTTTACAACACAACTACACTTATGTGCATGATACAAATTTGGCTACTCTTGCAACAGATGAACATTGGTTTGTTCCTCAAAGAAGTTGACGATCTCCTCTGCTGGACGGTCCACTGCCAGATAGTGTGGTACCATATTCCAGGCAGATCCTGCTGGTGGCGCTGGCGGCCCAGAGGCAATGGTGGAAATATCCACGTCAGGCCAGTGCAATCGCACCATCGAGAGGGCAGCCTTGGCACCAGCCACCAACTGTTGCCTCACGCATTCGCGAACCGCGGACAGATCTTGAAATTTGGCAAGAAGGGCCAACAGGCTTGATGGAGTATCATCCAGCAGGAACATCGCCCGACAAATGTTCTTCAAGCATGACTGCGATTTCTTTAGGAAGAGCGGCACTCGCGACGTGCGATCCTGCAGGGTCGCCAACGCAGTTGCACGATCATGATCTACCTAGAAGTATCCACTCTCTTGAAGTTGCTCCTGGGTGAGATCATGAAGGCGAATGGCAATCCTATCCTTCTCCTCCTGCGGATGGTGTGCGCTAACAACTACACGAAGCAGCATCAGCAACATGAGTACAACGTACCGTTGCGAGTGATTACAAAGGAAAAGATGAGAATGAGCAAACTAACACTTAAACTGGTCGCCCAACTGCGTCACCTCGCCAAGTAGATATTGCTCGCGGGCGGTGGCCTTTTCCGCCTTCGACTTCCACACGTCTGCGTTACCGCGGATCAGGGGCAACTCACGCTCCAGCTGCTTCATGCGGTCACGAAGTCGCGAAAGCAGGGATAGCTCCTCTACCCTGGAGCACGGTGGTGCCATTGTATCACCAAGAGATGGAGAGTCCTGGGTTCCCCCCAAAGGATCACTTGACGTACCCTACCACTAGTCAAGACAGAGGCAAATAAGGCGACCAAATTAACACAAAGGCAAGGGGAACATATGCATTCAAGATAAGCATAAGTGTTCACACACACACTCGCCAGCAGGCATGTTCTTAGACCAAAAGGGCAACTCATCAACTATTACAACAAGCTAACTACTGAGCAGCTGGCTTCTTCGACTTCGACGGCTTCGGGGGCTTCATCAAGTCCGTGGCAGTATCAGATGCCACAGACTTTCCGCCGGCCCCTGAGGCCCAAGCTTTCGCCGCCTTCTTGGCACGTTGGAGCTCCTCCGAATACTTGGCAACGGTATTTATCAAGGAATGGCCATATTTGGCACAGGCAGTCGTGAAAGGAGCGAAGACTACCTGCTTACCATCTGCGCCAACAGGCATTGCCTTCGACACCGCAGAGGGATCTACCTCGACTCCGTGGGCTTGCACCATGGCGAGTGACATGGTCGCGCCAGCCGCGCGGAGGGAGTTCTTGTAGGTGGCAGGCACACCCCCGGCGAGTGACTCCGCCAGCTCGTCCATATTATCGACCAGCTCCGCCTTCGGCATCAACTCCTCCCAGAGGCGACTGAGGGCGACCTTGGCCTTAGACAATGTATCTTGGATGGCGGCGCTTCGGTCCTCGACTGCAGATACCGCGCCTGCCAGAGCGTCATCGCGACGAAGGGCCTGTGGGTCAAAGCTCAAGTCGCCAGCATCTGCATAGAAAACACACACACGGATCAAACCTCCAGCGCCACCGGCAAAACACTAGATACAGAGAAGGACAACAACAAAATATCTACCAGCAAAGGTACCTGAGAGGGCCTTGGCGACTGAGAATAGTTGCTCCTCGAACAACTTTTTCCTGGCCGCAAAGGAGGCACGTAGATCTTCTTTGCGCTTCTGCGCATCATCACGAGCCGTGATTGCCTCGTCGCGCCCCTTCACAGCTGCAGCTAATGTCTTTTGCAAGGTGGCGACGTTGCGCAGCAATGCGTTATGCTCGGCTACATGGCAATCAAAGGTTGACTATTAGTCGACTGTACCAAAAAAGGAGAAGACGAAAAACAATAAGTGTAGAACACTCACTTTCGACAACGCGGTGATGCGTCTCCAGCATTGCATGCTGGTGACCCATCGCCATCACCTGCTCCGCTACTTGCGTGGCCTCCTTTACAAGGAACTTTCACACAAAACAAGGAATCAGACAGGGCAACAGAAGTCGTCGACTGCCACACAAAAAAGGAAGGAAAGATATACTTACATGGTCCTCTAGCGACTCCAAAGAAGTTTGATGAACCGTCATCCGAGCAACCATTCGATGCTCCCCTACGTGAGGAGAGCTCGAAGAATTGTGCCCAGAGTGGGCCGCCGCCGCAGGAGAAGGAGCGCGCTCAACCTCCACCTTGGCCCTTGAGGTCGCGACTCCTGATTCTTTCAAAAACTCGACGCCGCCAGAAGATGACGACGCCTCTTGACTACAAGATCAAATCCACATTGAGAAAGGGCAAACTCTAGGGAAAAGCCAATAAGAAGACAACAGAAAAGAATGAATGAACTAGCAAATTTACCAGTCAAACTTGTCAAGATCAAACGTGGCCTCCGCCGACTCTGACGAAGACTCCTTGGGCAATCGCATCTTCTTGCGAGAAGACGGTGCCACAGCCCTCACAGGAACGGCTGGAATTGGCGACTCCGCGCCAAAAGCCGTGCCTTCTGGAGTCGAAGGAGTCGACGCGTCTGAATCCTCGCTACGTGAACGCTTGCGAGTATCCGGACTCTCGGACTCGGGGGCTTCCTCTTCTATGTCAGAAGGGACAGTCGATTCAGACTCGTCCTCTTCCAAAGCCTCACCAGGAATAATCCCATCGGGAAGAGGAGGCATACAGGGTGACACCGCCAAATCCTGCATACAAATAGCAAAGATCAGCAAAAGGCATAAGTACGCAACAAAAAAGCAATCGCGCAAATAAGCTACTGCGTAGCACAACTGTACCTCAGGAGGGGGATTCAAAGCATCAAAAGGAGGAACGACTGGTTCATTCGGAAGCACATCCTTGATAGTGTACTTCGTGACCAATCGAACCCTCTTATCCACCTCACTCGCGGACATGCCATCGGCAGACACGCGAGTGGTATCATCAGCGCCACCCCATCGAAACATGGGATGGACTCTGGCTTGGAGGGGCTGGATGCGACGGCGCAGCCAAGTTCTGATAAGGGCACAACCTCCCTCTTCTACTCCTATGCGACTCTCGAGGTCGTAGATGCGCTGATATAGCATGTCTGTCTCCGCAAGTTCGCCAGGGATCACTACGTTCTTCCAAGAACGCATCTTCTTGCAGGGAGTCGCGGGATCGAAGGGCGCGAGTACAAGGTGCTCATCTTCGGCCTTCTGATCGCGGACATAGAACCATTTGTCCCTCCATCCCTGGACGGACTTGGTGAGCTTGATATCGAAGTAGGTGGTGGATGGGTCGACGTGGATTCCGCGACCACCTACGTCATAAACTAAAGAGCCAGATGCAGACTGACGCTTCAATTTAAACAAGCGCTTGAAAAGACCAAAGTGCGGCTCGATTCTGAGCCAGCACTCGCAAAGGGTGATGAAGCAGGTGATGTGGAGAATCGAATTTGGGGACAGCTGATGGAGCTGGAGCCCATAGAAACAAAGAAGACCCCTAAGAAAGGGGTGGAGAGGCAAGGAGAGACCGCGAATGACGAATGCGAGAAACATCACTCGAAAACCAGCGGGAGGAGCAGGAATGGTCTCACCACCGGGGACGCGCGGATCGACGACTGCTGCAGGAATAGCTCCGTCTTGGCGAAGAAGACGGAGATCCGATGCCTTGATGATGGAGGGGCGCCATGCACCATTGGTCACGCGGGTGCCCGCGACCTTCTTCTTCTCGCCGGCGGCGGCGCTGGTGCCCACAGCAGCAGAGCCACCCTTCTTCTTCCCCGTGGCGACGGTGGCCGCGGAATCAGCGGCAGCGCCTCCTTTCTTTTTCCCCATTGCGCGGCGGCGATGAGAGCGCAGAAAGTAGCTTGGAAACGAGCGGAGGTGGTCCAGCGCTGTGGAGGAGACGAGCGCAGGGAGAAGTAGAAGAACAGCAGCAATGGCGATGGCAGCGAAGAAGAAAGAGCACAGATGGAAAATTACCGCCGCAGCGCCGCTACTTAACCCCTAGGAGATGCAATCCAACGGCTCACAAAAACCCTATTGGACGTGCGGCACGCATCGCGTTGGACACGTGGAGAAGAGGAAGCGCGAACCGTTCCCCCACTTCTCCCATTACGTGCAGAAATCGAGGAGGCGTAGTTAAAAATAAGATTACGCACGCCCAGTCAAATCAAAGTCAGGAGGTGGGACCCACCGCTCGTCACGTCCCGTCAAACTCGCTCATACAAGCGTCAGAACTGACATCATCAAAGCTACGCAGCGGAAAACTTCGACTACTTTAGTCCTTGCTGGAGTCTTTGACTCCACCAAGCACTCGGGGGCTACTCCCATAGGGAGCGCTGGTCCCGCACCCTACAATTTTCTCTTTTCTTATTGCAGGAATGTGGGAAATCACAATCAAACCCAACCACTCGAAACACGGTTCGATTAGGGACATGGGTTACTCCCATAGGGAGCGCTGGAAACAATTTCGACTGAAACAATCAAGCAAAACACGACAGCAGTCGCAAAAGTGTTTTAGTCCCTGCCTAAGTCTTCGACTGAGACAAACAAGCAAAAGACGACAGTAGTCGTAAAAGTTCTTTAGTCTCTGCCTGAGTCTTCGACTCAACCAGGCACTCGGGGGCTACTCCCATAGGGAGCGCTGGTCGCGCACCCTATGATTACTTTTGTAAAAACTGTGTGTTTATGACATCCGCACTCGCACCTCATGGCGACACCACCTCATAATTTTCCCTACAAAGAGACTACGTCTCCTGGGTCGCCCGAATCGTCTCCGCGATGATAAAATTCGGATGCCGCGCTTACAGCATGAAGGTAAGACCTGAATAAGGCCTGGCAACGCATTTAACTGCGCACTACCAGAAATATATCCGTGCCTACATGCACGATGAACATGCCTTGACAGACGTGTCGAGTGCTCACACCCATATAACTGGAATTCGACTCCTGTAAGACCTCCGCGGCCTGAGTCGAATTACGCCAGCACTTTTCCGGATTCGAGTCCGGGGACTCGAGTTCGAGTAGATTGCGTTGTTTCACCCTAAGGTGGTTAACTGATACCGATACTTCGGTTATATCAGGCACGTATATCAACAATCCCTATGACATAAATAAAAGCAGTCAAAAATGCACTCATTCAGGCACTCGAAGACTTCAAAAAGTCCCCAGTCGAATCTGCGATTCCACTGGACACTCGGGGGCTACTGACATGGGTATACCCTACAGGTACTCGAGCTTGGTATATATGGTCCAAATATGTACAGGCCCACGGTGTCGCCAAGGCCCAGATAAAAGGACTCGAGTAACCTGCGGACTCTCGATTGCTTGAAGGACAAGAAGAAGCTAAAGATAGAAAGTTTGAAGGGGAAAACCCTAAGTTGTAACCGACTCGACCTGCTACCCGAGACCTAGCCTATCTATATAAAGGCTAGGAGGGGGCGGCGAGGAGGACACACGCAACCCTAGTTTCCACAACCCTCGCCAGATTGCATCTGCGCACCATTGTAACTTTTGACTCCTTCGATAATTCCACGAGCAGGCAAGCAGGAGTAGGGACCTCTATGGGGCCTGAACCTGGGTAAATCCTTTGTCCCCTGTGTGCTTGTTTGCTAGCCGATAGATGTCTCTAGCGCTCCCTCCTTCAAAACCCAAGTCCATAACAATGGGCATTGATGAGTTAAACCCTCGTCACGTAGACTCAGCAGAGACTCGAGACTTGTATCTTGTAGGCGCAGTTGAAAATAACGCGAGGAGAATCCAGGAGTTCTAGCCAGGTGAGTCGATGATGCGGATGGATTCGACGCAGTCACTTCTATCGGGTGCATGGCCAATGTCGCGTGTGTGTAGCATCAAGCGATGCAACCATCCGAGGAGGGACTCGACTCGGGTCTTGAGTGTATATCGTAGCCAGTTGTTTTGTCGACTCCTGTTGGAGGATCCGATAGAATAGCTCGATGCTGTCGACGTCCTTGTAAGCTGCATAAAACATGAAGAATTGTAAAGTACTTGTATCTTGTAAATAATAGTTGCATGTTGGACTGTAAAGTAAGATTCTGGTGCCAATCAAGTCGACACTTTTGCACTGTATGCTAGGCCTTTTCGTTAGCCTGATTACCCTTATTCTTAGTGCCTTGCCGAGGTACTCGGAGTTCAAGGATTCAACGATCAGGAAGAATCAGCTACTCGGGCTGTCGCGTTCGAGGTGCTCGAGTGTGTGGAGTCGATGGTACATTAGGTTACTCGAAGAGGGTGCAGCCCTCGAGTGTTTCAAGTGCAATTAAGTTAAAAAGAAATCAGCTCTAAGCAGAGGGAAACTTAGCTTTATTGGTAGTTGTCGTGGTGAACGAGTCGCAAGATTCGCTGCGATAGGCGGGTCACGGGAGTCGGAGATTGTAGCGACTTGTGGTCGCGGGAGTCGAGGGAGCCCCCGAGTCACCTGATATGAAGACCGTAGCCGGTCGTTAAAGTTTTAGACCGCGGCGGTTCACCGAAGCGGAGGGAGCCCCCGAGTCGCTGGAGATGAAGGTCGCAGCAGGTCACCGACACCGAGGGAGCCTCCGAGTCGCTGTATCCCAAGACCACAACGGGTCGCTGGAGCCGAAGGAGCCCTCGAGTGTAGCGTCGAGGTGGTTGATGGAGTCGTGACGGTGTCCGTGAGTCGGTGCGGCGGACCGGAGTCAACGCGGCAGCGATTCGCCGAAGCCGATGGCGGTAGCATGTTGTCGCAACCGAAGATTGTAGTAGGTCGCCGTAGCCGAAGGCATCGAGTCACATGGCGGAAGGAGTCGACGCGGCCATTGGGTCTCCTACGGAAGGAGTCGCCACGGTGGCGAGTGGCATGGCGGTCGAGTGGCTCGGCGAACACGGAGTCGCATCACGTCGCAGCGAGTCGCGTGGACACTATAGTATGGATGAATATGATACGTTGCATGTAGCCGAGCTAGGATGCATTGGGTTGTTGAGTCTCCGTACGTCCCACGTCTTGAGCTGTGGAGCTGCCGTGTTTGAGTGATTCATTAATTCTTCTTATATATATATTTTTCTTTGGCCTTTGGCTGGATCATGTGAAGAAGCACGGTCGACGGAGTTTGGCGGATGTGTAGTCGAGGTCGACGGATAGGAGTCGCGTAGTGGAGTCGAAAATTGTAGCGGGTCACGACAGCCGAAGGCGGCACATGGTCGATGGAGTCGAGGCGGCGTTCGAGATCCGATGCGGCGGTCGGAGGTCGTGCAGGGGACGCGCTCGATGCTGCAAGTCGAAGTTATTGCAATCCGTGGCGACGAAGCCAACCACGACGGAATCGAAATAATCCGCCATGACGGCAAAGCCAGCCGTTGTAGAGTCAGAATGATCCGTGGTGAAGCCGCTCGCAACGAAGAAGATGACCGTCGCAAAGAGGCCAGGCTTGCGATCGATGTAAGCAGATGTTTTTCGACCCTTTCCATAAAATTGATCCCCTCCAGCTAGCTCACTTTGGCCAATTTCAAAATCTGAAGTCCGATTGCAACATGTAATAATATTCCTTTGACGTACGTGAGACGCCAGCAATTTGAACCAATCAAAACTTATGGTTTCCTTTTCCTATTTTGCTTGAGACCAGATCACGTGGGTTGATCCTGTGCTTAGGCTGATCGCTTTTAAAGTTGTGTCTAGTACGTACGCTTCCGTCACGATTCCTTATTGCTGGACGACGCCTTCAATGCAACAACAAATATGGGAAAGGACAAGCCTCCACCAGATACGAATGTTCCGTTGGCTTGGTTCCAGTGCATCCATGCGAATCGGGAATCGATCCTCTGATAAACACCGATGTGATCGGGCCGCGTTTGATAATAAAAGAGCCGAAGCAAATCTGGTCTCCGGCAGATGACGAGTTGAAGATCGCCGATGATGGAACCGTCGAGATCGCAACATCAGAGCTCCTAGTTCCCACAGACGGCTCTAATTGATGATGGTTTAACTCATCAATGCCCATTATTATGGACTTAGGTTCGAGGAATTGAGGAGCGCTGGAAGTCTCGATCGGCTAGCAAACAAGCACACAGGTGACACGAGGTTTACCCAGGTTCAGGCCTCATAGAGGACCCTACTCCTGCTTGTCTTCTCTTGATTGATGATGATCCGAAGGATTACAATGTCACCGATGGCGGTGGACGCGCAGATTGGATCTAGCATATGGGAGATCGTAGATCTATCTATTGTCTATTGTAGTGTCTAGATCTATTGTCTATTGCAGCGTCTAGATCTATTGTCTATTGTGGGAGTCTATTGTAAGAGTCGCGATTGATAGGTTGCCTTCTTATTGGACTCTCCTAGCCTTTATATATGGGAGGCTAGGTCTTAGGTACCAATACGAGTTGGTTACAAGTTGTATTCAAACTCTAGTCTTGAGGTTTCCTTGCCTTGTGCGTTTGGGAGTCCGTGTCCATATGGGCTTCATATTAGTCGAACCGTCATGGGCGTCATGGACCTGTGCAGGTCGTCGAGTGCGCCTTCCGTCGGGCCGCACCAGGTACGCTGCAGTTGAGTGCCTATTGGGCATACCCATGTCAATGGGCTTGACCACCTAAAGTGAACCCATGCCACCTCCACATAAAACAAGCTACAAAGACGGTTGCACGCTTTTCCAAGCAGCTTACTCACCTAAATGCATGGATGTGGTGTCAAGACCACATGTATCGTAGATCACTATAAATAGAGATGCACAACCCACCCCATATCTCAAAACTCACCACTCTTGTTCATACCAAAAACACACACTTCAGAGTTAGAGAGAGATATGAGAGAGAGAAAGCTAGGAAGGAGAGGAGCAAGGAGGAAGAACACCTAAAGAAGAGCTACAGCTAGAGGAAGAATAAGGATCTGCTCTACACAAATTTTAGTCTAGATCTTTAGGAATAGTAGCAAAATAGTAGCAGCAGTAGTAACTAGATAAATAGGATTAGAAAGAGAGGAGAGTGGGACAAATTAGTAATCTAATAGATAAAATTCTGCCAGCCACATGTGCTGTCCAAAAACACACTTTAGAACACATCCACACACTCCAAATATATCTAAAAGTAATCCCTAGATCATATATTTGATCTAAAAAACCTTCTATGCTATCCAATGATCTTGTGATTATCAAGAGCATCAAGAAAACCTCAAGAACATTTAAAAACAACAAGAACACACTAAGAAGATAAAATCACAACAAACAAATTCACTTTACTACTCAAAATAATAACAAGAACATTTGGGAATTGTATAACCAGATAAAAAATGCAATCAAACATCTACTTAAACATACCTACACTACAGCACCACACGTACACAGTAATTCATTTATAATTGAGTGGATCATATACATCTTATGATGTATAGGATCAATCTACTTCAATAATACATGTTCCATTTCGTCTTAACCATATAAACCACAAAATAAGGATGCTTGGATGACTAATCATCCAAACGGGAGCATCCCTAATAAAACATATACAAATAAACCTTGGAATGGATTACCATATTGCCTAATAAAACATTTTTTCATACAAATTTTAATCCTAGTCATTAGAATTAAGCAAACAACCAGGAACAAATCTTGGATAGGAATAAACAAACACTAACCAGATCATATTCCAATTGATGGAATTACAACACCAGATTCATTGTAACACAATAATTAAAAGCATGACCTGGGTACTTAATCCACAACAACACCAAAACATGATAAACATCACATGAACCCTAATCAAACCATCTAATTATCAAACCTCAATCAATAGCATCACATCTTATCCTACTGGAAACCGCCCCAAATCCTAAATCTTAAACCTAGAACATTAACCAGGAACCTATCTAGGACACTTTTTAAACATTAGTCCTTACCGGACTGATGATGCTATTCTTCCATCTGGTTCTTTGACGATAGAAGGCACTGATTGCATAACCTGCAATCAGAAGGCAAGTTCGCTCTTGCATTTCCTTGTGAGACAAAACTTGCAATATTCATTGCAAGGGAATTCTTACAAGTCTATTGAATTATTTTAGAAAGTTTTTTCAAAACCTTATCACGTGCATCAAATGCAAAAACTATTTTTATAATAAATATATATGAAGTATGGATTAATGTCTTAGGGTAGTCGGATAATCTAAAATGGTGGCAATGGAATCATGGTTAAGAGACATGGTTGGGAAGCCATGTGGTAGATATTCCATTGTACCTAGAAAGCTAGGACCTAACAACCAATGTAGTCAGTGATTCTTGCGTCGTATAATACCGTGGTAACCACAGATCCTAGAATGGGATGGGCAAGTCAGCTAGATCTTCTTTGTTTTGTTTTTCCTTGTATATTCAGTTGGTCTGAATCTAGAGAGGAGATTAGGGGGTGGGGTCCCATGACATCGCTATCCCGTGTTTCAAGATAACGGCTGGGTATATTAGAAGGGATGGTAATTGGGCGTAGGTCTATTGACTGAAACCCGTTAAAAAGGGTGGGCAGCACAGTCATGGAGAAGGATAGTGATTGGCTAGCTTTTAGACTAGGACTCATACCTATGGAAGTGTGAACAGGGATATAATCCTGGACGAGCAACAAAGCCAAAAACGTTTGTGGGTAAAGTTGAGCACCTCTCGAGAGTGTATAAATGTGTCATGATACTCCTTGTTCTGGGAAAGAAATACGAACACCGCATGGAAAGGAACTACATGAAGTTCTGTTCAACCCGTGAAGAATGACATACATAGAATTTTATAAACTAAAACTTACCTTTTCTAAAAACCCGATTCCAATGCCTTTTTGTCGACAGAACGAACATCCTCCATTCTTTCAGTACCTGGAGTAGTATAAGCCCTAGGATCTTGGATCCACGGCAGTAGAGATAGAGCATCAAACAACCACATAGTTAGAACTTGTTGAGTACGCTCGTACTCAATATATCCTCCTTGCCCTTGCTTAGGTATTAAAGTCAATGACGGTACTACAAACATGCTACTAGAAGACTCAGGAGGCATCTACATGAAGAGTTAACTCAACAAAGTCAATGGAACCAGTTACTCCATGTAGTGATGGAAGACATCAAATAAAATAGATAGGGACCGACTCCCGAGAATAGGAACCATACCCTTAGAAGTTACTGATAGAGAAAATAGATAACCTTTAGATGATGAGATATGACTAGAGGTAGAACTAGTGATAGACTATACGACAAGCTATTTCCTATGGATTTTGGCCTGAACGGGAACTTACCTGGCAAGCTCATTGTGTCATGGAAGTTCCGAGGATCTTCTATGAGGATCTGTGATATGAATATATAGTTATACCTTAGACCTACGATGTTTCCATTGTATTACTCTGGTAGGTGTAATATTTGTGGAATGGTGTTCTATGAGTATTATGCTAATGAACAACGTTGACAACATGTACTGGAGCACAAGGTCACCACAACTCCCCACTGCCTATTCTATACCTAATAATAAAGGACGGATTATTTCTTCCGGTCCAACATTTTTTTGGACAGGTTTGCCCTCCCACAAAATCTCATATTACTAACAACGCCACCAGGAAAAAAAAGGCTTTGACCGGGTATCGTGGTGGGCGGCAAGTATGATCGGACCAGCAGCCACCTGTTTGATGCGGGAAAATAGGAAACTGTGTGGCAGATGTTGGAAAAGCCTCATCTACGGACTTGAGTAGGATTCCATCAAACATGCATACTAGTACAACTCGTGTACGTCACGGACTGCAGCTACTTAGCTCATTGGATTAACTCGCCTGTTAAAAGGAATTTATATGGAGGATAACCACCGGACCTGTAACCCCTTCTCTCTCTCCAAACGATAGAAACAGAGAAACCCCACATGGCGATGGACGGAACAGAAGCGCCTCCTCTAGGGTTTGTGATCGGCGGGGTGGTAGTTTTGGTGAGGGCTCCATCGGAGGGGAATACAAGGTGGAGCTCGATGGTGCAGGTTCCAAGACACGGGACGGCGACCAGATGCAGTGCAGGAGAAGGATGCTAGGATGGTGTCCAGATGCGATATATTGAGGGACGACCAGATGTGCACGTGAGCTCATCCATCATGTTGGTCTCCCGGACCGCCCAAAGAGCAGCCATAGTGGATTATAAATGCCATGCGCGAGGACGTTGATCCTAATTGTACTGATGCAGATGAATAACAATGGTGAAAAGCAGTACATCCGTGTCTCGATCTGTTTTTATGAGGTTTCCGTCCTGCGTTTTGTGTCCCAACTCCACGACACTTGCCATCCACGGCGCCAGTCGTCAATTGGTGGCGTCGTGCGGGCTGATCGTGAATTGATGGCAGCTATAAATTTGTTGTTGAAGGACAGGTTGACATGCGGTGTCGTGGGGTGGTGCCGGAGTTCCGTGTCATGTGCGTCCCTCCGTCAGGCTAGAAAAGGAAGGCGATCGGCCTTCCGAGCGGATCAAAGTTCATGGAGATGGGAAAGCCAGAGACGATCGATCTCCCGAGCAGATCAAATTTTATGGAGATGGGAAAGCCAAGAGGCCGACTGGTCTCGCTGTGGCTCTAGACTGCATCGCTGCTGCCTGTGTCGTTGCCCTGGCCATGTCTATGTGCACAACGGGTTGTCCATGGAGGGAGGGAGGAAGATGGGTGTCTCGCCGTGACTTTGGACTTCATGCCGCGGCTCGAGCTCAGGCTTGGCGGCCCACAACGGGGTTTCTGAGGATTCCAGCGGCGGCTTTTGACCCTTTGGACGTGTCCATGTTGCTATGAGTGGTTGAGATCAGGTTGAGATGTATGCTGATCCAGGTGAAGCTCTAGGAGGAGACAATTTACTTGTTCAATTAATATTTTCTGATCCTATTTGCGTCTTTCATATCCCGCTTTGGAAGGTCATCAACGCGATGACAGGTGATGGGCGCTGTAGATTACAATTTATCGACCAACTACAATTTGCGAGGAGACGACTAGCAGCAAGCAGCGCCATGAGAGCAGGAAGGAGCTATTAGCAAAGCAGACGTAGCAGTGACAAGCAACAACCAGCTCATGAAAAAAATTGGGCCAGCCTTTCATTGAATATAAAGCAAGGCTAGAGGACCGAACAAAACTACAAAGCAAAAATTCAGCTTGCGCATGATTTTTCTAATATTATAGCTTGATCTCAAGCACAATGATTTTGCACTGAATTAAGGTGTGGGAGTTGTTCTTATGGTAATTCATTATGTATGTTTATTCACATCTCTATAATTTAGTACTATTTTTGGCTCTATGATACACAATATAATATGCATTTTTTTTATCTTAGCAAAGAATAAAAATAATGATCTGCACGAGTGGTTGATTGGAGAAGATGGCTGTAAACCAAATATTTGCGTCATTTTATGAGGAATGATGTAGTCATTATCTTTTCATACCTTAGACCTCTGACTTTCTAATCAATTTTGACATCTTCAAGAGCTACGTCATGGTCATATTATTAATCGTAGCAATGCACGGGCATTCAGCTAGTATAATATAAAGGAACCCTAGCAACTAATTCCATTATCAGTCACCACCTCACACAGACACCTCCAACTCAAAAACTCCACGCACAACATATCAACTGGGCAACGCATTATCTAGCAAGGTTGTTCCATCCTAGATCTTGCGTGTCCATTGGCTCACCGATTCTTGTGTGGGCTAGCCGCGCCAGATCTTGCTCGGTCCCACTGCGCCAGATATTGCGTGGTCCCGCCATTGGCTTGTCCGATCCGCATGTTTGGTCCTTATCTTATGTACACCTCTTTGTTGGCTTGCTCTTTTAGATCAGCTTCTTTGCTCTTTATCCTCTTAACCATCTTTATTATTCTTCTTTCATTCCAAGCAAAGTTTCCAGCATATGGTGTGTACTCAAAAGTTAGACCCCTTTTGATGATGTTGGAAAGTATAGACTCTTTAGCGTCGACATGATATTGATGTTGATCGAAATAGAGAGGTACTCAAGAATTCTAGGGTTAAATAGGGTTTTTCTCCTAATTAGGTGTAGTTTTAGGTTTCAGAGGTAGATCTGCTGAATAGAGAGGGGCTCAAGACCTACTTTACAGCAGATGATACCTCTAATCATTTAATCATTAGAGATGGGCTCAAATCGAGTGTAATATGATATGATGTAATGAATATTGTATATATGAATAAACTAGAATGTTCGACTTGCAGTGAGATTACCAACGTAAGTCAGTTATTGTTAATGTCATTAACTTTCAGTGATGTTGGATGGTGTAACACGGCAAATAATGCGCGGTTACGCGGCGCTAACTTTCCGCCGTCTTCTATAATGTAACGTGGTGCTTCCTATGCCGTGCCGCAGAAGCGCTAGCTCAGCGGATCATGCTGTGCCGAGCCAAAAAATAAGCCACCATTTCAGAATTACGGACGCAGTTATCTCTGATGGTTTTTTTTTGCCACGCCAGCACGAACAGAGCGACTAAGGCAGTGTCTCGGCGTCTATAAGCATCAGCGCCCGATCTTCGTGTTGTAGTATATTGTCTATTGGGACTAAGCAAGCTTGTGGGTCTTCCATGCATAAAACTAGCATGACTGGCATTCCTTGACTAGGTCGCTAGCGTCCTGACACACGGTGGGCCAGTAGAAACCTTGCCTGAAGGCCTTCCCCACGATGGTGTGGAACAAGGAATATCAGCCTCACAATCCACCATGTATATCTTCAAGAAGGGATCACACTTGTTCCATGGTAATGCACCGGTTGAGTACTCTGAGCGCTACTTTCTTATGGAGTTTTCCCTCGATGAGCGCGAACCTTGCAGCCAGTCAGGCGATCTTTTCAGCCTCTTCCTGCTCATGAGGTAGCTAGTTGTTCTCCAAGTAGAGCATTAGAGGACCCATCTAGATGTCATATCTGGGCAAGGGTTGCACGACACGGGGACTATCCCCCTAGCGTAGCTCCCCTTCTTATGGTAGTACTATTAGCGGGCCCCATGAGATGATGTTGCAGGAGCGTGTTCAGCGGGGAACTGTAGTGGTTCTTCCATTTTGGGCAGTTCCTTGGCCGCCTGGGACCTGGTTGTTACTGTGACTATTTCTCTAGTGATTCTATGTGGAGTGTCTGGCGGAAGGTCAGTCAGCTCCATTCCATCTTCCCCGGAGAGGTCTTCCTTGTGTTCCACACATGGCTAGGATAGTCTCTTGACAAATACTCTAGCATGTCCGGGACCCTTTGAGGATGCCTGTCTTGCGAGTGTGTCTGCCAAATAGTTTGCCCTCCTCGGAATGTAGTGAAACTTGAACCCGTTGAAGTGGGATTTGACCTTGCGAACCTCTTGAAGGTATAGCACCATGGTGTCATCTATGGTTGTCATAGGATTGATGACAAGTATGCCATGAGGGAGTCCTTGGATTGTCGGAAGATGTGGGGTGGGAAACATGCGGTCGTCCGAGACGGTGAGCACCCAAACGTACCCAGGTTTGAATCCTCTTGCGGTGGATGAATCCTACTCCTGCTAGCAATCCATTAATACGGTAGAGCCGGAAGTACAGATTACAAGAGAGGTTTTGCCTCCACGAGTTGAGGTTGTGATTGTCGATTCCCTAAAGGCCTATCCCTAGGACGACTTATATAGTCATCCAGACCTAGGGTTATAGGGGAGTCCTATCCGACTATGGTACAATGTCGGTTACATAATACATATTGGACTATAAGTAATAATACATGCCAAGTCAGTAAGTCTTCTGGGCCTTCCGATAGCTGGATGGGCTTCCAATTTCTCTCTCTGATTGGGCCGGCCGTGAAGCATATCTCTAACCTGGAAGTGGGCCAATCTAGTCAGCGAGTCACAATGGGTATACCCGGAAGGTATATCCCCAACAGTAGACCCCGAAAGCCTCCAAGATCCATAGTCGGATTTCATCGTCTATCTTGATTCTTCTTCGGCTGTAGAATCTTGAAGGGTTCCTGAAACTCCAAAACAATAGTAGGATCAGAGTCTCAAACATGAGTTGGACCTGTCAATATCTCATCATAGTTTTCCTTGCTCAATTTCAAACTGAGTCGGACTTTGGTCTATGACACATCCTAACGTCAGTCAAGGTCAAGTCTTGTGATTGACAAACATTCTGTCAGTGTGACCGTTGGTGGGTCCGTAGTCTACGGAACTGAGGTGCCGTTTCAATAATTTAGCGGAGCTCGAGGTGGCGTATCCTTCGCAAGGAAGGTGCCCTTCCCGTTCTTTGATGTGTGGCACAATGTTTATGCGTTTATACTAATCTTAGCGCAGATGAAGCCTATAAGGGGTAAAAAATCTCCTCATTTGCCTCTTACCTATGCCCTTGCCTTCCTCTTCCCTGAGAAAATATGCGCTCCCATCTCCCTTATCTCTTCCACCAATCTCACCAGCGCCGCCCATCTACGGTCATTTTCTCCGGTGATATTACTGAGCCATCAAGCTCCGGCGAGGCAGCGTCGACTGCGGTGGCAGAGGAGGACAAGGGCCATCGTGGGGTTTTGATCCCTTGTGTCCTAGACGACGAGAAGCTTCACGATGTCGAGGAGGAGGGCCTTCTCTATGCTGGTGAGTGGAGGAGCGGCTTCGAAGTGCCTCTTCCTTCCCCCCCGCAATGATGAGAGAGTTCACTATGGGACTCATCTAGACCGGGTTTTGAGCTTTCCACCCTCGGATTTCTTCTCCTAGTTGATTAATCACTACGACGTGCAAATCCATAATCTTCCTCCCAATTCGATTCTTGAGCTTAGCACCCACGTTTCTCTCTGTGAGGGTTATATCGGTATTAAACCAAGTCTTACTTTCTTCTGGTACTATTTTAGTACTCGGAAAACCTCTCTCACTGCCGACGTTCCATACAATACCAGAACCCTTAGCCTAGTCCTTCGGAGAGACCGAATCTATCCCAAGGTCATAACTAGTGAATCAGTGAAGAGGTGGCCATCCACTTTTTTCTATCACAAGGACAAGCCGTCTCCTGGCAAGAAGGAAAGCTTGTAAGCTTTCATTGATGATGCCGCCGCTCCCCAAGAGTCTTGGGACACGGGGGCATCGACTCTTTCTAAAGATTTGATTCGCACCAAGAGGTGGATTGATTTTTTGATGAAGCGCACAAGACTAAGGGGATCCGGTTTATTCCATTGCTGGCTAGCTCGCCGGATTGAACCCCTGCAGGACCATGGGGACCGACTGATGCATACGGTCACTAAGGACAGGAAGGACAGCTTGAGAGTCAGCCGAAACCCGATTCACACCAAGGATTATGAGTCTCAGGTCAGGTGGTTGATCAAGGAGCGAATAGATCAAAAGATTCCGATGATCTCCGTGGACATGTTCATGTTAGAGAAACCTCTGACCCTAGTAAGTTTTTTGACTGACCCATCCTATACTTGCTTCATGTATATATATATTTCATTTGCAATGCTAAGATACTTCGACTTTCAGCGTGCTGACCTCCCCAAGTCAGAGTTAGCTCCTCTTGAGGGATATCCACCTAAGGATCCAGTTCCTCAGGAGGATGAAGAACTCAAAGTGCTGCCAAAAGCTCTTACCTAGAAATGCAAAGTTCTAGTTGTATCATCTCGCCCTCAAATGATGCCAATTGTCAAAAATTAAGTTCTTCCATCAGACCTTGTGTTTTATTCATATTCTTTTTGGGTTATAGCAATCTTAATAGATTACTGTCTAGACCAAAGTCAATTATCAAGGGAAAAGGAAAGGCAAAGCTGAGAAAAGTTCTACGCCAGTAGAAGTTAACCATTGTTGCACCGGCTGCTGTGCCTCCGACTCCTACTCCCAACCCATCCTTAGTGCTAGAGGATATTCTGTCTCCATGCATTGAGGATGTTGTGACTCAATCTGAAGAGCTAGTGAACATTGGTTCACAACATGACGTCACTATGGGTGACTCAAAAACTGACAAGGGTGAACCCTCTAAGGGTAATGATCCCTCAGCCAAAGTCTTCGCCGAAAGCCTTTTGAATAATCTGGGTGTAGCCAAACTTGGCCTTACCCATAAGAGCGTAGAAGATATTCGGAAGCTATCCCACCACTGTTTGGAGACCAGAAATATTACGGCTGAAGAATAAGCTCAAGAAGCTGAAGACATGAAGCTTGTTGATCTGCTGGAGCAAGTTCGTCTTTGTGATGAGAAGCTAAAGGATGGTGCAGTTCCACCTCCACCAGTCATCCCCTAAACATTTGATGAGAAGGTTTATACCGAAATCAATAGCAGCCTCAACAAATTGCAACACGAGCATTTCATAAGTCTTTTACTGACTCCTCTTATTCTGTTTATATCATATCCTCTAGCCCCCAAGCATAAAGTTGGATAGAGAATAGAAACCTGAGTTTATGCTTTTATAGGATGTCAAAGAACAAAGTACTGTAGCCCCCAAGGCTCGTGCTGAAATTTCACTTTGTTAAAATAGCAGCCCGAGTCTTAGTAGCATTTCTGACTCTAGTTATCATTCTGACTTACAGAATTTTTTTGGTTACAACCAGTAATTATTGAAGAATAATTGTGACAAGTGGAGAGAGGTCAAGGATCTCTATCTTGAAAATGCTCAGTTGAAAGTTGAGAAGGATGATGCCGGAAGTAAGTTTTCCGACATTCTCTTCTCGGATTTATGGTTTCAGTCGAATTCAACTAACTTGTACGCCTTACTCAAGGCTTGCTTGCTCAACCCTGCAAACTTGTGGAGGAAGCCAAAAACTTCAAAGCTTTAGAATACGAGAAAGTTAGCCTACGCGAGAAACTCAAGAAATTGCAAGAGGATCATGAGTGCAGCATCAAAAACATCCTTGAGTGGAGCAACCATGCCACCGAAGAACGTGATATGACCATTGCTCACCAAGATAAAGAAATCTTGGATTTAAAAGCTGAGTTGGATAGGCAGAAGGATACCACCCATGCTCTTTGGGATGAACTCCGGAGTTTGAGAAAGGAGAAGACCAAAGTAGACGAATCTATCTTTGGTATGTGTTACTGTCATTCCAACTCATTGCTTGGTATTTCCGAATTTTACAGTAAGATCTTTCTAACATTGCTCCCTTTTCAGGGACTCTCAACCTCCTGGATTCATCTTCCTCTGAGTGAAACACATGCCGGCTTGTCGCAGTCGGAGATTTACTTCTTGATTTCTGCCAATCTTTTGAGGGTATTTGCGACACCGTTAATCTTCCTGACTTAGACAAGTTATCCACCTTTGAGTTGTGTGACAAAGTGAAGGATATCCTGCAAATGGTCGAGGATTGGAAGATGGCGTACGCCCGCACAGCAGCGCATAATGCCCTCACAATGGTAATGAGCCACCATGGAAACATGGAAATCTGGAAAGTTACCAAGGGTTTTTCGATTGTTGATGAAGATGGAAAGCTTCAGAATGATGGTGAAATCTAGGATTCATGTGTCAGATATGCTTGCCGTGTAGCCAATGCAACCAACTACGAGAAGCCATTTTTCAATCCCGTCGAAGCACCTCCACCCCCCAAGCGAAGATGATGAACTTCCCGATGATGATGATGAAGAGACAGAGTCTGACATCCCCGTTCGAAAAAAAGGTCAAGGTGGCCTGGGTCATGGTACTAGCGAGCCAAGATATCCTTCTCCCGCAACATAAAAATTTGTAAGAAAAACTTTGTATTATTCCGAAACAAGCTTCTAGTGTAATGGTTAAACTTATTCATTTTGTGGTGCTACTATGTAAGAACTAATAATTTTACTTCTAGCACGCGATATTTTGTTTTGTGCTTGAAAAATACTTAAGCACTTTTTGTTCATACTTTTTGTTTATCTGGCTTTCTGCCTCGTCCCTTTCGTGAGCCGGCAAACCTTTAGCACGAAAACTTTGCAGAGCAATGGAGCTCAATTGCTAAGGCAGTTTAAACCCAGAATCAAAGCCAGACTCTAGTACCAACAAATCACTACTCGGAAAATACCCGCGCCTAGCAATCAGACCAAAACCAAAGTATAAATAGAAAATGAGACTTGCACCCTTGGGTAGCTTTAATTTAGAATCATAAATCTAACGAGAACAAACATGACCATAAAGTACATTCAAGTATCCTGGGATTTTTGACTATGACATGATCATTCGGAAATAAGATGGTACTTTATAAACATCATCGAAAAAACATTGAGGAGACCAATACTTTATTTCACTTTGATTATGTACATTGATATAATTACAAAGAAAGAGTTTTTAAGAATAAAAGGGGTGTACCTGAGAAATATTCCATGGAGGGTCTATCTTATCTGGGTCTGTACTGCCTCTAGCTCTCTTCCTCTTCTTAGTAGTAGTTCTTTCTTTTTCCAGCCTCATGTATGTTAGGTAGTATGAACCATTGTGCAATACTCTACTAACCATAAAGAGCCCTTCCCATATTGGGGAAAGTTTGTGCTTTCTTTTTTGCACCAGTCGGAGAACTAGATCGCCTTTCTTAAAGATCAATTTTTGACTCTCTGGCTATGATACTTGCATAACTTCTGCTAATAGGATGTAGATCTCTATTCAGTAATGACGCGAACTTCCTCGAGTATATCAAGGTCATTTTGTCAAGCAACTTCGGCATTTTCTTCGATATACACAGGGACTCGGGGAGAAAGATGGATAACATCACTCGGAAGAACTGCCTCTGTGCCGTAGACCAAGAAGAAAGGTGTATATCCGATTGACCTGTTGGGAGTAGTTCGTAAACTCCATAAAAAAATGGCAATTCATCCGCCCAAGCCCCCGCAGCATGATGAAGTGGTGCTTCGAGTCTAGGACGGAGGCCCTATAGAATTAGACCATTTGCCCTTTCGACTTGTCCATTGGCTTGTGCTGTGGGACTGGTGCAATATCGAGTATGTTCCCTTGATCTTTGCAAAACTCGACAAGTTCTCCCATTGAAAAGTTGCTCTTGTTGTATGTAATAATATTATGCGGATAGCCGAATCAGATTATGACATCCTCGACGAATCTTTTGGCTGTTGCTCCATCACAACTTGTGAAAGGTTTAGCCTCAATCCATTTCATAAATTTATCCACCATAACTAGTAGGTTAGGAAATCCACTTGGATCCCGTCTAAACGGTCCTACCATGTCAAGCCCCCAGACCGCAAAGGGCCATATAATCGAAATTGTTCGCAGCTGATCAGCCAGAACATGGGCTTGTTTGCCGTCTTTTTGGTAGCCTTTGTACGTATTTCCTAATCACTCGGCATCTTCCTTAGTTGTAAGCCAGAAAAATCTGTGTTGAAAAGCTTTTGCCACTAAAGATTTCGCTGCGGCGTGATGTCTGCATTTGCCTTTGTTGATTTCCTTAGGATTTCCACTCCTTCTTCCAGAGAAACACAACGCTGAAAAACCCCATATACAGTCAACCTATAGAGCTCACCACTGATTATTGTGTAGGATTTCGCTCGTCACATGATCGATCATCTCAGTACTTCGTCTTCAGGTAATTTGCCTTCTACCAAGAATTCGAGGTAGGGTTTTGTCTAGCTAAGAATTACAGCCAGAAATGCTATGAGTGGTGAGTCGGATTTGGTCGGATACTCCTCATCAACTCCTGTGATAGAGGGAACTCTGAGGTGCTCCAGAATAGCACCATCCGGGACCATTTTCCTTGTAGAGCCTATTCTTGATAGTGCATCTGCTTCCTCATTTTTTGTCCGAGGAATGTGTTGGACTTCAAAACCTTCGAACAATTTTGCTAGTTCATTCACGACAGCTCGATATGCTTCCATGTGCTTATTTGCCCTACGAATGTCAGATACTTGCTGAGCAACTAAATCTGAATCTCCGTACCACATGAGTAGGCGAATGCCGATGTCTTTTGCGATTCGAATTCCATGTAGTAGGGCTTCATATTCGGCAATGTTATTTATCGTCGTGTAATGAATCTGCAAAACATAGAATAGTCTCCTTGGGTTGATTTGAGTACCACGCTAGCCCCCAATCCCTCGAGGACTTTCTACCGGTCAAAGTGCAAGGTCCAATATTCTAAGTCTGAGACATTTGTATTTTCTGCCATTTCTGTCCAATCCGTGGCAAAATCGGCAAGTATTTGGGATTTGATTGTTGTACGAGGTTTATACTCAATGTCAAAAGCTGCTAGCTCAATTCCACACATAGCAACGCATTCTGTGACATCACTATTGTTGATTATGTCTCTCATGGGAGCTGTGCTCACCACGATAATCTTGTGCTCTTGAAAAATAGTGTCGTAGATTTCTGGATGCGAAGAACACACCATAGGCTAACTTTTGGTAGATACCGCTGTTTTGATTCAGCCAGGACCTCATTAAGGCAGTAAGTCATACGCTGCACCAACTGTTCCTATTTTTCCTCTAGTCGTTCCACCACCGTTACTACACAAATGACTCTGTTTGTCGTAGATATGTGAGCAACATCGGTTCCTGAGGTTCCGATTCTGCAACGATAGGGGCGGATGAAAGTACGACTTTTAGGTCCAAGAGTGGAGCTTGAGCTTCGTTGGTCCAAATGAATTTCTTTGTCATCTTCAAGAGCATGTATAGTGGTGCAACTCTTTCACTGAGCCGGCTTACAAACCGACTGACCACAGCGATGCAGCTAGTGAGCCATTGTACATCCTTCAGGCGAGTCGGCCTAGTAATGTTGAGTATAGTCTTTATCTTATCTCAATTTACCTCCATGCCTCTCTGAGACACGATGAAACCTAACAAATTTCCAGCTGAGATTCCAAAGAAACACTTCTCCGAGTTAAGAATTATGTTGCATTTTCATAGATTTGTGAATGTTTCCTCCAAGTCAGAAATTAACGTTTCCTTCTTTTTGGATATCACAGCTATGTCATCCACATATGCATGTAGATTGCGTCTGATTTGATCATGCAGGCAACGCAGCATAGTGCACTGGTACGTAGGTCCTATGTTTTTTAGCCCGAAAGGCATCGCTACTTAGTAGAAGGTTCTGAAGGGGGTGATGAACAATGTATTTAATTTGTTTGACTCCTTCATTCGTATTTGATGATAGCCAGAATATGCATCGAGAAAACATAGGAGTTTCGATCCTGCTGTCGAATCGATAACTTGGTCGATTCTAGGAAGAGCAAATGGATCTTTGGGACAAGCCTTGTTCAAGGCAGTATAATCAACACACATTCTTAAATCAGTAGTGTCCTTTTTAGGGACCATTACAGGATTGGCCGAGCTCTTAGTGTGGATGACCTCTTTGATAAATCTGGCTAACTCTAGCCATGCTAGCTTCTTAGCTATTGCTTTGCGCTTTTCATCGTCGAAACATCATAAGGATTGTTTGACAGGTTTAGCGTTAGGATACACGTTTAAAGAGTTCTCGGCAAGTTCCCTAGGTACTACGGTCATATTAGAAGGTTGCAATGCGAATATACCTTTATTAGCCTTGAGGAACTCCGTGAGCGCGCTTTCCTATCTGCGGCCTATGCCTACTCCTATCTAGGTCACCTTGGAGGGATTGTCCTCCTTCAACGGTGTGGTCTTTGTCTCTTCCGATGCCTTGAACTCTGGAGTCGGCTTCAACACCTCCTTCTTCGTCGCGGGCATCTCAGATAGGTCAATGTTCTTCTTGATCTCCTAGTACTCCTCGATGTCTAGTACGACTTCAGCAAAGGCGGCTACTGTCTCTTTGCATTCTCATGCTTTCTTTAGGTTTCCCCAGATCGTGATGATGCCATTGGGACCTAGAATTTTTAACATGTTGTAGATATAGCAAGGGTGAGCCATGAAAGACCAGTAAGCTGGACGCCGAAGTTTATCAAGCTCTAATCACCCAAGTTTAGGGTTAACAAAATCTTTTATTATTAAACTTAATAAGAATGCATGTCTGGTTTGCATTAATGTATGAATGCTTGCAATTGCCATGATTGATTGTTACCAATGATAAGGATTGGTTCAAAGATGAATACTACATCATCTAGAACTTTCACAAGCAAAATGAAATAAAAATAAAATCAAATATAAGTCATATGATCAAATGGTCATTTTCGCCAAACTTATCCACTAGACCACTTTGAGTGTTTCTAGTAAAGGATTTCTAACAGAAACATTTCCAAATCTTTTCACCCCTTGCTAGACCAAGTAAAAGTGACTCCAAGCAAACTTTATAAAAGACAGAAACAAATTTCAAATCTATTTAAGAGGCATTGCAAAATTGAATCAAGTTCATATGCCTAGATCATCACTTTTCAAAAACCATTCAAATAAATTCACCTAGACAATCCCAGCAACCACAGACTACTAAGAAAGCCACAAGACCACTCACCAAAATTCATCCAAAATTTTGAAAGTTGAATTCATGCGGCCAATTGACCGAGCACCTGGCAGGCAGAGTACAACCTCACCAACTATACACTATTTGGAGTTGTCAATTGCTCAGCTCTTGTACTGCAATCAACACATTGAATTGTCCTATATCATCCCTGGTACTTGGCCATGCAAAGGAGAGGCATCACTGGCCACATTAACCAGTGCCACGCCCGTACTGACCCGGCCATGCCGGTCGAGCATGAACCACTCACAGCACGCCCACGATGTCCAGCAAGTCGCCGTGACCTCACCGCCACCCCCTGACCACCCCTTGACCCAAGGCGAGAAGTGGAGACGCTAAAAACCGCGAGCCCATTTAAGACGTGGCCATGCCGAGCGCACGACAAAGCGTCGCAGCTGCCTCGCACGCACAAGCCGCGCCTCGCTCTCTCCGCCCGTACCCACGACCGCCGTAGCACCAGTGAGCGCCCAGACATGACCGTTCACCGCTGCTCGCCCCGTGACCACCGTACCACCTGACGAACGCCTGCGTACCTGCCCTGAGCACTGACATAGCCCAGCCAATGGAGACCGCCCCTTGCCGTGCCGTCACTCGCGTGATGATCGCCATAGTCCCGTGCACCGATCCGTGGCCTCCGCCATGACGAATGCGACCTGTAGCAACGTCGCCGAAGAAGCCAACCCATGCCGCACTGCCTCCATCGTGGGTGTATAATTAGAGGCCACGCCAGAACTGTATATCCACACCATTCCACTCCTCTCTCTCTTAGCAACACCCCAGACCTTTCCCCGGAGCAAGGCGAGCACCAGCCCACCGAAATTTGACCGGAGTCCGCCGCAACAGTCGAGGAAGGAAGCCGTTGATTGCGGCCACCCCAGGAGCTGCCGTGACCACCATTCAAACCGCCATCGATGACCATCCCATTCGCCCCCATATCCGACAATAGCTGGAGCCTCGGTAAGTCCCCAGCGACCCCCACTGCCGTTTTAGGGTTCGTTTCTCACTGGAGCAGTTCGACGGAGACGACGAACCACAACCGTTAGATCCTAGTCTAATTGTAGGGCTAATATTGAAACATACCGTTTTGGCTTAGTTAAGTCGCTGACGAGTAGGACCCGCTTGTCAACATCCCGCTGTGCTAGCGCAGTGTAGTTGGGCCGGCCCAATTAGTTTCCTGCGTAGAGCCCGTCGATTCAAATAAGATTTTTCCATTTTAGTTAAAACTAGATTTTATTAGTAGATTCAAAAATCAATTCAGAGAGATTCACTGAACCAAAATGCATGATTCCAATTTTGTTGTAAAGGTATTGAAATTATGTAATCACTCCTGTTGGATTTAAACCAATTCGAATTACCGATCACCTATACCAAAAATAACAAGACAGAGACGTTTGACACATCAAACAGTTTTCTGAAATAAACTATAAATGTTTTTGAGATGATTCCACCTCTCAAAAATCATGTTTGCCATGCTCTACATGAATATGTAAAACCATTTGGTTTTACAGATATTAAACTTGGACTAGTATTAAAATAAGGCTATATAGGCTTTTATAGTCATTAAAATATTATTAAATAACAATATTAAATCTTGTAATAGTTGACCATCATTTTAAATCACATTCCAAAGCTAGAGAATATATGGTGAGGACATGGTCCATATGAACCTATATTCTAGTTGGAGAATATTAAATCTTAAACAATTTCAATGAGTAGAAATTACTTTTCTCAAATAAGAGAAATAAGAATGTATTGAAATTCCATATGATGATTGAGATGATGCTAGATCATCTAGTATGAGCCCTTGTGTGCTAAATAGAAGTAGTGAAGTGTTGTTTGGTGATTGTGTACATTGAATGTATTTATAGACGCTAGTACCGACCCGGGATTCAACAAAGAGGAGTACTTCGAGGAGGAAGAGGAAAACTTCAACGACTGCAACCAGCAAGGCAAGCTATCAGTGCAAGCTAGATCTAGGAATGCTATACATGCAAGCCCTTATACCAGATGCATAGGCATGCTGGGGTGTTTCACTTTACTTATACCATTCCTAGTTTTACTCCAAGCTTTACTTTCCCCTTTACTAGAGTTTCCTACTTAGTAATGAATTGTGATTAGTGGAAACTAGATTGAGTCCCCTCAAGATCCTAGAACTAGTCTTGCATACTTATAATAGATTAGCACCCTCAACATTAGTGGCTGGTGCTAAGCTTAAAACATGATCACTCTAGATGGGAATAATTGGTGAAAATGATTTTGAAAACCTTGGAATGAAGATTCATTCTATTGAAATGTTTTGACATGTGTTGTGGAACACAATGGTTTGAGGATGAAAATGATTAAGGCATGAGCCTTGACTTTAATAAAAATAGATGGTTGGGTTTGGATGCGATGCCAATCCAATTTTATCGTACAACCACAATACCTGAGTTGGGTAAGGCTTGACTGGAAGTTTATATGTCTTAGTATGGGTTCCTTGCGGAAGAGGTTGAGCTGAGGCTACCTCGTGATGAATGTCCACCTATGCAGTACCCAAGATGACAGATGGTCATGGTTGGGAGGCCAAACTCATAGGGGAGGTGCCTATACTAGGGTGTGCAATTGAAAGTTAAGATTGATTATCCGCATACCAAGTATGACGATTCAGGGTTATCCCTGACGGATGTATCGAATTTTGTGGTGGAAGTGTACAATCTCTAGAGAGTGTCAAACTATTCGAATAGCAGCTTCCGCAGTTATGGACAGTTGGAGTGGCCATACTATTCTGTTGTCAGATGTTTTCAAAATGATTTGTGACTTGAAAGATGACTTGACTTGACCACATTAGAGTTGTGGACATGAAATCTGAGTTCCCCCTTAAGTGATGTAGAGAACTAAATTAGGTCTTTACTCTTGAAGCTTTATGAACCAAACCTGGCTTTTTGCAAACAAACTTAGAGCTTATGATTCCTACTAGTTATCTTCTTACCTATACTAGTGGTAGTTTGCGAGTACTTAAAGAGTACTCATGGCTTTGTCCCTGGCTATTCCCATGGCCAGACTATGAGGAGGATTACCTGAAAAATGGACAGCAGGAGGTCTATGACAACTAGGATCATCTCCCATCATCAACATTTCCTGTGATCATGAAGATGAAGCCCTGCTACGTTTACTTTCCGCTGCTTTGATTGTATTAAGACTAGATCATGAGATCCTTTATTTGTAAGACCTTATTATGGTTTGTAATGTATGATTTACTATGGTACCACTTCTGTTATGTCTCGCAAAAATGGTAATCCTGGGATTGTGATGTACGGCATAACAGGCATCTGGACTTAAAAATTCGGGTGTTGACAAGTTGGTATCAGAGCCATCCTGACCATAGGAGATCCTAGTTAGAATGGACGTCTGAAAAACCTAGCTTCAAAACAAAGAAAGTGAGTATTTACAAAAACCTATTCTCATTCTTATTTTTGAAATTCTTTCCAAAAGAGATCACTTAAACTCTTCCAATTTTACATAAAATGTGACACACTTGAAACACTCCACTAACTTACTCATCCTAATTTTTTGTAGATGGAGGTCAAATACATCAAGTTTTACCAGTTGGGCAACGGAGGCCACCTTATCTCTAAGAGGGATCTGGATTCTCTCTCAGAGCATCTTGAGCGCCCGCACCCAGAGTTCTTCGGAGCACGGCTTAAGGACCACGCTAGAGGGGAACTACATTGGCTGATTGTTGCCGACCTGAGAGGCAGAATGGAGCCACCTCTTTCTGACAAAATTCAGTTCAGCGTTTGTGAGAACAACTGGCTAGATGGATTAGCCAGGGCTATGCAAGAAGCTCTTGCTCGCTTGTGTGCTCAGAACATCAACCAGATCATCGAAACCCGTTTTGCTCACTATGCAAGATGTGACTCAATGGGATAGGCTCTATCCATGCCAGCCCATCCAGAGTTGAGGCACTACATGGATCACATGGACTTCATGCTACATGAGACACAGAAGGAGTTAGACAATGCCCGCAACCACGTCAACCAGAGAATGCTGAAGCTGTTGAAAGGAAGGAAACCATTGCCATCCTTACCAAGGAACATAAGTCACTTCGCAGTCAGTGCGACAAAAAGGATCGCATCATCGCCCGTCTTCGTCAGAAGATAGCCACCTTGGAGGAGACCGTCCATGACCAGGAGATCCAGCTGGAGGAGCAGCAGGAGGAGGAAGGTGAATACATCGGGGAGGATATTCACTCTTACCTTAGTGATGACAATGACTACCTGGAGGACAAAGCCATGGAGGACCACACTGATGAGGATGAGGATGACTTCATTGATGATGATTAGATTCACTTGAGCACTACCGTAGGTGTGAGTTGTACCCGGTCCCACTGTATCGTAGCTTCATAGAATGGTTCTTAAAACCATATGTTTTCTAGTTATGTTGTGGTGTGTTCGTATTGGCTACTATGAATGAATGAATGAAAAGGAAAGTTGTTAGTTTGCAAAACCTGAGTCAAACTCAAAGTTTAAAGCTTTTGAAACAAACCCATGAACCTTAGAAATTTCCCTCGTGTCTCACTATCTATCTCAATCTTCAAATAACTCGTGGAAATCCCGGAGGAAGCAGTTCATCTCAGGAACCAATGCTGCAGATTTTGCAAATGTTAGTATCTGACCGTGAAGCTGGTAGAGCTGAACGTCAAGCTAACTTAGCCACTCTTCAACATATATATCATATGGCCCACAATAATCAAGGCCATGGAAACCAAGATCACAATGGATCCAAACTTAAGAACTTCCAGAATACCAACCCACCCATGTTTAGTAGGTCTAAGGAGCCTCTAGATGCTGATGATTCGCTGGAGACCATGGAAAACAACCTAGAAGTTGCAGGAGTGGATGCAAATGAGAAGGTGTTGTTTGCCACCCACTATTTGTCTGGCTTTGCCAGATCATGGTGGAATAGTACTCGTACAATGAACGGAGGTCAGATGGTGACTTGGGAGGAGTTCAAACTCAAGTTCAGCAGGACCCATGTGCCCCTGGGTCTAATCAAGAGGATGAGAGATGAATTTAGAGACGTAAAGCAAGGAAGGATGATTGTGGTTGAGTACCGTGACAAATTTCTGTCACTAGCTAGGTATGCACCTGATGAGATTGACAATGAAGCCAAGCAGAAGGAAAGATTTCTGAATGGTCTACATAATGAGATGCAGACAGTGCTAGTCAACATTCCATTTGATGACCTTGAAGCCTTAGTGGATTCTGCAATACAGATGGAAGGCAAGATCAACCAGGCCAGTGAGAACCACAAGCGTCGAATGATGCATCAACCTGGACCCCACCATACCCCGAAGTATCACCCCAACCCGTCTGCAAGTTATGCACCCAGAAATAACAGACCCCCAATGAACCGTCCGAGCTATCCCAACCGTGGAGGAGGAAACCCAAGGCCCGGAGGAAACCACAACAACAACCCCAGCAACTCCAACAATTTCAACTATGCACCGCCAAAGTCCAACAACCACAACAACAACAATAATATTGCCCCAAGGACTGGAAGAAATGTTGTACCTATCGCAGGCAATGATAACTTGTTTTGAATGTGGAGCCATGGGTCACTACTCCAACGAGTGCCCCAAGAAGCTTGCAGCATCAACCAATGTGAATGCACCTGCCCAACAGCAACGCCATGTCTAGCCTAGAAAAAGATTCGCTCTAGCAAACCCGCACAACCATAATGGCCGTCTGTTCCATATGAATGCTGAGGAAGCCCAAGAAGCGCCAGATGTCGTGTTGGGTATGTTTTCTGTTAACTCAGTATTAGCAAGAGTGTTGTTTGATTCTGGATCATCGCACTCGTTTGTTACAGAAGAATTTGCATGCACTAGTAAGATTCAACCAACCAATCTGAATCATGTTATGATAGTTCAAATCCCTGGTTCAACCACCAAAGCTAGAAAAGTTTGCAAAGAAGTACCTATCAGAATCCATGGGATAGATTTTTATGCCAACCTAATAGTACTTGGAACCAAAGGTTTGGAAGTAGTGCTAGGTATGGATTGGATGTCGAAACATCAATGATAAATCGGCTGTGCTAAGAAAGCCATAACCATGACCAGTAGCTCCTGAGTATCAGTAGAACATATATCTGAGACTTTTCCCCATCAATTCAAGTGCAACAAGAGTCTAGCCAAGACCACCATTGACCAAGTCAGAGTAGTCTGTGAATACCCTGATGTATTTCCTAATGAATTGCCCGGTATGCCCCCAGATCGGGATATCGAGTTTATCATTGAACTAATCCCTAGAACCGGATCCATAGCTCAGAGACCCTATAGTATGAACCCATCTGAACTAGTGGAGCTGAAGAAGTAACTTGATGATATGCTGGGAAAAGGACCGATTCAACCAAGTGCATCGCCATGGAGATCACATGTTTTGTTTGTTGATTAGAAGGATGGTGCCAACCGTCTTTGTACGGATTATCGGAAGCTGAACGACGTCACCATCAAGAACAAGTACCCTTTGGCAAAAATAGAAGATTTGTTTGATCAACTGACTGGTGCTAGTGTGTTTTCTAAGATTGATCATAGAACTAGTTATCATCAATTGACGATTTGTGCAACATATATCCCAAAGACTGCCTTCACCACCAGATATGGATTGTATGAGTACAATGTCATGTCTTTTGGATTAACCAATGCCCCCCGCTTATTTCATGAACCTCATGAATAAGATTTTTATGAATTTTCTAGATAAGTTTGTCGTGGTGTTTATCAACGACATTCTAATCTACTCCAAATTAGAAGAGGACCATGAGCAACATCTTAGAACCATCCTTGAAATCCTTAGAGAGCATCAGTTATATGCTAAGTTCAGCAAATGTGAATTCTGGTTAAAAGAAGTAGGATTCCTAGGCCATATCCTGTCAGAAGGAGGAGTCGTTGTTGATCCCGCCAAGATCAAAGATGTTGAAGAATGGAAATCCCCAACCACCCAAACAGAATTCCGCGCATTTCTTGGATTATCCGGATACTACCGCAAGTTTGTTGAAGGATTTTCAAGCATTGCAAGACCAATGACCCAGTTATTGAAGAAAGATAAAAAGTTTGAATGGACTAACAAATGTGAAGCAAGTTTTCAAGACCTTGAGAAGAGAATAGTTTTAGCCCCAATTTTGATCACGCCCGATATCTAGAAGCCTTTTGATGTGTATTGTGACGAATCCAAGATTGGACTCGGATTTGTATTGATGCAAGAAGGCAGAGTCATATCCTACCTGTCCAGACAACTGAAGCAGCATGGGCAGAACTATCCAACCCATGACCTCGAGCTAGCAGCCGTAGTTTTATCTTTGAAGACATGACGTCATTACCTTATGGGTAACCGTTGTGAGATTTATTCGGATCACAAGAGTCTGAAGTATATCTTCACCCAGAAGGAGCTAAATATGAGATAAAGGAGATGGATTGAGTTAATCAAGGATTATGACCTTGACATTCACTATCACCCCGGCAAAGCCCATGTGGTAGCGGATGCTCTTAGAAGATTGTCGTGTAGGTTAAATACCATGATTAAGGAAGCCCAACCAAGCCTGCATGAGGAGATGGAAAATTTCAGAGTGGAGCTAGTTAGCGAAGGATTCTTAGCTAGCATAGAACTCCAACCAACTTTGATTAGTCAGATAAAAGAGGCCCAGAAGGGAAACGCAAGTATCGATGGAATCAAGCGTCGTATCAAGACAGGGAAGGTACCTGGATTCACCGAAGATGAAGAAGGAGTTTTGTGGTACAAAGGACGTATCTGTGTTCCATCAGATTCGGAGTTGAAACAAGTCATTATGCAAGAAGCTCATGATACTCTTTACTCTACCCACCCGGGAGGAACGAAGATGTATCAGGATTTGAAGGAGAAATTTTGGTGGCACAAAATGAAGAGAGAAGTCAGAAGCTACATAGCCAAGTGTGATATCTGTCAGAGAGTCAAAGAGGAACATCAGAGACCCGCATGACTTTTGCAACCATTACAGATTCTGGAATGGAAATGGGGTTCCGTCGGAATGGACTTTATCACAGGTTCGCCTACATCTATTAGGGGAAATGACTCTATTTTGCTGAATAGTAGATAGACTATCCAAGGTTGCCCATTTCATATCCGTCAAGATAACCTACCAAAGTTCGAAGCTAGCAGATTTGTATATCGCTAGAATAGTAAGTTTGCATGGAACCCCCAAGACCATAGTGTCGGATCGAGGAACCCAATTTACCTCAAGATTTTGGCAGAAAGTCCAAGAAGGATTAGGAACCAAACTGAATTTCAGCAGAGCTTATCACCCGCAAACCGATGGAAAAACGAAAAGAGTCAACCAGATCTTAGAAGATATGTTAAGAGCTTGTGTGTTAGAATATGGATCTAAATGGGAAGATTGTCTGCCTTTCGCGGAATTTTCTTACAACAATAGTTATCAAGCCAGTTTGCAAATGGCCCCATTTGAATTTCTATATGGAAGGAAGTGTCGTACCCTGTTGAATTGGTCGCAAGTAGGAGAGAGTCAGATCTTCAGACCCGACAACCTACGAGAAGCTGAAGAGAAGGTTCACAAATTCCGTGAGCACCTTAAGACCGCTCAATCTAGACAAAATAGTTATGCAGATAAAAGACATCGAGACCTGACCTTCAATGTCGGAGATTTTGTGTATCTCAAAGTATCACCCTTGAAGGGAATGTAGTGTTTTTGTCTGAAAGGAAAGCTAGCCCCCAGATATATTGGACCCTTCAAGATTTCAAACCGCCAAGGAGAAGTATCCTATCAACTGGAACTGCCTGAGGAGATGTCAGCCGTGCATAATGTGTTCCATATCTCGTTACTTCGCAACTGCTTAGAAGTTCTGGAGAAGACAGAAGTTTTCAAGAACTTCGATCACAGAGCCATATATATCGACAAGGATCAAACTTATCATGAAGTTCCCATTCGTATCTTGGAAGAAGCCTTCAAAACCACCTGGTCCCGAAGTATCAAGTTTCTCAAGATCCAATGGAGTAACCATACGGAGGAACAAGCCACCTGGGAACAAGACGATTATATTAGGACTGAGTATCCCAATCTCTTTAGTTCCTAGTTTTTCCTGAATCTCGGGACGAGATTCTGTTTAAGGAGGGATGGTTTGTAACATCCCAAAAATATTAATCAAGCTTATCAAGCTCTAATCACCCAAGTTTAGGGTTAACAAAAACTTTTATTATTAAACTTAATAAGAATGCATGTGTGGTTAGCATTAGTGTATGCATGCTTGCAATTGCCATGATTGATTGTTACTAATGATAAGGATTAGTTCAAAGATGAATACTACACCATCTAGAACTTTCCCAAGAAAAATCAGATATAAGTCATATGATCAAATGGTCATTTTGGCCAAACTTATCCACTAGACCACTTTGGGTGTTTCTAGTAAAGGATTTCTAACAGAAACATTTCCAAATCTTTTCACCCCATGCTAGACCAAGTAAAAGTGAATCCAAGAAAACTTTATAAAAAGAAAAAAACAAATTTCAAATCTATTTAAGAGGCATTGCAAAATTGAATCAAGTTCATATGCCTAGATCATCATTTTTCAAAAAACCATTCAAATGAATTCACCTAGACAATTCCCAGCAACTACAGACTACTAAGCAAGCCACAAGACCACTCACCAAAATCATCCAAATATTTGAAAGTTGAATTCATGCGGCCATTTGACCGAGCACCTTGCACGCACAGAACAACCTTAGTAACTATACACTATTTGGAGTTGTCAATTGCTCAGATCTTGTATTGCAATGAAAACATTGAATGATCATCCCTGGTACTTGGCCGTGCAAAGGATAGGCATCACTGGCCACATTGACCAGTGCCACGCCCGTACTGAGCCGGCCATGCCGGTCGAGCACGAACCACTCACAGCACGCTGCACCACCCTCGCCCATGATGTCTAGCAAGTCATCGTGACCTCACCGCCACCCCCTGTCAACCCCTTGACCCAAGGCGAGAAGTGGAGATGCTGAAAACCGTGCGCCCATTTAAGCTGTGGCCATTATGAGCGCACGACGGAGCGCCACAACTGCCTCGCACGCACACGCCATGCCTCGCTCTCTCCGCTCGTACCCATGACTGCCGTAGCACCAGCGAGCGCCCAGACATGACCGCTCGGCGCCGCTTGCCCCCTGACCACACTACCACATGACAAACGCCTGCGTACCCGCCCAGAGCACCGACATAGCCTGGCCAATGGAGACCACCCCTTGTCGTGCCGTCACTAGCATGACGATCACCATAGTCCTCTGCACCAAACCATGCCCTTCGTCGTGACGAACGTGACCTGTAGCAACGTTGCTGGAGAAGCCAGCCCATGCCGCACCGCCTCCACCCTGGGTGTAAAAAAAGAGGCCACCCCAGACCTCTATCTCTACAACATTCCACTCCTCTCTCTCAGCAACACCCTAGACCTTTCCCTGGAGCAAGGCGAGTACCAGCCCACCGGAATTTGACCGGAGTCCACCACAGAAGTCGAGGAAGGAAGCCGTTGATTGCGCCCACCCTAGGAGCTGCTGTGACCGCCATTCGAACCGCCGTCAATGACCATCCCATTCGCCCCCATCACCGACCCTAGCTGGAGCCCCGGTAAGTCCCCAGCGACCGCCACCGCCATTTTAGGGTTCATTTCTTGCTGGAGCAGTTCGACGGAGACGACGAACCACAACTGTTAGATCCTAGTCTAATCGTAAGGCTAAGATTGAAAGATACCGTTTTTGCTGAGTTAAGTCGCTGACGAGTAGGACCCGCTTGTCAGCATCCCGTTGCGCTAGCGCAGTGCAGTTGGACCACCCCAATTAGTTTCCCGCGCAGAGCCCGTCGATTCAAATAAGATTTTTCCATTTTAGTTAAAACCAGATTTGTCAGTAGATTCAAAAATAAATTCAAAGAGATTCACTGTACCAAAATGCATGATTCCAATTTTGTTGGAAAGGTATTGAAATTATCTAATCACTCCCGTTGGATTTAAACCAATTGGAATTATAGATCTCCTACACCAAAAATAACAAGACATAGACTTTTGATACTTCAAACATTTTTCTCAAATAAACTATATATGTTTTTGAGATGATTCCACCTCTCAAAAATCATGTTTTACATGATCTACATGAATATGTAAAAACATTTGGTTTTATAGATATTAAACTTGGACTAGTATTCAAATAAGGCTATATAGGTTTTTCTAGTCATTAAAAATATTATTAAATAACAATATGAAATCTTGAAATACTTGACCATCATTTTAAATCACATTACCAAGCTAGAGAATATATGGTGAGGACATGGTCCATATGAACCTATATTCTAGTTGGAGAATATTAAATCATAAACAATTACAATGAGTAGAAATTACTTTTCTCAAATAAGAGAAATAAGAATGTATTGAAATTCCATATGATGATTTAGATGATGCTAGATCATCTAGTATGAGCCCTTGTGTGCTAAATAGAAGTAGTGAAGGTTTGTTTGGTGATTGTGTACATTGAATGTGTTTATAGACGCTAGTACCGACTCGGGATTCATCGAAGAGGAGTACTTCGAGGAGGAAGAGGAAAAATTCAACGACTGCAACCAACAAGGCAAGTTATCAGTGCAAGATAGATCTAGGCACGTTATATATGCAATCCCTTATACCATATGCATTAGGCATGCTGGGTTGTGTCAATTTACTTATACCATTCCCAGTTTTACTCCAAGCTTTACGTTCCCCTTTACTACAGTTTCCTACTTAGTAATGAATTGTGATTAGTGGAAACTAGATTGAGTCCCCTCAAGATCCTAGAACTAGTCTTGGATACTTATAACAGATTAGCACCCTCAATTAGTGAATACCCTCAACATTAGTGGCTAGCGCTAAGCTTACAACTTGATCGCTCTAGATGGGAATACTTGGTGAAAATGATTATGAAAACCTTGGAATGAAGATTCATTCTATTGAAATGTTTTGACATGTGTTGTGGAACAAAATGGTTTGAGGATGAAAATGATTAAGGCATAAGCCTTGACTTTAATAAAAACTGATGGTTGGGTTCGGATGCGATACCATTCCAATTTTACCGTACAACCACAATACCTGAGTTGGGTAGGGCTTGGCTAGAAGTTTATATGTCTTAGTATGGGTTCCCTTGCGGAAGAGGTTGAGCTGAGGCTACCTCGTGATGAATGTCCACCTATGCAGTACCCAAGATGACATCTGGTCATGGTTGGGAGGCCAAACTCATAGGGGAGGTGCCTATACTAGGGTGTGTAATTTATAGGTTAAGGTTGATTATCCACATACCAAGTATGATGATTCAAGGTTATCCCTAACATATGTATCGAATTTTGTGGTGAAAGTGTACAATCTCTGCAGAGTGTCAAACTATTCGAATAGCCGCATCCGCGGTTATGGACAGTTGGAGTGGCCATACTGTTCTATTGTTAGATGTTTTCAAAATGATTTGTGACTTGATAGATGACTTGACTTGACCACAACAGAGTTGTGGACATGAAATCCGAGTTCCCCCTTAAATGATGTAGAGAACTAAATTAGGTCTTTACTCTTGAAGCTTTATGAAATAAACCTGGCTTTTTGCAAACAAACCTAGAGCTTATGATTCCTACTAGTTATCTTCATACCTATACTAGTGGTAATTTGCGAGTACTTAAAGAGTACTCATGGCTTTGTCCCTGGCTATTCCCATGGACAGACTATGAGGAGGATTACCTGGAAAATGGACAGCATGAGGTCTATGACAACTAGGATCATCTCCCATTGTCAGCATTGCCTGTGATCATGAAGATAAAGCCCCGCTACGTTTACTTTCTGCTTCTTTGATTGTATTAATACTGGATCATGTGATCCTTTATTTGTAAGACCTTATTATGGTTTCTAATGGATGACGTACTGTGGTACCACTTCTGTTATGTCTCGCAAAAATGGTAATCCTGGGATTGCGATGTACGGCATAACAGGCATCTGGACTTAAAAATCTGGGTGTTGACATAGAGGATGTTGATGCTACTGCCACCGTCCATGAGAGTCTTGGAGAACCCATAGCCGTCGATTAGCAGATTGACGGCCAGAGCGTAATTTCCTTGCCTATGTGGTTTAAGAAAATGGTCACTTCGGTCAAAGGTAATTGTTACTTCCGACCAGTCCAAAAAACAGGGGACAGCCGGAACAGTTGCATTGGGCTCATGCATTACTGCCTTTTTGACCTTAGCGGGTTGAGATCCTTAGCGGGTTGAGATCCTTAGCGGGTTGAGGAAGCAGACATAGGTGTGTTTTTTGGTTGGGAAGGTGTTCTTTCCATCTGACTTGGGATTTGAGGTATCAGCCTCCTCCATGTCAGAATCTTCCTTGGACTCTTTTTCTTTGTAAGAAATTTTCTTTCCTTTTTCGTAGCTTGGCCCTATAGCCAGCAGATTCGTCTTTCTTGATGTCTTCATTGAAACAACACTCAGGATTTGTCTGGGACGAGCCTCCATTGCCATCTGGGTGATGCACACACGTATTATTAGCAATATCGGCCCAAGAGTTGGTTTTGCCAGGTTGCTAGTCTCCTCTACCTTGGACATGGGAAGTTCCATGGCCTTGTCCATGTCTGCCTCTGTGGCCTCCTCGTCCGCCAGACCCAAAAGTTGCATTGATAGTCACGGTTTCCAGATTGGGTTTCTCTTTCGAGGTGTTCTTACGTTTCTGAGCCAGCTACTGCTTCAGCTGCTTAGCCGACTATGGTATGGCCAGGGCGTTTAGCAGTCCCTCTAAATCAGCATCAGCATCTGCATATTTTCTTGCCATTTCTATCAACTCTCCCAAATTACTGACTTTGTCGCGCTTTAGCAGGTGACACAGTAATCCGATTGGGAGCCCTGCGATGAAAGCTTCGATCGCGGTCTGGTCATTTACTCACTCACAGGAATTCTTCATGTCGACCGATTGTCCGAGGTAGTTTCGGAAAGTTTCGCTGGGTTTTTGGGTGCAATGCTTCAGATCTCCGACCATGTAGGGCATCTTGTATGTACCTTCGGAATTCCGAAAGCACACAATTTGCATGTCATACCAATTGTGAATTGTGTTTTCTGGGAGTTCATTGAGCCATGATCGAGTCATCTTCAACAACATCAGTGGGAGATACCAAACTACGACCAAGTTGTTTCCTCCTTTGGCGATGCAGCAGGCCTGGAAGAAATACTGGAGCCAGGTGTCTATCGTAGGGTTGAATGTGCCTTGAGATAGAAAATCCTTCCAAACAAATTGTTTGTCGGATCCATGGACCAAAGAATTTTGGACCCATGTATATGTTGTCCGACTCGTAGCGCCATACCTCTATGTTTGAGTTGATCTAGTGCCTGGCATCACTTCGCGATAGGGCACGCCATCTTGGATGTTCGTTGTGGCTGCGGTGCCGTGGAGCTGGGTCTCTGCTTCCTCCACCACCTCCTCCACCTCGGCGTCCTCCCTGGCCTCCATGGGAGCTGTTATGGGTGCTGCTTGGTGGAGAGGGTCATGCTGGTAGGTTATTTCTAGCTGACCGCCATCCTCCATCCATGGTTTCGTGGTGAGGGCCACCATGCCGGCTTGATCCGGTGTGGTTTTTGTCGTTCCTTTGTCCGTCATTGGCATCATTATGGTGAGGCTCAGCCAAACAACTTGTGTGTATGGGAGGTGGCATTCTTTGTCGGTCCTGCTCCTGGCGGCATGCTTCATCTTCTTCCCTATGGTGATCTAACTATCGTCGGGGAGGTTGGTGTGGAACTATTGCTGCTATGGTGTCTCGCTCCGTGGATGGGGCAATGTTGCTCCAACCACGTGCAATTCTATGCCACTATCCCGAAGAGCCGATTCTTGAGTAGGCGTCATCTCGAGGGTTGGAACGGTGGTGCCGATCCGGCTCCCGACGGTGCCTTATTTCATGCTGCAAAGACGTGTCCCGATGACATTGGTCGGATTTGGAGACTAGCTTTCCAATGAAGGACGTGCCGGCCATTAGTTGTGCTAGGCCCTTGTTGATTAGTGCTACACTCATCCGGACCTGCTCTAGAGTTGGATTATTTGCTAGCATCTCTCGGGCCATAGCAGTATTTTCTACCAACATGTTTACACCCGGTTTCCCTTGCTATCGATCCGAGGCTATCCCACGACTATGTTTGCTTTGTTTCCCTCAAATAGTCTTGTGAACTTCTAGATTTTTTTTGGCCAGCTCAGGTCCATTCCAGGTGTTCTGATGTTGCAGGGAGTAGTATTGTCCTGCTTCTACAATACGCTCTTTCTCCTCGATGAGATGAGTGGCTTCATCTAAGAGCACCTGGCGATGTGCTTCTAGGGCTTGGGCCCTTTCCTCCAAATCGTCAAGCGTGAGATCTAAGGCGATTGCAGTGTTGTGAGTATGTCTCCGAGAATTTCACGGGCACCAGGGGTAACCACGTGTCCATCCACCACATACTTTTTCGTTTCTTCGGCGATCAGAGCATCGTCTTAGTCCTCCTAGTATTCTGCGGCAACTATCTCCACAGCCGAAGGATCTTTGGCCGGAGTATTCTTCTTCTTTGCCTTCTTATCCTTATTGGCACATGTAGCAAAGACGTCTTTGGGTCTGATTCCTGGAGTCAAACATCTATCAGTAATCTCGGACATCTAGACGTCGGGATTTTCTCTAATATCCATATCATCTTGCAATTCGGGGGAGTTTTTGTTGTATCTCTCATCCATGCTTTTGTAGGGACTTAGATCTAAATCTTCTCCTTCTTGCGCAGCCTTGGAGTTGATCTCCTCTTCCATTTCTGCTTCAAACACCAGGAATTCTGCTGATGTCATGGAATCTCCTAGGGAGGCTGGTGTGTTGCCATTTGTTCTGATTGCGTCTAGCACCAAGTTGTTATCGTCTCCAGCATTGGCAGAGCCGGATCCAGAGCCAACATATCCAACGAAGTGCAATCCATGTGCTTTGAGGTAATTGTGGCCTTCTTTGTTAGCCTCCTCGAAACGTTGGATGATCTTGAGGATTGTATCCATACTAGCATTGCCGTGTAGCATCATATGCCTTACTATGTTCGTCAGAAGCGATTGTCCTATTCCAGCATTGGCAGAGCCATATCCGGAGTCGTTGTTGCTTTGATCTTCCAGAGATTTGACCTCCTAAGGGAGATCTTATTCCGAGTAGATCTTCTCCACGTTCTCCGCTTCAGGTGTGGGCTAGGTTGGATTAGGATTTTCTGAGATCCGAAAGTTTGCCACCTCCGTAGACAAAGCAGATCCAGAAGTTTCTTCTGCCTCTATCATCAACGTTGGGGTCGGCTGGGAAGGTTCAGCGAAACCGAGGTAAAAATCGATCTTACCAAAAGACATGATTATGTAGCTTGTCACGGACTCCCTAGCAGGAATCCAAGTCACTACTAGGGAAAAGCCTATAGGAGACATGCTTATAGAAATATGCGCCTCCACAAAATATACAAGGCACATGTCTAAATGGTGCGACTCCTATATATTAATACTAGAGGCGCATTCTCGAGGGATGTGTCTCCTATATCGCATGTACAGACCAGATCTGGCTGCCCTCCCTTACTCGAGGCGCATCTACTCCATATGCGCCTCGAGTAAAGTAGGTGGGACCAGTGGTGGTAGGTGCGACAATATAGGAGGCGCACTAGAAGATATGCACCTCGAGTATTTTTCAATATTGGAGGCGCATCACTGTGGCATTCGCCTCGAGTAGGTGATGTGGGCCCGGGGGGTTGCAGGCGCCAGACACTCGAGGCACATCTACTAGATGCGCCTCAGATATTCTATGTATAAAAGGCGCATATTATGTGGGATGCGCCTCGATTAATCTTGCCACCATTTTCACTTTTTTGGCACATGCACATGCACCTACACCCCACTCACTTCTCTCTCACTTGTTTTCTCCTCCACACAAAGAAAGATCGGGTCGCCCCCCTCCTCCTCCCCACCTTATTGTCTCCATTGTTTCACCATAGAAGCTTGTCAAACCTCTATTGGTTAACACACATATGTAAGTGAAAGTTCTTGCACTTCTAGATCTACAATATCTCACTTTACTTCTCCTATGGCTCTCGTACTCCTAGTCGTCGTTGGAGGAAGCGTGGAGGCGTTGTTGCATGTATGCGCGTTGTCAGCGACACCGACTAGATTGTGGTGTGTGCTTCCTTTGTTTTGTGCAGGGATTTCATTTTGGGTTGCCAATGTTTCACCGAAATATCGATTCATTTCTGTTCTGGCGAATTTCTGGCACCCAACGGATGTCCTCTTTTTAGGGGAGTTCATGCCGAATTTTTCCAACGAACTTGACGTCCATGCTCTAATTATTCTTTTTCTCTTTGTATACCACGCAGGCGACCATGGTCCGACCACTGAGCACACCCCTCGTGGATAGGTGTATGAGATGCGCGAGGGCCGACATGGCACGGACAAACATGACAGAGATAAGATGTACGTGTCACGACTATAAACTCATGTATTTGATAAAGCATGATTGCAGAATGCTGGAGTCGCACATGCTCTAGCGTTTCATGGATGGCTACACTCGGTGGATACGTGACGATGAAGATGATGATGAGGATGTCAATAATGTTGAAGACAAAGATCAAGATGCCGGCAGGGCAGGTGATCATGAAGATCAAGGTGGTGCCGGGCATGAACATGATGAAGATCAAGCAGATGGCACTGGGCATGAACTTGAAGATAATAAAGGTGGTGCCGGGCAGGAACATGGAGATCAAGGTGCCGGGAATGATTCAAGATGGTTGCGAGACCCTCATTACCAAGAGCTGCTTCTCAGGGAGACGAGTACTGCCAGAGCCGCCGCTAGAGAGAAAAATATGCTAGATAAAATGGAGAAAAACACGGTTACTCCATTGTTTGACGGATTCAACGACGGGGATACCCATCTGAATGTAAGGCTTAGGGCTCTAGAGATGAAGGCAAAACACAAAATGACCGATGAATGCTTCAACGACAACATGGAATTCTGGCATGATCATCTTCCCAAGGGGAACACATGTCCGACTAGTATCGCTGAGGCCAAGAAAGTCATGTGCCCTCTCGATCTACCGCATGTGAAATACCACGTATGCATAAATGATTACATCATCTACTAGGGTGAGGACACAGAGAAGACCACGTGTCCGGTGTCAAGACCTCTCGATACAAGAGAGGGACCAAGAAAGCTCCTAGAAAAGTGGTGTGGTACTTTCCTCTAACTCCTCGTCTACAGCGATATTTCGTGGACCCTAAGGAAGCATAGCTCATGTGCTAGCACGCAGAAAGAAAGAGGCCAGAAGACAAAGATACGGAAAGGGAGGAAATGTTGAGGCACCCTTTGGATGCTAGCCAGTGGAAGGCGTTGGACCTAGAATATTACCAACGGTTTGGGAAAGAGTCAAGGAACCTCAGGCTAGGTGTGAGCACGGACGGACTCAATCCGTTTGGAAGCCAGAGCAGCACACATAGCACTTAGGCTATGTTTATATGGATCTACAACCTCCCCTGGCTATGCATGAAGAAGAAACACGTAACCATGAGTATGCTAGTTCAAGGGCCAAAACAGACCGGTACAGACATCAATCTATATCTCACGCTGTTGAAAGAGGAGTTGGCCACTCTATGGGAAGACATAGCCCGTACGTGGGACGCCTCTGCACAAGAATATTTCGATATGAGAGCGGTGGTGATCACGATGGTGGAAGACTATCCTAGTTATGGATACTTCGCGGGGCAGGTGATCCAAGGATTATTTGCGTGCATTAGGTGCAAGGATAATACAACATATCGCCAGCTACAGAAAGATCCCGGGTCCAGGAAAACCGTGTACCAGGGGTATCGAAGGTGGCTTCCGAAGAATCACGCCTGGAGAAAGTTGCCCCATCTTTTTTATGGGAGAATCGAGCTCCGAGGAATGCCATACCAGAGGAGCAGCGCAGAAATCGATGAGCTGTTGAAAAACTGGAAAGAGTGCCATGCGCCAGGAAAGAACCGAAAGGACCAAAAGAAGCTAGACCCTCTACTGAGGGTTTGGAAGGCGAGGTCTGTTTTCTGGAATTTGCCATACTGGAAGCTCCTCCGCGTGCCTCATAACCTTGATCTCATGCATATCATGAAGAACATGGGGAGAGTCTGCTTGCCACCATCCTTAACACCGACAAGACCAAAGATGGGCCCAAGGCAAGGAATGTAGCATCCCATCTGTCTAACATAAGTAATGCTACATGGTCTAGTAATATAATGGCTACTTCCTACATATAATTGTTGCATCATAATTATATCATGCTCATGTCATCATGCCACCTTGCATTTGAGCATCATATAAAACCCTTTCCATTTGGTTCTTCTCTCATATGCATTAGTATTTGTATTTGGCTCTTGATATATTGTATTTGGTTCTTGATAAATGCTTGATGCCCAAGTTGAGTTGGGGGCATATCTTTTATTCAACTCCATCACCTTTCTTTGTCACCACCTTATAAATCCACCATCCTAACTAACCATGAGCTTTTACCTTCTTTTGGCATTTAATCTAGCTCATGTAGGATGGGATGGATCCAATTATATTTTCCTTTAGCTTGGCCTTAATCCATATTTTGGAATGCATGTGTATAAATCCCGTGATCATTATTTTGTTTTCACAAGATAAAACATGGCATTTAATGCCCATGCATGGGCCATGCAAATCACCACCATTCTATTCTTTTGGGATTTACTTGGATTTTTGAGTGGAGCTTGGTCCCTTGGGAATCAATTCTTGTTGGCTCTATTCTTTTTGCTCTTACCCTAACCCCTCCTCCTCGGGAACTTTGTTTCTTTACCATGTGTATCAAGACCCCAACTTCTTTTCACCTTTTGCTTGATCTTGTGTGGATCATGATAAAACCCTCACACCACCTCTTCTCTCAGCTCACTCTCCTTATCCATCATCACACCCCTCCACCTTTGCTTGATCTAGTTGACATGTGGAGGAAAACCTAAAAACCAAAACCAAACCCTAGCCTCTCCCTCTAATCTCTCTCTCTCTCTCTAAAACACTAGCCTAATCCACCCCATGATCTACCCCTCCATGCCGAGGCACCACCCTAACCTGGCCCTAGCTACCCCTCTCTAACCTAACACCAACCCTAACCCGAGCCCCTCCTAAACTCTAGCCGAGGCTAACCCTAACCAATCCCCCCTCTAACCCAACCCTAGCACGAGCCTCCCATGCTCTACATGCCGAGCCTCTCCATCCTCTCTCTTTTCTCTCTGCCAGCAAAGCCTCCACCCGAGCCAGCACTCCCTTCTACTCCCTCGGGCCCAGCTGCAGCCTCTACTCCCCCTTCCTAGCCGGCTGAGCACGTGCTCGAGGTGGAGAAAAGGTGGCCACCACACCACCTTTCCACCCCGAGCCTCCCACAGCCTCTCCCTCTTCCTCTTCGACTTTATCTACTCCCTCTCTGTATTGGCGTCGTCCCCAGATCTACCAGGGCCGTGCCCTTCCTTCCCAGCTACCCCCTGCTACCCCTTTCTTCTCCCAGCCCGGCGCCCACCGTCGGCCTCCTCCATCTCCTCTACAAAATTGCTGGCGGCGTGGCGATCTTGGTTGTCGAGGAAGATCGAGGCAGACCACTGCATCACCTCATACACAGCAACGAGGAGGAGCCGGCCCAGCCCCGCCGCACACCGACACGCCCGTGAGAAACCCAAGCTCCGGCAGGCGTCTGCATCCTCGCTGCTACGTCCGTCCCCGGCCTGATCCACCACAGCCAACCACCTCGCGGTGAGCCACCCCCTCTCTGACATCCTCTCTCTCGCCGTCGCTACCTAGCCTCGCCGGACGTTGTGCCGAGCACTCTCTGTGCGCCGGCGAGCGCGTGCTTCTGCACGTCTCCGCGCCGCACCACGCCTCACCTAGCCGCCTATCCCCCTCCTTACAACATCCTCCAAGCCACCGCACTGGTTCCGTCTCGCCGCGCGCACGCACGAGGTCGCCGGATCGAACCCCCACGCCGCGCTCTGTCCCTGCCGAGCACGGACCGCTCGTCAGACTTCAGAGAAGATCAACAATGGGCCTATGGCCACTTTGCAAATAACCCCCACACTTTTACTTTGCCTCAACCCGTAGTACCCCAACCCCACCAGACAGCCTCCCGAGGCAGTTTTGAAAAAACGCTCCCAGGTTTTTGTAAACCTCAGCCCGCAGCCCCTAGAACCCCCACGTGGCACCCCCGGTTCGCTTGCTGTCGTGTGGGCATGCGAGCCGCTGGCCCCACCTGTCAGCCGCCTTGGCTAGCACAGCTCGCGGTGCAAAAGGTTTCTGCGCGCAGTTTTCGCTAGCTCAACGCGGCCCCACATGTCTGCGTCTGTGGCTAGGTGATGCTGGGTATAAAAAGTCTGTCCACTTTCCTATTTTAACAAAACAATTTCAGAAATGTTTAAATACAAATTTAAATCTGGTTTTAATAACTTTTGATTTATAAATCATAATAATACAAATGATATATGTTTTGGAATCAGAAAAATGTGAGGAATTCAAATATGCCATTCAAAATGTTGTTTGGCCATTTTAAATTTTCTAGATGATTAAAATTACAATAAAATGCCCTTTTCTTAATAAATTAATAACTTTAATTCCACAACTCCCAATTTAATAAATAATATGTCTAAATCGATCAGCGCGACGAGCCCGTTCTATCTATGCATTCCTTGTTTTGAATTGAAGCATGCATCATGTCATTATTAAAAACCAGAACTGTTTATGGCAATAAAACTTAACTAAATAAATAATAAAGTGAATTATTCTTGTCCCCACACCTCACCCTTGCCATGCTACATTATTGCCATGTAAATTGTGCATCATTCATCATGGCATGCTTGTTTGCTTGTCGCATTTATTCATATGCTTGTGCACTTTATTTATGTTGGCCCTTGTTTGTTTGGTTCTTCTTCGAATAGACGCCCAGCAGGAGAATTATCAGAAATCACAGGAGTTCTACCCAGATCCATCTCTCGCTTCAACTAAGCTACCAGGCAAGCACTACCACATGCTTGCATACATATAGTACCTATTGCCTCTAACTTATTCTTGCATCGTGGAGTCGCGATTGCATTAAATTGAATCCCAAATACTGGATAACCTTTACTTTTAAACTCCACCGAAGCTTGTCCCTCCATCCCATGAGCCATTACTACAGGAGTTGTTTGATCCATGCGAGTCGTACAAAAGCATGTGTAGGGTATGTGAGTGTCTGATGGATAACGAGGTACCTAAACAACTTAACCTGAGTAGTAATGGGATAACTAATGAAAGCGGCACCGGTGAGCAATATCTGCTATTTGGTTTTTCATGCCCACTTGTGTCCCGTAGGACCCCGAGTACTTGATTCCTGTTCCTTGACTATTCGCACTATCCACGTCTGGGAGGCCTTATGGACCCCCCTGAGCCAGAGCTTGATTCATTTCTATTTCTTGGGGCCACAAAGCAGTTTGGGGTTTTGTTACTATCTTGTACTTATGCCATGCTTTACTGTTTTATTTAAGATTGTGCGAGGAGCACCTGTACTGTTTGAGAATTGCGGAGTGTTTTTGCGGTATCGACAAGCCCAGTCACATTTTCGGGTTCCCAGTCGTTTATAGCCATTGGCGCAAACCTTGAGTCCGTCTCGGAGTCAGCTAGCTTCGTTGCGGGTTGCTTAATGGGGTGGCCCCCTGAAATATTTCTGAATCCTGTGATCGCTTTGTCGAGAATGCCTCGTTGGGTTTTGAGTTGGTTTTTCCGAGGTTGATCGAGTGCATGTTGCTATTTGTGCACCCCTGCAGGGTAAATCTTTCTGAAAGCCGTGTCCGCGGTTATAGACGACTTGGAGCACAGTTTCTCGATCATAGACAAATATAACTAAAGTACCGCTTTTAATATGATTAAGTACCTGATTAGTAAATTGTGCAATACCAATGGAATGGTTAATAAAACTACCAACGGATGGGTTGTGCGTCTGCTTTCTCGTTGGTAAGCGAGAAGGAGGATGGATCTGTTAATTATACTGTTATAACTGTTGTTACTAATTAACGGACATCCGTCTATCATTGGTTAGGCGGATGGTTAGCGAGTATCTCTAGGCTTGTTAGTTATTATCTTTTGCTGCAATTGCGTCATCTCAGGTATATGTCCCCTTTAGAGGCATAAAGACTTGCTGAGTACCCCTAGGGTCTCACACGATAAATTGTTTGATTCAGATGAACAGGTGTACTCGCAAGATGGATACTGGGTGGAGGAGACGGATGATGTTGGCAACAATTACTCGGTGTAGAGATTCCGAGAACGGGGATCCGTGAGATCTGTGGGCGGGATGTGTTTATTTATGTGGCATCTTATGCCGATTTGCTTCTTATCCGTACTCGGATCTTGTTTTCCGCTTCCGCCTGATACTCTGATGTTTGATGTATGAGGAGCTATCCTAAACTATTATCTCTATCTAGGATATTTGAATCTTGCCGTATGGCGTTGCAATATTTCTATTTCTTTTAGATGGAATGGCTCAGTGAACAGTTGTATGGTGGCTTGCATACATACTCATTTGTGTATGTAGTTGATCCCTTCGCCTGCCGATTACGCCGCTCGTTCTTGTCCCGATGTTCTGGAAGTGGTTAGGACGGCCGACAGGTCTACCTGTGAGTGGCCCCTGGGCCCCACCGTACTATTTTAACCACTTCCGTTCATCCAGGCATGCGACTAAGAGCGTAATTCACCGAGGTAGTTACAAGGAACGACTTGAAGCATATGGGCATTAGGAAGGACCTTCAACCACCACCTAGTGACGATGAAGCCGATGATCAGTCGGAGGAGGAGGAGATGGAAAAACAGAATATTCATTGTCATAAGGGCAAAAAGGTCAAGAAGGTCGAAGTTAAGATCAAGGCCGCGTGCTTCACTCTAAGCAAGGTGGATGCGACACAGTTTATGAAGTGCCTCCTCGTAGTCAAATTTCCGTAAGGCTACGCGGGAAGATAAGCAGGTGGCTAGATGAGGCGAAGCAGCAGTTCAGTGGGATAAGTCTCACGACGTCGTCGTGCTGATGACATGGGTACTTCCGGTTGTGATCAGAGGGATAATGGACAAGCACGTCCATGAAACGATGTTTAGCGTCTGCAACTTTTTCGATGTTATCTCTCGGAAGTCGATAGGCATTAAGCAGCTCACGAGGCTATAGGAGGAGATCGTGGTGATAATATGCGAGCTCGAGATCTACTTCCCTCCCGCATTCTTCAATATCCTGATTCATCTGCTGCTCCATGTTGTGGAGGATATCGTCCAACTCGGGCCTTCGTTTCTGTGAAGCATGATGCCGTTCAAAAGGATGAATGGACACATCAAGGGATATGTTCGTAACAGGTCCTATCCAGATGGAAGCATAGCAAACGACTTCCTAGCCAAAGAGCGCATCTCCTTTTGCTCGAACTTTCTACAAATCGAGATCCCTATCGGTTTGCCATTCAACAAGCACCTTGGGAGGCTCGCTGGATGGGGTCACCATGAGGGTCAGCGCGCAAAGTATGTCGACTTCGAGGAGTGAACCAAGGACTTTGAAAGAGCAAACCTGGTCGCGCTACAACACCTTTAGGTGGTCGATCCATATATACATTAGCACAAATAATTTATCAAGAAGAAGTACACTAACCATGGCCTAGTGAGGATGTAGGAAGATGTAATCAAAGAGCACAACTCCGGTTTCACGCAGTGGTTTAGGAAGAAGGTTCTCGATAGTCCACCGGAGGGTGAGTCTTCGGAGGACGATAAACTCATATTCTCGTTGTCACAGGTCCAAGGGCACAACCTGATGACCTATAAAACATACGATATCAACGGATACACGTTCTACACCGAGGAGAAGGACAATAACTGTGATTACCAGAACTCAGGGGTAACGGGGATATTCTACACCAACGACGTCCCGGAAAGACACTATGGAAGGATCGAGGAGATATGGGAGCTTTACTATGTTATGGAGAAGGTGCCGATGTTCTGTGTTAGGTGTGCTAAGAGCGTCAAAAAAGAAGACCGGTATTTCACCACCATGGTTATACCTCCAAAGTTAAAGACCACCAGCGCGAACATACCCACGAGAAATGAGCCATGGGTTTTGGCTAGTAAAGTCGACCAATGCTTCTACATTACCGACCCGTCAAAGCCTAGCCGGGTTGTCATCAGGAGAGGCAAAAGAAACATCATCGGAATGGACGGAATCGCCAACAAGCAAGACTTTTACAAGTACGACGACCCGAAGATGGACGACGGATATAGCGACCAAGCACCATACACCACACGCCTATCTAAGAAAGGACTCACATTCAAAATAAGAAGTGAAGACATTCTGGACCTAACCTATTCAACCGCGACAAAGAAGGGCAAGATGATAATTGTCAACAAGAAACGCTAATAACTAGTTCCGACGAAGCATGACGTGCCACGCGCGCGTGTGTGTGGCATTATTATATATGTATTGCCACATTCTTAGTTATCTCTTTTGTGTGCTAATTGCTGGATGGAACATTATGTATCGACACAATTATATATAATTTATATGGTAATTTGATATTGAAAGTACTAAATATATTTTGTAGTTTATATTAATGTTGGAAAATGATTTAAAAATTAAAATGCGCCTCGGTGGACACCACGGGATTTTAAAAAAGACAAAAAAAATATGGACACCACGGGATTTTAACCTTGGTGGCCAGAGTTTGGAGGGAATTGTACTTGGTGGCAAGCCACTAGGCTAATAAGTGTTTGTTGTTAGCATCTTTGCGGCGCTTCTTTTGACTGTAGTGGAAAACATTATAGAAGACACATCGTACAGAAATGCGCCTCGCATAAGACTATACTAGAGGCGCATGTTTCTGAAATGCGACTCCCAGCTCTGTCGATTCGGAAAGTCAGACATTCTGTTAGTCAATTTTTTGGATATTTAAAATATTTACACTATTTTTAATAGTTCATATTTATTTATTTTTTAGTTCCAGAAAAGGTGGCTCCCAGGAATCGAACCTGGGATGCCAGGGAAGAAAGGGTGGAGTGTGTAGCCACTGGGCTACAAAGTGTTTTGTGAAACAGCAGGCGCTCTCTTCCTTTTTAATATAGGTGCAAGACTATAGGAGGCGCATCCTGGCAATATGCGACTCGCATAAGTTATACGAGTCGCATTTTGCAAGGATGCATATCGCATAGTCTCTGGCTAAAGTGGAGCTGATGTCGATCACGTTCAGTTCATCAAACACTTCATTCGTCAGATACACTCCTTCGTTCAACTGGCCAGTGACTAATATGTGGCACTTAGCTTGTTGATGGGATGATATCCATCTACTTAGTGTCTTTGTACAACCACTATGGCTCTATATCTCCTTGGTAGATACAAATTCATCTTATTGACTTGTGTGTGCTATCTTACTATGGAGACCACATTATATATTGATGTAGGTCATTATCTTCTCTTCACATGCATTTGGCCAATGATTAAAGTGTGGTACTATCTGTGTCCATGGGATAATATGCATATAGCACGTGTTCTATAGAAACACATTTGTTGTGCATGCTTCTTTCTATATGCTCGATTGTCTCATTGATTTATATGTGCTTTGTTAGTATGAGGCCCACCAAATTGATGTTTTTCATAGCTATATGTTAGTGCTGATGGATAATCTTATGATATTAACTGCTTACAACTGGCCAGTGACTAATATGTGGCACTTCGCAGGTTGATGGGATGATCTCCATCTACTTAGTGTCTTTGTACAACCACTATGGCTCTACATCTACTTGGTAGATACAGATTCATCTCATTGACTTGTGTGTGCTATCTTACTATGGAGCCCACATGATATATTGATGTAGGCCATTGTATTCTCTTCACATGCATTTGGCCAATGATTAAAGGGTGGCACTATCGGTGTCCATGGGATAATGTGCATATAGCACGTGTTCTATACAAACACATTTGTTGTGCATGCTTCTTGCTATATGTTCGATTATCTCATTGATTTATGTGTGCTTTGTTAGTACGAGGCCCAAATTGATGTTTTTCATAGCTATGTTAGTGCTAAGGGATAATCTTATGATTTTCATTGTTTACAACTGGTCAATGATGAAAATGTGGCACTTTGACTATTGATGGGATGATAGGCATCTACTTATTGTCTTTGCATGGCCACTATGGTTGTACAAGCTCCTTGGTATGTACAGATTCATCTCATTGGATGATGCTTGTAGTTCTGACCAAACCATATGCTTTTAAATTTTATTTTTGTAGTTCACTAATTATTATTTGATTCTTCTAGTTAGCAAGTTTCCAAATGGCTGCACTGTCAAGGGAAGAATTAGAAACAGGCGCCTGTAGAAACTGTGAATACTGCAAAATGGAAGGGCTGATGCAGAAGGAGCCAACTGTACAACATAGCATCGAAATTCAGGTTTTAGAATTGTTGCTACTGACTCTAAGATAGTAGATAAACCTACTGTACAGTAGCAAAAAAAACATTAATTCTAATTACTGCAATGTCCATTTAGGTTTCTAAAACCAACGCTGGCTTAATCAATGTCACATCCGATGATGATGATATGAAGCAACATGTAGTCAAGAGACCTAAGAAAGCAAGGTTCACCACATCTAATGATGATGTGAAGTAACTAGTCAAGAGACCTAAGAAAACGAGGTTTAGAGCACCTGATGCTGTGGTTGTTAGAATCGCCAAAGCTAAGAAAACTAGGGTCCCAACTCAGGTGTTTAAATTATAATACATTTAATGTATATATATAGTCTATTTCTTTTGGGAGTTTAGTTCCATATATCATTTAGACATTCATCATGTTTTAACAGGATCTAGCATCGTGTCTAGTATGCAAGAGCAATTGCGAATCCAGGTTGTCATCGGGCATGTCCTTTTGTATCTACTTGTCAGAGTCAGAGGGGTTCTAGAATTCAGTGGTAAGTGGTAACAAGCAATTTTCTTTCAAACTACACTATAAGTCTGTAACTGTTTGTTTAATGTCTGGTTCTTTTGTTTTTGGTGCACAGACTGTGCCATGCAATTTAAGGTTCATGTTCAATCTATCCACAGTTGAATGTGAGAGTTTGCCCTTCAAGGTGCTTGGGCGCACCTACAAGATTTACCTCGAGAAAAGAAAGAACATGACTATCATCAGAGGTGAAGGATGGAAGCAATTCATTACATAGAATGATCTCACCAGGGAAGAAATGTTATGTTTTTCTTTGACATGACCCATGCCGAGGATAATTGTTCTCTATATATGTGGTCTTGGTGGCGAGGAAGACGTATATGAATCTATGATTGTCACCCAAGATGCCACCTTATCGATGAAGCGAAGGAACACCTCCTAGCTACCCTACCGCCAATCAACACCTTCATCGGGGTTCCATTTATGACCTGTTTGACAAGGACAAATATTGTCCAACATAAGATGGTATGGCAACTACCTTTTGTTTGTTCCATATATCATATATAACTTGTGGTGGTCACTGTCTGACATGATGACTTCTTATTTTAATCCATGGCATGACATCACAGAGATTACCTACGAAATTGGTTTCCTCCACGGGCATCGCTGATGATGGCATGGATGGAGCACATATAGGATATTTTGACATCACCCCAATTGCATACAATACTGACCAAGATGGTTGTGCCATCTTCAGCAATCAAGGGTGGAAGAAATTCCACCAGAGTGAAGATGATCTAAAGGTTGGACAAGCCGTGCTAATCATTGGCAGGAAGACCACAGAAGAGATGTTGGATGGGAAGTTTGTGTTCGAGACCATCTAGAGTGTAGTTATGGTTGGGAACTATTAAGTTTAACTAGTACGACGTAGTCTACAACAGTTAATTAGTCGTTTGAAACCTAGTGTACATATATAATATATTTTCCTGTTTAGTGTACTTTTGGAAGGTTTTGCTGGGTATGGTTATGATTGTGTGAACTAGAAGCTACTACAAGGAATTATATGGAAGCTACTAGTACAAAAGAATTCTGACAGATTTCATGTGCACATGCATTCCGGTCGTTTGGGCTGCTCGCGAGAGGGTCCCAATTCGAGAGATTTCCATGAGACTCTGATCTTCGCTAGATTTTTTGAATCAGTAATTACAACTTGAGTACTATGATTGTAAAAGTTGAAAGATAGTACTTGCACATAATTCTGAAAGCTAACACAGAGAATTCTGAAAGAAGCTACTAAAAATAAATACTTTGAATTCTGAAAGTACTAAAATTAAATAAATTACAATTTTATCTGAAAGGTAATACGCATACTGCTGATCAAAATAATATAAACCCAATACAAATTTCTACTTCGAATAAACCTAAAAATGCTAGCAAATAACCTAGGATGAATATAGGATTCATTATTCCCTATATATTTCATCATCGCTCGCTCCCGAGTGCTGCATCACATATTCATTGAACTCTCTCCGTCTGCAGTGTGCTTCCAGTATCTCGTCTAGAGGGTAAGGCCTCGGCGTACGTTCCAGCTGATGATGACCTAAGCCATGAAAGACCATTATTGGTTCCTCTTCCCAGGCTTGATCATCATGATTGTACAGTCTGATATAACTTGTGTAGTATATGTAGCTAGGTTTTACTGTGGGGTGCAACCTGGTCTAGATGGAGATAGACCGATGGAAATCAACAAAGAGGGAACGACTTCCAATGTCACCGATGGCCTCGAGAGAGCGGTTCTCCGTGTCTACCCGGTACAACACCGGTTGACCTTTGGCAAAATCCCCGTTCAACACAAGAAGCAGATCACCACCTGACTCCACTAGGTAAAATTTGTAGGTTCCGCTTATCTATTCAAAGACTGGGGCTGAAATTATTTTGGCAATCGTGACAGTGCTCGCGTGCTACTCTAACTGGATGTTTGCCTACATGATGTCTCCATTCTCAAGTAATGCATATACTTCCTCTTGGAATGCCGTCATGCAGAACAGAAGCACATCGGGTGGTGGCGAATACATTCCTTCTCCAAATGATTCATTGAATTTCCCTGTTGGGATGTTCTCATCGGCCCATGCAACAATCAGTGGACTATTTGTGCAAATGAACACCATCGTTGGGGACTTTGTCACGATGAGGATGGTATTTGCGCTTGAAACCCAGTGTTGGACTTTTGAGTGATTGGGTTCAGAAGCCGAATCTTGTACGCCTCCACCCTCTGAGCAAGTATGATGACGCCCCGAGAAAAACCGACGAAGTAGAATCTTTGGAAGAAGAGGACAGTTAGCACTAAGATGTTTACAATGGAAAATATAAATAAATGAATGTTGTATATATATATCAGATGTGGATGTGAACCTGTGATGGACTTCCATTAGATCCGTTTTGATGCCACGACCAGTGGCGAGGTTGAGGAAGGTGAAGTCGCCGACATCTGGAACTGTGTGATCTACCATGATCCAATTGTTACGATGGAATTCTGGCACTTTTAAAGTGCGGCGCCAATCGGTGCAGACTTCCTGACAAGCAGCATAGGTGTCGACGTACTCCTCTTTCTCCAGCAAGTAGTCGGAGATCTTGCAAAGTGGGTCGGCCGGGAGATCAGACCAGTTCCTCTTCATCCGGCTGCTGGCCATGGCTTACGTGTGGGAATGTTTTGGTCAAGGAAGAAAGAAAAACAGGGAGAGACGAGGAGAAGAACAAGAGGAGAAGAGACAAGGGAGACGAAGCAGAACTTCCACTTCGAGGGGACGAGGAGACGAGGGAGAAGAAGCGGAACTGCCACTTCAAGTTTGGATCAACGAGCTTTTTTTGGAACTAGCCCGTGAACTAGCCATGCACTTCATGCATGTTTTGATCAAATAGACTGACATGTAGGACCGGCTAAAAAATCACCCCTAGATTCCGTGAAGTGCTACCGTGCATAGTGCGCTAACAGGTGGAGTTGAAGCACGGAGGAGACGGTCGATGGGGAAAAAAGAGTCAAACATGTGTCGTGACGAAATCCACGATGAATTTGGCACCAAACGAAATGGCAAACTGGGATTCAAGGCCTGGGACGAAATCTATGACGAATTTGCCACGATGAAACCAAGGAACATCATGGATAACCGGTTTGGAGGGGCTTGGAGCTTGTTGTGACAAAATGTTCTAGAACATCAGGGATCAACGACGTTTTTCGGTCGTGTCATAAAAAACATCACGGATCGTCCAGATTCTTGTAGTGATTTCGGTGTCTATATTGCTGAATCGGTCACTTTGAAATGCCGCTGAATTGGTCAAGTGCTGCTGAATATGAACTACGGATCCATCGATAATTTTCTATCTTATTTTGTAGTGCTAAATTTTTAGATGAATATTTCCTAAAAAGAATTATCGCCTTTCCCCTCCCTCTCTGATGTCTTTGTTTTGAATCTGGCTGAGCCATAGCACAATGCAATTTTTATTAACCAGGAGAAGAAATCTAGCCCATTACAGCCCCTCTTTAGCCCAGAACATTTTAATTCGACATTTTCGGGGCCAGGGGACTGCTGACCATAGCCCAAAGAAATTTGAGAAAGGAGCCCATGGAGCATAGCCTAGAACATTTCAATTCGGCCTTTTAGGGGTCAGTGGACTGTTGACCACACCCCAGAAATATTTAAGAAAGGAGCCCATGGAGCATACCCTGGACCATTTAATTCGGCCTTTTAGGGGTCAGGGGACTGCTGAGCATGACCTAGTGAAATTTGAGAAAGAATACCATGGAGCATAGCCTATGCAGTATAACCCACGTAGAACAACCTATGTAGAATAGTCAAACTCTTTTTAATTCGGCCTTTTGGGTATTGCCCCACCTCTCAAAATAAAAAAAACTCTACATACCCATGTTTTTAAGAAAATACTCTAATATGTGGCATTTTATAAATTGTGGTGCCAGGAGCGCTGCCATTCTATATTTTAAAAGAGATAAACATAGACACACAAAATATTTTTAAGAAGACTAATACATAAGTTGTAGTACTACTAAAATTTTAATGATATTTTTTCTATAAATATCTTTGTTGTAGTGGCAACGCACTCAGTTTATATTTATTTTATTTGAAAGTCTTTAGTTGGAATCCCCTGTGCGTGCATATATATATATATTGGGTTTACATTTTTTCTTCTAGCAATATCGCATTACGAAGAGCCTGACATCACAGATCCACCAGCCTGTAGCATCCATCGATTTTTTTGAGGGTGGGTTTAAAAAAAGTTGAATACTTGTACAGAGAGGCTGACAACAGGGACCCACTAGGAACATACAAGACTACATCAGGGACCCACAAGCCAGAACATACCAGTGAGGCTAACATAGGGGCCCTAGCAGTAAGACCATACACGGCTGCGAAGGTCAAAACAGTGGGCGCGGTCGAAAAAATGTTCATCATACATACGTTGCACTTACAGAGAAGCTAACATGTGGGACCCAGCAGGCCCAAGCATAGCCCATGAAATTAGCCTATCAGGCCCAAGCATAGCCAAAAACCTTCGAATTCAGCATTTTAATGGTCTTATGGCTACCGGCCATAGCCCATTCAATTTAGGGGTGATCCCAAGGAATATAGCCCATGACGAATAGGGCATCCGCACCGAGTTAGCCTAGAATATTTTTAATTTGGCTTTTATGACCATTTGCCCCCTTCACCACCCCCACTCCCCCAAAAAACTTTCGCCTACCTATGTTCTTGTGTACAAACTACTGCATTATGTAGCAGTTTTTAATTGAAATGCCAAGAGTGCTGCCATATTATTTGAAGGGTGATAAACATGGACAAAGAAAGTCTTCTAAGGAGAAAAATTCATAGTTATAGAGATGTTCTTTAACGCTTTTAGGGTACAACGTGTTTCTTGCGTAGTGGCAAGGCACACAGTTGACCGCTACTGATCGTGGCCTCGAGTTCGAATCCCGGGCAATTTGTGTTATTGTAGCCTAACATTTTTCGTACTCAGAGGCTGACATCTGGGACCTGAAAAAACAGTCCAACATACACACGTTTCTTTCAAATAGAGGCTATCATCTGGGACCTAGCACAGACACGTTTCCTGCACAGAGGAGGCTGACATCTGGGACCCAACAAGTTGCCAGGGTCAAAATAGCAAACACGGTCAAAAACGTCCATCATATGCATGTTTCATTTACAAAGAGGATAATATGGTCAAAACAATAGATGCAGCCAAAAGAAGTCCATCATACACACGTTTCATTTACAGAGAGGCCGATATGGTCAAAATAGTGGACGGGGCCAAAAAAGTCTATCGTACGCATATTTCATTTACAGAGAGGTTGATATGTGGGACCCAGCAGGCAATCTTATATAGATGCTGCATCGAGCAACATTGCCAGTTCGAAATAGGGAGGCGCGAGTGAGAAAAAAGTTCATCATGGACAGGTTTCTTATAATGAGAGGCTGAAATGGGGGACCCATCAGCGTGACCAAACGGAAGATTCGTTGAGCAGCGTTATCTAGTTCGGAACAGGGTAGCGCTAGAGAAGAAAAAATTCCATCATACCCACAATTCTTCTAATATGAGGCTAACATAAGGAACCCACCATGCTGAATAAATGGCTAATATAGCGAGAAACACTATCAAGTTCAGAACATGAAGGCGCAATCGAGGAAAAAATCCATCATACACATGTTTCTTCTAATCAGAGGATGACATGTGGGGCCCAGTAGCGTGATTAAACGGTAGATGCGTCGAGCGGCGCTATCAAGTTCGGAACAGGGTAGCGTGAGCGAACAAAAAATTCCATCATACACACAATTCTTCTAATGAGTGGCTGACATGGAGGACCCAACAGCGTGACTGAACGGCAGATAGATCGAGCAACGCTATCAAGTTCAGAACAGGGTAGCACGAGCGAAGGAAAAAATTCCATCATACACATGTTTCTTCTAATGAGAGGATGACATGTAAGTCCTCGTAGCCTGATTAGACGCCAGATGCATTGAGAAACGTTATCGAGTTCAAATCAGGGAGGCGCGACCAAAAAGTATGGTCCGCTAGAGACTCTAATGTCTAGGACCCACACGCCTCAAAGGACTTTGGTGAGTCAACATCATGCGAGGAATGGAAAATCTTTCTTCTGCCACACGCTGGCCAATATTCCTCCATGTTTTTAGCGGTTTCTTCGTAGTAGAGGGCCGTAAAACAAGAAAAAAATTCAATCAGCCATTGTCGAGCTGAGAAATTCATTGCGGAACACGTGCCTTCTACGACGACCATTAGCCAAGTCGTTGTGGATGGAAACTTTTCTTGTAGTGATTAATTATGGTGGAATTGATGATGGATAGGTTGGGGATCATTGATGGATGAGATGGTGTTCTTCTCCTTCTTCATATCTGATCTCCTCTCTTCTCGGACTATTTACGGCAGCTGTGTTCGGATTTCTCTTCTATCGCCTTCAAGAAAGTTTCTTGTATTGATAAAACAGAGGCAAAGGAGTGTATGACGGGTGGACGGTATGGGAAACCTTCGAATGTACAAGTGGTCACTACGGCCTCTAGACACCTCGAATGAAAAGGTCTTCAATTACGGATTTGCTCAATTTTGTGTAAATAGCTCATAAATGCTCTCAGATCTTCCATATATGCTCAATACCTGAAAATCAATATAAGAAAACAAGGTTTCATTAACTTGCGATGTTAACATTAGTTGAAAGGTGAAAATCAACAAAACCTGGTCAGAACCAATGGAAAATTCTTTATAAAAAGTATCAAAATTTGGAGCTACCAGTGACGATAGTCGGTCCCCTTGTAAGGGGATGAGGAAAAACTAGAGAGATTCCACAAAGGGGTTGTCTTCTAGTCTATCATCTATGCCTGCAGGGTACAATAAGGGGTGGGGGCTCTATATATAGGCCAGTCACTAAAATAGGGGTAGTTTGGGGATAAATCTAGGGTTGGAACATAATAAGTGGGATACATGGGTTGTGGCCCATCTATGTGTGCGTAGGCAATGACATGACCAGTAGTACCGACCCTCGGGTCCGGTAGTACCGGGCTTCACCAGTTGCGGCTGGTTTCGGAGTGGTAGTGCTAGGCTTCAGCTGGTGCCGCGTTCTAGGTCCGGTAGTACCGCTATGTATATCAAGAAGTGCTACAGGAGCCAAACAACATTGGCAAGCTCGGGGTAGGCAGAGCGGTAGTACTGCTAGGGTAGAGCGGTAGTACCATTGCGAGCTAGTACCGCTTATGGGAGTGGTAGTATCGCTCGTTCATGTCTCCTCCTATTGACTGTACTTGGTGTTATAGATGTAGAAGAATCAGTAGGACAAGTTGCATCAATTAGCTTAGTTTCTTCATGGTTCCAAATGCATTTGTCAGCATGTTTAAGGTGGGTGTGAGATTTAGCTAGCCCAAAGTTCTCTTGCTCATCAGGAAACTATCTGACTCTGTCCTGCTGCCAACATTCCTCGAGAGATCTGAGAGTCCTAACCGTAGACCTCCCATTGCCCGTGCCCATGTGATGACCCACAAGTATAGGGGGTGTATCACAGTATTTTCCATAAGTAAGAGTGTCGAACCCAACGAGGAGCAGAAGGTGCTGGCTAGTGGTAAGGATCAGGAATTCTCTGCAAATACTTAGCAAACGGATTTTTAGGGGTTTTTGATATAGCAAGTAAACAAAGTATGAGTAAATAAAAGATAGTAGGAATAAATGCAGGAAGTGGCCCAATCCTTTATGCAGCAAAGGACAAGCCGTTTGTATTACTTAAGATGACCAAACGTTCTCGAGGACACATGGGAAGACTGTCAAGTGCTTTCGCTTCATATAGTTGATTAATCTTCTTTAGCTTGCTAAGTGTTGTGTGGGTGAACCTGTGCTAATGTACCGCCCCATCCAAGACTATTACATACTTGTGATTATACCACTTGCAAACATCCGTAAGTACAAGAAAGGAATTAAGGTAGAAACCTAACCACAACTTTAAACTGTAAGACCCTTACGTCCCATGTGCAATGGTTTCCTAACGGGGGTTCAGGTTTCTGTCACTTCGGCAACCCCTACGATTAGTAGCCAAATACACAATGCATTCCCCTAGGCCCATATAGGTGAAGTGTCATGTAGTCGACGTTCACATGACACCACTAGAAGAACTACATCACAACTTAAATAACAATCTATTGAATCTTTCTCAACGCAAATCCACTACTAACAACAAGACTACTCCCATGTCCTCAAGAACAAAACGAACTACTCACAAGACATCATATGGATCGTGATCAGAGATGGAATAATGATGTATAACAATCTGAACATAAACAATAATTCAATGGTTCACTCAATAGAATCAACTACAAGGAGTAATCAACACCGGGAAAGTTTCCCCTATGAACTAATGCAAGATTCAACCAATTGTTACAACAATATGGAGATGGTGATGGTGGTGGTGATGATGATGATCCCGATGAATTCCAGCTTGATGGTGGTGTTGATGGAGACGATCTTCCCTCTCCGGGAAGGAATTCCCTTGGCAGAAATCTGTCTGCCGGAGAGATCTTTCTCTCTCGGTGTTTTCCGCCCTGCAGAGGCGGCGGAATCTTTCTGTGGTAGCTCCCCTGGTCTTAGGGTTTTGTGGGGATGATATACGCCAGAGGGGAGGGGCTGGAGTGGGCCAGGGTGGCCACACCACCTCCAGGCACGGCCTAGGGCTGCCCGCGCCATGGGGTGGTGTGGGCCCCCTGTGGCCCATCTCCACTCCATCTTCTTGCATCCTTAGTCTTCTGGAAAAATAGGAATTTCCGTATATTTTCCCGGATTTTCTGATCTTCGCGGATTTTGCCTCCAAACATCACCTATTTCATTAGAATCTTGACTGCAGCGGTCCATGCTCCAAAAGTCATCAACCATGCAAAAACAGATGAAATAACATAAGTATCACCTCTCAATATGAAATATATCAATGAATAATAGTGAATTAAGACATAGAATAGTGATGCAAAATGGACGTATCAACTCCCCCCCAAGCTTAGACTTCGCTTGTCCCCAAGCAAAACTGAGCTCAATAAACATGGCCTCGGGTTTATGGAGTGAAGAGTCGATAAAAGAATACGGACAAGAAGCATCACATTCATCAAATACATAGATCATGATAGAAGACAACTCACTATTATATAACTCAACTTGTACTAAGTAAAGGAAACATAATAAAGATACATAAAGTGAAATATAATTGGTAATGGCAAACTTATCTCTTGGTCGAAGAATAGTTGATAATTTGCTAGAGTTCACAAATAGCTGGTTTTCAATGAAAGCTTTCAAAGTAGTAAACATCAAGATAAGAGCAATGTGCAAAACAAGGAACATAAGAAACATGAATGAATAAATCATCATATGAATGAATGAAACACAACAACCCAAAATACTTGCTGAGATGGAAGGGAGTAGGTTTACTGACTAAACTAAGAAGTAAAAAGAAAGGGCCCTTCATAGAGGCAAGCAGGGATTGCAAGTCTCATAAAGAGCTCCCAAAAATTATGATACTAACTAGCTTTCAGCTCTCATTGCCCCTATCATAGGCATCTTTTGGTGGTTAAGGTTAAAGTGACACAACTAAGAGGATATGCTTGACAAGTTATAAATTGAAGTCCCATGCCCCTTACTTATGAGTACCGATCCTCATGCTACTCAACTTAGTCACGAGCAAGCTCTTGTCATTGTAAATACATGCGTATCATTGAGAACCGCCAACGGGGTACCCCTTGCATATGACACAAGAGCTATCCCATAATCAAAATGACAAGGCAAGCAGATAGTGAGCATCTCAACGATATTTTTATTTGCTATTTGCATAGGTTTTTATTGAGGATGCTTCATAGAATGCTCACTATAGTTATGATGCAAGTTTCCACCATGATTAGGCATGGCTTAGGCTAGCGGCCTAGGCGTTTCTCTAACACACATATAAACTCCATGATCTTACAAGTTCCACTTTTATTTCACACCGCCGGTATCCATCAGCAAAAGAACATGCTATCAACTAGGTACAAAGTACAAAATGAAGTGTTAAAAGCGGTCCCCATGATACATGGTTTGGCTAACTTCAACTCATAAAGCGCAAGCATATACGCAACAAAGAAGGACCCAATGGTTCAAGTTTATTAAATGCAAGAAAGTAAAGTGTGCCATCAAGTTCGTGAGAGCTTTAATCACTATTTTTCACATAACAAGTTTAATTTGGGAGGTAGATAAAACAAGAATTTACTTGGAATAGCAATAATGCTACTAGGTAGGTATGGTGGACACAAATGGCAAAGGTTTTGGTTTTGAGGAGTGGATGCACGAGAAGAATTCCCTCTCAGTACAGGTTTTTGGCTAACAAGGCTGGGTAGCAAGTACAAGAGTTGAAGGAAACAAACAAAACATACAAGCGATAAAAACAAACATGCAATCTTCCTTGGAAGCACAAAAGATCTTAATTAGAGAATACTAGACTTATGAGCAAATCAAGAAAGATGGTGAAATTATTTTTCTCTAGAGTACTTCTATCTTTTGTTTCAACTCTCAAAAATAGTGTGCTACTGACCGAGCCAGGTTTGCCAAAACCAACTAAATTAACTCAATGATCCCAAAGTGATACCAATACTAACAACAAGATCAATCATATAACCACGAACTGAAAACTAATATAAGCTATGCACAAGAGTGAATGATAGAACTTCTCATTAATAATCCATAACAGAAACTCACACCAAGGGATACATATCTAACGAGAGAGGGGACACTTCCCTAATGCAAACCATACTACATAATAACTCCTCTATTCATGATATGACTCTACTAATAAGGTAAAAAAGATAGGCGATAGTGATGTGATACCGCGGCACTCCCCCAAGATTGGAACAAACCAAGGGGATGCCAAACCTGATGACGAATTACTCATTTGGTTGTGGTGGTATCCTCTCATCTTCGTCCGTCTTCTAGGGTAAAGGCTTCCCATCAACAAAGACATCGTGGTTTCCAACATCCTGAAACTTGCAGCAGCACTTATGCGTTTAAACCTAGCCTCATACTCACAGTTTTGATTTTGAACGTCATAGAACTGTGCCTGCAGTTCGTTGGTTGTTTGGCAGAGTGAGAGGACTTCGTCTTTGAGTTCAGCAGTCTCCTTTTGGTGCTCGGTGATGAGTTCGGAACAAATCTTATGGATGATATCCACTTCGCGCTCCGCCATCTTCTTGTACCTAAAGACTTCTTGCTCCTGTGCTTCCATCCTGTCCTCCAGACTTCCTTCACCTTTAGGGCCTTGAACCTCTTTACTCCAGACCTCCCCATCTTCGAGCAACAACTCCTTGGGATGAATCTTCAACTCTCTCATGTATGGGTTGATGATATATTCTAAGGAATCTCCCTCGGCTGATCCAGTGGAAGACATTGTGGCTCCAAATCTGGGATTCTACCTGGCAGAAACAGATCGAAACAAAAACACGACGAAAACACGATATACGAACCTCGGGAGATCCGGGGGATTATATATTACAAAGTTTCATGACGAAAGGAAGGAACTGGGAGAAAATGAGTCGGAGGCGGAGTTTGGGGTCGCCTCACCACCTGGTGGCGCGGCCAGGGGTGGGCCCGCGCCACGGGGTGGTGTGGGCTACCCCGGCTCCGGTTCCGTCCCTTTTTCGTTTCGTAACTTTCCTTATCAACTGAAAACTGCAAAAATATAGTTGTATTGTATTTTCGCGGAACTTTTCTTACCAGAACTGTTACCTATTTGAAAACAGACTCTGCAGGTCTCTGAATTTGGTCCTCGATGAATTTCTCCGGAGTTACAACTTGAAAGGCATCAACATCTTCATTGTAAGAATCTCTAGCAATATAGTGTTTGAGTCGTTGTCCATTCACTACTTGTGTAGTATTATCTTTTAGAGAAGAAATTTGTATTGCTCCTGAACGGTATACTTCTTCAATGATGAAAGGTCCTTCCGATTTTGATAGTAGCTTACCTACAAAAAATCTGAGACGAGACCTATACAATAGAACTTTCTCACCAACATGAAATTCTCTCTTAAGTATTCGCTTGTCATGCCATCTTTTAACTTTTTTCCTTAAAGAGCCTAGCATTCTCATAGGCTTCACTCCTCCATTCATCTAAAGAACTTAAGTCAAATAATATTTTCTCACCAGCGAGCTTACAATCTCTATTTAGTTCTTTCACTGCCCAGTAAGCTTTGTGTTCTAATTCTAAGGGTAGGTGGCAAGCTTTCCCATAAACAATTTTATAAGGAGACATTCCCATAGGATTTTTGTAAGCAGTTCTATAAGCCCATAAAGCATCATTCAACTTCTTAGCCTAGTTTTTTCTAGACCTATTAACAGTCTTTTGCAAGATAGATTTAATTTCTCTATTTGATAACTCTACTTGCCCGCTAGTTTGGAGGTGATAAGCTGAAGCAATTCTATGATTAACATCATATTTAGCAAGGGTCTTCCTAAAACCACCATGGATGAAATGAGAACCCCCATCAGTCATGAGGTACCTAGGCACCCCAAACCTAGGAAAGATAATATCCTTAAGCATTTTTAGAGAAGTCTCCCCGTCAGCACTCTTTGTAGGAATGGCTTCTACCCACTTAGTAACATAATCAACGGCAACAAGAATATGAGTGTAGCCTTTCGAAGGAGGGAAAGGACCCATAAAGTCAAATCCCCAACAATCAAAAGGTTCAATAACTAGAGAATAGTTCATAGGCATTTCATTGCGTCTAGAAATATTACCAACACGCTGACATTCATCACAAGATAAAACAAATTTTCTTGCATCTTTAAAAAGGGTAGGCCAGTAGAAACCTGATTGTAGTACCTTTTGTGCAGTTCTATCTCCTGCATGATGTCCTCCATAGGCACTACCATGACATTTATGCAATATATCCTTTTGTTCATATTCTGGAACACATCTTTGCATAATACCATCCACTCCTTCTTTGTATAAGTGTGGGTCATCCCAAAATAATGCCTCAAATCATAAAAGAACTTTCTTCTTTGCTGAGCTATAAAATTTGGAGGCAAATACTTGGAGACAATAAAGTCAGCATAATCAGCATACCAAGGGCTTCCTCGCGAGCTCACCCCTACTGCAGCTAACTGTTCATTTGGGAAACTATCATTAATAGGCATAGGGTCAAGAGAGATGTTTTCCAACCGAGATAAATTATCAGCTACAGCGTTTTCAGCACCCTTCCTATCTACTATATGTAGATCAAACTCTTGTAAAAGCAGTACCCATCTAATAAGCCTAGGCTTAGCGTCCTTCTTTGTCATAAGATATTTAATAGAAGCATGATCAGTATGAATGGTTACTTTTGAGTCCACAATATAGGGCCTAAACTTATCACATGCAAAAAAACAGCTAGAAATTCCTTTTCAATAGTGGCATAATTCCTTTGAGCAGCGTCTAGTGTCTTACTAGCATAATGGATAACGTTTAACTTTTTATCAATACGTTGCCCAAGGACAGCCCCTACAGCAAAATCACTAGCATCACACATTATTTCAAAGGGTAAACTCCAATCAGGTGGTTGAACAATAGGGGCTGTAGTTAAAGCCTTCTTAAGAGTCTCAAAAGCTTCCCTACAATCATCATCAAAAACGAAGGGTACATATTTTTGAAGAAGATTAGTGAGAGGTTTTGATATCCTAGAGAAGTCTTTAATAAACCTCCTATAGAAACTAGCATGACCAAGGATACTACGAATACCTTTGATGTCTCTTGGACAGGGCATCTTCTCAATTGCCTCAATCTTAGCTCTATCAACTTGTATGCCTTTTTCAGAAACTTTACGCCCAAGAACAATCCCTTCATTAACCATGAAGTGGCATTTCTCCTAATTAAGAACAAGATTAGTTTCTTCACATCTCTACAAAACTTTATCAAGGTTGTGCAGATAGCAGACATGCACCTTTGGAAAGTAGCAGGAGCATTACATAAACCAAAATACATACGTCTATAGGCATAAGTTCCATAAGGGCAAGTAAAAGTAGTTTTTTCTTGATCTTGTTGTTTAACAACAATTTGAGAGAAACCAGAATAACCATCAAGAAAACAAAAATGGGTCTTTTTAGACAACCTTTCTAGCATTTGATCAATAAAAGGAAGCGGGTAGTGATCTTTCTTAGTAACTTTATTGACTTTCCTAAAATTGATGCACATCCTATAGCCTACCACTATTCTTTGAGGAATAAGCTCATCATTATCATTAGGGACAATGGTAATACCTACCTTTTTAGGAACACAATGAACAGGACTAACCCATTCACTATCAGCAATAGGGTAAATAATACCAGCATCAAGGAGTTTCAATACCTCATTCCTTACCACTTCCTTCATCCTGGGATTTAAACGTCGTTGGTGCTACACTACTGGCTTCACATCTGGTTCTATGTTGATAGAATGCTGACATATAGTAGGTGAAATCCCTTTTAAATAACCAGAGTATAGCCCATAGCTCCTTGATGCTTCCTCAAAACTTCCAATAACCTTTCTTCTTCCTTCCCTGAAAGTTTAGCACTAATAATAACAGGATATATCTTTTTATCATCAATATAAGCATATTTAAGATCATCAGGGAGAGGTTTTAGATCAAAAACCGGATCCTTTTTAGGTGGCATTGTGGTACCCAAGTGTTCTACAGGCAAGTTGTGCTTAAGCATCATAGGTTGACCACGAAGAATCCTGTCAATCTCATTCCTTTCTTCCATGAAGATTTCACTTTCATGATCTTCCATAAATTGCTGCAAAGCATTGTTAGGAGCAAGAGAAATAGAAGCAAGTTGTTCAACCCTAAAATCCTCATTATGGGTTTCCTCTTCGCAAGGTTTTTAGCAAATTTCGAAAAATTAAACTCATAAGATTCCCCATCAAACTTAGTCAAGATTTTCTCCCTCTTGCAATCAATAATAGCTCCACAAGTACTCAAGAAAGGTCTACCAAAAATGATAGGGTAGGTTTTACTAGCAGCCAAACCAAGTACTAGAAAATCAGCAGGGTACTTAATTTTACCACAAAGAACTTCCACGTCTCGTACAATACCAATTGGAGAGATGATCTCTCTATTAGCAAGGTGAATAACCACATCAATATCTTCCAACTCGCAAGGACTGATTTCATGCATAATTTCTCTGTAAAGCTCATAAGGAATAGCATTGGAACTTGCACCAATATCACATAAACCATAGTAGCAATGATCACCAATTCTAACAGAAAGCACAGGAACACTAGCCTTTTTAGTTCTATTGGGGTGTGAAACAATATTAGAAGCATCCTCACGAAAGACTATGTGCCCATCTTCTACGCTTTTAGTGACAAGGTCTTTCACAATTGCTACCACAGGTTCAATGTTTATTTGTTCATCAGGTTTTACAGTTCTTTTCTCACTTTTGGTGATTACATTAGTTATCATAGGATGGTCCTTTACCTTTTCGGGGAAGGGAATCTTCTCGATATAAGGTTCGGGTAAGATGGAGTCAATAATGCAATACTCAACGCTTCCAATGGGAGCATAGTCAACAATATCTTTGTAAGGTGCATGGTATTTGTTCCATCCCCTTTTTGGAATTTCGATATAGGAAGCAAAAGCTCTAAAGCAATTCGTAATAACTTGCAAACCAAGTCCATAAATATTGCTAATATTTTGAAAGTCATCAGTTCTCATAAAAGATTCAATGCATTCATAATCATAATTTATACCTGACTTTCTACCTTTGTCATTCTCCCAAGCTTCAACATTGTCTTGAATACGATCTAGAAGGTCCCATTTAGCTTCTTCTTCATTGCGAGTGAATGATCCAGCACAAGAAGCATCCAATAAATCTTTATCATGTAGAGGGAGCCTTGCATAAAAGTTGTTGATAATAATATTGTTGGGGAGCTCATGAATGGGACATTTGAGCATTAGTAACTTCAATCTCCCCCAAGCTTGAGCTGTACTCTCTCCATCAAGAGGCCAAAAGTTGTATATTTGATTCCGATCTTTATGAATCTCACTAGGAGGATAAAACTGTGAATAGAAGAGAGGCACTATTTCCTCCGATTCCAGAGCTTGACCATTCTTCAGCAACTTATACCATTCCTCAGCTCTTCCTTTTAGTGATAATGAGAATAACTTCTTCTTAACTTGATCTGTAGTAATACCCGCACACTTGAACAACCCGCATAATTCGTGTATAAAGAGTACATGATCACCGGGATGGACAATTCCATCCCCAACATAGTAGTTATCCATAACACGATCAATAATTCTTGTAGGTATTTTGAAAACATCATTCTCAGCAGGTGGTGGCTTATCTACTACCTTAGCAGTGGTAGTAGCATTACCAAATAAGAAACTCAGCGAATTATCCATAACGAAAATAAAGCAACTAATAGTAGTAAACAATACTCACAGTAGAAGTTTCCTTTACCAGTTCCACTCTCCAATAGCGCTTCACTCCCCGGCAACGGCACCAGAAAATAGTCTTGATGACCCACAAGTATAGGGGGTGTATCGTAGTATTTTCGATAAGTAAGAGTGTCGAACCCAATGAGGAGAAGAAGGTGCTGGCTAGTGGTAAGGATCAGGAATTCTCTGCAAATACTTAGCAAATGGATTTTTAGGGGTTTTTGATATAGCAAGTAAACAAAGTACGAGTAAATAAAAGAAAGTAGGAATAAATGCAGGAAGTGGCCCAATCCTTTATGCAGCAAAGGACAAGCCGCTTGTATTACTTAAGATGACCAAACATTCTCGAGGACACATGGGAAGACTGTCAAGTGCTTTCGCTTCATATAGTTGATTAATGTTCTTTAGCTTGCTAAGTGTTGTGTGGGTGAACCTATGCTAATGTACCGCCCCATCCAAGACTAATACATACTTGTGATTATACCCCTTGCAAACATCCGTAAGTACAAGAAAGTAATTAAGGTAGAAACCTAACCACAGCTTTAAACTCTAAGACCCTTATGTCCCTTGTGCAATGGTTTTCTAACGGGGGTTCAGGTTTCTGTCACTCCGGCAACCCCTACGATTAGTAGCCAAATACAAAATGCATTCCCGTAGGCCCATATAGGTGAAGTGTCATGTAGTCGACGTTCACATGACACCACTAGAAGAACTACACCACAACTTAAATAACAATCTATTGAATCTTTCTCAACGCAACTCCACTACTAACAACAAGACTTCTCCCATGTCCTTAAGAACAAAACAAACTACTCACAAGACATCATATGGATCATGATCAGAGATGGAATAATGATGTATAACAATCTGAACATAAACAATAATTCAATGGTTCACTCAATAGCATCAACTACAAGGAGTAATCAACACCGAGAAAGTTTCCCCTATGAACTAATGCAAGATTCAACCAATTGTTACAGCAATATGGAGATGGTTATGAGGGTGCTGATGGTGATGATGGTGGTGGTGATGATGATGATGATCCCGATGAAGTCCAGCTTGATGGTGGTGTTGATTGCGATGATCTTCCCTCTCCGGGAAAGAATTCCCCCGGCAGAAATCTGTCTGCCCGAGAGATCTTTCTCTCTCGGTGTTTTCCGCCCCGCAGAGGCGGCATAATCTTTCTGTGGTTGCTCCCCGGGTCTTAGGTTTTCGTGGGGATGATATACGCCAGAGGGGAGAGGCTGGAGTGGGCCAGGAGGGCCACACCACCTCCAGGCGCGGCCTAGGGCTGCCCGCGCCATGGGGTGGTGTGGGCCCCCTGTGGCCCATCTCCACTCCATCTTCTAGCATCCTTAGTCTTCTAGAAAAATACGATTTTCCGTATATTTTCTTGGATTTTCTGACCTTCGTGAATTTTGCCTCCAAACAGCACCTTTTTCATCAAAATCCTGACTGTAGCGGTCCATGCTCCAAAAGTCATCAACCATGCAAAAACAGATGAAATAACATAAGTATCACCTCTCAATATAAAATATATCAATGAATAATAGTGAATTAAGACATAGAATAGTGATGCAAAATGGACGTATCACCATGCAATGAATACTTTGGTGATGCTAGGCATGCGTTCTACTAGAATCTCCCCTCAGCTACCATTAGCGACTATCAATGCATGTTCTAGAGGTTTTTAGGCCTCCGATTTTAGAGGCGGGTGATGTCACGTAATAATGGCCGAGACTATTGCTTCCACAGAGTGTAACAATGGAACCGGGAAATGGGGGTGTTTTTGGACGTGTGAGCGTCTCGGTAACATGATCCGCCATGATCTCTGAGTGATAACATGGAAAGAAAGGTTGTTAAAAAAAATTACCTTCGACGGGTGACCTTTTGACCTGCTACTTCTAGCCCCCAGCATTTGGGTTGCGAAGCGAAAGGCGGGGTCGACCGGACATCCTTTGTTAGAGCTTTTTGCAAAAAGTACACAGAGGGGATGATTTCCTTTAAGCTACTTTTCTCCTGTTTCCTCTATATTACATCCGGGCGTATTCCCCCCATGGAGGCCCCTCAGGTGTACAACTTCCATAGTAGTGTGACGTTCCATGTGTTGGAGTAGGCTACTCTGTCCTGTTCTATAAGGTAGGCCCCAGGTAGGGGGTTTCCTATGATCCGGTAAGGTCCTTCCCACTTTGGGCTGAGCTTATTCTCGCACGCATTGGTCTATATCATTCGCAGGACCAGGTCTCTGACCTGTAAGGTCCTTCTTCAGACATTCTTCTCATTGTACTTCAGAGTGATTGTTGATACCTGGCGGCCCGAATGTGGGCTACCTCCCTTGTTTCCTCGATGAGGTTTAGGTCATCTACCTGATGCTTCTCCTAATCGTAGACAACGAAGAAGGGTGTTTCTCGTGTAGCCCTGCTTGTGAAGTCCTGACATACCCTAAGACGGTGGGTATCTCCATTACCCATGTTCTCCCGGCATTGTGGAGTCTATCATCCATTCTTCTCATGATCCCCTAGAGGACCAGTACGTTCGCCCTTTCGACCTATCCGTTGGAATACATATGGGCGATTGATGCAAAGCATAGAAGTGTCTCGTATTCTTCATAGAAGTCGAAAAATGCTTGGCTGGCAAACTGGCCCCCATTATCTGTGATGATCCTTCTTGGTACTCCGAAATGCATGAAGATGTTTCTCAGGATGAAGCTAGTGCCTCTGGCCGCTGTGATGGTGGTCAAGGGTTCTGCCTCGATCCACTTGGTGAACATGTCAATCATGACCACGAGGTGGGTGTAGCCCCTGGGTTCCCTAGGGAAAGGACCCAGGAGGTCTAGCCCCCAAGTCACGAACAACCACGCTAGCAGTATCACTACAAAAATACCCCCATACCCAACGGATTTTTGGGGCGGCAGAAGCGAAAAGTACCCGCAATAGTTGCATGCATGGTGGATCGGCAGTTGATGCACCATTTTGTCGCGGCGGCCACTTATATGTTGTGGCACACTAGATACCGGCGAATTATAGTGTCGTGGTATGTGATTGGCAAGCACGACGCCACCGAATGCCGCGGTAGCTCGATGGAGGTTGTTACGATTGTATTTTGGATGGTAAGCACCATGTTGACTGGACAACTGCATCACACTAACTGGTGACACCCACCACTAACAAGCTATTGCCTATTAGACTCAGTTGTTTACATTTTTTATCATAGACCTGAAATGAATGTTTTCCTTTTCCTTTCCCACAATTTTTATTTTTTTAGGGATCCTCTCCCAGAACTAAAGCAAGACCGTCCGCCTCCTCCAATCTTTCTCGTCTTTTTGTTTTTAGATTAGATTACTCTAATCCTTCTCGTGTGTGGCTACATGAAGAAGGAAAGTGTTATGCAGTTTCTTTATGGGGCCTTGCGAGTGCGGCCCAAAAAGATGGATACATGGATCGTACTTGCTCAAATGATCCAGAATTTCTACTCCTGTAATGTCCTGAGATTTATTCACCTAAATTAAGTATTATTAGAGTGAGTGAGTGTGCATTAATGTATCTTAGGCATATACAATGTGGGGGAATTTTGACCATTAAAATAAGAAGTGAGTTGATAGATTCTATCGAGAGATGAATATGTATTAAAAATAATTGCTTGATTTTGTGCATAGTTGCATGGTACATTGGGCCATGTGAAAAATTGTAAACGATTGCTAATTGAAGCATTTCTTGCTAGAATGTATTGTTGTTTGAAACAACACTTGATCTTATGATCAAAAGGTTGATTGATTAAAACCTATTACTTATGTTTGAAGATTCGACATGAATTCTCTTGTATTTTGGCTAATCCAAGCACAATTCATAATATATATATACAAAATGCATAAGCATCAGCAAACATTCAATATACTCATAATTTAACCTTTGGAAGCCTAGCTTTCAAAGCAATAGTTACATAATCAATAATAATTCAAACTTTAAAAGGTAAACTTCCAAAGCAACCAATAAATATACATCAGATCACTTACAAAATAATATTATAAACCCAAATAGAAATACCAATCTATCAAAGAACAATACAATCCAAGCTCCAACTACAAATCCAAATCTTACAAGGTTCTTTACCAATTAAAATAAAATCAGATTACAAATCAAGAAATATAAAATCCTAAACTAAAATTAGCTTGGAAGAATCTTGTGCTTCTCTCATCTCGTCATCTTGTATCTTCTTATATTCTTCTTTCTTTCTTATCACCTGCAAATTAACAAGCAAAACTTAGTATGGGGGCAAATTTTTTTCCTTAGGCATCAATTAGGAAATCAACCAAATCATCTATCTACTAGAACCAAAATAAACCTTTGTGCACTCAAGTTCTACTTACAACTAGTGGTGGAATATGTGGAATAGTGGCTAAAAATTAGCTGAATTAAATAGCAGCTATGGTAACCCAAATTTTATCTTGTCCAAATGGACAAACTAAAGTAATTGAACAACTTAGGACTCTAACTAATAAACATCCCACTAAATAAAATAATCAAACTCCAATATCTATACTAAACAGCCCCAATTCCATCTTGTCCAAGTTCCAAGCCTAAACCAACGGTTGATCAACAAACCCTCATAGAAATTATTTGACCAAAGGAAAATCTAAAATACCAAGTTAGCAAACAACAGAAAAATCCATCTTGTTCAAGTGGAAATTAGAAACCTATAACTATTATAGGATATACTACTAACTAATCCACCAAGGGAAATTACCTCAAGCTTTGTTCTTGAGAAAGTCAAGATCTCTAAAAAATTGAAAGATCACTATATCAAATTCTAATCCAATCAAAATCTTGCATAACAACTACTAGTAAGCTTCATCCAATTACAACCCTAAGAGGAGGAAGCAAAACTTTAGCAGAAATAAAATTTATTTCTTATTGTCATTGTCCAAATTGTCTAGGGACTAGAAACACAACAAGACAAATCCTTATTGTCACTATCCAAGCCAAGCTAGCAAACAAACTTTGCTACTTGTCCCAATTTAAACTAAAGTTAAATAAGTATGGGCTTGACCACCTAAAGTGACCATGCCACCTCCACATAAAACAAGCTACAAAGACGGTTGCACGCTTTTCCAAGAAGCTTACTCACCTAAATGCATGGATGTGGTGTCAACACCACATGTATCATAGATCACTATAAATAGAGGTGCACAACCCACCCCATATCTCAAAACTCACCACTCTTGTTAATACCAAAAACACACACTTGAGAGTTAGAGAGAGATATGAGAGAGAGAAAGCTAGGAAGGAGAGGAGCAAGGAGGAAGAACACCTGACGAAGAGCTATAGCTAGAGGAAGAAGAAGGATCTTCTCTACACAGATTTTTGTCTAGATCTTTAGGAATAGTAGCAAAATAGTAGCAGCAGTAGTAACTAGATAAATAGGATTAGAAAGAGAGGAGAGTGGGGGAAATTAGTAATCTAATAGATAAAATTCTGCCAGCCACATCTGTTGTCCAAAAACACACTTTAGAACACATCTACACACTCCAAATATATCTAAAAGTAATCCCTAGATCATATATTTGATCTAAAAAACCTTCTATGCTATCCAATGATCTTGTGATTATCAAGAGCATCAAGAAAACCTCAAGAACATTAAAAAACAAGAACACACTAAGAAGATAAAATCACAACAAACAAATTCACTTTACTACTCAAAATAATAACAAGAACATCTGGGAATTGTATAACCAGATAAAAAATGCAATCAAACATCTACTTATACATACCTACACTACAGCACCACACGTACACACTAATTCATTGATAATTGAGTGGATCATATACATCTTATGATGTATAGGATCAATCTACTTCAATAAAACATGTTCCATTTCATCTTAACCATATAAACGACTAAATAAGGATTCTTGGATGACTAATCATCCAAACGTGAGCATCCCTAATAAAACATATACAAATAAACCTTGGAATGGATTACCATATTGCCTAATAAAACATTTGTTCATACAAATTTTAATCCTAGTCATTAGAATTAAGCAAACAACCAGGAACAAATCTTGGATAGGAATAAACAAACACTAACCAGATCATATTCCAATTGATGGAATTACAACACTAGATTCATTGTAACACAATAATTAAAAGCATGACCTGGGTACTTAATCCACAACAACACCAAAACATGATAAACATCACATGAACCCTAATCAAACCATCTAATTATCAAACCTCAATTAATAGCATCACATCTTATCCTACTGGAAACCGCCCCAAATCCTAAATCTTAAACCTAGAACATTAACCAGGAACCTATCTAGGAATTCAACCAGTACCTGAATATGAAATAGAAACTGAACTCAATAAATTAAAGTAGCAAACATATGGTCAGAGACCAACACGACAGCCCTAAACCTAGTCTAGCTAGAACCTTAGTACGATGGATGGTCACATAGTATCATACCTGAGCTATAGTAGCGTAGTTGAGGTAATCACTATAGTCGGAGTTGAGGAAGAAGGAGGGCGGCCGCAGCCTACCATCTAGAATTGCTAGGCAGTAGCAGCAATAGAAGGGGACATGGGTGAGCTAGGGCTCTTCGTGTCGGAGTAGTGGTTAGAGGTTGTATAGAAGGCCAGACGTGGCACCATGGAACCGAACCTAACCCTAGTCGGGCAAGGGTTTGTTGTAGAGGTGCGTGGGGGCACGATTGGAGGCCGAGGTGATGGGGAAGGAGTAGAGAGGGGGTGGCGGAGCAACAATGGTGCAGGGCCTAGCTAGCGGCAGCAACGACAGTTGTAAGCAGCGGTGGCAGATGGTGGTCGTGCATGAGCGTGGTGAATCGCTAGAGGGCGATGCGTGCATGCTTGTGTGTTGTGTAGGGGAATAAGGAGATTGTGACAAGGAGAGGATGGGTCGAGTCGGGTCGGGGTAGGAATCTGGTACGGCTGGACTAGGTGGGCCGGTCCACTAGGGACCATTGGGCAAGGCCCATTAGGCATGAGCCTCTATGTTTTTGGTAATTCTTTTTCTCTTTTCTTTAAACCTCAAATGAAAATAACCCCCAATTTCCTAATAAATCCCAAAATCCAATAAAAACAATAACCAACAATAAAAAGTACTTCTACAAGTTATTAAAATAAAATAAACAATAATAAAATAATATTTTATTATAAAACTTTCGGAACACAAAGATAACTTAATAAAGACTTAAAAACTTTAAAAATCAACTAAATACCTTGTAAATCCTAAAAATATATAATAACCATTAAAAATAAGAAACTAATAGTAACAATATTTAAAACTTAAAACAAAAGGGAATAATATTACAAATTGAAAATTACTTAAATAAAACCAAGAATTGAAATTCTATAACAAAAAGTATAAATAAAATATGAAATGATCTAGAAAATTAATTTAAAATGATATTTTACAACCACTATTCAGAATTTTAATGAATTTTTCATTTAACTTTAAAGAACTTAATAAAGAAAATCAAGACCTATATATTTAATAATAAGAAAATTCCCTAAAACACAAATATACTTTTATTGAATGAAGTAAAATGAGGAAATTGCTTGAACGTAATAAACCTTCTCAAACCAATAAGAATACAATCAAATACAAAACAATAATTCAACCAACCATTGAAATAAACACATTTAAACAACTCAAACCAAATCAAATTGTTTATCCATGGATGCAAAACCGTTTTGGATTTTCCTTGTTTAAATTTTTACGAATGAATCTTGAATGAACGCTCACAAGTGAATGTTAAATTGATTGTGTTGATTGAAATATCTATCATTGTTTGATTATGTGAATTCCACTTATGTTGAATTATTATTCCATTCACCCAGATTCCCTATTTAGCCATTTCACCATTGATCACACCTTGACCATGGTATACCCCAAAGATGTACCATTATGAACATGATTCCAAGAATCATAATCCATCACACTTACTTATACATTGATCAAGGTGCCATCACTTCATAACCATATCATCTTAAAGGATAAACTCCATCCATTTGACACCTAAATCCATATAAGTTATACCCAAGGTATATAAATGACTCTACACCATCAAAACACTTCATTTCCTACTTGTTAACCAAGTGTAACACTACACTTGTGAAAAATCCTTTTAAACCCTGCCATCTTAATACCCAAATCCTATATCACTAAGTGATATCAACCAATATCTATCCTTTGTTCCAAGAGTGTTATTAGAATATGTTATACTTTTAAGATGATACTTCATTAGTCACTGTATTAATATTAGAAGTAACATAATGGGGAAGGAAACGATAGTTTATTCAATAGCCATATCATGCATATTGACACTTTTTAAACATTAGTCCTTACCGGACTGATGATACTATTCTTGCATCTGGGTCTTTGACGATAGAAGGCACTGATTGCATAACTTGCAATCAGAAGGAAAGTTCGCTCTTGCATTTCCTTGTGAGACCAAACTTGAAATATTCATTGCAAGGGAATTCTTACAAGTCTATTGACTTATTTTAGAAAGTTTTTTCAAAACCTTATCACCTACATCAAATGCAAAAACTATTTTTATAATAAATATATATGAAGTATGGATTAATGGCTCAGGGTAGTCGGATAATCTAAAATGGTGGCAATGGAATCATGGTTAAGAGACATGGTTGGGAAGCCATGTGGTAGATATTCCATTGTACCTAGAAAGCTAGGACTTAACAACCAATGTAGTCAGTGATTTTTGCGCCGTATAATACCGTGCTAACCACATATCCTAGAATGGGATGGTCAAGTCAACTAGATCTTCCTCCTTTTGTTTTTCCTTGTATATTCAGTTGGACTGACTCTAGAGAGGAGATTAGGGGTGGGGTCCCATGACGTCACTATCCCGTGTTTCAAGATAACGGCTGGGTATATTAGAAGGGATGGTAATTGGGTGTAGGTCTATTGACCGAAACCTGTTAGAATGGGTGGGTAGCGCGGTCATGGAGAAGGATAGTGATTGGCTAGCTTTTATACTAGGACTCATACCTATGGAAGTGTGAACAGGGATATAATCCTGGACGAGCAACAAAGCCAAAAACGTTTGTGGGTAAAGTTGAGCACCTCTCGAGAGTGTATAAATGTGTCATGATACTCCTTGTTCTGGGAAAGAACTACGAACACCGTATGGAAAGGAACTCCATGAAGTTCTGTTCAACCCGTGAAGAATGACATACATAGAATTTTATAAACTAAAACTTACCTTTTCTAAAAACTCGATTCCAATGCCTTTTTGTCGACAGAACGAACATCCTCCATTCTTTCAGTACCTGGAGTAGTATAAGCCCTAGGATCTTGGATCCACGGCAGTAGAGATAGAGCATCAAACAACCACATAGTTAGAACTTGTTGAGTACGCTCGTACTCAATCTATCCTCCTTGCCCTTGCTTAGGTATTAAAGTCAATGACGGTACTACAAACATGCTACTAGAAGACTCAGGAGGCATCTACATGAAGTAAGAGTTAACTCAACAAAGTCAATGGAACCAGTTACTCCATGTAGTGATGGAAGACATAAAATAAAAGTAGATAGGGACCGACTCCCGAGAATAGGGACCATACCCTTAGAAGTTGCTGATAGAGAAAATAGATAACCTTTAGATGACGATATATGACTAGAGGTAGATCTAGTGCTAGACTATACGACAAGCTATTTCCTATGGATTTTGGCCTGAACAGGAACTTACCTGGCAAGCTCATTGTGTCATGGAAGTTCCGAGGATCTTCTATGAGGATCTGTGATATGAATATATAGTTATACCTTAGACCTACGATGTTTCCATTGTACTACTCTGGTAGGTGTAATATTTGTGGAATGGTGTTCTATGAGTATTATGCTAATGAACAACATTGACAACATTTACTGGAGCGCAAGGTCACCACAACTCCCCACTGCCTATTCTATATAATATAGAGGAACCCTAGCAACTAATCCCATTATCAGTCACCACCTCACACAGACACCTCCAACTCAAAAACTCCACGCACAACATATCAACTGGGCAACGCATTATCTAGCAAGGTTGTACCATCGTAGATCTTGTGCGTCCATTGGCTCACTGATTCTTGTGTGGCTCAGCCGCGCCGGATCTTGCTCGGTCCCACTACGCCAGATATTGCGTGGTCCCGCCATTGGCTTGTCTGATCCGCATGTTTGGTACTTATCCTATGTACACATCTTTGTTGGCTTGCTTTTTAGATCAGCTTCTTTGCTCTTTATCCTCTTAACCATCTTTATTGTTCTTCTTTCATTCCAAGCAAAGGTACTAGCATATGGTGTGTACTCAAAAGTCAGACCCCTTTTGATGATGTTGGCAAGTATAGACTTTTTAGCGTCGACATGATGTTGAAGTTGATCGAAATAGAGAGGTACTCAAGAATTCTAGGATTAAATAGGGTTTTTCTCCTAATTAGGTGTAGTTTTAGGTTTCAGAGGTAGATCTGCTGAATAGAGAGGGGCTCAAGACCTACTTTACAGCAGATGCTACCTCTAATCATTTAATCATTAGAGGTGGGCTCAAATCGAGTGTAATATGATATGATGTAATGAATATTTTATATATGAATAAACTATAATGTTCGAATTGTAGTGAGATTAGCAACGTAAGTCAGTTATTGTTAATGTAATTAACTTTGAGTGATGTTGGATGGTGTAACATGGAAAATAATGCATGGTTACGCGGTGCTAACTTTCTGCCGTCTTCTATAATGTAGCATGTGCTTCCTATGCTGTGCCGCAGAAGCGCTAGCTCAGCGAATCACATTGTGCCGAGCCAAAAAATAAGCCACCATTTCAGAATTATGGACGCAGTTATCTCTGATGGCTTTTTTTGCCGGGCCAGCGCGAAAACGGCGACTAAGGCAGTGTCTTGGCGTCTATAAGCGTCAGCGCCCGATCTTCATGTTGTAGTGTATTGTCTGTTGGGACTAAGCAGGCTTGTGGATCTTCCATGCGTGAAACTAGCATGACTGGCATTCCTTGACTAGGTCGCTAGCGTCCTGACACATTGTGGGCTAGTAGAAACCTTGCCTGAAGCCCTTCCCCACGATGGTGTGGAACGAGGAATATGAGCCTCACAATCCACCATGTATATCTTCAAGAAGGGATCACACTCGTTCCATGGTAATGCACTGGTTGAGTACTCCGAGCGCTACTTTCTTGTGGAGTTTGCCCTCGATGAGCGTGAACCTTGTAGCCAGTCGGGCGATCTTTTCAGCCTCTTCCTGCTCATGAGGTAGCTAGTTGTTCTCCAAGTAGAGCATTAGAGGACCCATCTAGGTGTCATATCTGGGCAAGGGTTGCACGACACAGGGACTATCCCCCTAGCGTATCTCCCCTTATTATGGTAGTACTATTAGCGGGCCCCATGAGATAATGTTGCAGGAGCGTGTTCAGCAGGGAACTGTAGTGGTTCTTCCATTTTGGATAGTTCCTTGGCCGCCTGGGACCTGGTTGTTACTGTGACTGTTTCTCTAGTGATTCTATGTGGAGTGTCTGGCGGAAGGTCGGTCAGCTCCATTCCATCTTCCCTGGAGAGGTCTTCCTTGTGTTCTACACATGGCTAGGATAGTCTCTTGACAAATACTCTAGCATGTCTGGGACCCTTTGAGGATGCCTGTCTTGTGAGTGTGTCTGCCAAATAGTTTTCCCTCCCCGGAATGTAGTGAAACTTGAACCTGTTGAAGTGGGATTTGACCTTGCGAACCTCTTGAAGGTATAGCACCATGGTGTCATCTATGGTTGTCATCGGATTGATGACAAGTATGGCATGAGGGAGTCCTTGGAGTGTCAGAAGATGTGGGCTGGGAAACATGCAGTCTTCCGGGACGGTGAGCACACAAACATACGAAGGTTTGAATCCTCTTGCGGTGGACAAATCCTACTCCTGCTAGCAATCCATTAATACGGTAGAGCCGGAAGTACATATTACAAGAGAGGTTTTGCCTCCACGAGTTGAGGTTGTGATTGTCGATGCCCTAAAGGCCTATCCCTAGGACGACTTATATAGTCATCCAGGCCTAGGGTTACAGGAGAGTCCTATCCGACTATGGTACAATGTCGGTTAAATAATACATATTGGACTACAAGTAATAATACATGCCAAGTCGGTAAGTCTTCTGGGCCTTCCGATAGCCGGATGGGCTTCCAATTTCTCTCTCTGATTGGGCCGGCCGTGAAGCATAGCTCTAACCTGGAAGTGGGCCAATCTAGTCAGCGAGTCACAGTGGGTATACCCGGAAGGTATATCCCCAACAGTAGACCCCGTAAGCCTCCAAGATCCATAGTCGGATTTCATCGTCTATCTTGATTCTTCTTCGGCTGTAGAATCTTGAAGGGTTCCTGAAACTCCAAAACAATAGTAGGATCTGAATCTCAAACATGAGTCGGACCTGTCAATATCTCATCATAGTTTTCCCTGCTCAATTTCAAACTGAGTCTGACTTTGGTCTATGACACATCCTAACGTCAGTCAAGGTCTAGTCTTGTGACTTACAAACATTCTGTTAGTGTGACCGTTGGTGGGTCCATAATCTACGGAACTGAGGTGCCGTTTCAATAAATGAGTGGAGCTCGAGGTGGCGTATCCTTCGCAAGGAAGGTGCCCTTCCTGTTCTTTAATGGGTGGCACAATGTTTATGTGTTTACACTAATCTTAGCACAGATGAAGCCTATAAGGGGTAAAAAATCTCCTCATTTGCCTCTTACCTATGCCCTTGCCTTCCTCTTACTTGAGAAAAGATGCGCTCCCATCTCCCTTATCTCTGCCAGCAATCTCACCAGCACTGCCCATCTACGGTCATTTTCTTCGGCGATATTACTGAGGCATCAAGCTCCGGCGAGGCGGCGTCGACTGCGGTAGCGGAGGAGGACAAGGGCCATCGCGGGGTTTTGATCCCTTGTGTCGTGGACGACGAGAAGCTTCACAATGTCGAGGAGGAGAGCCTTCTCCGTGCCGGTGAGTGGAGGAGCGGCTTCGGGGAGCCTCCTCCTTCCCCCCCGCAACGATGAGAGAGTTCACCATGGGACTCATCTAGACCGAGTTTGAACTTTCCACCCTTGGATTTGTTCTCCTAGTTGATTAATCACTACGGCGTGCAACTCCATAATCTTCCTCCCAATTCAATTCTCGAGCTTAGCACCCACATTTCTCTTTGTGAGGGTTATCTTGGTATTAAACCAAGTCTTACTTTCTTCTGGTGCTATTTTAGTACTCGGAAAACCTCTCTCACTGTCGACGGTCCATACAATACCGGAACCCTTAGCCTAGTCCTTAGGAGAGACCGAATCTATCCCAAGGTCATAGCTAGTGAATCAGTGAAGAGGTGGCCATCCACTTTTTTCTATCACAAGGACAAGCCGTATCCTGGCAAGAAGGAAAGCTTGTCAGCTTTCATTGACGGTGCCGCCGCTCCCCAAGAGTCTTGGGACATGGGGGCATCGACTCTTTCTAAAGATTTGATCCGCACCAAGAGGTGGATTGATTTTTTGATGAAGCGCATAGGACTAAGGGGATCCGGTTTATTCCATTGCTGGCTAGCTCGTCGAATTGAACCCTTGCAGCACCATGGGGACCGGCTGATGCATACGGTCACTAAGGACAGGAAGGACAGCTTGAGAGTCAGCCGGAACCCGATTCCCACCAAGGATTATGAGTCTCGGGTCAGGTGGTTGATCAAGGAGCGAATAGATCAAAAGATTCTGATGATCACCCTGGACATGTTCATGTTAGAGAAACCTCTGACCCTAGTAAGTTTTTCGACTGACCCATCCTATACTTGCTTCATTTATATATATATTTCATTTGCAATGCTAAGATAATTCGACTTTCAGCTCGCTGACCTCCCCAAGTCAGAGTTAGCTCCTCTCGAGGGATATCCACCTAAGGATCCAGTTCCTCAAGAGGATGAAGAACTCAAAGTGTTGCCAAAAGCGCTTACCAAGAAATGCAAAGTTCCAGTTGTATCATCTCGCCCTCAAATGATTTCAATTGTCAAAAATTAAGTTCTTCCACCAGACCTTGTATTTTTATTCATATTTTTTCTGGGTTATAGCAATCTTAATACATTACTGTCCAGACCAAAGTCAATTATCAAGGGAAAAGGAAAGGCAAATCCGAGAAAAGTTCTATGCCAGCAGAAGTTAACCATTGTTGCACCCGCTGCTGTGCCTCCGACTCCTACTCCCAACCCATCTCAGTGCTAGAGGATATTCTGTCTCAATGCATTGAGGATGTTGTGACTCAATCTGAAGAGCTAGTGAACATTGGTTCACAACACGAAGTCACTATGGGTGACTCGAAAACTGACAAGGGTGAACCCTCTAAGGGTAATGATCCCTCAGCCAAAGTCTTTGCTGAAAGCCTTTTGAATAATCTGGGTGTAGCCAAACTTGGCCTTACCCAGAAGAGTGCAGATGATATTCGGAAGCTAGCCCACCACTGTTTGGAGACCAGAAATATTACGGCTGAAGAATAAGCTCAAGACGGCTGGAGAATAAGCTCAAGAAGCTGAAGACATGAAGCTTGTTGATCTACTGGAGCAAGTTCGTCTTTGTGACGAGCAAGTTCAACAAATTGCAACACGAGCATTTCGTAAGTCTTTTACTGACTCCTCTTACTCTGTTTATATCATATCCTCTAGCCCCCAAGCATGAAGTTGGATAGAGAATAGAAACCTGAGTTTATGCTTTTAGAGGATGCCAAAGAACAAAGTAGTGTAGCCCCCAAGGCTCGTGCTGAAATTTAACATTGTTAAAATAGCAGCCCGAGTCTTAGTAGCATTTCTGACTCTAGTTATCATTCTGACTTACAGAAAATTTATGGTTACAACCAGTAATTATTAAAGAACAATTGTGACAAGTGGAGAGGTCAAGGATCTCTGTCTTGAAAATGCTCAGTTGAAAGTTGAGAAGGATGATGCCGGAACTAAGTTTTTCGACATTCTCTTCTCGGATTTATGGTTTCAGTCAAATTCAACTAACTTGTACGCCTTACTCAAGGCTTGCTTGCTGAATCTGACAAACTTGTGGAGGAGGGCAAAAACTTCAAAGCTTTAGAATATGAGAAAGTTAGCCTACGCGAGAAACTCAAGAAATTGCAAGAGGATCATGAGTGCGCATCAACAACATCCTTGAGTCGAGCAACCATGCCACCGAAGAACGTGATATGACCATTGCTCACCAAGATAAAGAAATCTCGGATTTAAAAGCTGACTTGGATAGGCAGAAGGATACCACCCATGCTCTTCAGGATAAACTCCGGAGTTTGAGAAAGGAGAAGACCAAAGTAGACGAATCTATCTTTGGTATGTGTTACTGTCATTCCAACTCATTGGTTGGTATTTCCAAATTTTACAGTAAGATCTTTCTAACATTGCTCCTTTTTCAGGGACTCTCAACCTCCTAGATTCATCTTCATCTGAGTGAAACACATGCCGACTTGTCGCAGTAGGAGATTTACTTCTTGATTTCGGCCAATCTATTGAGGGTATTGGCGACACTGTTAATCTCCCTGACTTAGATAAGTTTTCCACCTTTGATTTGTGTGACAAAGTGAAGGATATCCTGCAAATGGTCGAGGATTGGAAGATGGCGTACGCCCGCACAGTGGCACAGAATGCCCTCACAATGGTAATGAGCCACCATGGAAACTTGGAAATCTGGAAAGTTACTAAGGGATATTCGATTGTTGATGAAGCTGGCAAGCTTCAGAATGATCGTGAAATCTAGGATTCATGTGTCGGATATGCTTGCCGTGTAGCCAATGCAACCAACTACGAGAAGCCATTTTTCAATCCCATCGAAGCACCTCCACCCCCCAAGCGAAGATGATGAACTTCCCGATGCTGACTATGAAGAGACAGAGTCCGACATTCCCGTTCGGAAAAAGGACAGGGTGGCCTGGGTGATGGTACTAGCGAGCCAACATATCCTTATCCCGCAACATAAAAATTTGCAAGAAAAACTTTTTATTATTCCTAAACAAGCTTCTGGTGTAATGTCTAAACTTATTCATTTTGTGGTGCTGCTATGTAAGAACTAATTATTTTACTTCTAGCACGCAATATTTTGTTTTGTGCTTGAAAAATACTTAAGCACCTTCTGTTCATACTTATTGTTTATCTGGCTTTCTGCCTCGTCCCTTTCGTGAGCCGACAAACCTTTAGCACGAAAACTTTACCGAGCAACGAAGGTCAATTGCTAAGCCAGTTTAAACCCGGAATCAAAGCCAGCCTCCAGTACCAACAAATCACTACTCGGAAAATACCCGCGCCTAGCAATCAGACCAAAACCAAAGTATAAATAGAAAATGAGACTTGCACCCTTGGGTAGCTTTAATTTAGAATCAGAAATCTAACAAGAACAAACATGACCATAAAGTACATTCAAGTATCCTGGGATTTTTGACTATGACATGATCATTCCGAAATAAGATGGTACTTTAAAAACATCACCGAAAAAACATTGAGGAGACCGATACTTTATTTCACTTTAATCATGTACATTGATATAATTACAAAGAAATAATTTTTAAGAATAAAAGGGGTGTACATTGATATAATTACAAAGATAGACATCTTATCTGGGTCTGTACTGCCTCCAGCTCTCTTCCTTTTCTTCGTAGCAGTTCTTTCTTTTTCCAGCCGCATGTATATTAGGTAGTATGAACCATTGTGCAATACTCTACTAACCATAAAGGACCCTTCCCATATTGGAGAAAGTTTGTGCTTTCTTTTTTTGCACAAGTCGGAGAACTAGATCGCCTTTCTTAAAGATCGATTTTTGACTCTGGCTATGATACTTGCATAACTTCTGCTAATAGGCTGTAGATCTCTATTAAGTAATGACGTGAACTTCCTCGAGTATATCAAGGTCATTTTGTCGAGCAACTTCGGCATCTTCTTCGACATATGCAGTGACTCGGGGAGAAAGATGGATAAGATCACTCGGAAGAACTGCCTCTGCGTCGTAGACCAAGAAGAAAGGTGTATATCCGATTGACCTGTTGGGAGTAGTTCGTAAATTCCATACAAAAAATGGCAATTCATCCGCCCAATCCCCCATAGCATGATGAAGTGGTGCTTCGAGTCTAGGACGGAGGCCCTATAGAATTATACCATTTTCCCTTTCGACTTGTCCATTGGCTTGTGTTGTGGGACTGGTGCAATATTGAGTATGTTCCCTTGATCTATGCAAAACTCGGCAAGTTCTCCCATTGAAAAGTTGCTCTTGTTGTATGTAATAATACTATGCGGATAGCCGAATTGGATTATGACATCCTCGACGAATCTTTTGGATGTTGCTCCATCACAACTTGTGACGGGTTTAGCCTCAATCCATTTCATAAATTTATCCACCATAACTAGTAGGTTAGTAAATCCACTTGGATCCCGTTTAAACGGTCCTACCATGTCAAGCCCCCAGACCGCAAAGGGCCATGTAATCGAAATTGTTCGTAGCTGATTAGCCAGAACATGGGCTTGATTGGCGTCTTTTTGGTAGCCTTCGCACGTCTTGCCTAATCGCTCGGCATCTTCCTTAGTTGTAAGCCAGAAAAATCCGTGTTGAAAAGCTTTTGCCACTAAAGATTTCGCTGCATCGTGATGTCTGCATTCGCCTTTGTTGATTTCCTTTAGGATTTCCACTCCTTCTTCCGGAGAAACACAACGCTGAAAAACCCCATATACAGTCAGCCTATAGAGCTCACCACTGATTATTGTGTAGGTTTCGCTCATCACACGATCTGTCAGCTCAGTACTTTGTCTTCAGGTAATTTGCCTTCTACAAAGAATTCGAGGTAGTGTGTTGTCCAGCTAAGAATTACAGCCAGACATGCTATGAGTGGTGAGTCGGATTTTGTCGGATACTCCTCATCAACTCCTATGATAGAGGGAACTCTAAGGTGCTCTAGAAAAGGACCATCCGGGACCATTTTCCTTGTAGAGCCTATTCTTGATAGAGCCTCTGCTTCCTCATTTTCTGCCCGAGGAATGTGTTGGACTTCAAAACCTTCGAACAATTTAGCTAGTTCATCCACGACAGCTCGATATGCTGCCATGTGATTATTTGCCCTACAGATGACAGATACTTGCTGAGCAACTACATCTGAATCTCCGTACCACGTGAGTAGGCGAATGCCGATGTCTTTTGCGATTCGAATTCCATGTAGTAGGGCTTCATATTCGGCAATGTTATTTATCCTCTTGAAATGAATCTGCAAAAGATAGAATAGTCTCCTTGGGGTGATTTGAGTACCATGCTAGCCCCCAATCCCCCGAGCGCTTTCTACCCTTCAAAGTGCAAGGTCCAATATTCCAACTTTGGGACATTTGTATTTTCTGCCATTTCTATCCAATCAGTGACAAAATCGGCAAGCATTTGGGATTTGATTGTTGTGCGAGGTTTATACTCAATGTGAAAAGCTACTAGCTCAATTCCACACTGCAACACATTCTGTGGCATTGCTATTGTTGATTATGTCTCTCATGAGAGCTGTGCTCACCACGATAATCTTGTACTCTTGAAAAATAGTGTCATATCTTTCTAGATGCGAAGAACACACCATAGGCTAACTTTTGGTAATGAGGATACCGCTGTTTTGATTCAGCCAGGACCTCACTGAGGCAGTAAGTTGTACGCTGCACCAACTGTTCCTATTTTTCCTCTGGTCGTTCCACCATCGTGTAGCACCCTGGTAAAACCACGACTAGAAAATCGCATGTTGTTTTTATTTTGTGCATCATCATGACCGCATGATCATGTCATCATGCCACATTGCATTTGAGCATCGTCATGTCATCCTGCATTTGTTTGCCTAAAACTATTTTCCAAAAAGGTTATCTTTGTTTTCTAAATACCCTGTTTTTATTCAAATCCAAAACCCCGGTCTCTTCTGAATATTTTATTTGTCTAGAAACTAATTACACTAGTCTTATAAACAAATAATTAAAACTTATATTATTTTTAGGAGGCAGCCAGCCAGGCCCAAAAGCCTAGCCGGTCACCTCCAAACCCTAATCCTACCCTTTCCAAAGCCTAGCCTAACACCACCCACACCCTGCCGCCGCCAACCACCCACACCACACCCTGGCCACATCGCACGCCCTACCTGCCGTTCTGGCCCCACCACTAGAACGACACGCTCCACCCTCTCATGCACCGCACGCCATGCTGCACCCAGACGCGAGCCACCCCGCGTCGGGTCGCTCCCGCACTGCCCCGCGCGACCGACATGCTCACGTCCACCCCGCTCGCCCGCTATGCGACAACACAGCCCCACCTGTCCCAATCGCGAGTCCCTCCCTCATCTCTCTCCCCTGATGCCTCTTCTTTCCTCTTCCTCTCCCGCAGAGCCCGCCGCCGGCCTCCTCGCTCGATCCGCCCCTCTATGGCACTCTGCAGCCCTGTCCGAGCTTGCCCTGCCTCGATCCGCTCCTCACCGAGCCTCCGCAGCTGCGGCCCCTGGTGCCCCTCCCCGTGTCGACCAGTGACCCGGCCGCATCGAGCCAAGCACGTCGCGCCGTCCATCTCCGCCTCACGTCCTGCTCGTTAGGGAGACGTGCCGCCGCTGTGAGGTCGCCCTCCTCTGCTCTGCTTGTCTCCGAGCACCACAGAACCGTCCCCACGGGCGTGGCACATCCCCGGCAAGCACCCAGCTGCCACGGCCCCATCTCCTCCGCCTGGGCCCCACCTCCCCATCGAGCCACGTCGACAAACGCCTCACCTGGCACTGCCCGGGACCGCGCCTCCCCATGTCAATCCTCTGCTGCTGCGTCCCCTTCCATCTTACGCAAGGGCGACCGCCTCTGTCCGCTTTGGTTCTGCAGGTGTACGCATAGTAGAAGATGCTAGCATGATTCTGCTCAAGCAAGGAACCAAGGATCCGTTCTCCCGCATGTGCCATAGGATGGCAAGTTTTTCTGCCAACAAGACCGCACCGACATGGACCCACATGCGACACCGACACTTGAGTCGGAGCCCATAGATCTCCTTCACAGGCTCAGAGATCTACATCCCGGATCATCAAGACCGACCCCAAAGACCGATCCCAATGTTCAGAGATCTACATCCCGGATCATCAAGACCGACCCTGAAGACTTATCCCGACGTTCGAAGACCGATCCCCTGAACCCTCGGAACCCCAAGATCGTCAAACGCCAATGTGTGATCCCCTTTCTGAGGCCCCTATTTTTATAATATATGACATCTATCTGTGCATATGAAGTGGCATGCTTGCATACATGTTTATTTGTTTGGGGGTACTTTGTCGATTCACCTCATAATTAAATATGGAGATTATATGCGGGCTATTCTAGTCTTATATTGGCTCCATTTAAATTTGTGTAGTGTAACTACCTCGGTGAATTACGCTCTTAGTTAATGCCTGGATGAACGAAAGTGGTTAAAATAGTACGGTGGGGCCCGGGGCCACTCACGGTAGACCTTTCGGCCGTCCTAACCACTTTCAGACAACGGGACAAGAACGAGCGGCGTAATCGGCAGGCGAAGGGATCAACTATATACTCAACGTTCAGAGAAGAACCTTCAGGAATTTTCAGAGAAACCGAACGTTCAGCACAATCAATCACAGCTGTTTGCTGTCAACCAATCCATTCCCAAGATAACATCAATATCAGAATTGCCCAGAACAATTAAGGAAGCCGGAAAAGAAGAACCACCAATCTCAATTTAATTGCCATGGCTGATCTTAGTAGATAACAATCTTGCCCCGGGAGAAAGAACCATTAACTTCTTATCCAGCTGGTCTATAACAAGATCATGCTCATTTGCAAATTTGTGAGAAACGAAAGAATGTGAAGCACCAGAATCAAACAAAACTCGTGCAGGAACTGAGTTAACAGGAAGCATACCCATGACAACTCCAGGTGCATGCTCAGCTTGAGCGACGTTGACACAGTTGGCACGAGCAACCGTAGACCCCGGCTTAGTGTTGATGTTGAGAGCCCGAGGTGGAGGTGCACGAATCATAGGAGCACTTGCCGCAGGTCTTGGAGGTGGTGGTGGAAGAGCTTTGTTGTTCATTGGACAATTCCAGTGCTGATGCCCAGTGTTTCCACAAGTATAGCAAGCACCAGGTGGACGTGGAGCAACGTAGCCAGGGACTCCGCGAGGCGCTCCAGGGTAGTTGTGGTTGTAGCCCCTGGGAGCCGCAGTGAAGGAGTTTGGTGGCCTTGGTGCGTAGCTTGAAGGTCTTGGTGGAGCAGGGAGCGACGGTGGGGTGTTAGGAACCCAGACACGACGCTTAGAAGGAGCTGTCATACCAGAAGAGCTTGCTGTATCATGGCTGTGTTTCTTTGACTCCTCAAACACTTGCCTACTTGCTTCTTCCTACAGAGCTGTGTGTTGAAGTTCCAGGAAAGATGCTGGCCTTGCATGAGTGATTGCATATTTGATGGAAGCATTGAGGCCTTGCCGAAACCTCTTTTGCTTCTTCTTGTCATCAGAGATCTCATCGCCACCATAACGAGACAGGTTCATGAAGTTTCTGATATAGGTGTTGACATTGTCAGTGCCCTGCTTGAGGTTGAGAAACACTTCCTTCATCCTTTCCATGACAATTTCTGACAGATATTGCCCTTTGAAAGCAGCAGTGAACCGCTCCCAAGTAGGCTGAAAACCAGAGAGATCTGCCTTGAGGTAATTTTGCCACCAGAGAGCTGCATCTCCCTTCAGAAGGTGAGTAGCACACTTGACCCATTCTTGCTCGGGAACATCCGCAGTCATCAGCAATCTTGACACTTCACGAAGCCAATCATCCGCATCAAGTGGTTGATCAGACACTTCGAATTGACGTGGGTTGAACTTGAGAAAACTCTTGATGTCTCCTCGCTTGGGAGGTGGAGGTAGCGGAACAAACTCATTCCTCCTCATGCTTTCCTCGAAGCGCTGCTGGTTCTGCTGCAGAGTGCCCAAAGCATTTGCAATACTTGCCAAAGCGGCCCCAAGTTCAGGTGGTATATCCTCCTCAGAACGGCGTGGTGGTGCCATCCTGTGATTGATATAAAACACAAGTCAGTACTATAATGGAGAATGATAATAATCCAAAATAGTACCAAAATGGAATTAATCAAGATTAAAGAATGCAATTCACTGAGGTGATATTAAAATATCAACAAAGTTCAAGGCAACTAGAAGATATTAAGCATAACACACACGACTGAACAAGGAGTGTGGTATACAAACTAACAAAGAAAAATTTTCCGCAAATTTCGGCATTAAAATACCACTATATGTGCAAAACCACTTAACGAATCAAGATTAGTAACTCTACTAGTTCAATATACAAAAGCAAATGACAAAAGTAGTGGTATGGTCATGACTCCATCCCGCACTCAAATCATTACTCCGCACATGAATCAGTAAAACACATATCCCAACAACTTCTTAGGATGAACCTAAAGATTGTTAACTACGGAAAAGAACACCCCAACTAGATAACGTCGGATAACAAAGAGTAAGATAGATCGCATCGGTATACAACGAATCAGAATAGATCGCGTTAGTTTACAAAGGACTGTCGGTAGGGAATGTACCAACAGTTGATAACCAAAAGGCAGATAGTGATAACATTTGGATGCAACAGATAGACAAGGAATTCACACACACACAAACACACACACAACCTATGGTACTACGGAACCCAGAACACGTGAATCCTAGTTTGAATTTTAGAAGAGGATTGAAAACGTTACACTTCCTTACCAGAAAAGGGTGGGTGGGTGGGTAAGAAGAAAAATGGAAGCAGTCCTACTCTCACGTTTGTTTTTCCCTAGTATACATAACTACCAAAATATTTGCTAGACTGACAATGACCATTTTGGCTGAGACCCTGAAGGGCGGGATGGCTCTGATACCAATTGTAACTACCTCGGTGAATTACGCTCTTAGTTAATGCCTGGATGAACGAAAGTGATTAAAATAGTACGGTGGGGCCCGGGGCCACTCACGGTAGACCTTTCGGCCGTCCTAACCACTTTCAGACAACAGGACAAGAACGAGCGGCGTAATCGGCAGGCGAAGGGATCAACTACATACACAAATGAGTATGTATGCAAGCCACATACAACAGTCCTCAGAGCCATTCCATCTAAAAGAAATAGAAATATTGCAACGCCATACGGCAAGATCCAAATGTCCTAGATAGATATAATAATTTAGGATAGCTCCTCATACATCACACATCAGAGTATCAGGCGGAAGCGGAAAACAAGATCCGAGTACGGATAAGAAGAAAATTGGCATAAGATGCCCCATAAATAAACACATCCCGCCCACAGATCACACGGATCCCCGTTCCCGGAATCTCTACACCGAATGATCGTTTCCAACATCATCCGTCTCTTCCACCCAGTATCCATCTTGCGGATACACCTGTTCATCTGAATCAAACAATTTATCGTGTGAGACCCTAGGGGTACTCAGCAAGTCTTTATGCCGCTAAAGGGGACACAACCTGGGGTGACGCAATTGCAGCAAAAGATAATACCTAACAATTCTATAGAGACTCGCTAACCTTCCGCCTAACCAATGATAGACGGAAGTCCGTGAATTAAGAACAACAGTTATAACAGTATAATTAACAGATCCATCCTCCTCCTCGCTTACCAACGAGGAAGCGGACGAACAACCCCCATCATCCGTTGGCAGTTTTTATTAACCATTCCATGAGTATTGCACTATTTACTAGTCAAGTACTTAGTCAAATTAAGAGCGGCACTTTAGTTATACTTGTCTATGATCGAGAAACTGTGCTCCAAGTCGTCCATAACCGCGGACACGGCTTTCAGAAAGAATTACCCTGCAGGGGTGCACGAATAGCAACACACACTCGATCAACCTCGGAAAAACCAAATCAAAACCCAACGAGGCATTCACGACAAAGCAATCACAGGATTCAAAAATATTTCAGGGGGCCACCCCATTAAGCTACCCGCAACGAAGTTGGCCGGCTCCGAGACGGACCCAAGGTTTGTGTGGACGGCGGTAAACGACTGGGAACCCGAAAATGTGACTGGGCTTGTCGATACAGCGAAAACGTGTCACGATCCAAAACAGTACAGGTGCTCCTCGCACAATCTTAAATAAAGCAGTAACATGGCATAAGTACAAGATAGTAATAAAGCCCCAAACTAATTGTGGCCCCAAGAAATAAGAATGAATCAAGCTATGGCTCAGGGGGGTCCATAAAGCCTCCCGGATGTGGATAGTGCGAATAGTCAAGGAACAGGAATCAAGTACTCGGGGTCCTACGGGACACAAGTGAGCATGAAAAACCAAATAGCAGATATTGCTCACCGGTGCCTCTTTCATTAGTTATCCCATTACTACTCAGGTTAAGTTGTTTAGTACCTCGTTATTCATCAGACACTCACATACCCTACACATGCTTTTCTACGACTCGCATGGCTCAAACAACTCCTGTAGTAATGGCTCATGGGATGGAGGAACAAGCTTCGGTGGGGTTTAAAAGTAAAGGCTATGCAGTACTTGGGATTCAATTTAATGCAATCGCGACTCGATGATGCAAGAATAAGATAGAGGCAATAGGTACTGTATGTATGCAAGCATGTGGTAGTGCTTGCCTGGCAGCTCAGTTGAAGCGAGAGATGGATCTGGGTAATACTCCTGTGATTCCTGGTAATTCTCCTGCTGGGCGTCTATTCGAAGAAGAACCAAACAAACAAGGGCCAACATAAATAAAGTGCGCAAGCATATGAATTGAAATGCAACGAGCAAACAAGCATGCCATGATGAATGATGCACAATTTACATGGCATTAAAGTAGCATGGCAAAGGTGAGGTGTGGATACAAGAAATAAAGCATTTTATTATTTATTTAACCAAGTTTTATTGTCATAAACAGTTCAGATTTTTAATAACAACATGATGCATGCTTCAATTCAGAACAAGGACTGCATAAATAGAACAGGCTCGTCGCGCTGATCGATTTAGACATATTATTTTGCCCAATTTGGAGTTATAGAACAAAAGTTATTAATTAATTAAGGGAAAGGGCATTTTAACGTAATTTTAATCATCTCGAAATTTTAAAGTGTTCTAACATTATTTTGAATGGCATATTTGAATTCCTCACATTTTTCTGATTCCAAAACATATATTATTTGTATTATTTGGATTTGTATTTTAAAAATTATTTGAATCTGAATTGAATTTGAATTTAAATCAATTTGAAAAAGATTTGATTTAAAACAGACTCAGGGAAAACTTTTGTTACTCAGGCGAAAACAACCCCAGTCACTGACGGGTGGGCCTGGTGCTGACTGGGCCACGCGCGCGGGAAAAATCTTTTGTCACCGCGGGCTCGGCTAGCCACTTTGACTGCGGGGTGGGCCAACTGGCGCATGCCCACGTGACAGCGGCAAGGGAGACAGGGGCTGACAGGTGGGGCTGGGGCTGGAGTGCGGGTTGCGGCCAGGAAAAGCCGAGGGGTTTTCTGCAAGATGGTCAGGGTGGCTGATAGGTAGGGCCGCTAGGAGCGCGGGTTGCGGGAATCAAAAAGGAGGGGGGCTTTTTGTAAGATGACCACGACCCGGTTACTGTTTTTCTTCTCCCTCGTCTAGCGAGGGAAATCGGCGCGCGGCGCGAGCAGGGTTCGATCCTGGGACGCGGGCGTGCGAGCAGAGGGTGCAGAGCCACTGCGGCGGGCTAGGGGAGCTGGCAGATGAGGGGCTGGGGCCTAGGTAAGCTCGCTGCTGCGCGGAAAAGCTGCAGACGCCGGCGAGCGAAACGCACGGCGGGGCTAGAGCGGTACGGCGAGGCTAGAGCGGTACGGCGAGGCGGAGCGTGTCAGGGAGAAGGAGATGCTCACCGCGGGCTCGACGGCGGGCTCGGATCGGACGGGGGCACGGCGGAGCGATGAGATCGCTGGCGCTCCGGCGGGCTAGGGTTTCGGAGGACGGCGAGGAACTGGCGGTGCTGGGGCTTCCTCCTTCGCGTCAGCGGCCACGGGGCGCCGCAGAGGGACGTCCTCGATCCTCCCAGCCACTTCCACGACGAGCACGGTGGCTGGATCGAAGAGGAGAAGAGGGTGCTGGCGGCGACCGGCGTCGAGAGCTGTTGCCGAGGAGGAAGAAGGAGAAGAGGAGGGGTAGCTCGAGCCAGATCTGGGAGAGGCCAGAGAGGCGTGGGGAGGAAGGAAAAGCGAGAGGAAGAGGGGAGGAAGGCAGGCGGGGCACGGCAGAGATAAAGGTGGCCTCGGTGCCACCTTTTCTCTCCTCTCTCCTCAAGCACGTGCTCGGCCGGCTGGGGCTGGACCTGGGGCTGCAGGTGGACTAGGCCGGGAGAGAGGGACAGGCAGGGGGGCTCGGCTGGAGGGGGCCCCTCGGGTCAGGAAGAGAGAAGAGAGGGAGGGGTAGCTCGGCTAGGGTTAGATAGAGCTCAGGCTAGGTCATGGGCTAGGGTTAGGGTAGCTGGGTGTGGGCCAGGGAGAGGGTGGCCAGGTGGTGCCCATGGTACAGAGAGAGGGGGTGTGACAGAGAGAGGTAAAGAGGAGGAGGATTAGGGTTCGGGTTTAGGAGAATTAGAGAGAGTAGCTAGGTTTGTTTTTATTAGGTTTTTAGATTGTTAAATCTTGTGCAAAAAGAACCAACCCAAGGAGCATGAAGAGTGTTTGGATTAACATGGGAAGAAGGTGAAAAGAAAACCACGAAAAGAAAAAGAGAGGAATGATGGATTAGGCCTCATATGGTTAGTGCATGGAGAAAATAAAAATAAGAAGAAAATGAGATGGGAGAGACTATGAGGATGGTGTAATGGTGGTAGATGGTTTCCGAAGATAGGATCCCTCAAATCCAAAGAAAAACCAATGGAGTAAAAAGATGGTGAAGAATTGTGCATGGCCCATGCAAAAATACTAATGCCATTATTTATTTGTGAAAACAATATTAATATTATGGCATTACTCTATGCATATCCAAGAAGTGGGGATAAAACCAAGCACAAGAATTTAGAGGATTTAATCCACCCCAAACTACATGAGCTAGAATTAAATAGCAAAAGAAAGAGAAACAAGCTCATGGTTAATGGGGTGGTGGGATTATAAAGTGGTGGAAGAGAAAGATGGTGGAATGGAAATAAAAGATATGCCCCCAACTCAACTTGGGCATTGAACAATATATTAATAACCAAATACAATATCAAGAGGCAAATACAATTAACAATGCATATGAGAGAAGAACCAAAAGAAAAGGAGTTTTATATGATGCTCAAATGCAAGGTGGCATGATGACATGAGCATGATATAATTATGATGCAATAATAAAATATATGAAGTAGCCAATATCTTACTAGGACAAGTAGCATTACAATTGTTAGACAATTGGGATGCTACATGTAGTGAACTGATGCTATCTTTAAGACAACATTTAAATTGCGCGGTATCTAAACAACATAAACCACCTAAGTAATTGTCGGGACTGTGGTTCCGCTTAATATTGCCTAATTGCATTGCATCTTTGCCATGCCATGCATCATATCATAAACATGTTGATTCTTCTGCCGTTGTATTAAATAGTGCATCCGGTGTTTCTTTTAGTGTTTTGTTCTTCGCGGATTAGGCCGTTGAGTGGATGCGAGTATCGACAAGTTCTTCAGATAATAAACCTTCGGCTATGTTTTCCCAAGCGAGCAATCTCTCTCTTTCTACCTATTTTGCTTTTATAGTCTTTATTTCCTCCTATTGATCTATTGGTATCCCTGTTGCGATGCTTTAGTTTCCATGCACCATTTATATTCCTTGCAGCCTCTATATTGCCTTGGACACATCCTATTGCATGTTGTTTGGTAGATAGATGGCCTTGCGAGTCGTAGTTGCTTGCTCAGGTGCGATCCCGTGTCGTGAAGTACCATACAGTTGTTGGAATGTTGTCATATGCTTTACGGTGGAGAGGCTCATGACTTTAAATACAACTATTAAATTACTGGGATAACTAATGAAAGAGGCATCGGTGGGCAATATATGCTATTTGGTTTTTCATGTCCACTTGTGTCCCGTAGGCCCCGAGTACTTGATACCTGTTCCTTGACTATTCGCACTATCCACATCCGGGAGACCCTATGGATCCCCCTTAGCCAGAGCTTGATTCATTTCTTATTTCTTGGGGCCACAAACTAGTTTGGGGCTTTATTACTACCCTATACTTATGCCATGCTTTACTGCTTTATTTAAGATTGTGCGTGGAGCACTTGTACTGTTTTGGATCGTGCCACGTGTTTGTGGTATCGACAAGCCCAGTCACACTTTCGGGTTCCCAGTCGTTTACAGGCGTCGTCAAAAACCCTAGGTCCATTCCGGAGCCGGCCAACTTTGTTGCGGGTAGCTTAGTGGGGTGGCCCCCTGAAATCTTTTATGAATCCTGTGATTGCTTTGTCGTGAAAGCCTCGTTGGGTTTTGATTTGGTTTTTCCGAGGTTGATCGTGTGTGTGTTGCTATTTGTGCACCCCTGCAGGGTAAATCATTCTGAAAGCCGTGTCCGCGGTTATGGACGACTTGGAGCACAGTATCTCGATCATAGACAAGCATAACTAAAGTAGTGCTATAAATTTGACTTAATATGTGACTAGTAATCAGCTTCACTACAATGGAATGGATAATAAAAGTGCCAACAACTAGTGGAACTGGGGTGTATCGTGTCATGTTATACCTGCCTAGTAAGTACCACAACTCCAATGGAATGAAATAAAAGTGCCAACCACTGATGGGTTTGGGATGTCACATGCTAATTGTATCTGACTAGTAAGTACTGCAATTACAACTGAATGGTGAACTAAAACTGCCCACTACATATGCTATCAGGATGACCCATGCTATCTATATCTGACTAGTAAGTGCTTCAACTATAATGGAATGAATAAAACTTCCAACTATGTGAGTTCCTCAGTTTGACTTCCTCGTTTGGTCTCGAGGGGGAAATGCCAGGATGGGTATGATTGGTGTTAGTATAAGGTTGGTTCCGAATAGGTCTTTCTTATCCCTCTCTAATAGCCGACAGTTTATCGAGTCTCTATAGGTTGTTTAGTGCATGCTTCGCTGCCGCTTCAGTCCACCATACCTATGTAGGCGAGAGCCGCCGAATTCTAGCCTCGCCGTGTACTGGCCTCAGTACTGACGCTCCTCTTTTTCCTTTGCCCTTTGTCGGCACCCCTTTTGTTTTAGCAGGTTTGAGATCGACGTCGTTAGCAGGGTTACCCGTCCGGCTTGGCCTGGGCAGGGTTATGGACGCCATTGGTTATTCTTTAGGGCTCTTAGCTCTATTTGCTTCTTATCCGTACCCGGATGCTGTATCGTTTTCAAGGTGATTTGGATCTTTGCACTTTATATCTGTATTCTTGACTCCGTGAGTCGTTGCTATATATATATATCTGTTCTGTGGGTTCCATCATGGACTATTGTGTAATGATATTACTTCGTCTTCCACCCGCACGCAAGTGCCTGGTGGGCGTCCTTGAATCGTTTCTATGCGGGTTTGGTGGGAAGCGCTAAAACTTGCATAGGGCCGATTCGAGGGTGTTACAAAGTGGTATCAGAGCTCAGCAGTTGCGATATCCCAATGGTCTAGCATGTATGATAACATAGCTAACGGCCGATGTAGAGTGTCAAAAATATTTTGCAAAATCGGTTTGATAGATCTGATTAGGTCTGCTTTTACTCCTTACCCCTATGCTATTCTCTTCTTACCTTCGTGTGTTTTGAATCTACACTTATCTTCTCTTCGAGTCCAGGATTTCTCGTGGATGGGTTTCCATCATACCTTCAGGGTTTGTAATCCTTCATGTTGCAACGATGCTTCTATATCCGGTCTTCACGCTATATGAGGAATCCTTCATTTGATGTATTTTCCCTTTGTCCCTTCTTTGTGCCTTCCGGTGATTTCCAACATGACAACATCCTCTGCGCTTGATCCGATGAAGAGCCTACATCACTCCTTGGTTTTCTGAAGTTTTCCGAACATCGCTCGTCAAGATCTTCAGTCTGAATTCGAGAGTGGGTTGCATAATTCTTCTATTCATGTACGGAGTAATGCTTTGGGTGCGATGGACTGATCACCATCCGACTACTCTTATCATTCGTTCTTGTACATTGAACTGGTGGACCAATGCAATCTTTACTCCTTCCTGGGAAGTTAGAGGTGGCCTTTTCTTTCTATACCTTTACATTAATCTTTGTTTCTCTAGAGAGTTCTCTCGGCGATCGTGAGCCACAAACCTTGTTGGTGGTGTCGCTGATTTCAAGATGGAGCGAGATTCCTTGTTAGTGGTGTCGCGAGGATCTACACGAAGCGAGAAGATTCAGACCGTCGGCCTTCTTCCCCGTACCATGAGGCGGATCTCGAGGGCGAGATCCATTGTTAGTGGTGTCGAATTGTAGCACCCTGGTAAAACCACTACTGGAAAATCGCGTGTTGTTTTTATTTTGTGCATCATCATGACCGCATGCTCATGTCATCATGCCACCTTGCATTTGAGCATCGTCATGTCATCCTGCATTTGTTTTCCTAAAACTATTTTCCAAAAAGGTTATCTTTGTTTTCTAAATACCCTGTCTTTATTCAAATCCAAAACCCCGGTCTCTTCTGAATATTTTATTTGTCTAGAAACTAATTACACTAGTCTTATAAACAAATAATTAAAACTTATATTATTTGCCCTACAGATGTCGGATACTTGCTGAGCAACTAAATCTGAATATATGTACCACATGAGTAGGCGAATGCCGATGTCTTTTGCGATTCAAATTCCATGTAGTAGGGCTTCATATTCGGCAATGTTATTTATCGTCGTGAAATGAATCTGCAAAAGATATAATAGTCTCCTTGGGGTGATTTTAGTACCATGCTAGCCCCAATCCCCTGAGCGCTTTCTACCCGTCAAAGTGCAAGGTCTAATATTCCAACTCTGGGACATTTGTATTTTCTGCCATTTCTGTCCAATCAGTGACAAAATCGGCAAGTATTCGGGATTTGATTGTTGGACGAGGTTTATACTCAATGTCAAAAGCTGCTAGCTCAATTCCACAATTAGCAACACATTCTGTGGCATCGCTATTGTTGATTATGTCTCTCATGAGAGCTGTGCTCACCACGATAATCTTGTGCTCTTGAAAAATAGTGTCGTAGTTTTCTAAATGCGAAGAACACACCATAATCTAACTTTTGGTAATGAGGATACCGCTGTTTTGATTTAGCCAGGACCTCACTGAGGCAGTAAGTCGTACGCTGCACCAACTGTTCCTATTTTTCCTCTGGTCGTTCCACCACCGTTACTACACAAATGACTCTCTTTGTCGTAGATATGTAGAGCAACATCGGTTCCTGAGGTTCTGATGCTGCAACGATAGGGGCGGATGAAAGTACGACTTTTAGGTCCAAGAGTGCAGCTTGAGCTTTGTTGGTCCAAATGAATTTCTTTGTCATCTTCAAGAGCATGTATAGTGGTGCAACTCTTTCACTGAGCCGTCTTACAAACCGACTGACCGCAGCGATGCAGCTAGTGAGCCATTGTACATCCTTCAGGCGAGTCAGCCTGGTAATGTTGAGTATAGTCTTTATCTTATCTTAGTTTACCTCTATGCCTCTCCGAGACACGATGAAACCTAACAAATTTCTAGCTGAGATTCCAAAGAAACACTTCTTCAAGTTAAGAATTATGTTGCATTTTCATAGATTTGTGAATGTTTCCTCCAAGTCAGAAATTAACGTTTCCTTCTTTTTGGATATCACAGCTATGTCATCCACATATGCATGTAGATTGTGTCCGATTTGATCATGCAGGCAATGCAGCATAGTGCGCTGGTATGTAGGTCCTACGTTTTTTTAGCCCGAAAGGCATCGCTACGTAGCAGAAGGTTCTGAAGGGGGTGATGAACAAAGTATTTAATTTTTTTGACTCCTTCATTTGTATTTGGTGATAGCCAGAATATGCGTCGAGAAAACACAGGAGTTTCGATCCTACTATCGAATCGATAACTTGGTCGATTCTAGGAAGAGCCAACGGATCTTTGGGACAAGTCTTGTTCAAGGCAGTATAGTCAACACACATTCTTAAATCAATAGTGTCCTTTTTAGGGACCATTATAGGATTGGCCGAGCTCTTAGTGTGGATGACCTCTTTGATAAATCTGGCTAACTCTAGCCATGCTAGCCCCATAGCTATTGCTTTGCGCTTTTCATCGTCAAAACATCATAAGGACTGTTTGACATGTTTAGCATTAGGATACACGTTTAAAGAGTTCTCGGCAAGTTCCCTAGGTACTACGGTCATGTTAGAAGGTTGCAATGCGAAGATACCTTTATTAGCTTTGAGGAACTCGGTGAGTGCACTTTTTCCTATGTGCGTCCTACGCCTACTCCTATCTGGGTCACCCCGAGGGATCGTCGTCCTTCAACAGTGTGGTCTTTGTCTCTTCTGATGCCTTGAACTCTGGAGTCGGCTTCAGCACCTCCTTCTTCATCGCGGGCATCTCGGATAGGTCAATGTTCTTCTTGATCTCCTAGTACTCCTCGATGTCTAGTACGGCTTCAGCAAAGGCGGCTACTCCGTCTTTGCATTCTCATGCGTTCTTCAGGTTTCCCTAGATCGTGATGATGCCATTGGGACCTAGAATTTTTAACATGTTGTAGATATAGCAAGGGTGATCCATGAAAGACCAGTAAGCCGGACGCCCAAGTTTATCAAGCTCTAATCACCCAAGTTTAGGGTTAACAAAAACTTTTATTATTAAACTTAATAAGAATACATGTTTAGTTTGCATTAGTGTATGAATGCTTGCAATTGCCATGATTGATTGTTACTAATGATAAGGATTGGTTAAAAGATGAATACTACATCATCTAGAACTTTCCCAAGAAAAATCAAATAAAAAAAATCAAATATAAGTCATATGATCAAATGGTCATTTTGGCCAAACTTATCCACTAGACCACTTTGAGTGTTTCTAGTAAAGGATTTCTAACAGAAAAATTTCCAAATCTGTTCACCCCTTGCTAGACCAAGTAAAAGTGAATCCAAGAAAACTTTATAAAAAGACAAAAACTAATTTCAAATCTATTTAAGAGGCATTGCAAAATTCAATCAAGTTCATATGCCTAGATCATCACCTTTCAAAAACCATTCAAATAAATTCACCTAGACAATTCCCAGCAACCACAGACTACTAAGCAAGCCACAAGAACACTCACCAAAATTCATCCAAAAATTTAAAAGTTGAATTCATGCGGCCATTTGACCGAGCACCTAGCAGGCACAATACAAACTCACCAACTATACACTATTTAGAGATGTCAATTGCTCAGCTCTTGTACTGCAATCAACACATTGAATTGTCCTATATCATCCCTGGTACTTGGCCATGCAAAGGAGAGGCATCACTGGCCACATTGACCAGTGCCACGCCCGTACCGAGCCGGCCATGCCGGTCGAGCACGAACCACTCACAGCACGCCGCACCACCCTCAGCCACGATGTCCAGCAAGTCGCCGTGACCTCACCGCCACCCCCTGTCCACCCATTGACCCAAGGCGAGAAGTGGAGACGCTGAAAACCGTGCGCCCATTTAAGACGTGGCCATGCTGAGCGCACGACGAAGCGCCACAATTGCCACACAGGCACATGTCGCGCCTCGCTCTCTTCGCCCGTACCCACGACCGCCGTAGCACCAGTGAGCGCCCATACATGACCGTTGGTCGCTGCTCGCACCGTGACCACCATACCACCTGACGAATGCATGCGTACCCGCCCTAAGCACCGACATATCCCGGCCAATGGAGACTGCCCCTTGCCGTGCCGTCACTCGTGTGGCGATCGCCATAGTCCCCTGCACCGACCCATGGCCTCCGTCATGACGAACGCGACATGTAGCAACGTCGCTGGAGAAGCCAGCCCATGCCTCATTGCCTCCACCGTGGGTGTATAAATAGAGGCCAGCCCAGACTTCTATATCCACACCATTCCACTCCTCTCTCTCTCTCTTAGCAACACCGCAGACCTTTCCCCGGAGCAAGGCGAGCACCAGCCCACCGAAATTTGACCGGAGTCCGCCACAGCAGTCGAGGAAGGAAGTCGTTGATTGCAGCCACCCCAGGAGCTGCCGTGACCCCCATTCAAACCGCCATCGATGACCATCCCATTCGCCCCCATATCCGACCCTAGCTGGAGCCCCGATAAGTCCCCAGCGACCCCCATCGCCGTTTTAGTTAAAACCAGATTCTATAAGTAGATTCAAAAATAAATTCAAAGAGATTCACTGATCCAAAATGCATGATTCCAATTTTGTTGGAAAGGTATTGAAATTGTATAATCCTCCTGTTGTATTTAAACCAATTCGAATTATGGATCACCTATACCAAAAATAACAAGACAGAGACGTTTGACATTTCAAACAGTTTTCTAAAATAAACTATAAATGTTTTTGAGATAATTCAACCTCTCAAAAATCACGTTAGCCATGCTCTACATGAATATGTAAAAACATTTGGTTTTACAAATATTAAACTTGGACTAGTATTAAAATAAGGCTATATAGGCTTTTGTAGTCATTAAAATATTATTAAATAACAATATTAAATCATGTAATACTTGACCATCATTTTAAATCACATTCCCAAGCTAGAGAATATATGGTGAGGACATGGTCCATATGAACCTATATTATAGCTGGAGAATATTAAATCTTAAACAATTTTAATGAGTAGAAATTACTTTTCTCAAATAAGAGAAATAAGAATGTATTGAAATTCCATATGATGATTGAGATGATGCTAGATCATCTAGTATGAGTCCTTGTGTGCTAAATAGAAGTAGTGAAGTGTTGTTTAGTGATTGTGTACATTGAATGTGTTTATAGCCGCTAGTACCGACCCGGGATTCAACGAAGAGGAGTACTTCGAGGAGGAAGAGGAAAACTTCAACGACTGCAACCAACAAGGCAAGCTATCAGTGCAAGCTAGATCTAGGCATGCTATATATGCAATCCCTTATACCAGATGCATACGCATGCTGGGGTGTGTCACTTTACTTGTACAATTCCCAGTTTTACGCCAAGCTTTACTTTCCCCTTTACTACAGTTTCCTACTTAGTAATGAATTAAGATTAGTGGAAACTAGATTGAGTCCCCTCAAGATCTTAGAACTAGTCTTGCATACTTATAATAGATTAGCACACTCAATTAGTGAATACCCTCAACATTAGTGGCTAGTGCTAAGCTTAAAACGTGATAACTCTAGATGGGAATAATTGGTGAAAATGATTTTGAAAAATAAAGATTCATTCTATTGAAATGTTTTGACATGTGTTGTGGAACAAAATGGTTTGAGGATGAAAATGATTAAGGCATGAGCCTTGACTTTAATAAAAACGGATGGTTGGGTTCGGATGTGATACCATTCCAAATTTACCGTACAACCACAATACCTGAGTTGGGTAGGGCTTGACTGGAAGTATATATGTCTTAGTATGGGTTCCCTTGTGGAAGAGGTTGAGCTGAGGCTACCTCGTGATGAATGTCCACCTATGCAGTACCCAAGATGACAGATGGCCATGGTTGGGAGGCCAAACTCGTAGGGGAGGTGCCTATACTAGGGTGTGTAATTGAAAGTTAAGATTGATTATCCGCATACCAAGTATGATGATTCAGGGTTATCCCTGACGGATGTATCAAATTTTGTGGTGAAAGTGTACAATCTCTGTAGAGTGTCAAACTATTCAAATAGCAGCGTCTGCAGTTATGGACAGTTGGAGTGGCCATAATATTATGTTGCTAGATGTTTTCAAAATGATTTGTGACTTGAAAGATGACTTGACTTGACCACATTAGAGTTGTGGACATGAAATCTGAGTTCCCCCTTAAGTGATGTAGAGAACTAAATTAGGTCTTTACTCTTGAAGCTTTATGAAATAAACCTAGCTTTTTGCAAACAAACCTAGAGCTTATGATTCTTACAAGTTATCTTCTTACCTATACTAGTGGTAGTTTGCGAGTACTTAAAGAGTACTCATGGCTTTGTCCCTGGCTATTCCCATGGCCATACTATGAGGAGGATTACCCAAAAAATGGACAGCAGGAGGTCTATGACAACTAGGATCATCTCCCATCGTCAGCATTTCCTGTGATCATGAAGATGAAGCCCAGCTATGTTTACTTTCTGCTGCTTTGATTATATTAAGACTAGATCATGAGATCCTTTATTTGTAAGACCTTATTATGGTTTGTAATGGATGATTTACTGTGGTACCACTTCTGTTATGTCTCGCAAAAATGGTAATCATGGGATTGCGATGTACGGCATAACAGGCATCTAGACTTAAAAAACCGGGTGTTGACAAGTTGGTATCAGAGTCATCCTGACCATAGGAGATCCTAGTTAGAATGGACACCTAAAAACCTACCTTCAAAACAAAGAAAGTGAGTATTTACAAAAACCTATTCTCATTCTTATTTTTGAAATTCTTTCCAAAAGAGATCACTTAAACTCTTCCAATTCTACATAAAATGTGACACACGTGAATCACTCCACTAACTTACTCATCCTAATTTTTTATAGATGGAGGTCAAATACACTAAGTTTTACTAGTTGGGCAACGGAGGCCACCTTATCTTTGAGAGGGATCTGGATTCGCTCTCAGAGCATCTTGAGCGCCCGCACCCGGAGTTCTTCGGAGCACAGCTTAAGGACCATGCTGGAGGGGAACTATAGTGGCTGATTGTTGCCGACCTGAGAGGCAGAATGGAGCCACCTCTTTCTGACAAGATTCAGTTCAGCATTTGTGAGAACAACTGGCTAGATGGATTAGCCAGGGCTATGCAAGAAGCTCTTGCTCGCTTGTGTGCTCAGAACATCAACGAGATCATCGAAACCCGTTTTGCTCACTTTGCAAGATGTGACTCAATGGGATAGCCTCTATCCATGCCAGCCCATCCACAGTTGAGGCACTACATGTATCACATGGACATCATGCTACATGAGACACAGAAGGAGTTAGACAATGCCCGCAACCATGTCAACTAGAGCAATGCTGAAGCTGTTGAAAGGAAGGAAACCATGGCCATCCTTACCAAGGAACGCAAGTCACTTCGCAGTCAGTGTGACAAAAAGGATCGCATCATCGCCCGTCTTCGTCAGAAGATAGCCACCTTGGAGGAGACCATCCACGACCAGGAGATCCAGCTGGAGGAGCAGCAGGAGGAGGAAGGTGAATTTATCGGGGACGATATTCACTCTTACCTTAGTGATGACAATGACTACCTACAGGACAAAGCCATGGAGGACCACACTGATGAGGATGATGCTGACTTCATTGACGATGATTAGATGCACTTGAGCACTACCGTAGGTGTCAGTTGTACCCGGTCCCACTGTATCATAGCTTCATAGAATGGTTCTTAAAACCATATGTTTTCTAGTTATGTTGTGGTGTGTTTGTATTGGCTACTATGAATGAATGAATGAATGAAAAGGAAAGTTGTTAGTTTGCAAAACCTGAGTCAAACTCAAAGTTTAAAGATTTTGAAACAAACCCATGAACCTTAGAAATTTCCCTCGTGTCTCACTATCTATCTCAATCTTCAGACAACTCGTGGAAATCCCGGAGGAAGCAGTTCATCTCAAGACCCAATGTTGCAGATTTTGCAAATGTTAGTATCTGACCGTGAAGCTGGTAGAGCTGAACGTCAAGCTAACTTAGCCACTCTTCAACAGATAGCTCATATGGCCCACAATAATCAAGGCCATGGAAACCAAGATCACCATGGAGCCAAACTTAAGAACTTCCAGAATACCAACCCACCCATGTTTAGTAGGTCTTAGGAGCCTCTAGATGCTGATGATTGGCTGGAGACCATGGAAAACAACCTAGAAGTTGCAGGAGTGGATGCAAATGAGAAGGTGTTGTTTGCCACCCACTATTTGTCCGGCTTTGCTAGATCATGGTGGAATAGTACTCGTACAATGAACGGAGGTCAGATGATGACTTGGGAGGAGTTCAAACTCAAGTTCAGCAGGACCCATGTGCCCCCGGGTCTAATCAAGAGGATGAGAGATGAATTTAGAGACTTAAAGCAAGGAAGGATGACTCTGGTTGAGTACCGTGACAAATTTCTGTCACTAGCTAGGTATGCACCTGATGAGATTGACAATGAAGCCAAGAAGAAGGAAAGATTTCTGAATGGTCCACATAATGAGATGCAGACAGTGCTAGTCAACATTCCATTTGATGACCTCGAAGCCTTAGTGGATTCTGCAATACAGATGGAAGGCAAGATCAACCAGGCCAGTGAGAACCGCAAGCGTCGAATGATGCATCAACCTAGACCCCACCATACCCCGAAGTATCGCCCCAACCCGTCTGCAAATTATGCACCTAGAAACAACAGACCCCCAATGAACCGTCTGTACTATCCGAACCGTGGAGGAGGAAACCCAAGGCCCGGAGGAAACCACAACAACAACCCCGGCAACTCCAACAATTTCAACTGTGCACCGCCAAAGGCCAACAACCACAATAGCAACAATAATATTGCCCCAAGGACTAGAAGAAATGTTGTACCTGTCACAGGGAAAGAAAAGTCAATGATAACTTGTTTTGAATGTGGAGTCATGGGCCACTACTCCAACGAGTGCCCCAAGAAGCTTGCAGCATCAACCAATGTGAATGCACCTGCCCAACAGCAACGCCATGTCCAGTCTAGAAAAAGATTTGGTCCAGGAAACCCGCACAACCATAATGGCCGTCTATTCCATATGAATGCTGAGGAAGCCCAAGAAGCGCCAGATGTCGTGCTGGGTATGTTTTCTGTTAACTAAGTATTAGCAAGAGTGTTATTTGATTCTAGGGCATCGGACTCGTTTGTTACAGAAGATTTTGCATGCACTAGTAAGATTCAACCAACCTATCTGAAGCATGTTATGATAGTTCAAATCCCTAGTTCAACTACCAAAGCTAGAAAAGTTTGCAAAGCAGTACATATCAGAATCCATGGGATAGATTTTTATGCCAATCTAATAGTACTTGGAACCAAATGTTTGGAAGTAGTGCTAGGTATGGATTGGATGTCGAAATATCAAGGATTAATCGACTGTGCTAAGAAAGCCATAACCATGACCAGTAGCTCCTAAGTATCAGTAGAACATATATCTGAGACTTTGCCCCGTCAATTCAAGTGCAACAAGAGTCTAGCCAAGACCACCATTGACCAAGTCAGAGTAGTTTGTGAATACCCTGATGTATTTCCCGATGAATTGCCCGGTATGCCCCCAGATCGGGATATCGAGTTTATCATTGAACTAATCCATGGAACCGGACCCATAGCTCAAAGACCCTATAGTATGAACCCATCTAAACTAGTGGAGCTGAAGAAGTAACTTGATGATATGCTGGGAAAAGTATTGATTCAACCAAGTGCATCGCCATGGAGATCACATGTTCTGTTTCTTGATTAGAAGGATGGTGCCAACCGTCTTTGTACGGATTATCGGAAGCTGAACGACGTCACCATCAAGAACAAGTACCCTTTGGCAAAGATAGAAGATTTCTTTAATCAACTGACTAGTGCTAGTGTGTTTTCTAAGATTGATCATAGAACTGGTTATCATCAATTGACGATTCGTGCAACAGATATCCCAAAGACTGCCTTCACCACCAGATATGGATTGTATGAGTACAATGTCATGTCTTTTGGACTAACCAATGCCCCCCCCCCCCGCTTATTTCATGCACCTCATGAATAAGATTTTTATGAATTTTCTAGATAAGTTTGTCTTGGTGTTTATCAACGACATTCTGATCTACTCCAAATCAGAAGAGGACCATGAGCAACATCTTAGAACCATCCTTGAAACCCTTAGAGGGCATCAGTTATATGCCAAGTTCAGCAAATTTGAATTCTGGTTAAAAGTAGTAGGATTCCTAGGCCATATCCTGTCAGTAGGAGGAGTCGCTGTTGATCCCGCCAAGATCAAAGATGTTGAAGAATGGAAATCCCCAACCACCCAAACAGAAGTCTGCGCATTTCTTGGATTAGCCGGATACTACCAGAAGTTTGTTGAAGGATTTTCGAGCATTGCAAGACCAATGACCCAGTTATTGAAGAAAGATAAGAAGTTTGAATGGACTAACAAATGTGAAGGAAGTTTTCAAGACCTCGAAAAGAGATTAGTTTCAGCCCCAATTTTGATCATGCCTGATATCAAGAAGCCTTTTGATGTGTATTGTGACGCATCCAAGATTGGACTCAGATGTGTATTGATGCAAGAAGGCAAAGTCATATCCTACCTGTCCAGACAACTGAAGTAGCATGAGCAGAACTATCCAACCCATGACCTCGAGCTAGTAGCCGTAGTTTTAGCTTTGAAGACATGGCGTCATTACCTTATGGGTAACCGCTGTGAGATTTATTCGGATCACAAGAGTCTGAAGTATATCTTCACCCAGAAGGAGCTAATATGAGACAAAGGAGATGGATTGAGTTAATCAAGGATTATGACCTTGACACTCACTATCACCCCGGCAAAGCCAATGTGGTAGCGGATGCTCTTAGCAGATTGTCGTGTAGGTTAAATACCATGATTAAGGAAGCCCAACCAAGCATACATGAGGATATGGAAAATTTCAGAGTGGAGCTAGTTAGCGAAGGATTCTTAGCTAGCATAGAACTTCAACCAACTTTGATTAGTCAGATAAAAGAGGCCCAGAAGGGAAACGCAAGTATCGATGGAATCAAGCGTCGTATCAAGACGGGGAAGGTATCTGGATTCACCGGAGATGAAGAAGGAGTTTTGTGGTACAAAGGACGTATCTGTGTTCCAGCAGATTCAGAGTTGAAACAAGTCATTATGCAGGAATCTCATGATACTCTTTACTCTACCCACCCGGGAGGAACGAAGATGTATCAGCATTTGAAGGAGAAATATTGGTGGCACAAAATGAAGAGAGAAGTCGGAAGCTACATAGCCAAGTGTGATATCTGTCAGAGAGTCAAAGAGGAACATTAGAGACCCACATGACTTTTGCAACTATTACAGATTCCGGAATGGAAATGGGATTCCATCGGAATGGACTTTATCACAGGTTTGCCTACATCTAGTAGAGGAAATGACTCTATTTCGGTTAATAGTAGATAGACTATCCAAGGTAGCCAATTTCATATCCGTCAAGATAACCTACCAAAGCTGGAAGCAAGCAAAGTTGTATATCGCTAGAATAGTAAGTTTGCATGGAACTCCCAAGACCATAGTGTCGGATCGAGGAACCCAATTTACCTCAAGATTTTAGTAGATAGTCCAAGAAGGATTAGGAACCAAACTGAATTTCAGCAGAGCTTATCTCCCGCAAACCGATCGACAAACTAAAAGAGTCAACCAGATCTTAGAAGAAATGTTAAGAGCTTGTGTGTTAGAATATGGATCTAAATGGGAAGATTGTCTGCCTTTCGCGGAATTTACTTACAACAATAGTTATCAAGCCCGTTTGCAAATGGCCCCATGGAAGGAAGTGTTGTACCCTATTGAATTGGTCACAAGTAGGAGAGAGACAGATCTTCGGACCCAAAATCCTATGAGAAGCTGAAGAGAAGGTTCACAAAGTCCATGAGCACCTCAAGACCGCTCAATCCAGACAAAATAGTTATCCGGATAAAAGACATCGAGACCTGACCTTCAATGTCAGAGATTTTGTGTATCTCAAAGTATCACCCTTGAAGGGAATGAATTGTTTTTGTCTGAAAGGAAAGCTAGCCCCTAGATATATTCGACCCTTCAAGATTTTGAACCACCAAGGAGAAGTATCCTATCAACTGAACTGCCTGAGGAGATGTCAGTCGTGCATAATGTGTTCCATATCTCGTTACTTCGTAACTGCTTAGAAGTTCCGGAGAAGACAGAAGTTTTCAAGAATATCGATCATAGAGCCATAGATATCGACAAGGATCTAACTTACCGTGAAGTTCCCATTCGTATCTTGGAAGAAGCATTCAGAACCACCTGGACCCGAAGTATCAAGTTTCTCAAGATCCAATGGAGTAACCATACTGAGGAACAAGCCACCTGGGAACGAGAAGATTATATTAGGACTGAGTATCCCAATCTCTTTAGTTCCTAGTTTTTACCGAATCTCAGGATGAGATTCTGTTTAAGGAGGGAAGGTTTGTAACATCCCAAAAATATTAATCAAGCTTATCAAGCTCTAATCACCCAAGTTTAGGGTTAACAAAAAGTTTTATTATTAAACTTAATAAGAATGCATGTGTGGTTAGCATTAGTGTATGAATGCTTGCAATTGCCATGATTGAATGTTACTAATGATAAGGATTGGTTCAAAGATGAATACTACATCATCTAGAACTTTCCCAAGCAAAAAATAAAAACAAAATCAAATATAAGTCATATGATCAAATGGTCATTTTGGCCAAACTTATCCACTAGACCACTTTGAGTGTTTCTAGTAAAGGATTTCTAACAGAAACATTTCCAAATCTTTTCACCCCTTGCTAGACTAAGTAAAAGTGAATCCAAGCAAACTTTACAAAAAGACAGAAACAAATTTCAAATCTGTTTAAGAGGCATTGCAAAATTGAATCAAGTTCATATGCCTAGATCATCATTTTTCAAAAAAACCATTCAAATGAATAAACCTGGACAATTCCCAGCAACCACGGACTACTAAGCAAGCCGCAGGACCACTCACCAAAATTCATCCAAATATTTGAAAGTTGAATTCATGCGGCCATTTGACCGAGCACCTTGTAGGCACAATACAACCTCAGTAACTATACACTATTTGGAGCTGTCAATTGCTCAGCTCTTGTACTGCAATCAACACATTGAATTGTCCTAGATCATCCCTGGTACTTGGCCGTTCAAAGGATAGGCATCACTGGCCACATTGACCAGTGCCACGCCCATACCGAGCCGGCAATGTCGGTCGAGCACAAACCACTTACAGCACGCTGCACCGCCCTCCCCCATGATGTCCAGCAAGTTGCCGTGACCTCACCGCCACCCCCTGTCAACCCCTTGACCCAAGGCGAGAAGTGGAGACGCTGAAAAACCATGCGCCCGTTCAAGCCGTGGCCATGCCGAGTGCACGACGGAGCGCAACAGCTGCCTCACACACACACGCCGCTCCTCGCTCTCTCCGCTCATACCCATGACCGCCGTAGCACCAGCGAGCGCCCAGACATGACCGTTCGCTGCCGCTGGCCCCCTGACCACTGTACCACATGACGAATGCCTGCGTACCCTCCCAGAGCATCGACATACCCCGGCCAATGGAGACCGCCCCTTGCCCTGTCGTCACTCGCATGACGATCACCATAGTCCCCTACACCAACCCATGCCCTTCAATATGATGAACGCGACCTATAGCAACATCGCTGGAGAAGCCAGCCCATGCGGCACTGCCTCCCCCTGGGTGTATAAATAGAGGCCACCCCGACCTCTATCTCCACACCATTCCACTCCTCTCTCTCAGCAACACCCCAGACCTTTCCTCGGAGCAAGCCGAGCACCAGCCCGCCGGAATTTGACCGGAGTCCGCCACAGCAGTCGACGAAGGAAGCCATTGATTGCGCCCACCATAGGAGCTGCTTTGACCGCCATTCGAACCGCCGTCGACGACCATCCCATTCGCCCCATCGCTGACCCTAGCTGGAGCCCCGGTAAGTCCCCAGCGACCACCACCGCCGTTTTAGGGTTCGTTTCTCACTGGAGCAGTTCGACAGAGACGACGAACCACAACCGTTAGATCCTAGCCTAATCGTAAGGCTAAGATTGAAACATACTGTTTCTGCTTAGTTAAGTCACTGACGAGTAGGACCCTCTTGTCAGCATCTTGTTGCGCTAGCGTAGTGCAGTTGGGCCAGCCCAATTAGTTTCCCGCGCAGAGCCCGTCGATTGCAATAAGATTATTCCATTTTAGTTAAAACCAGATTCTATCAGTAGATTCAAAAATCAATTCAAAGAGATTCACTGTACCAAAATGCATGATTCCAATTTTGTTGGAAAGGTATACAAATTATCTAATCACTGCCATTGGATTTAAACCAATTGGAATTATAGATCACCTACACCGAAAATAACAAGATAGAGACTTTGGATACTTCAAACACTAAAATAAACTATAAATGTTTTTGAGATGATTCCACCTCTCAAAAAATCACGTTTGCCATGCTATACATGAATATGTAAAAACATTTGGTTTTACAGATATTAAACTTGGACTAGTATTAAAAGAAGGCTATATAGGTTTTTCTAGTCATTAAAAATATTATTAAATAACAATATTAAATCTTGAAATACTTGACCATCATTTTAAATCACATTCCCAAGCTAGAGAATATATGGTGAGGACATGGTCCATATGAACCTATATTCTAGTTGGAGAATATTAAATCTTAAACAATTACAATGAGTAGAAATTACTTTTCTCAAATAAGAGAAATAAGAATGTATTGAAATTCCATATGATGATTTTGATGATGCTAGATCATCTAGTATGAGCCCTTGTGTGCTAAATAGAAGTACTGAAGTGTTGTTTGGTGATTGTGTACATTGAATGTGTTTATAGACGCTAGTACCGACCCGGGATTCATCGAAGAGGGGTACTTCGAGGAGGAAGAGGAAAACTTCAACGACTGCAACCAACAAGGGAAGTTATCAGTGCAAGATAGATCTAGGCATGCTATATATACAATCCCTTATACCATATGCATTAGGCATGCTGGGTTGTGTCACTTTACTTATACCATTCCCAGTTTCACTCCAAGCTTTACGTTCCCATTTACTACAGTTTCCTACTTAGTAATGAATTGTGACTAGTGGAAACTAGATTGAGTCCCCTCAAGATCCTAGAACTAGTCTTGGATACTTATAACAGATTAGCACCCTCAATTAGTGAATACCCTCAACATTAGTGGCTAGTGCTAAGCTTACAACTTGATCACTCTAGATGGGAATACTTGGTGAAAATGATTATGAAAACCTTGGAATGAAGATTCATTCTATTGAAATGTTTTGACATGTGTTGTGGAACACAATGGTTTGAGGATGAAAATGATTAAGGCATGAGCCTTGACTTTAATAAAAACTTATGGGTTGGTTTGGATGCGATACCAATCCAATTTTATCGTACAACCACAATACCTGAGTTGGGTAGGGCTTGGCTAGAAGTTTATATGTCTTAGTATGAGTTCCCTTGCGGAAGAGGTTGAGCTGAGGCTACCCCGTGATAAATGTCCACCTATGCAGTACCCAAGATGACAGATGGTCATGGTTGGGAGGCCAAACTCATAAGGGAGGTGCCTATACTAGGGTGTGTAATTCAAAGGTTAAGATTGATTATCCACATACCAAGTATGATGATTCAAGGTTATCCCTGATGGATGTATCGAATTTTTTGGTGAAAGTGTACAATCTCTGTAGAGTGTCAAACTATTTGAATAGCCACATCCGTAGTTATGGATAGTATGAGTGGCCATACTGTTCTGTTGTCAGATGTTTTCAAAATGATTTGTGACTTGAAAGATGACTTGACTTGACCACAACAGAGTTGTGGACATGAAATCTGAGTTCCCCCTTAAGTGATGTAGAGAACTAAATTAGGTCTTTACTCTTGAAGCTTTATGAAATAAACCTGGCTTTTTGCAAACAAACCTAGAGCTTATGATTCCTACTAGTTATCTTCTTACCTATACTAGTGGTAGTTTGCGAGTACTTAAAGAGTACTCATGACTTTGTTCCTGGCTATTCCCATGGCCAGACTATGAGGAGGATTTCCTGGAAAATGGACAGCAGGAGGTCTATGACAACTAGGATCATCTCCCATCGTCAGCATTGCCTGTGATCATGAAGATGAAGCCCCGCTACGTTTACTTTTTGCTGCTTTGATTGTATTAAGACTGGATCATGAGATCCTTTATTTGTAAGACCTTATTATGGTTTGTAATGGATGACGTACTGTGGTACCACTTCTGTTATGTCTCGCAAAAATGGTAATCTTGGGATTGCGATGTACGGCATAACAGGCATCTGGACTTAAAAATCTAGGTGTTGACATAGAGGATGTTGATGCTACTGCCACCGTCCATGAGAGTCTTGGAGAACCCATAGCCATCGATTAGTAGATTGACGGCCAGAGCATACTTTCCTTGCCTATGTGGTTTAAGCAAATGGTCACTTCGGTCAAAGGTAATTGTTACTTCCGACCAGTCCAAAAAATAGGGGATAGCCAGAATAGTTGCATTAGGCTCATGTATTACTGCCTTTTTGACCTTAGCGGGTTGAGATCCGAGGAAGCTTTCATAGGTGTGTTTCTTGGCTGGGAAGGTGTTCTTTCCATCTGACTTGGGATTTGAGGTATCGGCCTCCTCCATGTCAGAATCTTCCTTGGACTCTTTTTCTTTGTCAGAAATTTTCTTTCCTTTTTGGTAGCTTGGCCCTATAGCTAGCAGATTCGTCTTTCTTGATATCGTCATTGAAACGACACTTAGCATTCGTCTGGGAAGAGCCTCCATTGCCATCTGGGTGATGCACACACGTATTATTGGCAATATCGACCCAAGAGTTGGTTTTGCCAGGTTGCTAGTCTCCTCTACCTTGGACATGGGAAGTTCCATGGCCTCGTCCCTGTCTGCCTCTGTGGCCTCCTCGTCCTCCAGACCCGAAAGTTACATTGATAGTCGCGTTTTCCCGATTGGGTTTCCCTTTCGAGGTGCTCTTACGTTTCTGAGCCAGCTACTGCTTCAGCTGCTTAGCCGACTATGGTACGGCCAGGGCATTCAGCGGTCCCTCTAAATCATCATCCGCATCTACATATTTTCCTGCCATTTCTATTAACTCTCCCAAATTACTGACTTTTCCGCGCTTTAGCCGGTGACATAGTAATCCGATTGGGAGCCCTACGATGAAAGCTTCGATCGTGTTCTGGTCGTTTACTCCCTCACAGGAATTCTTCGTTTCGACCGATTGTCCGAAGTAGTCCTGGAAAGTTTCCCTGGGTTTCTAGGTGCAATGCTTCAGATCTCCGACCGTGTAGGGCATCTTGTATGTACCTTCAGAATTCCGAAAGAACAAAAATTGCATGTCATACCAATTGTGAATTGTGTTCTCTTGGAGTTCATGGAGCCATGATCGAGCCATCTTCAGCAGCATCAATGGGAGATACCAAACTGCGACCAAGTAGTTTCCTCCTTTGGTGATGCAGCAGGCCTGGAAGAAATCCTGGAGCTAGGTGTCTATCCGAGCCACACCGTCGTAGGGTTGAATGTGCCTTGAGATAGAAAATCCTTCCAAAAAAATTGTTTGTTGGATCCATGGACCAAATAATTTTGGACCCACGTATATGTTGTCCGACTCGTAGCGTCGTACCTCTATGTTTGAGTTGATCTAGTGCCTGGCATCGCTTCATGATAGGGCGCACCATCTCGGATGATCGTTGTGGCTGCGGTGCCATGGAGCTGGGTCTCTGCTTCCTCCACCACCTCCTCCACCTCGGTGTCCTCCCTGGCCTCCATGGGAGCTGTTATGGGTGCTGCTTGGTGGAGAGGGTCGTGCTGGTGGGTAATTTCTAGCTGACCGCCATCCTCTATCCAGGGTTTCGTGGTGACGGCCACCATGCCGTCTTGATCCGGTGTGGTTTTTGTCGTTCCTTTGTCCGTCGTTGCCATCATTATGGTGAGGCTCAGCCAAACAATTTGTGTGTCTAGTAGGTGGCATTCTTTGTCAGTCCTACTCCTGACGGCGTGCTTCTTCTTCTTCCCTATGGTGATCTGACTAACGTCGGGGAGGTTGTTGTGGAACCATTGCTACTACGGTGTCTCGCTCTATGGCTGGGGCAATGTTGCTCCAACCACGTGCAATTCTTTGCCACTATCCTGAAGAGCCGATTCTTGAGTAGGCATCATCCCGAGGGTTGGAATGGTGGCGCTGATCCGGTTCCCGACGCGGCCTTATTTCATGCTACAAAGACGTGTCCCTACTAGCTTTCCAATGAAGGACGTGTCGGCCATTAGTTGTTCTAGGCCCTTGTTGAGTAGTGCTACACTCATCCGGACCTGCTCTAGAGTTGGATTATTTTCTAGGATCTCTCGGGCCATAGCAGTATTTTCTACCAACATGTTATACACCTGGTTTCCCTTGCTATCGATCCAAGGCTATCCCACGACTATGTTTGCTTTGTTTCCCTCAAATAGAGTCTTGTGAACTTCTAGATTTTTTTTGGCCAGCTCAGGGCCATTCCAGGTGTTCTCATGTTGCAGGGAGTAGTATTGTCCTGCCTCTACAATACGCTCTTTCTCCTCGATGAGATGAGTGGCTTCATCTAAGAGCACCTGGCGATGCGCTTCTAGGGCTTGGGCCCTTTCCTCCAAATCGTCAAGCGTGAGATCTGAGGCGGTTGCAGTGTTGTGAGTATGTCTCCGAGAATTTCACGGGCACCAGGGGTAACCACGTGTCCATCCACCACAGTATTTTTCGTTTCTTTGGCGATCAGAGCATCGTTTCAGTCCTGCTCGTATTCTTCTGCAACTATCTCCACAGCCAAAGGATCTTTGGCCGGAGTCTTCTTCTTCTTTGCCTTCTTATCCTTATTGGCACATGTAGCAAAGACGTCTTTGGGTCTGATTCCTGGAGTCAAGCATCTATCAGTACTCTTGGACATCTAGACTTCAGGATTTTCTCTAATATCCATATCATCTTGCAAATCGGGAGAGTTTTTGTCGGATCTCTCATCCATGCTTTTGTACGGACTTAGATCTAGACCTTCTCCTTCTTGCGCAGCCTTGGAGTTGATCTCCTCTTCAATTTCTGCTTTAAACACCCGGAATTCTGCTGATGTCATGAAATCTCCTGGGGAGGCCGGTGTGTTGGCGTTTGTTCCGATTGCATCTAGCACCAAGTTATTATCGTCTCCAGCATTGGCAGAGCCGGATCTAGAGCCAACATATCCGACGAAGTGCAATCCATGTGCTTTGAGGTAATTGCGGCCTTCTTCGTTAGCCTCCTCGAAACGTTGGATGGTCTTGAGGATTGTATCCATACTGGCATTGTCGTGTAGCATCATATGCCTTACTATGTTCCTCAGAAGCGATTTTCCTGTTCCAGCATTGGCAGAGCCATATCCGAAGTTGTTGCTTCTTTGATCTTCCTAAGATTCGACCTCCTAAGGGAGATCTTATTCTGAGTCGATCTTCTCCACGTTCTCCGCTTCAGGTGTGGGCTAGGTTGGATTAGGATTTTTTGAGATCCGCAACTTTGCAACCTCCACAGACAAAGCAGATCCAGAAGTTTCTTCTGCCTCTATCATCAACGCTGGGGTGGGCTAGGAAGGTTCAGTGAAACCGAGGTAAAAATCGATCTTACCAAAGGACATGATTGTGTAGCTTGTCACGGACTCCCTAGCCAGAATCCAAGTGACTACTAGGGAAAAGCCTATAGGAGACATGCTTATAGGAGGCGCATCCCTCAAATACGCGCCTCCACAAAATATACAAGGCGCATGTCTAAATGGTGTGACTCCTATATATTAATACTAGAGGCGCATTCTCGAGGGATGTGTCTCCTATATCGCATGTATGGACCAGATCTGGCTGCCCTCCCTTACTCGAGGTGCATCTACTCCATATGCGCCTCGAGTAAAGTAGGTGGGCCTAGTGGTGGTAGGTGCAACAATATAGGAGGCGCACTAAAAGATATGCACCTCGAGTATTTTTCAATATTGGAGGCGCATCACTTCGGCATTCGCCTCGAGTAGGTGATGTGGGCCCGGGGGGTTGCAGGCGCCAGACACTCAAGGCGCATCTACCAGATGCGTCTCAGGTATTTTATGTATAAAAGGCGCATATTATGTGGGATGTGCCTCGATTAATCTTGCCATCATTTTCGCTTTTTTGGCACATGCACATGCACCTACACCCCACTCACTTCTCTCTCACTTGTTTTCTCCTCCACACAAAGAAAGATCTTGTCGCCCCCTCCTCCTCCCCACCTTATTTTCTCCATTGTTTCACCATAGAAGCTTGTCAAACCTCTATTGGTTGACACACATATGTAAGTGAAAGTTCTTGCACTTCTAGATCTACAAGATCTCACTTTAGTTCTCCCATGGCTCTCGTACTCCTAGTCGTCGTTGGAGGAAGCGTGAAGGCGTTGTTGCATGTATGCGCGTTGTCAGCGACACCGACTAGATTGTGGTGTGTGCTTCCTTTGTTTTATGCAGGGATTTCATTTTGGGTTGCCAATGTTTCACCAAAATATCGATTCATTTCCGTTCCGGTGAATTTCTGGCACCTGACGGATGTCCTCTTTTCAGGGGAGTTTATGCCGAATTTTTCTGACGATCTTGACGTCCATGCTCTAATTATTCTTTTTCTCTTTGTATACCATGCAGGCGACCATGGTCCGACCACTGAGCACACCCCTCGTGGATAGGTGTATGAGATGCGCGAGGGCCGACATGGCAAGGACAAACATGACGGAGATAAGATGTATGTGTCACGACTACATACTCATGTATCTGATAAAGCATGATTGCGGAATGCTGGAGTCGCACCTGCTCTGGCGTTTCATGGATGGCTACACTCAGTGGATACGTGACGACGAAGATGATGATGAGGATGTCAATAATGTTGAAGACAAAGATCAAGATGCTGGCAGGGCAGGTGACCATGAAGATCAAGGTGGTGCCGGGCATGAACATGATGAAGATCAAGCAGATGGCACTGGGCATGAATTTGAACTTGAAGATAATAGAGGTGGTGCCGGGCAGGAACATGGAGATCAAGGTGCCGGGCATGATTCAAGCTGGTTGCGAGACCCTCATTACCAAGAGCTGCTTCTCAGGGAGACAAGTACCGCCAGAGCCGCCGCTAGAGAGAAAGATAAGCTATATAAAATGGAGAAAGACGCGGTTACTCCATTGTTTGACGGATGCAACGACGGGGATACCCGTCTGAATGTAAGGCTCAGGGCTCTAGAGATGAAGGCAAAACACAAAATGACCGACGAATGCTTCAACGACAACATGGAATTCTGGCATGATCATCTTCCCAAGGGGAACACATGTCCGACTAGTATCACTGAGGCCAAGAAAGTCGTGTGCCCTCTCAATCTACCGCACGTGAAATACCACGTCTGCATAAATAATTACATCATCTACCATGGTGAGGACACGGAGAAGACCACATGTCTGGTGGCAAGACCTCTCGATACAAGAGAGGGACCAAGAAAGCTCCTAGAAAAGTGGTGTGGTACTTTCCTCTAACTCCTCGTCTGCAGTGTTATTTCGCGGACCCTAAGGAAGCATAGCTCATGTGCTGGCACGCGGAAAGAAAGTCGCCAGAAGACATAGATATAGAAAAGGAGGAAATGTTGAGGCACCCTTTGGATGCTAGCCAGTGGAAGGCGTTGGACCTCGAATATTACCAACGGTTTGGGAAAGAGTCAAGGAACCTCAGGCTAGGTGTGAGCACTGACGGACTCAATCCGTTCGGAAGCCAAAGCAGCACACATAGCACCTGGGCTGTGTTTATATGGATCTACAACCTCCCCTGGCTATGCATGAAGAAGAAATACGTAACCATGAGTATGCTAGTTCAAGGGCCAAAATAGCCTGGTACAGACATCAATCTATATCTCACGCTATTGAAAGAGGAGTTGGCCACTCCATGGGAAGACGGAGCCCGTATGTGGGACGCCTCTACACAAGAATATTTTGATATGAGAGCGGTGGTGATCACGATGGTGGAAGACTATCCTGGTTACGGATACTTCGCAGGGCAGGTGATCCAAGGATTCTTTGCGTGCGTTAGGTGCAAGGATAATACAACATATCGCCAGCTACAAAAAGATATCGGGTCCGAGAAAACCGTGTACCAGGGGTATCGAAGGTGGCTTCTGAAAAATCACGCCTGGAGAAAGTTGTCCCATATTTTTTATGGGAGAATCGAGGTCCGAGGAATGCCATACTAGAGGAGCAGCGCAAAAATCGATGAGCTGTTGAAAAACTGGAAAGAGTGCCCTGCGCCAGGAAAGAACCGAAAGAACCAAAAGAAGCTAGAGCGGCTATTGAGGGTTTGGAAGGCGAGGTCTATTTTCTAGAACTTGCCATACTGGAAGCTCCTCCGCGTGCCTCATAGCCTTGATCTCATGCATATCACGAAGAATGTGGGGGAGAGTCTGCTTGCCACCATCCTTAACATCGACAAGACCAAAGATGGGCCGAAGGCAAGGAACGACTTGAAGCATATGGGCATCAGGAAGGACCTTCAACCACCACCTAGTGACGATGAAGCCGATGATCAGTCGGAGGAGGAGGAGACGGAAACACAGAATATTCGTTGTCACAAGGCCAAAAAGGTCAAGAAGGCCGAAGTTAAGATCAAGGCCGCGTGCTTCACTCTAAGCAAGGCAGAGGCGACACAGTTTATGAAGTGCCTCCTCGGAGTCAAATTTCCGAACGGCTACGCGGGAAGATAAGCAGATGGCTAGACGAGGCGAAGCAGCACTTCAGTGGGATAAGTCTCACAATGTCATCGTGCTGATGACCTGGGTACTTCCGGTTGTGATCAGAGGGATAGTGGACAAGCATGTCTGTGAAACAATGTTTAGCGTCTGCAACTTTTTCGATGTTATCTCTCGGAAGTTGATAGGCATTAAGCAGCTCACGAGGCTACAGGAGGAGATCATGGTGATAATATGCGAGCTCGAGATCTACTTCCCTCCCGCATTCTTCGATGTCATGATTCATCTGCTGCTCCATGTTGTGGAGGATATCGTCCAACTCGGGCCTTCGTTTCTACGAAGCATGATGTCGTTCGAAAGGATGAATGGACACATCAAGGGATACGTTCGTAACATGTCCTATCCAGATGGAAGCATAGAAAACGGCTTCCTGGCTAAAGAGTGCATCTCTTTTTGCTCGAACTTTCTACAAATAGAGATCCCTATCGGTCTGCCATTCAACAAGCACCTTGGGAGGCTCGCTGGATGGGGTCACCATGAGGGTCAGCGCGCAAAGCATGTCAACTTCGATGAGTGAACCAAGGACTTTGAAAGAGCAAACCTGGTCACGCTACAACACCTGCAGGTGGTCAATCCATATATACATGAGCACAAGTAATTTATCAAGAAGTACACTGACCGTGGCCTAGTGAGGACGTAGGAAGATGTAATCAAATAGCACAACTCCGGTTTCACGCAGTGATTTAGGAAGAAGGTTCTCGATAGTCCACCGGAGGGCGAGTCTTCGGAGGACAATAAACTCATATTCTCGTTGTCACAGGGCCAAGGGCTCAAACTAATGACCTATAAAGCATACGATATCAACGGATACACGTTGTACACCGAGGAGAAGGACAATAACTACGATTACCAGAACTCAGGGATAACGGGGATATTCTACACCGACGACGTCCCGGAAAGATACTACGGAAGGATCGAGGAGATATGGGAGCTCGACTATGTTATGGAGAAGGTGCCGATGTTCTGTGTTAGGTGTGCTAAGAGCGTCAAAAAAGAAGACCGGTATTTCACCACCATGGTTATACCTCCAAAGTCAAAGACCACCAGCGCGAACGTACCCGCGAGAAATGAGCCATGGGTTTTGGCTAGTAAAGTCGACCAATGCTTCTACATTACCGACCTGTCAAAGCCTAGCTGGGTTGTCATCAGGAGAGGAAAAAGGAACATCATCGGAATGGACGGAATCACCAACGAGCAAGACTTTTACCAGTACGACGACCCAAAGATGGACGACGGATACAGCGACCAAGCACCATACACCACAAGCCTACCTAAGAAAGGACTCACATTCAAAATAAGAAGTGAAGACATTCTGGACCTAACCTATTCAACCGCGACAAAGAAGGGTAAGAAGATAATTGTCAACAAGAAATGCTAATAACTAGTTCCGACGAAGCACGACGTGCCACGCGCGCGTGTGTGTGGCATTATTATATATGTATTGACACATTCTTAGTTATCTCTTTGGTGTGCTAATTGCTGGATGGAACATTATGTATCGACACAATTATATATAATTTATATGGTAATTTGATACTGAAAGTACTAAAATATATTTTGTAGTTTATATTAATGTTGGAAAATGATTTAACAATTAAAATGTCTTTTTAATAAAGACAAAAAAATATGGACACCCCGGGATTTTAACCTGGGTGGCCATAGTTTGGAGGGAATTGGACTTGGTGGCAAGCCACTAGGCTAATAAGTGTTTGGTGTTAGCATCTGTGTGACGCTTATTTTGAGTGTAGTGGAAAACATTATAGAAGATGCATCGTACAGAGATGCGCCTCGCATAAGACTATACTGGAGGCGCATGTTTCTGAAATGCGACTCCCAGCTCTGTCGATTCAGACAGTCAGACATTCTGTTAGTCAATTTTTTGGATATTTAAAATATTTACACTATTTTTAATAGTTCATATTAATTTTAGACTATTTTTAATAGTTCATATTTATTTAGTTTTTAGTTCTAGAAAAGATGGATCCCAGGAATCAAACCTGTGATGCCAGGGAAGAAAGGGTGGAGTGTGTAGCCACGGGGCTACAAAGTGTTTTGTGAAACAGCAGGCGCTCTCTTCCTTTTTAATATAGGTGCAAGACTATAGGAGGCGCATCCTGGCAATATGCGACTCGCATAAGTTATACGAGTCGCATCTTGCAAGGATGCATCTCGCATAGTCTCTGGATAAAGTGGAGCTGATGTCGATCATGTTCAGTTCGTCAAACACTTCGTTCGTTAGATACACTCCTTCGTTCCCCTCCTGCACTACCCATCGATCCCCTCCAATGCTGCCGTCTATCGTCTATCATCCACGCCGTCGAGTTCGCAGGTGAGCCGTCTCCCCCTTCCCCTTCCCCCTCCCTCTCCCCCTTTGATGACCTTGCATCATCGTCCGCGGGAGATAGGACCGTCCAGGAGCCAGGCGACGCCATCCACCAGTCTTCTTGCGGAGCCAGGAGCTAGCCGCCACTATCCGATGTCCAGGAGGCAGGAGCTAGGCGACGCAATTCGTATGAGCCAGGAGCCAGGAGCACCGTCATCCCCCTCCCCCTCCCCCTTTGACGTTGAGCACCGCCGTCCCCCTCCCCCTTCTCGTCCAAGATTCTGTGATTTTACTTGCAAGACTTTACATGCTGTGATTTTGGTTTGTGCTAAGTTGGAACGAATGCTATAGTACTAGATGTTGCTATAGTGCTAAGTTGGAACGAATACTATAGTACTTGCTGTGACTTTGATTTTGGTTTGTGCTAAGATGGTTATGCTGTCGTTGTTGGCCATGTGGCCGATGCATTGTTGTCAGTTTGGGGGCACACAGGAACACGCTCATGATTCAATTTGGGGGCACACAGGAACACGCTATGATTTTAGTTTGGGGGCACTAAAATTCTTATCGTTTCTTATCTAGCTAATTTTAGTGTAGCATGTTGTTTTTCTACTCTACTTGGTTGGGAAAGAACTTTAGACTAAATTCGCAAATATGTTGTCATTGTTCTTTACAAAACTAAGTCGATTTCCCTATATAGAGTTGAAGTGATTTCCCTATGTCGTTAGTTTTAACTCTGATATAGTGATGTTTTCACCTAAAATGCATAGGTTATGTTCTGGTGTTTCAAAAATTGTAAATCCAACTTGCATGCATTGTGTACTCGTAGGCCGATTATTCAGGAAAATTGGATTGAATGCTTTAGGACTGCTAGATCTACTGTAATGAATTTCCTAAGATTAATGCAATAGTGTTTCTAGAATCCAACTATGCTGGCTAAAAAGCCAAGTGTTTAACTAGTGCACAACTATGTGTAGTTTAATTTATAGAGGTAGATTCCAACTTAGCTTGTATATACCTGTTTCTTGTAGCTTTTTTGATGTATCTAGTTGATTATATATGAGCATATCATGTGCATGCATGACCATGGTCAGATCATTGTATATGAGCAAATCATTGTATATGAGAAGATCATTGTATATGCCTGTTTCTTTGAGCTTTTCTTGTAGCTGCTACGAGTGATTACCAGATCATGTGCATGCATGACCATGGTCAGATCAGTAGTGGGATTTGATAGCTTGTACCACTTGTATAGATAATTCTCCTAGTATGTTTCATATACAACAGGAACATATATTTATTTTGGTGGCTCTTATCCTCTGTGATGAACTTTGCATAATAGTTTCTATGCAAAATGAGATAAATCTTTATTTATTATGAAGTGTACTAATTTCTTGTGTAATTATGTTACTGTTTCAACACATGCTATTTATTTTATGCATATATTGTGTATGTTGTACATCTTTTGCAGGAGTATTTAGGCCTATGTAGGCCTTTTATTGTGGACAAGTTGCTGGTTGTGTGTTTGTGCCTATTTAGGCCATTTTTACGCATTTTTTTTAAGATGCCAATGTTTCACCGGAATGCTAATTCATTTCTGTTCCGGCGAATTTCTAGCACTCCTAGGTCTAGAAAATTAGCAAAGGTCATGCCCAATTTTTTTGTGAATTTTGGTGTTTATTATTTCCATTTCTTTTCGTGTTGATATGTCGGGTGGGGGACAGCATGATGCCGAGGCTGGCACTTCTAGAAAGAAGGCCTATTGCGAGAATTTTTATGAGATGGAATTACAAGCGGACCCGGAATTCGTGCTATGGGAGGAAGAGGATACATCGTCCAATGAGGAGATGGGGGATGATGCTGATGGCGAGGACGCCACTACCATTGATGGCAGTGGCGATGGTGGAGCCATAGACAGTAGCCGCCAACCGAAGAAGGCCCGGAAGGAACAGATTCCGATCACGGTCGGCCTCAAAAGGTCCATCTTCACAAGCGTGAGCGATAAAGGGGTGCCTTTGGAGGCGGAGGAATTTGTCGTGTTGTACTCACTACAGCTCTCTACAATCCTCCGGAACACCGTCACGATCAACACCGAGAACCTGAAGGACCATGAGAACGAGTGTTACCGCCATAAACTCTTGAGGAAGCTACACGCAAGCTACTCTTGAGGAAGCTACACGCAAGATACACGCAAGAACAAATACAACAATGAAAATGTCAAGTGGAATCCAGTAAACAAGTACGCTCTCAAGACGATGACCAAGGCCTTGTCGAATTGGAAGGCACGGGTGAAGAGGCTCATTTACAAGAAAAATCTAAGTTACAAGGAGCTCGTCAAGAAGGAGCCTTTGATCAAGGAAGAAGACTTCAAGGTGTTCAAGGTCAGATGTGAATCCGCCGTGGGCAAGGCCAAGAGTCTGTACTTCAAAGAGTTGTACAAGATAAACATTGCTACCCACCATCTTAGCTCCGGCAGTTATAGAGTTGTGATTCCCAAATGGGAGAAGGAGGACGATGTAGCTCGTGAGAAGGGGGAGACACCTTCCTTTTCCAATATCGCCTAACCACAGGCAAAGTACTTTGTCAGGGCTTGGTTTCGCAAGAGGAAAGGGAGTTCTAAATATTCCTCGGAACCCTGCGTCTCCTTTGCTCCAAACGTGGCGGACTTCATCAATAAATATGTAAGTAATTTGCATGCAAGTCGATTGATTGCATTCACAGTTAATCAATGAACTCCAATTTCTCAAATGCTTCATGTTCCTTATGCACAGGACGTGGAATGTAGGAGCTCCTCATCCCAAGGGTCGGTGTCGGTCACCAAGTGGGACACCACTTTTAACAGGCACTGAACCAGGTCAAGAATGTTGAGCCCCAGGTGCCACAGTTGTCGGCTGGCCGTGTGCCCGTCTTTGGATGTATTACATGGTCCGAGTACTATGGCACCTCGCCGCGGACGGGCAGGAAGTAGGCCGAGAGCGCCAAGGTAAAGCACCTAAGGGAACAAGTGGAGAAGTTTCCGCAACTGCTCCAAGATACAGTGAAGGAGGCTGTGAGGGCAGTCCAGACACAATTCTAGTCACAAGTCCAGACACAAGTCACCGAGAAGCTCAACACCATCCTTCCCGCCTACCTCGAATAGTATGCCAAGTGGAAGAAGAATGGTAAACAGGGTCCAAGCCCGGTTCCCAACATCACCAGCAGCCAATTGGACAACGCGGCATCGAAGGTGTTGGTGACTCCTCCGGCGGGGCCCGAAGGTCTGGAGCTTACCTTGTCTGGTGCGGCGAAGGCGCCGGACCGCCCCGTGCCAGCAAGCAGCCACTCCGATCAACATCGGTGGTGGTGCCTCGACATTGGCCAATCTCGACACCCTCAAGGTAACTGATTAAAGCGAGAGTTTTGGGAGGCTCAACCGATGACTTCATCTCCCTTCTCTCCTTATTTTACTGCCGACTAACCTATACATGTGTTTTGCAAGAAGACTCTCCTTGCACTCTAATGCACTAGGTGAACATCGAGATGAAGGATGTTGCCAAGGATTCTATTTAACCGGTGAACCGCATCTTCCACAGCAAGCCAATGGCACCCGACTTAGGGTCAAATACAGTATGGTGCTTTCGGGCTATGAGGGCTTGGAACCTCCCTCTCAACCTCATGGATGGGATAGTTACGAGCCGGCATTCCTATGCCCGAAGAGCTAGATCCGTCTAGGGACGGAGGGCCGAGGCACCACCCCAGAAGCAGCACAACCAACACATCATGAAGACATCGAGGTGGCACAAAATCCTGCCGATGATGATGAAATTGATGAAAAATTTGGCGACCAGTTCTTGAACACAAGGTTTGGTGATGATGACCATGAACAACAGGGAGGCCATCATGTCATTGCAGTTGTCGATCCCCAACCAACACCAAGACCCTCGGCAAAACCCACTTACCAAGTGCGTCTCTTTCCATCTAGTTAGGAGGCGCCACCACCCGTCGCCTTCACCGAGCCTAAGCTGCCATCTCGTCCTATGATTATCCCCAGCACCCTCCATAGGGCGGTTGAGGAGGTAGCGGCAGCTGATGACGCTGTAAAGGGCAAGAAGGGTCGCAAAAGGAAGCCTAATGGTGTGAGCCAGAATCCAAAGCCTACTATCCGGGCTCAGGACGGCCCTATAGAAAATCCCAGGAAGCGGGTGCATGAGGCAGGTCAACAATGATCAATGAATCGATGCTCGCGGTCGCAGGCTCGCATATGCGTAGTATTCATCATGGTTGTCTATATGTTGAGGTGCGCCGCATTCGAGAGGGAAATCAGACGTACCTGGTTTACAAGGCTAAGGTGCCAAATGTGACGGGCTTGATCACAGTAGCCCCCGGGGATATTTTCTACGTGCGGCATACCGACCTCTTCGACATGTTGCAAGGATTCTGGCTGCGCAATACCCTGGTCCGGCTGTTCTCGCTCAATATGGCCATGCAGATCATTAGAGATGGGACCCTGGGTATCGCGATAGTGGATCCCTACTTAATGCGTGACACCGTCTTGAGAACATATGAGGGTGTCCTAATGGCGACTGACTACCTCTCATACTTCCTACAAAAAAACCCGGGCAAGGATGTGATTCTCATTCCCTACCATCCAGAGTGGGAGAGTGGTCACCAAGGCCGCATGATCATATTCTTGGATGTGCAATGCTCAAATGCCTTGTATCTCGACTCGGGTAGTGCGAAGAGGAAAGAATACTACACTATCAAGAGAGTTCTTGACGATGCTCTCAACGCCTACATCGCAGCGGGAGGTGCCATCCCTAGTAGGATAGTTAAGAGGCATGACATGCACGTGTTCGGCAACACGACGGAGTTCCCCTACGTCAAGCAAGCGGCTGACAGTGGGAAGGATGCCTTCTACGCCCTACACCACATGCAGGCGTTCGTACGAGACCAGCATAACTGTGCGCTGCCATCTGACCTTCAAAGGTGGGCTGAAGATCTTGAACGTATACAGTATCGCAACCTCAGGATGGATTTCTTCGATATCCAGGAGGATATCTCGACAATCGTGCACCAACAATTAATAAAATCCGGGGTCCTCTTCTACGGCGGCACTCCGCCATGCAACAAGGAGATAGATGAACACTTAGCGAAGCAGGGTGATGGCATGATGTTCATGAAGTTAGCGAAAGGAGCTAAACGGGGCTTCATCAATATCCCCGAGCCGACTCATCAACCAAAGAAGTCTTGATATTTGTCTAGCTAGTTGTTAGTTCTGAACTTTGTGTTGTAAAGTTTATCCCTATGTTAACTTGCCTAGCAACCTCTAGACTATGTTTCATAAATCGTTGAACTTGATTGTGAGCGATGCTAGATAGTTATTTGTGTTATGAACTATTTTAGTGCTTGGTCATTGTTGCCGCCCTACTTCTTGGTTTGATTTTTTTGTATTTCTTCGAAAAGCCGATGATTAAAACGTGTTATGGCAATATATATGTGTGTGACTATACCGCTGCTGGATCTGGTGTGCCGAGTAGACTTGTAATTTGAGCTTCCTCTACTTGCCGCACCAGATACATCAGCGACATTGTTATTTCCATTCCCAACCTAAGTACGAGGCACTAATCCAAGTCATTCTTGGTTTTTTTGTATTTCTTCAAAATGCCGATGATTAAAACGTGTTGTGGCACTATATATGTGTGTGACTGTACCGCTGGATCTGGTGTGCCAGGTAGACTTGTAATTTGTGCATCCTCTCTACTTGCCACACCGGATCCATCAGCGGCATTGTTATTTCCTTGCCCAACCTAAGTATGAGGCAAAAGTAGACTTGTAACAATGTCACCCAAGTTAATACTATTTCATACCATAGCCCCAACATCGAAAGAGGACAAATATTTTCGAGATTCATATACATAAGACATAATTATGTTTAGTGGTAAGCCAAGGAAAGGATTATGGGCCCACAGCAACGACTCCTTTCAACACACCAAACTCGAAATGAGTCGTTGTCATGGGGACCGAATCCTTTCTTTGGTTTACCACTAGACATGTCATGCCCATGCTATATGAATCATGGAAGTATTTCTCTTCTTTTGTCTTTGGCGATACGAATAGATTAGATAGCATGAATTAAATGAAATGGTGAATTATGTAGTTTAAAATATCTCATTGTAGCCCCAAAGTCGAAAGGAAAGACATTACTTCACTATTCGTATATCATTAGCGATGTTGTTACATGAATCATGGAATAATTTCTTTCCTTTCTTCTTTGGCGATACAATGAAATTGTAAACTATGTAACCCCAAAGTTGAGAGGGGGACAAATAAGTTTTGTGATTCGTATATATATAGCATGGCGACATTGTGTTAGTTAATACTATTTCATCTTCTATCCCCAAAGTCCAAAGAGGACAAATATTTTCGAGATTCATATACATAAGACATAATATGTTTAGTGGTAAGCCAAGGAAAGGATTCTGGGTCCATGGCAATGACTCCTTTCGACACACCAAACTCGAAATGAGTCGTTGCCATGGACCCAGAATCCTTTCCTTGGCTTACCACTAAACATATTATGTCTTATGTATATGAATCTCGAAAATATTTTGTGGTGGAGACCGAATCCTTTCCTTCCTTTACCACTGGACATATCATGCCCATGCTATATGAATCGTGGAAGTATTTCTCTTCTTTTGTCTTTGGAGATACAAATAGATTAGATAGCATGAATTAAATGAAATGGTGAATTATGTAGTTTCAAATATCTCATTGTAGCCCCAAAGTCAAAAGGAAAGACATTACTTCACTATTCATATAGCATTGGCAACATTGTTAGATGAATCGTGGAATGATTTCTTTCCTTTCGTCTTTGGTGATACAATGAAATGGTAAACTATGTAACCCCAAAGTCAAGGGGGGACAAATAAATTCGTGATTAATATTTATATAGCATGGCGACATTGTGTTAGTTAGTACTATTTCATATCGTAGCCCCAAAGTCGAAAGAGGACAAATATTTTCGAGATTCATATACATAATACATAATATGTTCAGTGGTAAGCCAAGGAAAGGATTATGGGTCCATGGCAACGACTCCTTTCGACACACCAAACTCGAAATGAGTCATTGCGGTGGAGACCGAATCCTTTCCTTGCTTTACCACTGGACATATCATGCCCATGCTATATGAATTCTGGAAGTATTTCTCTTCTTTTGTCTTTGGCGATACAAATAGATTAGATAGCGAAAATTAAATTAAATGCTAAACTATGTAGCCCCAAAGTCAAGAGAGGACAAATAAATTCGTGATTCGTATAGCATGATGATACTCGTATAACATGGCACCCATATATATATATGCATGATCTTATCTTGTGAACTTCTATTTCTTTCCACTAACATAGCTAATATCATGTATCTTGTGTACAAGAGATGGTGAAGAAGTGATATGTCGTGTACGTCAGTAGGGTTCCAGGTGTGTACGAGGAGTGGAAAGACTCCCGGAAGCAAGTGAACAAATTCTCGGGCAACAGCTACAAAGGCTACAAGATTAGAGAGGTGGTGGAAGAGAAGTGGAGGAAGCACGGGAAGAAGAAGTGGAGGTACTTCACCTAGAGAGCTCCATCGTGCATGTGGTTGTAATATGATTGTGAACTTGTACTCGATCGGTCCCCCGAGATATGTGAACTTGGTGTTGTGTGTGATGTACTCTAGTTGGTTCATGTGTGAACTCTCGTATATGTCGCGGATTAATTCAAGTTGATGTGTGATGTACTTGTATTAGTTTTGGTTATACTATGTTTTGGCTAATTGCAACTTTCTAAAAAAAATTGCTGTATATACTGTATTCTAGACTGTATAATACCTGTGTATTGTGTATTTTAGACTGTACTGTGGTTGTAAAATTTAAAATTAGAAATTTCTATTTGAGGCGCATCTGTAAACATATTGGAGGCGCATATGCAGATATAGGCAAGGCGCATCTCACAAATATACTAGAGTCGCATTTCGTATGTGCCTTGTATAAGCTACATATGTGAGGTGCATATCAATATGCGCCTCCTATATATTTATAGGAGGCGCATATATTTATAGGAGGCGCATACTCGCATATGTAGCTTATACAAGGCGTATACAAAATGCGACTCGGGTAAGAAATACTAGCAGTGCGGCGCTCGAGTCGCATAACTAATGCGCCTCTCATGGCTTCTAACATGCGACTCCAGTAAGCTTTTCCCTAGTAGTGAGTCTTGTCGAGAAGGATAAGAGGGACGTCGCTGGTGTAGACAACTCGATCGACGGTGGTTGTCTCGCCGATTCTGGTTCGCGCAGATTCCGGCCGGAACGTAACTCCAAAAGTCACCTGCCCCACGGTGGGCACCAACTGTTGTCAGATTGATGACAAGTATGCCATGAGGGGGTCCTCGGGGCGTCGGAATATGTGGGGTGTGAAACATACGATCATCCGGAACGGTGAGCACACAAACGTACCCAAGTTCGAATCCGCCTGCGGTGGATGGATCCTCCTCCTGCTAGCAATCTAGTAATACAGCAGAGCCGAAAGTACAGATTACAAGAGAGGTTTCGCATGTGCGAGTTGAGGTTGTAATTGTCGATGACCTAAAGTCCTATCCCTAGATATGTGAATATAGTCATCCGGTCCTAGGGTTACATGAGAGTCCTATCCGGCTACGGTACAAAGTCGGTTACATACTACATCTTGGACTACAAGTAATAATACATGCCTAAGTCGGTAAGTCTTCTGGGCCTTCCTGTAACCGGATGGGCTTCCAGTTTCTCTCTCTGACTGGGCCGCCCTTGAAGCATAGATCTAACCCAGAAGTGGGCCACCCTGGTCAATGAGTCATAGTGGGTATACCCAGAAGTATATCCCCAACAACGACCCTGTATCCCTTGTTGAACTATTTTATTACCAGTTGTGAATCCCCCATGACCTTAAGGTGTTTTATATTGAGGGATGAGGCTACACTCCAACCTGTGAGTAATCCCTCATACTCTTCCACATTGTTGGAGGCACTGAAATGTATTTGTAGGGCATATTGTAGGCGCTCATTCATTGGAGAAACGAGCATGAACCCGGCTCTAGCTCCCTGTATGTGAGCAAGACATCAAAGAGTAGTGTCTATACCTCCGGGCGGCTGTTGGGTTCGTCTGCATGATCCATCATCTCATCTGTCCATTCTGCCACGAAATCAGCAAGCACTTGCTCCTTGATCGCTAGTCGTGGGGTGAATTTGATCCCATAACTAGAAAGCTCGACACCCCACTATGTGACCCTTCCTGTGTTTTCTTGGTTTCCTATAATAGCCTCGAGAAGTAAGTTGGTGTAGATGATGATGTGGTGTGCGTAGAAGTAGTGCTTCAGCTTCTGGGTTATGAGTAGGACCGCATAGAGGAGCTTCTAGATCCGTGGGTATCTTTCCTTGGGACCATGCAGGATCTCACTGACGTAGTACACCAGCGCTGAATCTTCTATGTCTTCCCCCTCTTCCGATCTCTTGATGACAAGAGCGGTGGCAATCGCCCTAGGTCCCCATGACATGTAGAGGTATAGGGTTTCCCCCGCATGGGTGATGATAGGATGGGCGGCTTAGAGAGATATGCCTTCAAGGCCTTGAAGGCCATATCTGCCTCTTCAGTCCAATTGAAGCCCCCGTAGTTCCTAAGGAGCTTGAAAAGAGGTAGGAACTTCTCTTCCAGTTTGGAGACAAACCGATTGAGGGGTACCATGTGTCCTGCTAGCTTCTGAATTTGCAACCAGTTCTGGGGCGACTCCATAAACCGGATCACGCTGATATTCTTGGGGTTGGCCTTGATCCCCCGGTGTGAGACGATCACCTTGAGGATCTTGGCCTATTCTACCCCAAACACGCACTTCGTCCAGTATAACATAATCCAATACCTCCGGACGTTGTGGAAGGCCTGCTCTAGATCTGGTATGAGATCCTCCTTCTCCTTGGACTTGATGACAAGACTGTCGATGTAGACCTCCATATTCCTCCTGATATGATCCGAGAAGGCAACGTGCATGGTGCGCTGATATGTGGCACCCATGTTCTTGAGCTTGAAGGACATTGTCTTGCAGCAATACGTCCCGTAGTGGTTGATGAAGCCCGTGCATGGGATGTCCTCCTTCCAAAGATGGACTTGGTGGTACCCGGAGGCCGTAGTACGCATCCAAGATATATAGTAGCTTGTTCCATGTAGTATAGTCAATGATCTTGTCTATTTGTGGGAGGGGAAAGGATTCCTTTGGGCAATCCTTGTTCAGGCTCGTGAAGTCCACGCATATCCGCTGTCCTCTACCTTCCTTCTAAGATATAACGAGGTTAGTTACCCAGGTTGGGTTGTCGATTTTCTCGATCTGTCCAGCGGCGAGGAGTTCCTCGACCTTCCTTTTTATGAATCCCTCTGCTCGGGGGTGAACCTTCTGAGTTTTTCTTCACAGGTCTTGCACGCGGATCAATGTTAATTGAATGATCGGTGAGGTCCCACGGTATCCCCGGCAAATCGGTGATGTCCCATGCGAAGACATCAACATTTTCACGCAAGAAGGTGATCAGTGCGGTTGTGGCCTCTAGTTTGAGGTTTGGTCCGATGAGGACCTTTTTGTCTCACCCTCGATGTTGAGCGGGACCGCCTGTGCCTGCTCCATTGGTCGGACCGCTGGTCCTGACCTTGACGTATGGAGGGTACCGTGATCTTCCCGTGGATCGATGGGGTTTGTATTCTCTATTCCGATAGGGGCGACCCAAGGTGGGAAGATTACACTAGATCTTATATTGATGTGCGGATCATTGCGACAGTCCTCTCCATGGACGGTGATTACTCATGTCGGCCCTGGGAGCTTGAGGACCCGGTATGGCTCATGAGGTATGGCAAAGACCTAAGCGAGTTGTGGTCGTCCGAGGAGGGTGCCTGCACCTCCCGGTATTATCTCGATTATCATCTTTCTGATTGGACGCACGATCCCCGCGGAGTCTGGAGCCGATTTATGGTACACGCTATGATGAGGGCACATGAACACCCTCCATATATCAGTACCTGGCCAACCGAGATGTTGGTGATTACCGGCGAGATGAGTAGCGGTGAGTCACCCATTGTTCCTCCCCATCTTGGGAGATATAACTCCAACAATGTGATCGTGGGCTCCATCCACACGCTCCACCGATAAGGAAGGGTCCTTATCGTGAGCGCGGCCCGACGCGTGACCTTCATTTGTGCTCCAGTTATGGAGATCTTCCATTCCCCCTCGGCGTGCAGGACCTCCATGGCATCCGGGTAGCGGTCGTTGGTGGGGCGAGGCCTCTTATCCCGGGGTAACCTAGCGTTGTGCACATCTCCATGTCCTCCTTCTGTTAGTGTAATTTTCTCGATGGTTCGTGCTTCCTGGGCAAGAGGTGTTGGTGAGAGCTCCTCTGTAGATCCGATCTGCATGATACGGGAACCCCCTACTTGGCACGCCAACTAACGAAGGATAGTTTTCATGATCCCTCCATGGTCTCGCTTCCAAGGAACATAAGTGAGTTGATTTGTTCGGCGAACGACTCGGGCCAGCAAGTTTGGATCTCAAAGACGAAGATAGACGGATGTAATGGGAAGAATCCCTTAGACTTTATTCATTAGGTGGCCAAGAGATCATACAATGTGTTTACTAGATGATACCGGTGGGTGTATAATGATACCCAACGAGAGATGAATCTAGAGCTATGACCTAGGCTAATGGTGAAGATGTCAGCGATTATGGTGTGTCCTTCTGAGGTGAATGTTTTCGGGTACTTATAGGCGTCGATGGTAGACGAGTCCTTCTTAGTAACGTCAGTTATTCATCTTTTTTGTAGACATAAACGTGATCTCCGATGTCCCTTGCATGTACGTCTGGTCTTCGGGATCTCTAGATAGCCGTTTTGCAGCCCCAAAGGTCAGGTTGGTTGGGATTAGGTCGACTTGACCACTTTTAGATGCAGGCCTTCAGGTTCTTGATCTTCAGAGGTCACCATGGGCAGGAATCGTGGGTTCAGGTCCAGGTTGGGTACATACCTGAGTCCACCCATCAACGACAATTCCTGCCTCTGACTTCACTATGGACCGAAAGATGTGTCCCATAATGGTAACAAACAACATAGCCTCACAATGCTCCCTTTGAAATCAAACAGTCAGTAAAAACACGGGTGCGCATGGCCGAATCCCATCTGATCCAGCAATCTCGGCGCACATGTTAGTTCACCAGCGAAGACTTCTAGAGCTCGACACTTCCCCCTGATCAACGAGGGCAGGCATTAAGAAAATCTTCCTCTTGCCTCGAGAGGAACGCAAGACCGCCTCCATTATTCATGTTGAGCCAGTAATCCCCATGCCACATGTGGGATGTAGCCACCACGAGCAGCCCGCAACGCTCAGTGAGCACCGCCAACACCACATGCACTTCGTAGAGATGAAGAACAGGCCGCTGCCACTTGACACTGGCCGGACCGCAGGAGCCGCCAACACCAAGGTTGACGTGGGCTCCAAGCAACTGAGGGATACAAGCGTGAGCGCCTAGAACTGGACACCGTGCCGCCCGTGCAGCCACTGAACAGGGAGATCCTAGGGCCGCCGCCCCGGTGCTCGTCTTCACCAAGATCCCTGGGCCGCCACCCCGACTACCTTATCCTTCATCCATGGCTTGCCGTCTAGGACCGCCACGTCGCAATGTCTAGGAGCTCCCACTGTGCAAGGAGGGGAGGCCCCCGCCGACACCCGCCTGAAGGGGATCCGCAACAGAAAACAAAAAATTTCCTACGTGGGAACCCCAAAAATTGCCTAGGATCTATCTATGTAGTAATGAAGTAACGTCCAATGCATAGAGAATACATACCCTTGTATACCATAGGCAGTTAACGTTCCACGGAGAACGTGGTTGAAGTAGTCGTACTCGTAGCTGACCTCAAGGTTGTGAAGCTCCTCGCAAGTCACCCCTTGCTCCTTCTTCATCTTCATCATGCAGCAGCTCCAACTCACGATATTTAAGCACCCCAAGTGTTGCGCCTCGTGTCTTTGTACACATCCGGTGCACGATGAGACCTCCGGCTCCCCGATCCCGCCGAGAGTGCGGAAAGTGATATCCGGCTACGAATCCCTGCAGTGCAATGGCGTACTACAGGTGTGCCTCGATCGCACAGCCCAGGCTTGGGGACCTGGTCACAAGGGCTAGAGAGAGAGGGAAGGAGGAAGTCAACCAAAGGAATTCTCCAAAATTGTGTGTATTTCATCCCACCCATGGGAACCCCTTTATATAGGCTAAGGGGGTGTGCCTTTCTCAAAGCCTAAGCCATGTGGGACTATTTACTAAAGGGAAAATACCAGGAATTTTCGTCCTAGCCGATTGGGCCAAATCAGCTCAGCCCAATAGGCAAAAAGCAGCATAGGGAACAACAGCAACCACTTTCCTGGGAGGTGTCGGCCGGGTGGGCCTTGGCGCGGCCCATCCCGCGCCTGGCGCTGATCCCCACCTAGCGGCAGCCTGTATCGGGTGGGCCGGGTGGGCCGGCCAGACCGTGCGGCCCGCCAGAGGCAGCGGCGATGGCCAGCTGCCCACCATGCGCCCGCTTGGGTCGCCTTGCGCGGCGGTGGCCTACGGCTGTAGCCGAGTGGGCCGGCCAGGCTCGACGGCCCAACTCGGAGCCCCACTGCCCAAGCGCGGCAGTCAGCATTCCTTTGCCCCATGCGGTGGCTATTATCCGCCGCCCACGTGGGATGTTAGCTTTTTCCCATTTTCCTGTTTTTCTGCAACTTTTCTTCTAGGCTATTTCCCTCTGGGGATTTGGCCTAATATAAAAGTTACCTTTATAAATCTTAACTTCAATATTATTTAGAATATATTAATTCACAACTAACATTTAATAAATATATATTTAAATTCCCATTTATCCGAAAACACTTTTTCTGGTCTTTTCCTTTATTCTTTCTATGAACAACTTCGGATCTCTCTGTGGAACATTTCCGGCTTTCTCTTTCTCTAATGTGATTCCATCTTACGAATGATCGCTCTCATCGTACCGTTAAGTGTATCCTCTCACAGCTCGGGAATGCTCTAGACATGATCTAAATCAATGATCAACAGAGGGACCAGGGATATCCAAGTGACCCCTATGCATTCCTGATGACAATGTCGTTTGAACCGCTAAATGTAGCATCCATGTCCTTTTGTTTCTCGATACGACTTGTCCGAGATCTGATCATTTGTATCACATACCTTGTTCAATATCGTTCACAACAAGTTCTGTTTTCTTGTTACCGTGATATTACATCTCCGTGACCGAGTCACATGTTGCAACATTTATGGATGTAATCTCACCAAGCCGGCCGTATGTATCTTTACCCGTCATGTGGGTGAACAAATCCCGGTCTTGCAGTCACATGTCATCTACTATTCCTTTGGAATACCCAACGTACATCTTTATGGCCACCGTATTACCAGATGACGGTTGATGCAGTCTAAGCAGCCTCAGGAAACAGTGAGTAATATGAGCTCACGGTCTAAGGAAAAGGAGTCTAGGTATAGTTGTTGCAACAATGAACTATATGACTTGATCATGTTACAATCCTTCGAGGAATGTCCATCACATCATTCTCCAATGATATGGCCCCGTTGTTAATTGGCATAAATGCCCATGATCTTGAAACCAAGATCATCGTCATGACCAACGAACTAGTATGAATAGAGGCTACTAGGGACTTGGTTGTTTCATATCACACTTGTACCTATGTTTCTACTTGGCACAGTTATAGCACAATATGAAACTATTATAAACTAATTGAGATATGAAAATAAAAACTTATTTATTATTTGCCTCTAGGGCATATCTCCTTCAGTCTCCCACTTGCACCAGAGTACAAATAATCTAGCTTGCATTTTACTCATATAAACCATATACCATATGCGTTTACAGATAATGCATGCTCATGGGAAACGTCATGTCCATGTTCTGTTTTACCAAATCATTATGTCTTTTGCAAATCGTTAATGTCTTCCTAACTTTGACATTCACACCATTATCGTATAATGGGTCGAAGCATTTGTATGGCGACAAGGTGAGACTTTTTTTAGTGTTTATGATGACAGTTGTTTTCACCGTTGTCATCTAAACTTCGAAAAACACTTTGCTATCCATTGTGTATATACTGTAGTCATGGCAGCAGAACGAGGCCGAACTCCAGGAGCTTACAGTGACTTTAGATCAACCTCGAGGGTTTTCTCATGGGCACTGGGCAATGGGACACATCATTCTACGTTAAAAGCGAACTAGCCTCGCCATAACATTATACATCACATCAGATGGAGCCTTTATACTTCTATATCTATGTAGATCCTAGTGCATGAAATGCAACTAGGCCACTTACTTTGCTTCTGCCATTTAAGTACAAACTTTATTCTAGTTCTGTGATCAACTCAGGAATCACTTAAAGACATGCTCTTATAGTTAAGACTTTGTCCTATCAACCAGATCCTCAGGTCACATTACGTCGAGTATACAACATGGTTATATGGAAGAACCTATGACTGAGGCATAGGAGATGCAACGCATCTCTTTCTTTCAACCATAGTTGCAATACTAATTCAATGCTTCATACAGTAAGAACTACTTTCTACCTTGTTCCATTCTGAGCTTCTTCAGAATCTTGCTTAGGACATTCTGAATTTCTTCAGAATCAAGTCCTAGGAAGCATACGAATTTTAGTGTTTATTAAACTCACCAATCTATCTCGATAGATCTTATTGTTTAATAACTTCAATTTCATCCTTATTTATCTAACTTAAGCGTTATTAACACCAATCCCATCATTCACATATGTCGTCCACATATCCTAGAATGATTTCACGCTCCCACTCAAATATGACATTCATGTTTGATATCCAGGGATTTCACATAGATCCCACTCAAAATATGTCAGCTACATATTATGAATTAGCCAAGCTGATTTGCTCCCACTCAAATCTAGGTCCTCTCGATAATCTTGGACATTCCAAAATTTCTTGATCATCATCAAATTGAGAATTCCACTAACGAGATTTCAATAACCATTCATTTCTTGCACTTAGGTCCATCACGCTTCTTTGTATTTCGTAAGTATTTCTTGTTCAAAACATGACAAGTGAATCAACAATATAATTCCACAAACTTGTTAGAATATATAGTTGAATCCTACTTTCTTTAGTAAAAGTATTCACTGAAACTTTATGATCAAAATCATTGGTTTCTCCCCTATTTGTGGAGTTTGGTTTCACGAAACAAATTCCGCTGCGCCACTCAACAATTTGGAGGTAAGGTCAAATACCCTGTTTTGATCTTTTACTTTCTTCCACCTGTATCTCCAAGTGCAGAGGTTTGTAGAACAGCAGCAAGTTTTCCCTTAAGTGGATCACCCAAGGTTTATCGAACTCAGGGAGGAAGTGGTCAAAGGTATTCCCTCTCAAACTGTGTCCCCAACACACCCAATACACTTGTCAGGTGTATAGGTGCACTAGTTCGGCAAAGAGATAGTGAAATACAAGTGGCATGGATATAACATAACGGTGCTAGAAAATAACTTGATGGCATGGAAGAGACTAAAGGCAAACTGAAATAAAGATGGAAGCAAGCAAACATGTAACAGATCTAATTGCAAATGGTGTATCAATGCTTAGAAACAAGGCCTACGGATCATACTTTCACTAGTGAACATTCTCATATACATATATTATCTTCATGATACTACTCTTAACTACTCTCCAGTTGGACACTCTAATCGTTGGTAGGGCTATAACAGCACACCTCAAAGTAAGCCTTTCCCATCTAGATAACCCCACACTGTCACCTTGAGCACTAGATGGTTCCAACAAACACCACAATTTCATAAAGACATCCAACTCCAAATATAACTCATAACAACTTTTTGTAATCTCTAGCCTAAGTGCCACCATGGTGTGCACACTGTCAACTTCACACACATGGGGAGAGCAGAGATCTATTAAGCACTTGAGTAGCAAGGTAGATCAACTAGATTACAAAGCTCATGATCAAAATATGATCATGCATAGAGAGAGAGAGAGAGAGATGAACACATAGCCACCGGTAGAACCATTAGCCTCGAGAGAGAACTACTACCTCTTCATCATGGGAATCAGCAACGGCGATGGAGATGGTGGTGGAGATCGATGGAGATGGCTCCGGGGGCACTTCCCCATCCCAGCAGGGCGCCGGAACAGAGACTTTCTGTCCCCCGAATCTCCCCTTCGGTGGCGGTGGCGCTACGGAACTTTTCGTGGCTATAGGGTTGACTCTCTAGGGTTTATGCTTCGGGAGGCTTCTTATAGGACAGAGGGCAAGGTCGGTGGGCGGCCAGGGGGCCCACACCATGCCCTGGCGCGGCCTAGGGAGACCCGCGCCATGGGGTGGTGTGGCCACCCTGTGGCCCCTCTCCGACTCTCCTTCTGGCTCCGTGAGTCTTCAGGGAAAATATCAACTTTGGCTTTTGTCCGGTCCAATTCCGAGAATATTGATTTTCTAACTTTCCTGGAACCAAAAACAGTAGAAAACAGGCAACTGGCACTGTGGCACTTGTTAATAGGTTAGTCCAAGAAATCATTTGAAAAGTAGTCCAAAGTGTGGACAAAACATAAGAAAGTAGATAAAACCAAGCATGGAACATCAAAAATTATAGATACATTTGCAATGTATCAACATCCCCAAGCTTAACTCCTGCTTGTCCTCGAGTAGGTAAGATAAAAAGAAAGAATAATTTTAGAGGTTACATGCACCATCAAAGACTTGATCAAAGTATTTGTAAAACATTCAAAGCTGGGATCATGGTACTTCAATCATAAAATGAAAGACAAAGTTCTAGCAATAAGACAAAGAAACTATGATGCAACATGAAAAGGCACAAACAAAAGATTCATGAATAATAATGCTTTGCAAGACGTTTGTTTGTTTCACATAAAGAAAACATAGCATAATAGTATTCAGCTTGTCCCTCAAAAGAGTAGCAAATATAAATGCATAGGATACCTTCAAAGTTCATAAGAGTGACTAGATACAAATAGTTTAAAACAAGCAATATCAAAGCTATGCATCAATCAACAAGTCTTGGGACAATGCACATAGAACTAAGAATGGCCACTATGCTCTCAAAGTAGGTGCATAAAGATAGAAGGTGGAGACTCAATATAAAAGTGGAAGAAAGGCCTTGATGGAAGGAAGTAGGGATTCAAGTCTCATAAAGAGCTTCCAAAAATTATGGTACTTATAGCTTTCAGCTCTCATTGCCCCTATCATATGCATCTTGAAGTGATTAAGGTTAAAGTGAACAAACTATGGTGTACATGCTTGCCGAAGTATAAGTTAGAAATATCATGTCCCTTGTATACGAGGGCCGCTCCTCATGCTACTCAAGTTTAGTCACCGGTAAGTTCTTGTCATTGTAAGTATATGTGTATCATAGAGAACCGCCAACGGGGTACCCCTTGCCCGATGATACGGAAGAATCCCCATATTAAAATGACAAGGCAAGCAGACAACGAGCATCTCAACAATATTCTAAATTACCATGGGAATATGGTGCTTTTTTCTCTCTTTCCTCTTTTCATAATCTCTTTTTTTCCTGTTTTCTCTTCTTTCTCAATATAGGACTCTTTTTTTTATAAGAAGAATGTTTCATAGACAGCTCATTATGGTTACGCTGCAGGTTTCCACCATGTAAGCACGGATTAGACCAGCGGCCCAGGCGTTTTTCTAACACATATACATAACTCTGTGGACTTACAAGCTCCCCTTTCATTTCACAACGACGACATCCATATACGAAAGAGCATGATATCAACTAGGTACAAAGTACCAAGTGCAATGTTGAAAGTGTTCCCCATGACATCATGGTTCTGCTAATTTCCAACAAATAAGTGCAAGCATATACAACATAGACGACACAATGGTTCAAGTTTATTAAGGGCAAGAAAAGTAAAGTGTGCCATCAAGTTCGTGAGAGCTTTAATCACCAGTTTTCTCATAACAAGTTTAATTTGGAAGGTAAACAAAAGCATGAATATACTTGGAATAGCAGAAGCTAGTAGGTAGGTATGGTGGACTCTTTGGAATAACTTGGTTTAGGGAGTTGGATGCATGAGTGGAACTCATACTTGGTTGTGGAGGCTAGCAAAAGACTGGGAGCAACAAACTAAGAGAGCAATAATGGCCATAATCATGCAGAGCGACAAAACATCATTGATCAAAGCATAAAGTGATACTACAAGTTGAAAACTAAAGGATCATAAAGGCTATGGTGACTTGGGATAGTCATAACATGGTGTGAGCATGCGCCAAGTCAACCCAAATAAAGCATCAAAGGAGAATACCACTATACTATGCTTTAAAATGCTAAAACAACGCATGATTCATCCAAGGCACATTAAGCAATATCAATCGTTTATAACAAGTCATGCTACAGCAAAGAATACTAAGCATAAAGCCAAAACAATATCAAGCATGGCATGACAAAGCATAGCCACCTTTAAAAACGAGCTCTTTTTACCACATAAGCATGAACTTTCCTACTCTTTTCCAAACCAAACCAAGCTATTTGAAAACCAATGTATGAAAGAGGGGGTCCAACCAAATTTATTCATCAAACTAAGAAAACCAAGCAAACAAAAAACCAAAATGAAAACAAAAAAGAAGACGCTCCAAGAACAACACAAATGTGCATGAAACAATAAAAATGAAGTGTTTGGAAAGACCTGAGATTTTTATTGATGAAGAAGGGGATGCCTTGGGCATCCCCAAGATTTGACACTTGTACTTCTTGGATATTTCTTGGGGTGACACGCGTGGCATCCCCAATCTTGATCTTTAGTCCATCCTTCATCTCATTACTCATTCCTTCCATACACCTGAAATTTTTCCTTCATACAAAACTTCACACAATCTTTATTATCAACATTAGTGCACTTAAGATAATAAGTCTTAAGGTTCAGTTATAACACCAATAAACTTCCATTAGAACACTAGATACTGTAGCACTTCCCTCAAAAAGCTCAATTCCCCAAAAGAACTCAAAAGGGAACCAACAAGAAGCAAATGCAGAAAATGGCCGAAATCTGTCAAAACAGACCAGCAAGTAAAGACGAATTTTTTTGAAGCCCTTCTGTTGCTCAAATAAAAAAGTGGTGAACTAACGAAAGTTAGATAACAAACTGGGGCAGAAGAACAAAAATTCACGCCTCATAATGCCATTCAGAGATTTTACAAGAATTTTTACGGTGAAGCACAGAAATCTGTTTCAGGACAGCAACTTTTCCAATCATTACTTCTCTCTCACTAGAGGTTACTCTTGGCACAAAAAAGCAAATAAAAAGAATAAGGAGCGGTTATTACAGAGGTAATAACTTCCAAGACTCATCTAAAACTTTTGGGTTATCTCCCAATAAGTACTTTTCTTTAGGGCCTTTAAGTTAGGCATGATAGTTTGAGAAGATGCTCACATAAGAAATATGAATTGAAGTAAAAGAGAGCATCAAGAAGAAAATTAAAAACACATTTAAGTCTAACCCACTTCCTATGCATAGGAATCTTTTAAATAAACAAGTCATGAAAGCACAAAGAAACAAGCATAGGAAAGCAAAACAAGTGCAATTTCAAGACTTTCAACATAAAGAGGGGAAACTTAATATTGTTGAGAGACATAAAACCATGTTTCCCTCTCTCATAATAACTTTCAGTAGCATCATAAATAAAATTAACAATATAACTATCACATAAAACATTCTTATCATGAGCCACATGCATAAAAGAATTAATACTCCCCACATAAACATAGTCATTCTTATTAATCATAGTGGGAGCAAATTCAACAAAATAGCTATCATTATTATTCTCATCACCATAATCATCAAATATACGAGGCATATTGTAATCATTAATTTTCTCCTCAATAGTAGGTGGACTGAAAATATCATACCCATCATTGTAATCATCATATATTGGAGGTTTTGTATCATCATAAGCAATAGAATAGCTATCTTCCAAAGCTGGGGAACTAAAAAGATCATTTTCATAAAAACTAGCTTCCCCAAGCTTAGACTTTTCCATAGCATTAGCAATAATGGTGTCCAAAGAATTCATACTAACAACATTGCTATTAGCATGCAAATAAAGTTCCATAGGTTTTTTAAATTTCTCTTCAAACACTTCATGTCCTAACTCAAGATAAATACTATAAAGCTCTCTAATTTTGTTGTTGTTTTCCATTAAGCCTAACTAGTGAAAATAAGAAACAAAAAGACAAAATTGCAGAATCTAAAGGAAATAACTTCGAGCAGTCACACCGAAGGATGTGAGTACCTTTTACCTTACCTCCCCGGCAACGGCGCCAGAAAATAGGCGTTTGCCGTGGGAGGTTCTTCTTCTTTAATACTCCGGTGTGAATACGTTTTACCTTACCTCCCCGGCAGCGGCGGCAGAAATTAGCTTGATGTCTACGCACTTCTATTCTTGTCGACAGTTGTTGGGCCTCCAAGTGCAGAGGTTTGTAGAACAGCAGCAAGTTTTCCCTTAAGTGGATCACCCAAGGTTTATCGAACTCAGGGAGGAAGTGGTCAAAGGTATTCCCTCTCAAACAACCCTGCAATCAAGATACAAGAAATCTCTTGTGTCCCCAACACACCCAATACACTTGTCAGGTGTATAGGTGCACTAGTTCGGCGAAGATTTAGTGAAATACAAGTGGCATGGATATAAGATAACAGTGCTAGAAAATAACTTGATGGCGTGGAAGAGATTAAAGGCAAACTGAAATAAAGATGGAAGCAAGCAAACATGCAACATATCTAATTGCAAACGGTGTATCAATGCTTAGAAACAAGGCCTAGGGATCATACTTTCACTAGTGAACATTCTCATATAAATATATTATCTTCATGATACTACTCTTAACTACTCTCCGGTTGGACACTCTAATCATTGGTAGGGATATAACATCACTCCTCAAAGTAAGCCTTTCCCATCTAGATAACCCCACACTGTCACCTTGAGAACTAGATGGTTCCAACAAACACCACAATTTCATAAAGACATCGAACTCCAAATATAACTCATAACAAATATTTGTAATCTCTAGCCTAAGTGCCACCATGGTGTGCACACTGTCAACTCCACACACATGGGGAGAGCAGAGACCTATTAAGCACTTGAGTAGCAAGGTAGATCTACTAGATTACAAAGCTCATGATCACAATATGATCCTGCATAGAGAGAGAGAGATGAATACATAGCTACCAGTAGAACCCTTAGCCTCGAGAGAGAACTAATCCCTCCTCATCATGGGAATCAGCAACAACGATGCAGATGGTGGTGGAGATCGATGGAGATGGCTCCGGGGGCACTTCCCCGTCTCGGCAGGGTGCCGGAACAGAGACTTTCTGTCCCCCGAATCTCCCCTTCGGTGGCGTCGGCGCTACGGAACTTTTCGTGTCTAGAGGCTTGACTCTCTAGGGTTTATGCTTCGGGAGGCTTCTTATAGGCAAGAGGGCAAGGTCGGTGGGCGGCCAGGGGGCCCACACCATGCCCTGGCGCAGCCTGGGGGGACCCGCGCCATGGGGTGGTGTGGCCACCTTGTGGCCCCTCTCCGACTCTCCTTCTGGCTCCGTGAATCTTCCGGGAAAATATCAACTTTGGCTTTTGTCCGGTCCAATTCCGAGAATATTGATTTTCTGACTTTCCTGGAACCAAAAACAGCACAAAATAGGCAACTGGCACTGTGGCACTTGTTAATAGGTTAGTCCAAGAAATCATATGAAAAGTACTCCAAAGTGTGGACAAAACATAAGAAAGTAGATAAAACCAAGCATGGAACATCAAAAATTATAGATACATTTGCAATGTATCAGTCGACTTTGGACAACAGCAGGTTTGCCTCTTTTGTGGAAGATGCATTCATAGCTTCCTAAGAATGCTCTACAAAGACTTGTTTATTCACCACGACTTCAACTTAATGAAATCTCCAAAAACACGAACTTGCCATAACACTTATGGTGTTGTTTCCATGAATCTTTCGATGTTCCTTTGTATTTCAAATGAGTGTTTACTTATTTTGATCTCTAACTATAAATGATAACTATAACCCTGGTAAGAGATAATATTATATCATATGTATCTTAATACATAATGTTTATGATGTTTAGAGATTTCAACATAGTTTGTATTCATCCACTTATCATAATTTGTGAAACATCTTTTCACAAGTCCCTTTTATGCTAAACTTAACTTGAATACTTCAGTCATATTGATCAAGTCGAAGAGACTTGTCAATTTAATTAATTCAATATCCTATTTTTTCATGAACTCTTTTGAACATTTCAAATTGTTTCAAACTCATGTTTCATTAAGTAAATACACTTATTCACTTAAGTCCACAATTAACTAATGATTTCCACTATTTGTTGAAAATACGATACATCACTATGTATAAGATTCAACATTTCTTCGCATATCACCGTTTTACCAAAATGCGGAGTTTTAGTCATTATGCCCAAGAGGCATGGTTTACCAAAGTCTCTAGATCAAGCATCTAGGACCCCAATCTTCACTTAGAATGTATAACATGCAATAACCAAAATGACTTAAACCATAGTGTCATTTCATTATTAAACTTTGGATATCTTTTACCATTCTAATCCTTTATAAATGTTTAAACTATTATCATTAACGTAGTGATGAGAATAACTTATTTATAATCGTAATGTGACCATAAGGTATCGTTCATAAGAATAGTACAAACTGGCTTGTAACTTGTTCGTATGAATCATCATCTCGCCAAAAGCAAGACACACATGCAAGGGTTACAAATCATATTCAAGTCCACTAATCCAAATGACAAACTTTGAGGAAAGAGGTGATGTCGGCCATCAACTATTTTGCTTTCCATCATCAAATCACGCTACCTCAAAGATAGTAATTCTCAAGCAGATCCTCCTGTTTTCACAAAACGGGACAAGTATCAAATACTTTGCAAACTGCAACGAGTTTTGCAAGAACTACATTTATAATTTGTATATCTTACATATACCTTTTCATCCATGACCTCCATTGCAATCAAGCCCTTCCAAGAGTTCTCAAACTCTAATGCAAGATCGCCAAGCGATTTTTCCAAACATTCTCTTTTCATCCATGATGGAGGAAAACCCATCCAACGGCTCATACTCTATGTGCCTTATTCTGTAGAATACAAAATGTATCCCAACTCTCCATCGAATGGAGAATGGCTCATTGGATGATTATGGAGAAAACACAAATATTCCGGAGTCATCTAATTATCTCCTAATGGTTATTGTATCAAGAAGAGAAGATCACCTTTTACGAGGATATCCCTCAGGCGTGGGTATTAATCTATGAAGTTGGACCCTTTTTCTAAGTTCCAAATTAAGCAATATATTCCCATGGTCCCAAAGGACCTCAATGGGATAGGCCATGATCTACTAAGATATTTGCAAACAGACATCTAGACTAAGTTCATAATAAGAGATCAATTTATAATTAGTCTCCACTAAAATTGTCATCTCCTGGATGATTTTAGTGATCGCATGATCCCTATCCTCTGCACCTCCCCCGATCATCACAACCATCAGTGCATTATCAAAGGTAGACATTCAATAATGCCAATAACATCATCCATGTGACTCATGCTCGATCTTTCGATCTCTTGTGTTCCGAGGCCATGTATGTACATGCTAGGCTCGCCAAATCTAACTTGTGTGTATTTGCTTTACAACATGGCTTACACTCACTGTATGCGAACGTAGATATGTCTGACACCCGATCATCACAGCCGGCCTCATACCGAAGAACTTTCTCGGTGGTGCACACACAAGGGGAACACGGATAATTGGAATTCAATAGGGATTATCTTATTTGCTACTGTTGAGTATCTAAATACTAGCACACAATAAGATGTAAAATAGGTATCAACAGGATATGTATATTGTATGATATGGTCCTTCTTGTTGCGCCTTAATCTCCATCGAGCGCTCCGGCATGATCTCCCTCTTGCCCTTGGTTTGACGCCAAGTCCACGACGCCTCCACCAGGTAGTCCATCGGAACGATGACTATTACTATACTACTTAATACCAGAAAAGTAAACTACTTTACCTTCGCAACGACCAATGCCATATCATAATCATATGCCCCCTGCAAAATAAAGTTAGACGCCTCTACTTTATTGATACGTTGCTAACGTATCCATAATTTTTAATGTTCCATGCTTGGTTTTATCTACTTTCTTATGTTTTGTCCATACTTTGGAGTACTTTTCATATGATTTCTTAGACTAACCTATTAACAAGAGCCACAGTGCCAGCTGCCTGTTTTCTTCTATTTTTGGTTCTAGGAAAGACAGAAAAAGAATATTCTCGGAATTGGACGGGACAAAAGCCAAAGTCAGTTTTCACCGAGGGACACCCGGAGTCAGAATACGAGACGGAGAGGGGCTAGGGACCGGCCACACCACCTGGCCGCATGGCCAGGCCTGGCCCGCGCCAGGGGGTAGTCTGGCCGCCCCAGGCACCCCCTCGGCCTCTCCTTCGGCCTCTCCTTTCTCCTATATATTGCCTCTGATACAGAAACCCTAGGTACCCGATCAAAATTCCACGAAAGAGTCTGTAGCCGCCGTCATCTCCATCCCTAGATCGGGAGGGATCTAAAGCTCTTCCCGGCACCCTACCGGAGAGCGGAATTCATCCTGGAGGCCTTCTTCATCATCATGCAAGCCTCCGGTGTGATGCGTGAGTAGTTCATCTCTGGACTACGGGTCCATGTAGTAGCTAGATGGTTGGTTCTCCTCCTTTGTGCTATCATGTTTAGATCTTGTGAGCTCCGTTCATGATCAAGATCATCTATTTGTAATTCCTACATGTTGTGTTTGCGGGATCCGATGGATATTGAGATGCTATTTTAGATTGATTATTGATTCTATCATGTCTTTGTTATTTGTGATCTTGCATGCTTTCCGTTGTTAGTAGCTATCTTGGCCAAGTAGATGCTAGCAACTCTAAGAGTTAGTATTTATGCTCGATAGTGGGTTCATGCCTCTAGTAATTTGGGGAAGTGACATAAATCTCTAAGGTACTAGATGTGTTGTTGCTACTAGGGAGAAAACAACAATCCATTGTTCATAGAACAATCATATTGTTTACTTTACACGCAATTTGTAATGCAATTATCCGTTGCTTGCAACTTAATACTGGAGAAGGTTCGGATGATAACCGGAAGGTGGATTATTAATCATAGATGCAGTTGGATTACTCTCTATGTATAATGTTGTAATGCCCAATCGAATCTCAAAGGAGTCAAGATGAGTAGTATATGCATATTGCTTTCTCGATGTTTGTCAATTGCCCCGCTGTAATTTGTTCACCCAACATGTTATCTATCTTAAGGAGAGCCACCACTAGAACTATGGACCCCGGTCCTTTCTTTTACCATCAATCTACAATCAACTGTTTACTGCTTTGTGTTTACTTCTACAAACTATTACTTTCTTCCACTCGATACATTTAATCCTTTGTTTTCAGCAAAACCGGTGAGATTGACAACCTCATCGTAAGTTGGGGACAGAGTTCTGTGGTTGTGTTGTGTAGGTTTCCACATTACTGCTGACACCGGTAGTGCGCCATGCCAAAGTCCAGCTAGCAACACCTTTAAGGTGTTTCCTTGCTCCTACTAGATTGATAACATTGGTTTCATAACTGAGGGAAACTTACTTCTGTGCTCATCATACCTTCCTCTTAGGGTTCCCCAACGAGCCCTTTAGTACACGAGTCAGCATTTATCTATTGCAAGTTTTATGTGGTTGTTAGGGCTTTCGCAATAGAACCGCTTCTAGTCTACGAACTTTCCAACCACAACATGTATCCAACAATTGTCTCTATTACACCCCTTTCGGGGCCCTCCGTTGTAAATGATATATCAATTATTGAATGAGAGACTGACACCCGCTAGCCACTTATATGGTATAAGCCGTATGTTGAGCGTGGAACCAGTCTCGCATACGAATACGTGTAAGGTCGGTTTGGGCCGCTTCATCAAACAATACCGCGATATAAACAAGTACACATTAGAGGGTAACGACTAAGGGATCAATGCTCGCACAATACTTATGCGTACTAGCCATACATCACTCCTACGCATAGATCAGCTCTGATACCACTAAAGGGGATCCGCAGCACAAAACAAAAAAATTCCTACGTGGGAACCCCAAAAACTGCCTAGGATCTATCTATGTAGTAATGCAATAACAGCCGATGCGTAGAGAATACATACCCTTGTAGACCGTACGCGGTTAGCGTTCCGCGGAGAACGTGGTTCAAGTAGTCATACTCGTAGCTGACCTCAAGGTCGCGAAGCTCCTCGCAGGTCACCCCTTGCTCCTTCTTCATCTTCATCATGCTACAGCTCCGGCTCATGACATTTAAGCGCCCCAAGTATTGTGCCTCGTGTCTTCGTACACATCCGGTGCATGATGAGACCTCCGGCTCCCCGATCCCGCCGAGAGTGCGGAAGTTGATATCCGACTAGGAATCCCTGCAGCGCAACAGCGTACTGTAGGTTTGCCTCGATCGCACAACCTAGACTTAGAGTCATGGCCACAAGGGCTAGAGAGAGAGAGGGAGGGAGGAAGTCAACCAAAGAACTTCTCCAAAATTGTGTGTATTTCATCCCACCCATGGGCACCCCTTTATATAGGCTAAGGGGTGTGGCTTTCTCAAAGCCTAAGCCATGTGGGACTATTTACTAAAGGAAAAATACCAGAAATTTTCGTCTTGGCCGATTAGGCCGAATCAGCTCAGCCCAATAGGCAAAAAGCAGCACAGGGAACATCAACAACTAGTTGCCTAGGAGGTGACGGCCGGGTGGGCCTTGGCGCGGCCCACCCCGCACTTGGCGTTGATTCCCGCCCAGTGGCGGCCTCTATCGGGTGGCCCAGGTGGGCCGGCCAGACCGCGCGGCCCGCTAGAGTCGGCGAGAGTGGCCAGCTGCCCACCACGCACCCGCTTGCACCTCCTGGCGCACGCACGCGGCACGCCAGCCTTGCGCGGCGGTGGCCTGCGGCTGCAGTCGGGTGGGACGACCAGGCTCGATGGCCCAGCTCGGCGCCCCGCTGCCCAGGCGTGGCAGTCAGCATTCCTTTGCCCCGTGCGGCGGCTATTATCTGCCGCCCACGTGGGATGTTAGCTTTTTCCCATTTTCCTGTTTTTCTGCAACTTTTCTTCTAGGCTATTTCCCTCCGGGGATTTGGCCTAATATAAAAGTTGCCTTTATAAATCTTAACTTAAATATTATTTAGAATATATTTATTCACAATTAACATATAATAAATATATATTTAAATTCCCATTTATCCGAAAACACTTTTTCGGTCTTTTCTTTTATTCTTTTTCCGAACAACTTTGGATCTCTGTGCGGAACATTTCTGGCTTTCTCTTTCTTTATTGTGATTCCGTCTTATGAATGATCGCTCTCATCGTACACTTAAGTGTATCCTCTCATAGCTCGGGAATGCTCTAGACATAATCCAAATCAGTGATCAACAGATGGACCAGGGATATCCATGTGATACCTATGCATCCCTGATGATAATGTCATTTGAACCGCTAAATATAGCATCCATGTCCTTTTGTTTCTCGATACGACTTGTTCGAGATTCGATCATTGGTATCACATATCTTATTCAATCTCATTCACAACAAGTTCTATTTTTTGTTATCGTGATATTACATCCCTGTGACCGAGTCACATGTTGCAACATTTATGGATGTAATCTCACCAAGCCGGCCGTATATATCTTTACCCGTCATGTGGATGAACAAATCCCGGTCTTGCAGTCACATGTCATCTACTGTTCCTTCGGAATACCCAACATACACCTTTATGGCCACCGTATTACCAGATGACGGTTGATGTAGTCTAAGCAGCCTCGGGAAATAGTGAGTAAGCTCACGGTCTAAGGAAAAGGAGTCTAGGTATAGTTATTGCAACAATGAACTATATGACTTGATCGTGTTGCAATCCTTCGAGAAATGTCCATCACATCATTCTCCAATGATATGGCCCCGTTGTCAATTGGCATAAATGCCCATGATCTTGAAACCCAGATCATCCTCATGACCAACGAACTAGTATGAATAGAGGCTACTAGGGACTTGGTTGTTTCATACCACACATTTACCAATGTTTCTACTTGGCACAGTTATAGCACAATATGAAACTATTATAAACTAATTGAGATATGACAATAAAAACCTATTTATTATTTGCCTCTAGGGCATATCTCCTTCACCGCCGTGTGGTGGGATGAGATCTTGCTGCCACCGTTAGCCACACGGTCTTTGCGGGCGGCATCATCCGGCGGTGGCGAGGATGAGTAGAGGTGGATGGGGGAGTGGCGTCAGTGGCTAGGGTTTACCCTGATCCACTCCCCTGGAACGATGCGAGTGATTTCTTGAAAGGCCACACAACAATTATATTATAACATGTGAATCAATTTAGACCGTTTAGGCGGAGGGCTTAATGATTAGTTTAATCGATGAGATAAACCAAAAACACGCGTAAGGTACCCCTTCATGTCACTCTCCCGTGGGCGACCGAAGTGGCGGTGGTGCCTCCCACTCACAACCTCCCCTACCCCACCTCCCCTCCCGCCGCCGCCGGCGTGGGCCGCCAGGCAAAGCCCGTGCGGCGCCAGCCGCGGTTCTTCTCCACCCAGCGAAAGGGGCTCTAGGACGAGGCTGCAAGACATCAGCGTGCGGTGCTCTTAGGAGAGAGGCGGCGTGGCCTGGAGCAGCGACCGGCTGTCAAGCGTCATCAGGGGCGGCTCTCTGCATCTCGAGGCAGCGGCAGGAGGCGTGTCTCGTGACTGCTGCAGCCGGAGGCTTTGGGGGCCCGATAGCCCCGCCCTGATCTCGGGCGGAATTGCAACATCGCCGACCAGGCAACCTGGCTTGGCGACGGCGGTTCCCCATGGGGTGGTGCACGACGAGGTCGTCCGGAGGCAGTGGCTTGAGGCAGCGGCAGGCGATAGAGTGGGTGGGGCTAGCCGGCCCTGTCAGCCAGATCTGGGCTAGTGCGGGCCAATCTGGGCCTGACAGGCCATAGGCGGCGCCCACGCGTCGACTTCCTGGGGGGGGGGGGCGGACATACTTCCCCTGGTCGTGCATGGCTAGGGGCCAGTAATGGGCTATGGGCCTAGCGCTGGTTGTCATCGGCCAAACCGTGGTAGTGTCTGTAGGGCGCGACTCGTCGGTGGCACAGAAGTGTCGTGACTGCTGTGGGTGTCGTCCCTATGCTCCTTTTTGCTTGCTTGTATCAGCTCCTTTGTCTGTGTCGTGGCTGTTAAGGTGGTGATTGGCGTTGTCGGCCCAGATAGTGTCCCTTAGACCGGCGGTAGTCCGGTAGGCCTGGGTGAGCACGGTGGTGATGGCGCTGATGGTTGGCGGTGGGGATCTACGGTGGCGGCGGATCTTCTAGTGGACAGAGGAGTAGGGACTAGTGCTAGGGTTGGTGGCATCGGTGACACCCTTGTTGCAGTGTGGCGGCGGGGCTTCACGAGGCCATTTGGATTCGGCCGGGCCAGAGAGGGCCTGGTTTGCCCATGTTGCTACATCCGGTCGGCTACAGCCCGCCGGCGGTGGAGGTTGTTCCCTCCCGTGTGTTTCTGTATCGCCGACCCCCACCGGAGTTCCTCCTTTTCGGTCGTACTAGCCTTGCAACGTGGGTCATGGTGAGATGGTGGTGATGACTGCAAGACCGCGGTTGAGTGTGCAGGTGGGCGGTGAGCTGGGTGGAGCCATACGAAGCGTCCGGGAGCGTGGTTTTTTGAGGGATCGGGAGAAATCCCTGTCGTCTAGACACTGACTCGGTGACGCCTGCGGGTGTCACCGGCCTTCTTGAAGGGCGTCGGGAATATCTCTTCCCCACCTCCCGTAGCGTACCGAGGGAAACCGTAGGACCAGTCCGGGCAATAGCGTCGTTGTCGTCGCTTTCCTTTTTGAAGGTGTTGCTTCGTACGTGACGCTTCGGGGTGCTAGGAGCAGGGTGGTAATTCTCCGGAGGGCGCAACGGTTGCGGGTCACCCCCATTTTCGTCCGGCCACTGTTGTCGGCTTTGTTTTATCTTCTTTTTCTTTTTCGTTTTCTTTGTTTTTTCTTGTTGATGTGCTGCCTGGCCTAGCAGCGGTCTGACCTATGATTTGCTATATTAATATAGCAAGACTCTTTCGAGGATGATTAGTTTAATCTAGTGGGAAAATAATGAATTTCCTCCTTTATTTTACGGAATCTGAATTCGCATACCGTCAGAACTTTTGGATGTAAGAAATTATAGAACTTTGCTATATGAACAGTGCAAATTAAAGGACAAAAGGTAACCCTACTAAATTACCACTCCTGTCTTTGTTCACCGTCTATTCTCTTGGGATCAAAATTTCTACTCCGTACCCCAAAAAAAAAGGACCCCGCATGACCTAAACTATGGTTGACATCAAAACCTGAAGAGAGACACACGAGAAACCAAGACGAAATAAGTTATCAATCAGTAGGAATCAATGAACTGCTCATGCACTGCTGATGATATCTGCCTCGATCTTCCCCGCGACAACCGGCGCCACCACCGCCGTGGTGACCGTGACCGCTGCCTCCCCACCGTTTCGCACCACGGTGGCTGCCAGAACGGGCACGCTGTGCCGGTGGAACACCTCGATCACGCGCGTGAGGTCGCCCGGCCTTGCCGCGCGCAGCCGGACGGCGAAGGACGACGTCTCCCCGGACAGGACCATCTCCGCCGCGCCGTCGCGCGCGCGGCTTCGCCTGGCCGCCACCGCCCTGTACGCCGCGAGCTCGGCGGCCTTGTCCTCGAGCGCCTTGATGTACGCGATGGCCTCGTCGAGGATGTCCGCCCTGGACGCCTGCGCCATAATTAATTTTGCGGTCGGTCACGCGGCATGAGCTCGATGCGTCGACGAGCAGAAACCAAGAACGAGAAGGACGAACCCGAGGGGCGAGGTCGGGTAGTAGCGACGCCAGCTCGTCGTAGTGCCTGGACACGGCCCGCCGGCGTGCACGCTCCTTGCGAGTCGACGCCCCCGCACGAGCCACCTCCACCGTCGTCGTCCCCGGCGAGCTGTTCAGATCCAGCGGCAGCGAGGGCTTCTCCTCATCAGACATGGTGGGGATCAGTCGATGATCGCGATCTCCTAGGAGCAACCGATGCGAACGCTCTCTGCTTTTGTGACCTGCTTCGTTGTGGTTGCGTTGTGCGACTGCTAGTAACTAGTGCGTGGTAAATTGGTGCTGGGCAGCGCATGTGGGGACGGCGTGGTGTCAGCTTTTCATTTGGTGGTGTCTGGTCAGCAAGGGGAACGGAGAGCTGGGTGGGTACGTTCGCGGCAGGGCCAAAGGGAGACCAGAAATGTATTACTCACTCCGTCCCAAAATAAGTGATTTTAGTTTGTCTAGATTAACATGTAACTATATACTAAAACGTCTTTAGATATATCTGAATCTATACAAACCGGGACGGAGAGAGTACCTGTTTTTTACTCAGAAATGACTGAAAAGGGAAAACTGCCAAGACCCAAAGACTATCGTCTCTGTTCGTGGGGTGAAAAGATTCACCATGTTCGGGGAAGAGGTCATCTTCACTGGCGAGGTGTCAGGATACAACTGGTCAAAGTACTCAAGTATCAAAAAATTATTTTCGAGTAAACGGTAAAGTATTTTTTTTACATGTGTAAAGTAAACTCTAGGAGCACCTCCACTCGTTCGCGTTTTCAGGCCGAAATCCGGCCCTAAATAGCACCGGACGGATGTAACTTTCGATCTAAAAACATCAAGTTTCTCGCTCGTATTCCCAGGCCGAGTTTCCGGGTTTGGCTAAATTTTAATTAAACTCAGTAAAATTGGGACGAATATGGGCGATTTTATTAATATTGTGCGAGTTCATACATATTACATCAAATTCGGGCGAACATCCGAATTTTGCCTTCATTATGCAAAAAAAACTAAAAATACTTAGAAATACTAATGCAACTAGCCGATGCCGCCCGTCGAATGCCGCTCACATGCCGAAGTTACGATAGAACACCGGGTACTCAGGGTCCGCCTTGCCATCGTCGTCGTCGTCGCTCGGCGGCTGCAAGGGCACGAGCTGCCTTGGCCGGCGTCACTGTACCGCCACGGCTAGGACAAGGGGCCGGCTGCATCGTCGTCGTCGAGGACGATGAGCGGCGCGCCCTGGTAGGCGCGCTGGCGGCGAGACCTACGGGCGGCCTCGCGCTCGGCGTCCTCCTGGTGGCGCCGAATTCGGTTGACCAGGCGAGGGCGTCCGACTCCGGCATCGGCGGCATGTCCTGGAGAGAGTGCTCCATCGCCATCCTGATGGCGAAGGAGTCCTCGTCGACGGGGACCACCCAGTTCGTCGACTCTGGCTTTGGCTGGCGCAGGCGAAGACGGCCGATCGGCGACGATGGCGCGCGAGGTTCATTGATGATGATGCCTCGTGACCTCGTCCTCGGCGGCGAGCGCATCAGCGTCTCGTCCTCCCGCTTCATGGGCCGTGGTGCCTCGCCATACGAGCGCGAGGCTGAGGTGGCGGAGGCCGAGCTAGACGAACAACGACTGTCCATCCTCCTGGGCAGCCAGTTCGCCGGAGGGGTGCGCCTCACCCTCGCCGCGGGGAGCAACGAGCGAGGGAAGCCCAGCCTCGGGTGGTTGCTGGCATGGATATGCTCCAGGACCGCGTTGAGCGTCCTTCCCGGTGCACTCCACCAGCAACGGCGCCCGCCCGCGTTGTTGTGTTTCGGCGGCGTGCCGGGCAGGCCTTCGTGGGCGGCGAGCTCCCAGTTCCATCGCTCGGCGAAGAACTGCTCCAAGTAAACTAGGTTACCAGGGTCTTCGGTGAGCACCGGATGCTCCATCGCCGCGATGGCGGCATGGATATCCTCGACCATCTCGTCGTCCTTAGGGATCGGCGGCATCGACACGCCGCCAACGCCGAGATTCCAGTTGGGCGGGCACCGGAAGTCGGGCGGTGCCGGCGTCATGCAGCATTCGGGCCTCCCACGGTTGGAGGGTACACCGGCCGAAGCCATTCGCCGCCGCGGGGTCGCTGGGTACCTCTCCGCCATTGCTTTCACCGAGTGCTTCTTCTTCTCGCCGGAGGTGGAGTTCGTGGGGGGGGGGGGAATGGGGAGGCTTGAGAGTGTGTGCTGCGAGCCAGTGAGGGCACCGACTTTTATAGCCGAAATGGGCAGCGAAGGCGGGAGGGGTGTAGCGGCGTGGGCGGGAAAAGGGAAAGTGCGGGAAGGCGAGCCGGCAGTGGCGTACCATTACGGCGACGCGTGGCCGGCGCGACAGGCGGTCATTGACCGGCTGTCCGTCACGGGAGCCGAGGCGACGGGATGAGGGCGACTCGGCTTTCAGTCGCTGATAGGGCGGGGCCCCAAGCGGAGCTGTTTTTTTTCCGTCGATTACGCTGCGTTCGGCATTCCCAGCGCCCCGGGATCGGCCTGGGAACGCCGGATGAAAGTTGGGTCAAATCCGGACCAAATCGACGTCTTAAGAACGCGACTGGACACTTTTTCGCCGTGCGGATAAAAATTTCGTCATGGTAGAACCTGAGTGGAGATGCTCTAAGGCCGGGACAAACAACATTATCAACTCGTTTGGATAGAAGGATTATTTTGGGAAAAAGATATGACTCGTTTGCATAGAAGGACTTTACTACGATATAAGTTTTCCACAAAGGATATATTAGAAACACAATCACGTATGACTTAATGAATTACTCATGTATACCCTATTGGATTCACGAGTTGTTCCCTCTTGGGGTTTACTTCATACTAGATGGACGCGCAAGTTTCGCATCGCCTCTTGCACAACGTGCTTGATTCGATGCAGTTAGTGGCGATACACGTTTTAGCTTTTATGTACGATGCAAACACTATCGAATGGTTCCCTAAAAAACACTATCAAAAGATGCAAAACAGGTACACAATAGAAGGAAATTTATAGAGTTTAGTCACAAGATTCGTAGCAGACATGTTACAATGCACTAGACTTAGAAACGGCACCAATCAACATGCATTGTACGGTGCTAGTCAATTTGACACCACATTTACCATACATAGCAACTATGATGCACATTGTCATCAGCCAGGAGTCTAGCATAGTACTATGGTTTAGAAAACCAAAGCGATCACTTTGGGGACGACCGAACTAAGATATGATCCAGTTCATTAAAGTATTTATAAGGATTTTCGTGGAGCGGTATATGACCTAGACGCGCACACACACACTCGCAAGTATATCGCAAACATACCCAGAATTGAGATAGAACACAACATAATGGATGTAAGAGGGCATGAGTCCAACGTGGCAGGTTGTCGTATCTTCTACACCAAGTCTTCTGGCATTGCCCAGCCGATGGGCCGCCTAGTGTGTGCCCTGACACAACCGCCAATGAACCAAGCCGACCCGCTAGATGACACATCTTTGCCGCCAGGAGCTTCCGGGCGTGCTGCTTTTCCTTTTTATCATGTTGTTGCTTGTCGACTAATTTGGGATAGAGTGGAGCATTGGATGCAGATTGATGTGGGTCACTCAGTTCCAAAGATATATTTTGCAAAAATATTTTTTTTCGACCACGATCTGTTTGAAGAATCACATAATCTTTAATAGATATCATCCTACTTAGTCCATGTTTCTGAAAGTAGCACAACAGCTAGTATCTAGCTGAGGCAAAAAAATATGAACTGAGAAATGTATATTATTTTTGCATGCTCGATACGCTAAAATATGATCGTAATGCCACAACAAAGATACTACAAAAATATTGGCTAACAGGACATCAAAGAGGTGAGTGCATGATCTTAACTCAACTGCATTGACAGTAGACATTTCTCAAGGGGTTTCATGGCATAACACAAAAAAATTCCTACGGCAGAACGCACATGGCCAGGATCTATCTATGAGTAAAACTGTAATGCAGGAGGTTTCGGTACCATATCCTTATAGACTGAAATCGTTTAACGTTTCGAGAGGAACTTTGATGAGGTAGTCGATGTCATAGCTGACCTCAAGGTCGTGAAGCTCCTCGCAAGTCACACCAGGTCCTTGCACGAACAACTCTAGTGCCATAACGGTAGCACCCTCGAGATTTCGCAAACGTGCGGTGTGCGAAACTAGATCTTCGGCTTGGAATCCTTGAAACATCTCCACGTGTTGCATCGAATTACTCCCTTCGCGAGCACAGCCCCAACAGGGAGCCGCGGTTGCAATAGAGAGATAGAATACTTCTCCAAGGAAATTGGCTTAGAGAAATATTGATGTGTTTATTCCGACCCCCATGTCCCTCTTTATATAGGGGAAACAAGATGACTCCTTCACCTAAAGTCCTAGGGTGGGACTAAAGGAAAAAAGACAAAAAGGAGAGGAAGAGTAGCTGCCAGTCCATCCCCATGCAGTGGACAGGTAGGCCATCCACCGGCCCAGCAGCAAGCATCCAATAGTAGCCTGCACAACAGTAGCTCGGATGGATCCAAGCCGGCCGAGCGCCCGCGACCGGTTGGCACGCGAAGCAGCTGTGGCCTGGTCAGGTGGGCCACGCCCCGGTGGCCCGCTAGCCCCCGTCGCCACCTATGCCTGCCCACATGGCCGCCATCAAGCTCCTGCCCGCTTGGGCCGGCTCGCTAAGCCACGTGCTATGCGCCACGCGTGCTCGCTGCCTGCCCTTGTGGGCCTGCTGGCCCGCGTTGGCCAGCTACACTGCGGCTGTTTGCTATCTGTCGGGGTGGCTTCCCTCTGGGCTGATTCCCTCCGGGTATTTGGCCTGGTAGAGGAAGTTGCCCCATAATAATAAATTTAAAATATTAATTTAATATATATTAATTCACAATTAATATATATAGATCTCCAATAATCCAAAAACACCTTTTCAGCTCTTACTTCTTCCAAAACTATTTTGGATTCTCTTCGGAAAATTTTCTGGCATTGTCTCTTCGAGACATTCTGAAGTTCTCTCTCACTTTCATACTTTGTTGACTTTGTTCTACCAAAAGATCTACAATATCATCGTATCCTTAAGTGTGTTACCCCTACATTTTGGGAACGCACAAACATGATCGAGACTACTCTCACATCAATGATCATTAGCGGAACCGGAATGCCCATATTGATCCCTATGCATTTCACAAAACTATTGTCGGTTGAACCATGAACACCGAGTCTAATTCCCTTTGTTACCTCGATACATGGCTTATCTTAGATTTGATCATTGGTATCCAATACCTTGTTCAATCTCGTTACCAACAAGTACTAATTTACTCATTCCGTAATATTCCATCCCCGTGACCTAGTCATATATTGCGCAACATTTATAGATGTAATCTCACTGAGTCGGCCCATTGTATCTTCCTTTCACGGAGGTGAACAAATCCCGATCTTGATGCATAGTCCTGAACTATTCATCTGGAATACCTAACATACATATTTATAACCACCTACTTACGGTCATGGCGTTTGATGTAGTCAGAGCAGCTTTGGGAGATAGCGATTAATATGCTCTGTCCATCACATCAATGATATGACTTCATTATCCATTGGCATAAAATCACCATGACCAAGAAATCTTGATCATATGATGCCTAATGAACTAGTTAAATAGAGGCTACTAGGGACTCTGGTATGTTTAGTATTACACGTGCATCAATGTTTCCGCTTGATGCAGTTATAGCATGATACTAAACTATTATAAAATTATTGAGATATGATAATAATCATCATTTATTATTTGCCTCTAGGGCATATCTCCTTCAGTCTCCCACTTGCACTAGAGTACAAATAATCTATTTGCATTATTACTAATCATGAAACCATATTACATATGTGTTTATTAATCATGCCTTGCTTATAGAGAAACCCTTTTTTCTATGATCTGTTTTATTAGATCATTATGTTCTTTGCAAACCTTCCAATGTCACCTTTTTTTACACTTGCACCATTATCACATAATGTGTCAAAGTATTTTGTTTTAACTACAGAGTGAGACTTTTTTCAGTATTCATCATGACAATCGATCAGTCAAAATGATCTTTTAGTGTTTATCATGTGTACTAGAAAACACACTCAATCGAAATCGAACTTCTTTCAAGACATAACCATTATACTAAATCTATGTAGATCCTAGCTGAAATTGGATCTGACTGCAACTTATTTTTCCTACCATACTTATAATGATAAACTCAATTCTGGTCTAGCGGTTCACTCCGAATTTACTTCTGAGTACATGTCCTTTATAACTAAGAACTTTCTTTCTAACTACAGACTACGGGTAACATTCTATCGAGTGTACAATATGGTTATGTGGAAGAACATATGACCAAGGCATAGCAGATGTCACACATCTCTTTCTTCCCTTTAACCATCATTGTTTATACTGATTCAAACTCAATGTTTCATCTAGTTTGAGAAACAAGATACGATTTCTTTCGTGTTTTGTTCTAAATTCTTTCAGAATCCAAACCATACATTCTGAACTCTTTCAGAACCTTTTCCCTGAAACATTTCGACAACAATTTTTATTGAACGAATCAATCTATCTTAATAGATTTCCATCGTTCAATGCCTCGTTCAAATTTCAACGAATATTCACATATTCCTATGTTATCGCGCTCCCACTCAAAGTGTCATCCATATGTGTGGTCAGGATTGCTTCTCAACTCCCACTCAAAATATGTCATATACATATTAAAAGTAAAATACTTAACTCCCACTCAATTTTATCTAAATATAGGATTTCTCAATATTTTGGCAAATTCCAAAATTCCTTGATCGTCTATCAAACTGAGAATTCCTACTACGAGACATATAACAACTACCTATCTTCGAAAAATACCCGTTGTACCAATTACAACATAGTTTCGACAATCTTACTACCAATTACCAGATTGGAGTAATTGCTTATGTAAATCCAACAGACTTAGGCATAGCTACATATCATAGTCAATCTCTTGAAGTTGGCCAACACATTTGTGACAAATCGATCCTTCAAAGTCTTTCTTTAGGTTTCAGTTCTTCTTATGACTTTGCAGTCATTCTGAAAACTAAGTAAATTGACCTTTTCTTAATGAGATCAAGTAACAAATTATTTCGAAATCTCAAATGTAACTCAAAAACAGGATTTCATGATTCTCACTCATTTCTCATACTTGGGTCCATCACGCTTATCTGTAGTTCGTAGGTATGTCGTTCTCTAGTGTAACACCCTCGAATCGACCCTATGCAAGTTTTAGCGCTTCCCGCCAAACCCGCATAGAAACGATTCAAGGACGCCCACCAGGCACTTTCGTGTGGGTAGAAATCGAAGTAATACCATTACACAACAGTCCTCGATGGGACCCACAGAACAGATATATATACAACACGACTCCATGAGTCAAGAATACAGATATACAGTACAAAGATCCAAATAGCCTTGAAAACGATAGAGCGTCCGTCTATGGACAAGATGCAAATGGGGCTAAGAGCCCTGAAGAATAACCAATGGCGTCCATAACCCTGCCCAGGCCAAGCCGGAAGGGTAACCCTGCTAACGACGACGATCTCGAACCTGCTAAAACAAAAGGGGTGCCGACAAAGGGCAAAGGAAAAAGAGGAGCGTCAGTACTGAGGCCAGTACATGGCGAGGCTAGAATTCGGTGGCTCTCGCCTACATAGGTATGGTGGGCTGGAGCGGCAGCGCAGCGGCACTAAACAACCTATAGAGACTTGAGACAACTGGCGGTTATCAGGGAGGGGTAAGAAAGACCTATTCGGATCCAACCTGAAGCTAACACCAAACAAACACATCCTGGCATTTCCCCCTCGAGACCAAACGAGGAAGCCGGGCCAAGGAACTCACATAGTTGGCAATTTTACTCATTCCATTATAGTTGCAGCAATTACTAATCAGATATAGATAGCATGAGTCATCCTGAAGCATAAGTAGTGGGCACTTTTAATTACCATTCCGATGTAGTTGGAACATTTACTAGTGAGATATAATTGTCCCGAGGAATCCCAAAACCCAGCAGTGGTTGGCACTTTTATCACATTCCATTGGAGTTACAATACTTACTAGGCAGATATAGTAGGACACAGATCACCACCGATCCACCAGTTGTTGGCATTTTGATTATCCATTCTGTTATAGTTGAACTGATTACTAGTCACATATTAAGTCAAATTTATAGCGCTACTTTAGTTATGCTTGTCTATGATCGAGATACTATGCTCCAAGTCGTCCATAACCGCGGACACGACTTTCAGAAAGTTTTACCCTGCAGGGGTGCACAAATAGCAACACACACTCGATCAACCTCGGAAAAACCAACTCAAAACCCAACGAGGCATTCACGACAAAGCGATCACAGGATTCATAAAATATTTCAGGGGGCCACCCCACTAAGCTACCCGCAACGAAGTTGGCCGGCCTCTGGAACGGACCCAGGGTTTGCGACAATGGCTGTAAACGACTGGGAACCCGAAAATGTGACTAAGCTTGTCGATACCGCGAAAACGTGGCGCGGTCCAAAATAGTACAGGTGCTCCACGCACAATCTTAATTAAAGCAGTAAAGCATGGCATAAGTACAGGATAGTAATAAAACTCCAAACTAGTTTGTGGCCCCAAGAAATAGAAATGAATCAAGCTCTGGCTCAGGGGGGTCCACGGCCTCCCGGATGTGGATAGTGCGAAAAATCAAGGAACAGGTATCAAGTACTCAGGGTCCTACGGGACACAAGTGGGCGTGGAAGAACCAAATAACATCTATTGCCCACCGATGCCTCTGCATTAGTTATATCTAGCATTTTAATAGTTGTATTTAAAGTCATGATCATCTCCACGAGAAACATCTGCCAGCATTCCAACAACTGTGGTACTCGACAACACGAGACCACACCTGAGCAAGCAACTACGACTCGCAAGCCAGCTATCTACCAACCAACATGTATTAGGAGGTGTCCAAGGCAATATAGAGGCTGCACGGGATATAACTGGTACACGGAAACTAAAGCATCGCGACACGGATAGCAATAGATCAACATGAGGGAATAAAGACTATAAATGCAAAATAGGTAGAAGGGGGAGAGATGCTCGCCTGGGAAACACTGCCGAAGGTTCATATCCGAAGAACTTGTCGATACTCGCATCAACTCATCGGCCTAATCCGCGAAGAAGCAAACACTAGAAGAAACACCGGATGCAATATTTAATACTACGGCAGAAGATCCGGCATGCTTATGATATGATTCATGGCATGGCACAGATGCGGTGCAAAAAGGCAATATTAAGCGGAACCGGCGTCCCGATAATTAATTACACGGTTCAAGTTATTTAGAACCCCCGCAATTTAAATGTTGTATTAACAGGGCGAAACATGGCATCGGTTCGCTACACCAATTTAAACGGAGTCCGAAATAAGACAAAAGTATCCCGCATATTGACTCCATATTTAATTATGAGGTGAATCGGCATAATGCCCCCAAACCACAGACAAGTATGCATGCATGAACAATTTAATATGCGACAGTTGATAATGTCATATTATAAAAATAGGGGCTTAGGGGCACACATCTGGGTTCGGAAGATCTTGGGTTCCGGGGGTTTGGGGTTCGACAGGGTTAGACGGGAGCGACGAGGAAAATGGGGCAGCCGGGTGATGTAGAGCCCGGACCGCGCAGAACGGGGACAGGAGTGCGCAGGCTCAAGGTGCGACAAAGGAGGATCGGGGCTCGCAGCGGTGCAGAGGTACGCCGGCGGCGGAGACGACGCGCAGGTCCACCGAGGCGATAGCGCATGGGCTCCGGGAGGGATTCGTGGCGGCGGAGGAGCTCTTTGTCTGGTTCGGAGGTGGCTACGCGCAGGGTGTCGCGGGGCAAAGACGAGGTCGAGATCGACCTGGTCGACGGAGAGGACCCTGGCCGGAGTCGAGCACGGCGGGCTCGCCGGCAACAGCGGCAAGAAGCCTGCGGGCAGAGGCGAGGTGGCCGGGGCAGGGAGCCGAGGCGGCGAGTGGGCGGTGCCGAGCTAGTTGGTGGCGAGCTTGAGGAGCAACGAGGAGGCGGTGGTTGCTGAGGTGCGGCAGTGCTACTTGCAGGGAGGATGACGCCCACGGTGGCTCGGTGCAGAGGAGGCGGATGGCGAGCAATGGAAGGGATCGCTGGGTCGACGGGGCCTCCCGATCGGGATGTGCAGGTGGTGACCGGGGTAGGTGGGGGCTGTGGGGCCGAGCGCGAGTGGTGGAGCGTGCGTGAGAGGGGGAGAGGTGTGCGGCGGGATCAGGGGAAGACGCGGGGTGGGGATTGTGTGAGGTGGGGTGGCGTGCGTGTCTACGCCTGGGGATCGACGCGGGGATGGGTAGGTGGCGAGGGGATTGGGCCCAGGTGGGGGCGGTCGGGGCAGGTGGGCGGTGTGGTGTGTGCGGTTGGTGGGGAGATAAGTTGGAGGGAGGCGGGGACCAGGTGGGAGGCGTGTAGGGTAAGGGAGACTGGCGGTTGGTGGCTGGCGCGGGGAGAGAGAGAGAGAGAGACAGAGAGACAGAGAGAGAGAGAGAGAGAGAGAGAGAGAGAGAGAGAGAGAGAGAGAGGGAGACGGTTGGGTGTGGTTATGGGGTAGTATTAGGGCTAAGAAGGTTAGGACTAGGGTTTGACTAAACTGGGTAGTAGGCTGCTGCTGGCCGGGCCTTTGGGCCTGGCCGGTGGCAGCCTCCCCAGGTTTTTATAAAAATATGTTTTTATTATATGTTTATTTTAAAAGCCTTTTGTAAATTATGTTTAGGCAAAACAATATATCCGGAAAACCCTAGTTTTATAATTTGAAATAAAGACGGGGAATATTTAGAAAACAAAACTAGGTTTTTTTTAGAAAATAGTTTTAGGCAGAATATGCATGATGACACGACGATGCTCAAATGCAATGTGGCATGATGACATGAGCATGCGGTCATGACAATGCAATGCACAAAAACAACGTGATTTTCTAGTAGTGGTTTTAGCGGGGCACCACAATTCGACACCACTAACAAGGGATCTCGCCCTCGAGATCTGCCTCATGGTACCGGAGGGAAGCCGATGACCTGAATCTTCTCACTTCATGTAGATCCTCGCGACACCACTAACAAGAGGTCGTTGTCCGTGATCGTCGAGAGGGCACTCTAGTAACAAAGGACGAATGTAGAGGTATCAACAAATAAAGCCACCTCTAGCTTCTATAGAAGGAGAGAAACGACGCATTCTCATCCACTTAAAGGTACAAGAGCAAATAGAATGAGTAGTCGGCATGGGGGCCAATCCATCATGCACCCAAACTATTACTCCACACAATCAGTAGAAAAGCGTGCAGCCATTCTCGGAATCAGACTGAAGATCTCGACAAACGATGTTCGGAACAAAGGAGTGATGCAGACTCTGCATCGGATCTTGCATAGCTGATGTCGTCGCGTCGGAAAACACCGGAAGACACAAACAAGGAACAGAGAGAAGTCCACAAATGAAGGATTCCTCAGATAGCACAAAAGACTGGATGTAGAAGCACCGTTACCAAGGGAGGAAGCGAAACCCTGAAGGTACGACGGAAAACCCAACCACGAGAAATCCTGGACTCAAAGAAAAGATGAGAGAATAGATCCAAAACACGCAGAGGTAAGAGGAGAATAGCAGAGGGTAAGGAGTAAAAGCAGACCTAATCAGACCTATCCAAGCGATTTTCCAAAATAGTTTTGACACTCTAATTCGGCCGTTAGCTAGGTTATCCTACAGGCTGGACTTGTGGGGTATCGCAACTGCTGAGCTCTGATACCACTCTGTAACACCCTCGAATCGGCCCTATGCAAGTTTTAGCGCTTCCCGCCAAACCCGCATAGAAACGATTCAAGGACGCCCACCAGGCACTTTCATGCGGGTGGAAATCGAAGTAATACCATTACACAACAGTCCTCGATGGGACCCACAGAACAGATATATATACAACACGACTCCATGAGTCAAGAATACAGATATACAGTACAAAGATCCAAATAACCTTGAAAACGATAGAGCGTCCGTCTACGGACAAGATGCAAATGGGGCTAAGAGCCCTGAAGAATAACCAATGGCGTCCATAACCCTGCCTAGGCCAAGTCAGAAGGGTAACCCTGCTAACGACGAGGATCTCAAACCTGCTAAAACAAAAGGGGTGCCGACAAAGGGCAAAGGAAAAAGAGGAGCGTCAGTACTGAGGCTAGTACATGGCGAGGCTAGAATTCGGCGGCTCTCGCCTTGATGGTATGGTGGGCTAGAGCGACAGCGCAGTGGCACTAAACAACCTATAGAGACTTGAGACAACTGGCGGTTATCAGAGAGGGGTAAGAAAGACCTATTCGGATCCAACCTGAAGCTAACACCAAACAAACACATCCTGGCATTTCCCCCTCGAGACCAAACGAGGAAGTTGGGCCAAGGAACTCACACAGTTGGCAATTTTACTCATTCCATTATAGTTGCAGCAATTACTAATCAGATATAGATAGCATGAGTCATCCTGAAGCATAAGTAGTCGGCAGTTTTAATTACCATTCCGTTGTAGTTGGAACATTTACTAGTGAGATATAATTGTCTTGAGGAATCCCAAAACCTAGCAGTGGTTGGCACTTTTATCACATTCCGTTGGAGTTGCAATACTTACTAGGAAAATGTAGTATGACACAGATCACCACTGATCCACCAGTTGTTGGCATTTTTATTATCCATTCTGTTATAGTTGAAGCTGATTACTAGTCACATATTAAGTCAAATTTATAGCGCTACTTTAGTTATGCTTGTCTATCATCGATATACTGTGCTCCAAGTCATCCATAACCACGGACACGGCTTTCAGAAAGTTTTACCCTGCAGGGGTGCACAAATACCAACACACACTCGATCAACCTCGGAAAAACCAACTAAAACCCAACGAGGCATTCACGACAAAGAGATCACATGATTCACAAAAAATTTCTGGGGGCCACCCCACTAAGCTACCCGCAACGAAGTTGGCCAGCTCCGGAACGAACCCAGGGTTTGCGACGACGGCTGTTAATGACTGGGAACCCGAAAATGTGACTAAGCTTGTCGATACCGCGAAAACGTGGCTCGGTCCAAAATAGTACAGGTGCTCCACGCACAATCTTAATTAAAGCAGTAAAGCATGGCATAAGTACAGGATAGTAATAAAACTCCAAACTAGTTTGTGGCCCCAAGAAATAGAAATGAATCAAGCTCTGGCTCAGGGGGGTCCACGGCCTCCCGGATGTGGATAGTGCGAAAAATCAAGGAATAGGTATCAAGTACTCAGGGTCCTACGGGACACAAGTGGGCGTGGAAGAACCAAATAACATCTATTGCCCACCGATGCCTCTGCATTAGTTATATCTAGCATTTTAATAGTTGTATTTAAAGTCATGATCATCTCCATGAGAAACATCTGCCAGCATTCCAACAACTGTGGTACTCGACAACACGAGACCACACCTGAGCAAGCAACTACGACTCGCAAGCCAGCTATCTACCAACCAACATGTATTAGGAGGTGTCCAAGGCAATATAGAGGCTGCACGGGATATAACTGGTACACGGAAACTAAAGCATCGCGACACGGATAGCAATAGATCAACATGAGGGAATAAAGACTATAAATGCAAAATAGGTAGAAGGGGGAGAGATGCTCGCCTGGGAAACACTGCCGAAGGTTCATATCCGAAGAACTTGTCGATACTCGCATCAACTCATCAGCCTAATCCGCGAAGAAGCAAACACTAGAAGAAACACCGGATGCAATATTTAATACTACGGCAGAAGATCCGGCATGCTTATGATATGATTCATGGCATGGCACAGATGCGGTGCGAAAAGGCAATATTAAGCGGAACCGGGGGTCCCGATAATTAATTACACGGTTCAAGTTATTTAGAACCCCCGCAATTTAAATGTTGTATTAACAGGGCGAAACATGGCATCGGTTCGCTACACCAATTTAAATGGAGTCCGAAATAAGACAAAAGTATCCCGCATATTGACTCCATATTTAATTATGAGGTGAATCGGCATAATGCCCCCAAACCACAGACAAGTATGCATGCATGAACAATTTAATATGCGACAGTTGATAATGTCATATTATAAAAATAGGGGCTTAGGGGCACACATCTGGGTTCAGAAGATCTTGGGTTCCGGGGGTTCGGGGTTCGACAGGGTTCGACAGGAGCGACGAGGAAAACGGTGCGGCCGGGTCGATGTAGAGCCGGGACCACGCAGAACGGGGACATGAGTGCACATGCTCGAGCTGCTACAAAGGAGGATCGGGGCTCGCAGCGGTGCAGAGGTACGCCGGCGGCAGAGACGACGCGCAGGTCCGCCGAGGCGACATCGCATGGGCTTCGGGAGGGATTCGTGGCGGCGGAGGAGCTCTTTGTCTGGTTCGGAGGTGGCTACGTGCAGGGTGTCGCGGGGTAGAGGCGAGGTCGAGATCGACTTGGTCGACGGAGAGGACCCTGGCCGGAGTCGAGCACGGCGGGCTCGTCGGCGACAGCGGCAGGAAGCCTGCGGGCAGAGGCGAGGTGGCCGGGGCAGGGAGCCGAGGCGGCGAGCGGGCGATGCCAAGCTGGTTGGCGGCGAGCTCGAGGAGCAATGAGGAGGCAGTGGTTGCTGAGGTGCGGCAGTGCTGCTTGCAGGGAGGACGACGCCCGCGGTGGCTCGGTGCAGAGGACGCGGACGGCGAGCAGGGGAAGGGATCGCTGGGTCGACGGGGCCTCCCGATCGAGATGGGCAGGTGGTGACCGGGTAGGTGGAGGCTGTGGGGCCGAGCGCGAGTGGTGGAGCGTGCGTGAGAGGGAGAGAGGTGTGCAGCGGGATCAGGGGAAGACACGGGGTGGGGATCGCGTGAGGTGGGGCGGCGTGCGTGTCTACGCCTGGGGATCGACGCGGGGATGGGTAGGTGGCGAGGGGATTGGGCCCAGGTGGGGGCGGTCGGGGCAGGTGGGCGGTGTGGTGTGTGCGGTTGGTGGGGATATAAGGTGGAGGGAGGCGGGGACCAGGTGGGAGGCGTGCATGGGAAGGCAGACTGGCGGTTGTTGGCTGGCGCGGGAGAGAGAGAGAGAGAGAGAGAGAGAGAGAGAGAGAGAGAGAGAGAGAGAGAGAGAGAGAGAGAGAGACGGCTGGGTGTGGTTATGGGGTAGGATTAGGGCTAAGAAGGTTAGGACTAGGGTTTGACTAAACTGGGTAGTAGGCTGCTGCTGGCCGGGCCTTTGGGCCTGGCCGGTGGCGGCCTCCCTAGTTTTTTATAAAAATATGTTTTTATTATATGTTTGTTTTAAAAGCCTTTTGTAAATTATGTTTAGGCAAAACAAGATATCCGAAAAACCCTAGTTTTATAATTTGAAATAAAGACGGGGAATATTTAGGAAACAAAACTAGGTTTTTTTTAGAAAATAGTTATAGGCAGAATATGCATGATGACACGACGATGCTCAAATGCAATGTGGCATGATGACATGAGCATGCGGTCATGACAATGCAATGCACAAAAACAACGTGATTTTCTAGTAGTGGTTTTAGCGGGGTGCCACATCTAGCAGCATGACAATTGAATCAACAATATAATCCTGTAATGACACAATATATATTTTGAATCATACTTTCCTTAGTAAAAGTATTACCCAAAACATTTTGATCTCTATCATTAGTTTCTCCTTGAATTATAGACCCCAGCTTCTGGAATAGGTTCTGTTGCGCCACTCTGATAATTGAAGGCAAGGTCACGATACCTTATTTAAACTTTCATCTTCTTCCTACTGATGTCCTTTGTTAGAAAGACCCTTTTATTGAAAAAGTACAACTCGAACAATACCAGTTTTGCCTTCCTTTAGTTTGGAACATGTCTTCATAGTTTCCTAAGAATACACTACAACAACTTTTTTTTGCCATGACTATGATGCATATCAAAATCTCCATGCCATAACCCTTATGGTGTTGTTTCCGCGAATCCTCGGTATTTCTGTCAATCCAATACATTTTGGTCGTTTTTGGCACTTTATTTATAAATATTTATCATTAAGACTAATAATAAGAACAATCCATTCATAATCAAGATGTGACCTTCAAAGATTTTATTCATTAGATCGTTACACCATGATTGTTACAAGCTTATTGAATAATTTTCTTGATAGAAGCAGGACATAGTAATAAGGTCTCACACTGAGTACAAACTTTATTTGAAACTATAAATCTAAACGATAAATGTAGAGGCAATGTGTTCTTCAATCTTTATCAATTTTCGACAGCTTGAATTTCTTCAACATGCGACTATCGCCTCTTCATCAAGCTCTCATGTAGATGATCATGTTGTCATAAGTAGAAAACAAGTATCAGCATACTTGGTGAACCGCAATAAGTATTTACTTGAAACATTTATAATTTATATATCAAATATACCTTAATAATCTTCATTCGATGAATCATCATTGATGTGCACCACCAGAGTATTTAAGTCAGAGATAAACTCATGAAAGGTGAACAATTATCCTATCACAATGTAGTCCTTGACGATGTTCTCATAACTAGAGGGTTGCGACCACATCACTCCGTTTATAGCAAAGTCATCCGACAGCTGGCAGTCCACATCACTTGTAAGTCGATCATACAATCTTTGCATGACTGATAGGTGACTATGAAGGCTTCTGTCCTCTCTCATTTTCTGTGAGAGGATGATACGTTGCTAACATATCCATAATTTTTGATGTTAAATGCTTGGTTTTATCTACTTTCTTATGTTTTGTCCACACTTGGAGTACTTTTCATATGATTTCTTGGACTAACCTATTAACAAGAGCCACAGTGCCATCTGCCTGTTTTCTGCTTTTTTGGTTCCAGGAAAGTCAGAAAATGAATATACTCGAAATTGTACGGGACAAAAGCCAAAGTCAGTTTTTCACTGTGGGACATACGGAGCCAGAATACGAGACAGAGAGGGGCTAGGGCCTAGCCACACCACCTGGCCACGCGACCAGGCTTGGCCCATGCCAGGGGGAGGTCTGGCCGCCCCAGGCACCCCCTCGGTCTCTCCTTCCACCTATATATCGCCTCCGATACAGAAACCCTAAGTCCCTGATCAAAATTCCACGAAAGAGTCTGTAGCCGCCGTCATCTCCATCCCTAGATCGGGAGGGATCTAAAGCTCTTCCCGGCACCCTGTCGGAGAGGGGAATTCACCCTAGAGGCCTTCTTCATCACCATGCAAGCCTCCGGTGTGATGCATGAGTAGTTCATCTCTGGACTACGGGTCCATGTAGTAGCTAGATGGCTGGTTCTTCTCCTTTGTGCTATCATGTTTAGATATTGTGAGCTCCGTTCATGATCAAGATCATTTATTTGTAATTCTACATGTTGTGTTTGCGGGGATCTGATGGATATTGAGATGCTATTTTAGATTGATTATTGATTCTATCATGTCTTTGTTATTTGTGATCTTGCATGCTTTCCGTTGTTAGTAGCTATCTTGGCTAAGTAGATGCTAGCAACTCCAAGAGTTAGTATTTATGCTCGATAGTGGGTTCATGCCTCTAGTAATCTGGGGAAGTAACAGAAATCTCTAAGGTACTAGATGTGCTGTTGCTACAAGGGAGCAAACAACAATCCTTTGTTCATAGAACAATCGTTTTGTTTACTTTACACTCAATGAGTAATGCAATTATCCGTCGCTTGCAACTTAATACTGAATGGGGTTCGGATCATAACCTGAAGGTGGATTATTAGTCATAGATGCAGTTGGATGGCGGTCTATGTATAATGTTGTAATGCCCAATCAAATCTCAAGGAGTCAAGATGAGTAGTATATCAATATTGCTTTCTTGATGTTTGTCAATTGCCCCGTTGTAATTTATTCACCCAACATGTCATCTATCTTAAGGAGAGCACCACTAGTGAACTATGGACCCCGGTCCTTTCTTTTACCATCAATCTACAATCAACTGTTTACTACTTTGTGTTTACTTTCTGCAAACTATTACTTTCTTCCACTCGATATGTTTAATCCTTTGTTTTCAGCAAAACTGGTGAAATTGACAACCTCATCGTAAGTTGGGGCAGAGTTCTTTGGTTGTGTTATGCACGTCTCGACGTTGCTGCTGGCACCGGTAGTGCGCCCTGCCAAAGTTCCGCTAGCTACACCTTTGGGGTGTTTCCTTGCTCCTACTGGATTGATAAGCTTGGTTTCATAGCTGAGGGAAAACTTGCTGCTATGCTCATGATACATTGCAAATGTATCTATAATTTTTGATGTTCCATGCTTGGTTTTATCTACTTTCTTATGTTTTGTCCACACTTTGGAGTACTTTTCATATGATTTCTTGGACTAACCTATTAATAAGAGCCACAGTGCTAGCTGCCTGTTTTCTGCTGTTTTTGGTTCCAGGAAAGTCAGAAAATCAATATTCTCGGAATTGGACCGGACAAAAGCCAAAGTCGATATTTTATCGGAAGAACATGGAGCCAGAAGACGAGACAGAGAGGGGCCAGGGGCTGGCCACACCACCTGGTGGCGCGGGCCAGGCCAGGCCGCGCCAGGGGATGGTGTGGGCCCCTCTGGCACCCCCTCGGTCTCCCCTCTCGCCTGTAAGAGCCTCCTGATGCATAAACCCTAAATCGTCAATCAGAAATCCACGAAAAGTTCCGCAGCGCCGCCGCCACCGAAGGGGAGATTTAGGGGACAGAAAGTCTCTGTTCTGGCACCCTGCCGGGACGGGGAAGTGCCTCGGAGCCATCTCCAACGATCTCCGCCACCATCTCCATCACCATTGCTGATTCCCATGATGATGAGGGAGTAGTTCTTCCTCGAGGCTAAGGGTTCCACTGGTAGCTATGTGTTCATCTCTCTCTCTATGCATGATCATATTGTGATCATGAGCTTGTAATCTATAGATCTACCTTGCTATTGAAGTGCTTTAATAGATCTTTGCTCTCCCCATGTGTGTGAAAGTGACAGCGTGCACACCATGGTGGCACTTAGGCTAGAGATTACAAATACTTGTTATGAGTTATATTTGGAGTTGGATGTCTTTATGAAATTGTGGTGTTTGTTGGAACCATCTAGTTCTCGAGGTGATAGTGTGGGGTTATCTAGATGGGAAAGACTTACTTTGAGGAGTGCTGTTATAGCCCTACCAACGATTAGAGTGTCCAATCGGAGAGTAGTTAAGATAATATCATGAAGATAATATATTTATATGAGAATGTTCAGTAGTGAAAGTATGATCCCTAGGCCTTGTTTCTAAGCATTGAAACAGCGTTTGCAACTAGGTCTGTTATATGTTTGCTTACTTCCATCTTTATTTCAGTTTGCCTTTAGTCTCTTCCTCGCCATCAAGCTATTTTCTGGCACCGTTGTCTTTTATTCATACAACTTGTATTTCACTATCTCTTCATTGAACTAGTGCACCTATACACCTGACAAGTGTATTGGGAGTGTTGGGGACACAAGAGACTTCTTGTATCTTGATTGCAGGGTTGCTTGAGAGGGGATACCTTTGACCACTTCCTCCCTGAGATCGATAAACCTTGGGTGATCCACTTAAGGGAAAACTTGCTGCTGTTCTACAAACCTCTGCACTTGGAGGCCCAACAACTGTCTACAAGAATAGAAGTGCATAGACATCAAGCTATTTTCTGGCGTCGTTGCTGGGGAGGTAAGATAAAAGGTACTCACATCCTCTGGTGTCAGTGCTCGAAGTTATTTCCTTTAGATTCTGCAATTTTGTCCTTTTGTTTCGTGTTTTCACTAGTTAGGCTTAATGGAAAACAACAATAAAATTAGAGAGCTTTTTAGTATTTTTCCTAAGTTAGAACATGAATTGTCTGAAAAGAAAATTAAAAAACCCATGGAACTTTCTTTGGTTGCTAATAGCAATGTTATTAGTATGAATCTTTTGAACACATTTGTTACTAATGCTATGGAAACGTCTAAGCTTGGGGAAGTTGGTTCTTATGAAAATGATATTTTTAGTTCCCCAGTTTTAAGAAAGAAAATTTGCTCTGATGATACTTTATCTCCCATATGTGGTAATTCTTATGATACTTGTGATATTTTAAATCCACATACTGAAAGAATCCCTTTTAAAATACCTATAAAAATTGTTGAACGTGTTATGAATAACTCTTATTTTGGAGATGGAACTGTCCATCCTGGTGATCATTTACTCTTTATACATGAATTATGCGGGTTGTTCAAGTGTGCATGTATTTCAATGAACCAAGTTAAGAGGAATCTATTCTCTTTATCACTTAAGGGCAAAGCAAGGGAGTGGTATGAGCTACTAGATGATCCTCATCATTTGGAGTGGAATGAACTTCAATCTCTCTTTTACTCTAAATTTTATCCTCCTCATGAAATTCATAAAGATAGGAATTACATTTATAATTTTCATCCACATGATGGAGAAAGCATTGCCCAAGCATGGGGGAGATTGAAGTCACTAATGATCAAATGTCCCATTCATGACCTTCGTAGTAATATTATTATTAATAATTTTTATGCAAGGCTTTCAGGACATTACAAAGACTATCTAGATACATGTTTAGAGGAATCCTTCACAAGTAAGGAGGTCAAAGTTAAGAGGGATATTCTTGAAACAATTCAAAGCAATACCAAATATTGGGATAACAACAAAGGTAAAGAACCAAGTATAAACTATGAGTTGCATTAAGTCTTTCGCTGAAACTGCTGATTTTCAAGAGTATGAACTTACATTATTTTTGGGGTGTGAAGAGTTATCAAGAAAAACCTCTTTGGTAGATATGGGTGCTTTTGATATGAATAGTGTCCTGCATGGTTGTCATCTTTATTGTGTTGATAATTGTCACACAAATACTTACATAAAAAATATTATAGAAGATGAGATTTTACCAAAATATGACAAGACTAATATGAGTTTTGATCTTATTAACAAAAAGAAGAAATCCTCCAAAGTTTCTTCTATTGTCTCTAACAATGAACCAGGGTATATGGAGAATCTTCCTTTCAAGCCTCTCCCTCCTAAAGAGAAGAAGAAAAAGAAGAAGAGGAAGAGTAAAAGGAGGGAGGAAATGGTATTTTCCCCTAAGCATGTTGCTCCTATTATAGTTTTTGATGAGTCTGAACTCGATGATGTTCCTATGCCTGTTACCTATAGTAGTGATCATGATTTGGAAAAGCACACTAATTTTGATATTGAAAATCTTTTCGGTACCAATTCTGAAAATGATGATATCAATAATTGTTGGACTATTAGTGCTATCCATTTTCCTTCCAATGATGATATGTTTACAAATGTTCACACTTTGGAAGATAATTATTCTATTGCTTATGATGATACTACACCTCCAATATATGATGATTGCAATGATGAATATGATATTTTCAGTCCACCTACTATTGAGGAGAAAATTAATTATGATTACAATATGCCTCCTATATTTGATGATTATGGTGATGAGAATAATAATGATAGCTATTTTGTTGAATTTGCTCCCACTACAATTAATAAGAATGACTATGTTTACGTCAGGAGTATTGATTCTCTTATGCATGTGGCTCATGATAAGAATGTTTTATGTGCTAGTTATATTGCTAATTTTATTCATGATTCTACTGAAAGTTATTATGAGAGCGGGAAACATGGTTTTATGTATCTCAACAATATTAAGTTTCCCCTCTTTATGTTGAAAGTCTTGAAGTTGCACTTGTTTCACTTTACTATGCTTGTTGCTTTGTGCTTTCATGACTTGTTTCTTTGAAAAATTCCTATGCATAGGAAGTGGGTTAGACTTAAATGTGCTTTGAATTTCTTTCTTGATGCTCTCTTTTTCTTCAATTCATATGTCTTATGTGAGCATCTTCTCAAACTATCATGCCTAACTTAAAGGCGTTAAACAAAAATACTTATTGGGAGATAACCCAAAAGTTTTAGAATGAGTCTTGGAAGTTATTACCTCTGTAATAACCGCTCTTTATCCTTTTTATTTGCTTTTTGTGCCAAGAGTAACCTCTAATGAGAGAGAAGTAATGATTGGGAAAGTTGCTGTCCCAAAACATATTTTTATGCTTCACCGTAAAAATTCGTGTAAAATCTCTGTACGTCCTTTTGAGGCGTGAATTTTTGTGCTTCTGCCCCAGGTTGTTCTATAACTTTAGTTAGTTCAACACTTTTTGATTTGAGCAACAGAAGGTCTTAGAAAAAAATCGTCTTTATCCGCTGGTCTGTTTTGACAGATTTATGCCATTTTCTGCATTTGCTTCTTGTTGGTTCCTTTTTGAGTTCTTTTGGGGAATTGAGATTTTTGAGGGAAGTGCTATAGTAGCTTGTGTTTTAATGGAAGTTTTATTGGTGTTAGAACTGAACCTAAAGACCTATTATCTTGAGTGCACTAATGTTGCTAATAAAGATTGTGTGAAGTTTTGTATGAAGGAAAATTTTTAGGTGTATGGAAGGAATGAGTAATGAGATGAAGGATGGACTAAAGCTCAAGCTTGGGGATGCCACGTGTGTCACCCCAAGAAATATCCAAGAAGTACAAGCGTTAAATCTTGGCGATGCCCAAGGCATCCCCTTCTTCATCAGTAAAAATCCCAGGTTTCTTCCAAACACTTCATTTTTATTGTTTCATGCACATTTGTGTTGTTCTTGGAGCGTCTTATTTTTCATTTTCGTTCTGATTTTTCGTTTGCTTTGTTACTTAGTTTGCTGAATAACTTGGTTGGACCCCCTCTTTCATACATTAGTTTTCAAATAGTTTGGTTTGGTTTGGAAAAGAGTAGGAAATGTTCATGCTTAAGTGGTAAAGAGAGATTGTTTTTGACTGTGGCCCATGCTTTGTCATGCCATGCTTGATATTGTTTTGGCTTTATGCTTAGTATTCTTTGCTGTAGCATGACTTGTTATAAACAATTGAGATTTCTTAATGTGCTTTGGATGAATCATGCGTTGTTTTCTACATAAGTACCGTAATTTTTGGAAGCTCTTTATGAAACTTGAATCTCTGCTTCCTTCTATGAAGGCCTTTCTTCCACTTATATATATTGAGTCTCCACCTTCTATCTCTATGCACTTACTTTGAGAGCATAGTGGCCATTCTTATTTCTATGTGCATTGTCCCAAGACTAGTTGATTGATGCATAACTTGATATTTCTTTTTTAAAACTATTTGTATCTAGTCACTCTTATGAACTTTGAAGGTGTCCCATGCATTTATATTTGCTACTCTATGAGGGACAAGCTGAATGCCACTATGCTATGTTTTCTTTATGTGAAACAAACAAACGTCTTGCAAAGCATTGTTATTCATGTCTTTTATTTGTGCCTTTTCATGTTACAACATAGTTGCTATGTCTTATAGTTAGAACTATATCTTTCATGCTATGTTGAAGTACTATGATCCTAGCTTTGAATGTTTTACAAATACTTTGATCAAGTCTATGATGGTGCATGTCACCTCAAAAATTATTCTTTCTTTTTATCACTTACCTACTCGAAGACGAGCAGGAGTTAAGCTTGGGGATGTTGATACATTGCAAATGTATCTATAATTTTTGATGTGCCATGCTTGGTTTTATATACTTTCTTATGTTTTGTCCACACTTTGGAGTACTTTTCATATGATTTCTTGGACTAACCTATTAACAAGAGCCACAGTGCCAGCTGCATGTTTTCTGCTATTTTTGGTTCCAGGAAAGTCGGAAAATCAATATTCTCGGAATTGCACCAGACAAAAGCCAAAGTCGATATTTTACCAGAAGACTCACGAAGCCAGAAGATGAGACGGAGAGGGGCCAAGGGCTGGCCACACCACCTGGTGGCGCAGGCCAGGCTAGGCCACGCCAGGGAGTGGTGTGGGCCCCTCCGGCACCCCCTCGATCTCCCCTCTCGCCTATAAGAGCCTCCTGATGCATAAACCCTAAATCGTCAATCAGAAACCCACGAAAAGTTCTGTAGCGCTGCCACCACCGAAGGGGAGATTCGGGGGACAGAAAGTCTCTGTTCTGGCACCCTGCCGGGACGGGGAAGTACCCCAGGAGCCATCTCCGTCGATCTCCGCCACCATCTCCATCACCATTGCTGATTCCTGATGGCTCGTGTATTAACAAGCTCGTTGGGGAACCCCAAGAGGAAGGTATGATGAGCACAGCAGCAAGTTTCCCTCAGTTATGAAACCAAGGTTTAATCGAACCAGTAGGAGCAAGGAAACACCCAAAAGGTGTTGCTAGCTGAGCCTTGGCAGGGAGCACTACTAGTGCTAGTAGCAACGTGGAGACCTGCACAACACAACCATAGAACTTTGTCCCCAACTTGTGATGAGGTTGTCAATCTCACCATGTTTTGCTAAAAACAAAGGATTAAACTTATCGAATGGAAGGAAGTAATAGTTTGCAGAAAGGAAACACAAAACAATAAACAGTTTGTAGATTGTATGTAAAAGTAAAGGACCGGGATCCATAGTTCATTAGAGGTGGCTCTCCTTAGATAGATAACATGATGGGTGAACAAATTACAGCGGGGCAATTAAAAAACATCGAGAAAGCAATACATGCATATACTAATCATCTTGACTCCTTGGAGACTTGATTGGGCATTACAACATTATAAATAGACCGCCATCCAACTGCATCTATGACTAATAATCCACCTTTAGGTTATCATCTGAACCCCCTCCAGTATTAAGTTGCAAGCAACAGATTATTGCGTTACGAATTGCGTGTAAAGTAAAAAATACGATTGTTCTATGAACAAAGGATTGTTGTTTTATCCCTAGTACCAACAACACATCTAGTACCTTAGAGATTTTTGTCAGTTCCCTAGATTACCAGAGGCATGAACCCACTATCCATCATAAATACTAACTCTTGGAGTTGCTAGCATCTACTTGGCCAAGATAGCTACTAACAACGGAAAACATGCAAGATCACAAATAACAAAGACAGGATAGAATCAATAATCAATCTGAAATAACATCTCAATATCCATCGGATCCCCGCAAACACAACATGCAGAATTACAAATAGATGATCTTGATCATTAACGGAGCTCACAAGATCTAGAGATGAAAGCACAAAGGAGGAGAACCAACCATCTAGCTACTACATGGATCCATAGTCCAAGGATGAACTACTCATGAATCACACCGGAGGCTTGCATGGTGATGAAGAAGGCCTCCAGGGTGAATTCTCCTCTTCGACAGGGTGCCGGGAAGAGCTTCAGATCCCTCCCGATCTAGGGATGGAGATGACGGCGGCTACAGGCTCTTTCATGGATTTTTGATCGGGTACTTAGGGTTTTCGTCCTGAGGGAATCTTATAGGCGGAAGGAGAGGCCGAGGGGGTGCTGGGGTCGGCCAGACCACCCCCTGGCGCAGGCCATGCCTGGCCGCGCGGCCAGGTGGTGTGGCCGGCCCCCAGCCCTTCTCCGTCTCGTATTCTAGCATCTGATGACTTCTGAAAAAATAGGCACTTTGGCTTTTGTCTCGTCCAATTCCGAGAATATTCATTTTCTGACTTTCCTGGAACCAAAAACAGCAGAAAATAGGCAGCTGGTACTGTGGCTCTGGTTAATAGGTTAGTCCAAGAAATCATATGAAAAGTACTCCAAAGTGTGGGCAACACACAAGAAAGTGGATAAAACCAAGCATGGAACATCAAAAATTATAGATATATTTGCAATGTATCAACATCCCCAAGCTTAACTCCTGCTCGTCCTCGAGTAGGTAAGTGATAAAAAGAAAGAATAATTTTTGAGGTCACATGCACCATCAAAGACTTGATCAAAGTATTTGTAAAACATCCAAAGCTGGGATCATGGTACTTCAATCATAACATGAAAGACAAAGTTCTAGCAATAAGACAAAGAAACTATGATGCAACATGAAAAGGCACAAACAAAAGATTCATGAATAACAATGTTTTGCAAGACGTTTTTTTTGGTTCACATAAAGAAAACATAGCATAATAGTATTCAGCTTGTCCCTCATAGAGTAGCAAATATAAATGCATAGGACACCTTCAAAGTTCATAAGAGTGACTAGATACAAATAGTTTAAAACAAGCAATATCAAGGTATGCATCAATCAACTAGTCTTGGGACAATGCACATAGAACTAAGCATGGCCACTATGGTCTTAAAGTAGGTGCATAAAGGTAGAAGGTGGAGACTCAATATAATGGTGGAAGAAAGGCCTTCATAGAAGGAAGTAGGGATTAAAGTCTCATAAAGAGCTTCCAAAAGTTATGGTACTTATAGCTTTCATCTTGCATTGCCCCTATCATAAGCATCTTGAAGGTGATTAAGGTTAAAGTGACACAACTAAGAGGATATGCTTGACAAGTTATAAACCGAAATCCCATGCCCCTTACTTACGAAGACCGAACCTCATGCTACTCAACTTTAGTCATGAGTAAGCTCTTGTCATTGTAAGTACATGTGTATCATAAAGAACCGCCAACGGGGTACCCCTTGCACATGATATAGGAGCTATCCCATAATCAAAATGACAAGGCAAGCAGACAATGAGCATCTCAGTGATCTTTTTATTTGCTATTTGCATAGGTTTTTATTGAGGATGCTTCATAGAGTGCTAATTATAGTGATGCTGCAAGTTTCCACCATGATTAGGCATGGCTTAGGCTAGCGGCCCATGCGTTTATCTAACACACATACAAACTCCATGATCTTACAAGTTCCACTTTTATTTCACAACGCCGGGATCCATAAGCAAAAGAACATGACATCAACGGGGTACAAAGTACAAGTGAAATGTTGAAAGCGTTCCCCATGATACATGGTTCTACTAATTTCAACTTATAAAGCGCAAGCATATACGCAACAAAGAAGGACCCAATGGTTCAAGTTTATTAGATGCAAAAAAGTAAAGTGTGCCATCAAGTTCGTGAGAGCTTCAATCACTAGTTTTCTCATAACAAGTTTAATTTGGAAGATAAACAAAAGCATGAATATACTTGGAATAGCATAAGCTAGTAGGTAGGTATGGTGGACTCTTTGGAATAACTTGGTTTAGGGAGTTGGATGCATGAGTGGAACTCACACTTGGTTGTGGATGCTAGCAAACGACTGGGAGCGACAAACTAAGAGAGGAGTAATGGCCATAATCATGAAGAGCGACAAAACATCATTGATCAAAGCATAAAGTGATAATACAAGTTGAAAACTAAAGGATCATAAAGGCTATGGTGACTTGAGATAGTCATAACATGGTGTGAGCATGCGCCAAGTCAACCAAAATAAAGCATCAAAGGAGAATACCACAATACTATGCTTTAATATGCTAAAACAACGCATGATTCATCCAACGCACATTAAAAAATCTCAATTGTTTATAACAAGTCATGCCACAGCAAAGAATACTAAGCATAAATCCAAAACAATATCAAGCATGGAATGATAAAGCATAGGCCACAGTCAAAAATAAGCTCTTTTTTACCACATAAGCATGAACTTTCCTACTCTTTTCCAAACCAAACCAAACTATTTGCAAACCAATGTATGAAAGAGGGGGTCCAACCAATTTATTCATCAAACTAAGCAAACCAAGAAAACGAAAAACCAAAACAAAAATGAAAACAAAGACGCTCCAAGAACAACACAACTGTGCATGAAACAATAAAAATGAAGCATTTGGAAGAAACCTGGGATTTTTATTGATGAAGAGGGGGATGCCTTGGGCATCCCCAAGCTTTGACACTTGTACTTCTTGGATATTTCTTGGGGTGACACACGTGGCATCCCCAAGCTTGAGCTTTAGTCCATCCTTCATCTAATTACTCATTCCTTCCACACACCTGAAATTTTTCCTTCATACAACACTTCACACAATCTTTATTAGCAACATTAGTGCACTCAAGATAAATAAGTCTTAAGGTTCAGTTCTAACACCAAATAAACTTCCATTAGAACACTAGCTACTATAGCACTTCCCTCAAAAAGCTCAATTCCCCAAAAGAACTCAAAAAGGAACCAACAAGAAGCAAATGTAGAAAATGGCAGAAATCTATCAAAACAGACCAGCAGGTAATCACAATTTTTTTCAAAGACCTTCTGTTTCTCAAATCAAAAAGTGTTGAACTAACGAAAGTTAGATAACAACCTGGGGCAGAACAAAAAAAATTCACGCCTCAAAAAGACGTTCAGAGATTTTACACGAATTTGTACGGTGAAGTATAGAAATCTGTTTCGGGACATCAACTTTCCCAATCATTACTTCTCTCTCATTAGAGGTTACTCTTGGCACAAAAAGAAAATAAAAAGGATAAGGAGCAGTTATTACCGAGGTAATAACTTCCAAGACTCATCTAAAACTTTTGGGTTATCTCCCAATAAGTACTTTACTTTAATGCCTTTAAGTTAGGCATAAGAAGCAAGAAAGAATCAAGTGTTCTCAAATGAAGAAGCATTAAGACCAAATTTTGTTTTCATAAGAGAGGCAAAAGAAATATTCTCTCTCTTCTTAGGGAAGTGTTCTATACCTTTTTCTGTGGGAGTTGATATTTAATGGTGCCTTCTTTCATATCAATAATGGCACCAATGGTTCTAAGAAAAGGTCTTCCCAAAGTAATAGGACAAGAAGCATTGCATTCAACATCCAAAACATAGAAATCAACGGGGACATAGGCATTGTTAACCATAATAAGAACATCATTAAGACTCCCCATGAGTTTCTTTTTAGCATTATCATCAAGTGTGACATTCAAATAACAATCTTCAAATGGAGGCAAATCAAACATATCATAAATCCTTCTAGGCATAATAGAAACACTACTATCAAGATCACATAAAGCTTTGAAATCAAAGTCATTCACTTTCATATTAATGATGGATTCCCAACCATCTTCTTGTTTTATAGGAATAGAAGCTTTATGTTTCATCTTTTCTTCTTTAATCTTTATGAGAGCATCAGTAATGTGTTTTGTAAAGGCCATGTTCATAGCACTAGAATTAGGACTTTTAGCAAGCTTTTGTAGGAACTTAATAACTTCAGAGATATTGCCACCATCAAGATCAAAATCAAATTTATCATCTAGAGTGGTAGAACTATTACTAGCCTCAACACTAGTGGTGGTAATAGTAGAAACACTAATGTTTCTAGCAATTTCATCTTCTCTTTCCCACTTAGCATGTAATTCAGCTAATAGTCTAACATTTTCATCAATTCTTACTTGTATAGCATTAGTAGCTGCAAAGGGATTCTCATTAGTTTCAGGTTTAGCAGCTATTTTATTGATCAAAGAGGATTGAGCTTCAGACAAAGATGATATATTTCTTTCAGCATTAGAGAGTTTCATTTGTAAATTAGGAATTTCCCTATTTAGACTCTCAAGTTGATGGCTAATGTTCTTCAAAATGGTAGATTGTTCCTCCATAGTTTTAGTGAATAGTTTATTTTGCTCATATTGCATTTGCATGAAGTTTTTAGTGGCTCTTTCAACTTCTAAAATTCTTCCTTCACTAGGTAATCCAGGTTTACCATTATAGCCATAAGTATTATTAGGAGGGTAGGGCCTATAATTGTTATTACCATAAGAATTGTTGCGAAAATTGTTATTTCTTATGATGTTCACATCAACTTACTCTTCTTGAGCAACCAAAGAGGCTAAAGGAACATTATTTGGATCAATATGGACTTTCCCATTCATAAGCATAGACATAATAATATCAATCTTATCACTCAAGGAGGAGGTTTCCTCAACATAATTTACCTTCCTACCTTGTGGAGCTCTCTCAGTATGTCATTCAAAATAATTAACCATCATATTGTCCAGAAGTTTTGTTGCAGCACCCAAAGTGATGGTCATAAAGGTACCTCTAGTAGTAGAATGCAATAGGTTCCTTGAAGAATAGTTCAATCCTGCATAAAAGTTTGGATGATCATCCAAGCAGTGAGACCATGAGTGAGACAATTCTTAACCAAAGATTTCATTCTTTCCCAAGCTTGAGCAACATGCTCATTATCAGATTGTTTAAACTTCATTATTTCACTTCTGATAGATATAATCTTAGCAGGAGGATAGTATTTTCCAATGAAAGCATCTTTGCACTTAGTCCGAGAATCAATACTATTCCTAGGTAAGGAATTCAACCATTCTTTAGCTTTTCCTCTCAAAGAGAAAGGAAACAATTTAAGCTTAATAATCTCACCATCTACATCCCTATGCTTTTGCATCTCACAAAGTTCAATAAAGTTATTTAGATGGGCAGCAGCATCTTCATTACCAATACCAGAAAATTGTTCTCTCATAACAAGGTTGAGTAAAGCAGGTTTTGTCTCAAAGAAAGTATCTTCAAGCACATGTGGAGCAATAGGTGTGCTCATAAAATCATTGTTGTTGGTGCTAGTGAAGTCACACAACTTAGTGTTTTCAAGAGTAGTCATTTTTTTGTATTTCAAATAAGAAAGCAAACTTGTAAAACTATTTTTTGTGTGTTTTTGATAAAGAAACAAGCAAATAAAGCAAAAAGAAACTAAGAAAAACAAAAACAACAAAGTAAAGATGTCCTTGACTCCCCGGCAATGGCGCCAGAAAAGTGCTTGATGGCTCGTGTATTAACAAGCTCGTTGGGGAACCCCAAGAGGAAGGTATGATGAGCACAACAGCAAGTTTCCCTCAGTTATGAAACCAAGGTTTAATCGAACTAGTACGAGCAAGGAAACACCCCAAAGGTGTTGCTAGCAGAGCCTTGGCAGGCCGCACTACTAGTGCTAGTAGCAACGTGGAGACCTGCACAACACAACCACAGAACTTTGTCCCCAACTTGCGATGAGGTTGTCAATCTCACCGTGTTTTGCTGAAAACAAAGGATTAAACGTATCAAATGTAAGGAAGTAATAGTTTGCAGAAAGTAAACACAAAATAGTAAATAGTTTGTAGATTGTATGTAAAAGTAAAGGACCGAGATCAATAGTTCACTAGAGGTGGCTCTCCTTAGATAGATAACATGTTGGGTGAACAAATTACAGCGGGGCAATTGACAAACATCGAGAAAGAAATACATGCATATACTAATCATCTTGACTCCTTGGAGACTTGATTGGGCATTACAACATTATACATAGACCGCCATCCAACTGCATCTATGACTAATAATCCACCTTTAGGTTATCATCCGAACCCCCTCCAGTATTAAGTTGCAAGCAACAGATTATTGCGTTACGAATTGCGTGTAAAGTAAAAAATACGATTGTTCTATGAACAAAGGATTGTTGTTTTATCCCTAGTACCAACAACACATCTAGTACCTTAGAGATTTTTGTCAGTTCCCTAGATTACCAGAGGCATGAACCCACTATCCATCATAAATACTAACTCTTGGAGTTGCTAGCATCTACTTGGCCAAGATAGCTACTAACAACGGAAAACATGCAAGATCACAAATAACAAAGACAGGATAGAATCAATAATCAATCTGAAATAACATCTCAATATCCATCGGATCCCCGCAAACACAACATGCAGAATTACAAATAGATGATCTTGATCATTAACGGAGCTCACAAGATCTAGAGATGAAAGCACAAAGGAGGAGAACCAACCATCTACAGGCTGGACCAGTGGGGTATCGCAACTGCTGAGCTCTGATACCACTTTGTAACGCCCTCGAATCGGCCCTATGCAAGTTTAAGCGATTCCCGCCAAACCCGCATAGAAACGATTCAAAGATGCCCACCAGGCACTTGCGTGCGGGTGGAAAACAAAGTAATATCATTACACAATAGTCCATGATGGAACCCACAGATACATATATATATATATATAACAATGACTCCATGAGTCAAGAATACAGATATACTATACAAAGATCCAAATCACCTTGAAAACGATAGAGCGTCCGACTATGGACAAGATGCAAATGGGGCTAAGAGCCCTGAAGAATACCAATGGCGTCCATAAACCTCCCCAGGCCAAGCCGGAAGGGTAACCCTGCTAACGACGTCGATCTCAAACCTTCTAAAACAAAAGGGGTGCCGACAAAGGGCAAAGGAAAAAGAGGAGCGTCAGTACTGAGGCTAGTACACGGTGAGGATAGAATTCGACGGTTCTCGCCTACATAGGTATGGTGGACTGAAGTGGCCGCGAAGCATGCACTAAACAACCTATAGAGACTCGATAAACTGTCGGCTATTATAGAGAGATAAGAAAGACCTATTAGGAACCAAACTTATACTAAGACCAATCATACCCATCCTGGTATTCCCCCTCGAGACCAAACGAGGAAGTCAAACCGAGGAACTCACACAGTTGGCAGTTTTATTCATTCCATTATAGTTGAAGATCTTACTAGTAAGATATAGATAGCATTAGTCATCCTGATAGCATAAGTAGTGGGCAGTTTTAGTTAACCATTCAGTTGTAGTTGCAGTACTTACTAGTCAGATACAATTAGCATGTGACATCCCAAACCCAGCAGTTGTTGGCACTTTTATTTCATTCCATTGGAGTTGCGATACTTACTAGGCAGGTATAACATGATATGATACACCCCAGTTCCACCGGTTGTCGGCACTTTTATTATCCATTCCATTACAGTGAAACTGATTACTAGTCATATATTAAGTCAAATTTATAGCACTACTTTAGTTATGATTGTCTATGATCGAGATACTGCGCTCCAAGTCGTCAATAACCGAGGACACGACTTTCAGAAAGATTTACCCTGCATGGGTGCAGAAATAGCAACACACGCACGAGCAACCTCGGAAAAACCAAATCAAAACCCAACGAGGCTTTCACGACAAAGCAATCACAGGATTCATAAAATATTTTAGGGGGCCACCCCATTAAGCTACCCGCAACGAAGTTGGCCGGCTCCGAGACGGACCCAAGGTTTGCGCCAATGGCTGTAAACGACCGGGAACCCGAAAATGTGACTGGGCTTGTCGATACCACGAAAACACTCCGCAATTCCTAAACAGTACAGGTGCTCCACGCACAATCGTAAATAAAGAAGTAAAGAATGGCACAAGTATAGGATAGTAATAAATCCCCACACTATTTGTGGCCCCAAGAAATAAGAAATGAATCAAGCTCGGGCTAAGGGGATGCATGGTCCCACATGTGGATAGTGCGATAGTCAAGGAACAAGTATCAAGTACTCGGGGCCTACGGGACACAAGTGAGCGGTTAAAAACCAAATATTTGCTATTGCCCACCGATGCCTCTACATTAGTTATATCTATTCCCAGCAATTAATCAAATTGTATTTAAAGTCATGACCATCTCCACCATTAAGCATCTCCACCATTATCATGTGCCAACTTGCCGCCAACGGTCGAACGACAACGACGTGAAGCAACCCATAAGCAAGCAACTACGACTCGCAAGGCCGACTATCTATCAAACAATAGGCAATAGGATGTGTCCATGGCAATATAGAGGCTGCAAGGAGTATAAATGGTGCACAGAAACTAAAGCATCACAACATGGATAGCAATAGATCAACAGGAGGAATAAAGACTATAAAAGCAAAAATAGGTAGAAAGGGGGAGAATGCTCGCCTGGGAAACACTGCCGAAGGTTCATTATCCGAAGAACTTGTTGATACTCGCATCCACTCAATGGCCTAATCCGCGAAGAACCAAAGCACTAAAAGAAGCACCGAATGCACTATTTAATACTACGGCAGAAGAACGGGCATGATGCGTGTATGATGCATGACATGGCAAGATGCGATGCAACTAGAAAAAATTAAGCGGAACCAGGGTCCCGACAATTATAGATGGTTCATGTTGTTTAGATACCCCGCAATTTAAATGTTGCATTAATAAGGCAAAACATGCGGTTCGCTACACAAATTTAAATGGAGCCAATATAAGACTAGAAAAGCCCGCATATTGCCTCCATATTTAATTTAGGTGAATCATCCCTATACCCCAAAACCGCAATATGTATGCAAGCATGTCCAATTCATATGCAACAAGATATATGTCATATTATAAAAATAGGGGTCTCAAAAAGGGGATCACATATCGAATCGAAGATCTTGGGGTTCACCAAGGGGTTCGACGGGATTAGTCTTGAGGGTCTCAGCCATCGGATCCATGATGGGGATCTCGGTCATCCATGAGGGAGTCCTTCGAGTCCGGGATGGAGATCTTGTTGTTCCATGTTGGTGATCTTCGGGTGCATCGGGTTTTGGTCCCGTGTGGATGACCTTGGGGTTTGGGCTTCTCGTGTCGGTACCGGTCCACGGAAGTCTTTGCAACGAAGATTTTGGCGTCCTTGGTTCCCAGCATCACAACACCCATAGCGAAGATCTTGGTAGGCCTTGATATAGAAGATCGACACAGACACGATGAAGAGACATGAGTGGCAGCAGCAGCTCCAACTTGATTAGGCGGCACTATGATCCAGGATCTAAACGTGCTTGAGCTGGGACTCGTGAGACACCTGCAGGAGACCCAAAAGAGGCACTGGTAGCAGATGTCACGCACGAGAACAGCAGGGCCGACAACTGGGTCAACAACGACGGAGGGCCGGAGCTGGGGCACACGGTAACAGGGACGAAGCAGGGCCTACGGCTCACGTACAGTGCGTCGGCCAGAGGTGACACGGAGCTATAGGATAAGGCCAGAGGCGTCCTGGCGCGGCAAACGGATGACAGAGGGCCGAGCAGGGGCTCATGGCGTCCTGGAGACAAGGAGGAGCACAGCCAAGGGCGGGGTCGATGCGAGGCGGCCAGGGACACGGGGGTCGCGGCCGTACTACCGCCGCGGCTCTCCGACGAGCTTGGGCTCGAGCGGCGGTGCTCGACGGCGACCTGGGGCCAGGGTAGCGCAGATCAGGTCGAGGAGCGGGCCACGGCGGCGCCAGGGTGATGCGGGCCGGGAAGGATGACGAGCTCGCTTCGAGGATGTGTCCTGCAACGGGAAGGATACCCCACATCTGTCTCCGCGGACTCGCTGGTCATAACCACATTTTTCCAGGAGCGCCTCCTCTTGCATAGCGTCGAGGGGTCGAAGGGCGCGAGTCCGAAGTGGTCTCCGTCGGCCTTCTGGTCGCGAATGTAGAACCACTTGTCCCTCCACCCTTGGACGGACATCATCAGCTTGATGTCGAAGTATGTGGCGGATGGATCGACATGGATTCCGCAGCCGCCTACATCATAGACTACGGAACCAGATGCCGATTGACGTTTCAATTTGAAGAGGTGCTTGAAGGGACCGAAATGTGGCTCGATCTCGAGCCAGCACTCGCAGAGGGTGATGTAGCAAGCTATGTGGAGGATGGAGTTGGGGGACAGCTGATGGAGCCGGAGCCCGTAAAAACAAAGAAGGCCCCTGAAGAAAGGATGCACGGGCAAAGAGAGGCCACAAATGATGAACTCTAGGAACATCAATCGAAAACCGGCAGGAGGAGAGGGGATTACCTCGCCGCCGGGGACGCGCAAGTCGACGACTTCGGCGGACAACACTCCGTCTTGGCGAAGAAGATGAAGATCAGAGGACTTGATGATGGATGGACGCCACGCGCCATTCGTGACGTGGGTGCCCGTGCCCTTCTTCTTCCCTCCGACGGCGGTGCTGGTGCCCGCAGCAGTGGAGCCACCTTTCTTCTTCACCACAGCAGCGGTAGCCGCGGAATCGGCCGCAGCACCTCCTTTCTTCTTCCCCATTACGCGGTGGCGATGCGACCGGAGGAAGTAGCTAGGAAATGTGTGGAGCTGGTCCAGCGCCGCGGAGGGAAAAGAGCGCAGAGAAAGCAGAGGCGCAGCGACAATGGCGATGAAGGAAAAGGATGAATGAGAGTAGATGTGAATTTTACCGTCGCAGTGTCACTACTTAACCCCTGGAAGATGCAATCCAACGGCCTAGAAAAACCCTACCAGACGCGTGGCGTTCATCGTGCTCGACACGTGGAAGAGCTGAAATGCGAACCGTCCCCCCACTACTCCCATTACGTGCAGAAATCGAGGAGGCGTAGTTAAAATAAAGATTACGCACGCCCAATCAAATCAAAGTCAGGGAGTGGGATCCACCGCTCGTCACGTCCCGTCAAACTCGCTCACGCGGGCAACTGAGGTTATGAAATCGTCAGCACTGATGTCATCAAAACTATGCAGCAGAAGACTTCGACTACTTTAGTCCTTGATCGAGTCTTCGAATCCACCAAGCACTCGGGGGCTACTCCCATAGGGAGCGCTGGTCGCGCACCCTACGATTTTTTCTTTTTCTTTTGCAGGAACATGGACAATCAAGGCAAACCCAACCACTCGAAACACGGTTCGACTATGGACATGGGTTCCTCCCATAGGGAGCGCCGGAAACAAATTTGACTGAAACAAGCAGACAAAAGACAACAGCCGTCGCAAAAGTTCTTTAGTCCCTGCCTGAGTCTTTAACTCAACCAGGCACTCGGGGGCTACTCCCATAGGGAGCGCTGGTCGCGCACCCTATGATTATTTGTACAAATTACTGTGTGTTGATAACATTCTCACTCGAAGTTTATGGCGACACCGCCTCGTCATTTTTTCCCTACAAAGAGACTGCGTCTCCTGGGTCACCCGAATCGTCTCCGCGATGATAAAATTCGGATGCCGCGCTTATAGCGTGAAGATAAGACCTGAATAAGGCCTGGCAACGCATTAGCTGCGCACTACCAGAAATATATCCGTGCCTACAGGTACGATGAACATGCCTTGACGGACGCGTCGAGTGCTCACACCCATATAACTGGAATTCGACTCCTGTAAGACCTCCGCGGCTTGAGTCGAATTACACCAGCACTTTTCCCGATTTGAGTCCGGGGACTCGAGTTTGAGTAGATGGCGTTGTTTTACCCTAAGGTAGTTAACTGATACCGGTACATCGGTTAAATCAGGCACGCACATCAACAATCCCTATGACATAAAAAGAGCAGTCGAAAAACATACTTAGTCATGCACTTAAAAGGCTTCATAAAGTCTCCAGTCGAATCTGCGATTCCACTGGACACTCGGGGGCTACTGACATGGGTATACCCTAAAGGTACTCGAGCTTGGTATATACGGCCTGAATACATAGAGGCCCACGGTGTCGCCAAGGCCATAATGAAGAACTCGAGTAACCTATGGACTCTCAATTGCTTGAAGAACAAGAAGAAGCTAAAGATAGAAATTTAAAAGGGGAAAACCATACCATGTAAGCGACTCGACCTGCTACCCGAGACCTAGCCTATCTATATAAAGGCTAGGAGGGGGCGGCGAGGAGGACACACGCAACCCTAGTTTCCACAACCCTCGCCAGATTGCATCTGCGCACCATTGTAATCTTCAATTCCTTTGATAATTCCACGAGCAGACAAGCAGGAGTAGGGACCTCTACGAGGCCTGAACCTGGGTAAATCATCGAGTCCCCTGTATGCTTGTTTGCTAGCCGATATATGTCTCCAGCGCTCCCTCCTTCTCCAAAACCCAAGTCCATAACAATGGGCGTTGGTGAGTTAAACCCTCGACAGGCAGTCTAAAGAGTATGGATCTGAATGCCACAAACCATGTTTTTAGACATCTTACCATTATATAGTGTACGAATAACTTTGAATATCGACCATTGGATCGAGCCTCGTGAATCCGAACATTTCTAGTCATTGGATCTTCTTTTCCATTCTAGCATCTAGAAGATTCTATCGATAGTCTTGAACACAATGAATGCACTATGCATAAACCTTTCCAAAACACACTTCTCCATCATACTAGAATCTTCTCCCTCGTTTCTCTAGAGCATGTTACCAAAAATTTCAAGTGTCAGGTAGCTAATAATCTTTGACTTATACACATGATGATACAAAGTAGAAGAACCAAATATATACCCATACTTTATAGATGTTTGTACTAATTTATATTTTTCCACTTTACCTATTATAATTTTTATATAGTGATGATAGGTCAGACGTCTATTATCTGAGCCTCACGTGCAGGGAACGTGCAACTTATTAGTATCTTACCACTATATAGTGTACGGATAACTTTGAATCTTGACCGCTGGATCAAGACTGGCAAATCCCAGCATTTCTAGCCGTTGGACGTTGTTTTCCATTCTACCATCTAGAAGATTCTATTGATACTCTTCGGCATAATAAATGCTATGCACAAACCTCAAAAACACTTCTCCATCGTACTAGAAGCGTCTCCCTTGTTTCTCTCGACCATGTTATCAAAAATTTCATGTGTTAGGTAGCTAATAATCTTTGACTTCTAGATGATGATACAAAGTACAAGGACCAAATATACACCCATACTTTTTAGTTGTTGATCAAATTTATAATTTTTTGTGCTTTACCAATTATAATTGTATATAGTTATGATATCTCATACGTCTACAATCTGGGTCTCACGTGCAACTTACTAGTATCTAATAATCGTTGACTTCTACATGATCTTACCACAATATAGTGTACAAACAACTTTGAATATTGATCGTTGGATCAAGACTCGCGAATCCCAATATTTCCAATAGTTGGATCTTGTTTTCCACTATAGGATCTTGAAGATTCTATTGATTATCTTCATTACAAACCACTATATAGTGTACGAAGAACTTTGAATGTTGACCATTGGATAAAGACTCGCAAATCCCAGCTTTTCTAGCCGTTGGATCTTCTTTTCCATTCTAGCATCTAGAAGATTCTATTGATAGTCTTCGGTATAGTGAATGATGTGCACAAACCTCAAACACACTTCTCCATCATACTAGAATCTTCTGCCTTGTTTCTCTGGACCATGTTATAAAAAATTTCATGTGTTAGGTAGCTAGTAATCTTTGACTTCTACATGATGATACAAAGTACAAGGACCAAATATACACCCATACTTTATAGATGTTGATAAAATTTATAATTTTTGTGCTTTACCAATTATAATTGTATATAGTGATGATATGTCATATGTCTACTATCTAAGTCTCGTGTTCAACTTACTAGTAGCTAATAATCATTGCCTTCTATATGATCTTACCACTGTATAGTGTAGAAACAACTTGGAACATTGACCGTTGGATCAAGACTCACAAATCCCAATATTTCCTGTCATTGGATCTTCTTTTCTATTCTAGCATCTTGAAGATTCTATTGATAATCTTCATTACAAACCACTATACAGTGTACAAATAACTTTGAATATTGACCGTTGGATCAAGACTCGCGAATCCCAGGTTTTCTAGCCATTGGATCTTCTTTTCCATTCTAGCATCTAGAAGATTCTATTGATAGTCTTCGGTATAATAAATGCTATGCGCACACCTCAAAACACACGTCTCCATCGTACTAGAATCTTCTCCCTTGTTTCTCTAGACCATGTTATCAAAAATTTCATGTGCTAGGTAGCTAATAATCATTGACTTCTACATGATGATAGAAAGTACAAGGACCAAATATACACCCATACTTTATAGATGCTGATCAAATTTATAATTTTTTGTGCTTTACCAATTATAATTGTATATAGTGATGATATATCATACGTATACTATTTGAGTCTCACGTGGAAGGCACGTGCAACTTACCAGTATATATAGTGGACCAACATGTTGTACTAACAATTCCTATGTTTTATGAGTTTTCAAACTTCCTAGACAACTCTACCACTTGAATGACTCTATGTAGATTCATCAAAATTAGGTCAAATTTGAACTACAAGTAAATTGTAGGTTGCTTTAAAAGTTTTAATAAAACCTTTTGGAGGCACCCATTGGACAGTCAATTAATATACTCCGTATCAGAAACCACAGAGAGTTTTGACAAGAGGTTCAACTTCTTGCTAAGATTTTGCATCTTGACAAACTTGAACTACAAGTAAGCATAGATACTTCTCTCAAATTAAATGTCTTTTCAGAGTTAATTAATGAAAAAATAAAGTGACGTAATAACTTAGCTACTTACCATAACATCACACATACCAAGACTACTAGTATATGATTCTACAACCTAATTAATTAGGCCTTTGCGTGACACTACACGCATCTTGTTACCCACTATGAAGATACAAGAGCAAGTTACTACTCTAAGTTATTTAGCACTATGTGACCATCCTAAATCAGAATAGATGTGTACGTAATGTATGTATTAAAGGCACCTGTTCCGTCGCGCTTCAAGCTATTGAACACTCGTGTCGGCTCTCACTAGTCAGACGGATAAAGTCACTGACTTGTTGATTTGGTACCCTATATCGTCAATACTCTTCCGTTACTGACAGAGAAAAAATTCTTCTGCCGCTTCCAGACGCGTGCTTTCACGGAGCTACAACCAGTAGCTCAGACGACTACTCCCGCGCGATGCTCGAGCAATTGCAACCGTCCGTTCATAATGAATTGGAAGCATTAGACAATGGATTTTCTTTTGGTGGATGGTTGATTTTTTTTGAGAGATTGTAAACTTTTTTTCTTTATTGAACTGAGAGATATTCGGTTTGGGGTCCGGTAACAGGGACGTAGAGGCCGACATGGAGAGGAAATTGTCTATCTGCCAGGCAAGCTTATTTGAGGTGGCAGCGTGTGGATGTACAGATGGTACTGATAGCCCAATTTGTGAGCATTTTATTGTTGTACTACACAAGAGTTCGAGAGTAGTAGTATTCCAGTTTTGGTTCCTTAATTACCGGTGGAACCTTTATGTGTTTGTTAGTTACAGTAGTTGTACAATAGTACTTGTTTCAAATGTGCCTGCACAAGATGATGAATGTAGAAGATCCAAGGATTATTATGTTCGGCAAGAGGAGCTCCGAGTATACTCTAAACCGTCTCTCTTCCATGACCATTTATTTGCAAGGACAATACAGATCCATCCCGTGCTAGGCTAGCTATGCTGTACTACTCCTAGAAAGGCCTAACCTATTTACTCGATAGGCACCAGGAAACACAGAGAAGAGAGAAAAACCATGCTCGGTAGGCGGTATAATTTCAATCGATTTATTCTATTTTCTTTTGCTCTCTGTCCTCTTCCTCTCCATCTTCTCACTGAGCCCCACTCGCCTACCTTTAGCACATGCCAATGCCACCATGCCGCTTTTGGAGTATCTCCATAGCCTAGTTCGATAGGCACAGTAGATTTAGCAGAGAGAAAGAAGGTACGCTTGGTTTTATTTCATTATGTATTTCTCTTTGCCTTGATCTTCATCCTCACTTCACCTCTAGTGTCCCGGCGACGGCCATGACCACTCGCACACCAATACAGGCACGCATCAATGCCGCCATGCCGCTTTAGGATCAGCTCCGGTGCCCAGTTTGATAGACTGTTTTCTGTCTCGCCCTGCTAGCTGTTGCTCGCTCTCTCCTCCAAAACCCCCAATCAAACAAAATGCCATCGCCCCCACCTGCTCGAGCTCTTCCTCGTGATGGCCTAATTGATCGATGACAGTGACACTTCTAGGGTGTTTTCCAATGGCCCCTTGAAGAAATCTCAGCTAGATGTGACATCATCACCGCCGCGAGCCTCATCTCCTACTATAAACTTTATCTTTACTCAGCAACACATAGTTCATCCCTGTCGAAATATCATCGTTTGGTCTCCCCTGTGTTCTTCACACTAACCCAACTGAGGTACCGTGTAAGTACAATGTCTTCTACTGTGACAATCGTATGAAGCAGTTCTATAGGGGCAGCTACTATTGCGGCAGGGGCAAGCAAAAGCCACAGAAGAAGTTCGGGTGGACCTTGTGCGAGTTGATGCCACTGGACAGGCTGTGATGCTAGATTGTGAGGGTACGAAGTGGGCAGGCGCCCATGGAGATTGGATCGCCATTGTTTGCCTCGCGTGGAACTGGGAGCTTGTGAATGTGTTCACTCGTAGCCAGATTCCTCTACCAGCGATCTTCGATTTTGAGGCCACACCCGAGGTACTGAAGTTTATCGTGGCTGGTCAGCCTACTAATCTACTAAAGATAGCCATTTGTCGAGTTCCCACAACTGCTGGGAACTATAAGGATTTCTCTGTCCTGCCCATCTTCGACACGGTAATTTCCCTTGATGGTTCTCATGGTACGTGGATGGTTCTTGAGAACCAGTTGGGCATGTTCAGCTACCACGATGAAATTATCCACAAGGGAGTTGTCTATGCTGTAACTCAGATTGGCAATATTTATGCATGGGATCCTTGGGCATGGGGTAAAATTTCCATCCTTAAATTTTCAAGCTCCATCATTCAAATTTTGCTCAGCTGACCTCTTGATGTGCTTTCCTTGCAAGGTCCTGTGCATCTTTCAGGGCCACCCAAATAGACGGTAATCATGAGTATAGTCCTGATCTGTGGTGGTTAGCAAGATCTCCTAATGGTGGTAGCCTTATTCTGATCAATACTATGGGTGTTAGTGCTAGGCAGTATGACACTACTTATGGTGGTTATCCTATGGCTAAAAATGTTGGTTATCATCACGGCCGCAATATTTTCACCTATTCTACTGGGTTTTGCTGCCATGTGTTCTCGATTGACACTAGTAGGTTACCTCCACCGAGGCAATGGTGGAGGGTTTTAGACCTTGGGGCATTTTCATCTTCCTTGGATTGAACTATCCGATTACCATTCCAGTTGGCGCGACAAGACTTAGCCCTGGAGATCTAATGAGGAGCAACTGTGTATACATCTCGCCGCATGCAATTAGTCTCGGTGGATTTAATCTTCGTCCTGAAATATGCTGCTTTAGTATGAATGCTCAAGATGCTGTTGTTGGTTTCTCAACCAACATTGGCTGCAATTTCCCTCAAAAAATACATTGGTTGGAATTGGTGACAGACTCTGTTGTGGTTCGTCCCAAGCTTGGCCAACACAAATGATTGGAACCAGCATAATTAACGGTTCAAGGGAGATCATATGGACTAGGAATTTGCGTATCTTGAATTATTTCCTTCGCCTAATTTGTATCATATGGCCTCAGCCGTTAACTTGCTGTACTCTAACACTTATTTCGCCGCAATGTTGTGCAAGGCCTGTGATTTGATCAAACTCCTTCTGTATGCAAGCAATAGTTTTAGTCAGTGCGGGTCGAGTATTCTGCAACTCGTTGCACTCGCACCCCTTTATTATTTGTTGCACTTTCGAATTCTCAAAAAATGTGAAATAAATCTGGAACATTGGCTATGTCGTATCTTGTGCATCTACAATATTCGGTCCCACAATAAGATCTTATATGACCTGTGTGAGTGAAAAAGAAAAAACCTAATCGAACAATATCTCGTGTTCATTTGTTCATTTTATGATGGCCAGACCATGTACTAGTAATATTTTTGGGATGGAAATTTATAGATGAAATATATAAGTATGATCTAAGTTCATGATTTATTTCACATTATCTGAAAACTTCGAAGTGCCAGATGCAACAGCTTGTTGCCAGTGTAACTAGTTGCTAATTGTAATTTCCATCGTGGACGTACCTAGTTGCTCCAAGTGCATGGTGCATGCAGATTCTCACTGGCAGGTGGGGCCGACCTAAACAGGGCCCACATGTCAGTGAGTCAGAGCCACACAAAGTCATGCACGTTGCCTGACTTGAGCGAAATCTGGTGTCTGTACACGTCTCTCATTTTACTGCACGGTTGCATGTTGTACACGTGTAATTCCATGTACCTTGTACTAGAACATATATGAATACATGCAACATGCCAAAATACCACGGACACACACGTACTGTGCATTATATCCGGTGTATATATTTTCTGTTCTGTGCTACGAGTTCTGCATGTAGGGGAACAAGATGAAAGTACATGTGTCCATGTCGCGGCTACTACTACTAGTAGTAGTTCGTCCTCCTATTTTCCGTTGAAAATACTACACTATGTTGAAATGGAAGCTATAAAAAGAAAACCCTCTGGTCAAACTGATGTGACTAAACAATACTGCACCTCTGATATGTAGTAGTAAGTAGGAGTATTTTCAAATTACTATATGTGTGGCGTGCTAGTCTAACATACAGTGAAGTCTAGGTGAAGTCTAGGTGGCGGTGTCCTCGATGCTGCTGTTGACTAGACAGAGCAAGTAAGTAAAATCTCCTCCCTCGTTTTTTTCTTTGCGTCTCCATCTTCTTCCCCAGTCTCCACTCCACCGAGGATCTCCCCCATGCTCTCTCTTCTCACCCATTCCTAATGCTCCCCTCCTACTGCAGAAAATCACAGCCGCACTTGGCATCCACCTAAATCCATCCGGCTGTAATGGCCGATTCGAAGCTCAGCGGGTGAGGCAAGTGGGAACAACTCAGCGCGGACGATGTCGACCTCATTGTTCAGCGTCTAGACATTTCCAGCACCGTCAGGATAGTCGCATGCTGCAAGCTGCTGTACGATCGTATCGCCAACAACGAAGGTACGAAATGGACATTTTACCATTGGAATGAACCCTATCTACTGATGCCTCAACCTTCTTATTGGTTCGACGAGAACTATGACGGTACAAGGGTACATAGTCTGCATGACAAGGTGTACGACGTGGTGCCACTCGACCATCCTCGGCGCACCGCCATCCTGCCTTCATGCACGAAAAAATCTGGGTTGGCATGAACGGTGACTGGCTCGCCGCCATGGACCAGCGTGGGGCCTGGTGCCTAGCGAACATCTACACCTATCGAGTAATCGACCTTTCATCGACGGATACTTGTGGCATTGAGGCCGCCTCACCTCCAGTATATAACATGTAATGCTACTACCAGCCAGGGTTCCCGCAGTTACATGTACTCATTTCTGAACTCATTCATATTTCAAAAGTTTTTTTTTGCGAATCCACAGGTATCGAGAAAAGTTCAACAAGTCATGGGATGGATCTCTTGAGCTATTGAAGATCGTAATCTGCAGAGTGCCTGCAGAAGCTGGGGGTTACACAGACTATAATCTCCTCGCGTTGTTCGACGGTGAAATCGCCTACCTAGAAGGCGGCAGCCAAGATGTCTAGAGCATTCAGGTCATGGAAGACGATAGTACTATGATGTCATTGAACACGGTGGCCTCATTTTTGCGGTCGCAAGTCAAGGCTGCACCTACTGCTAGGATCCCACATCCGAAGGTAATTCTAGTTCGATGATGATACATTGTGAGTGATTCAGTGAAGTTGTTCTTTAACTACCTTGTTTATGATTTACCTTTCATATGACTGAATGAGCACACGCTTTATGTCCTAAAAAATGAATGAACCATTGCCAGTAATGAATTAGTACCAGTAATAAGCCTTCCAAAAATATAGTGTATGACGACGTCCCTGCACTAGTAAGTTCGTTCATTGTCAGAATATGAAAGATATTATTAACCAGCATCTCAATTGTGAGCGCAACACAATGAAGCTGGGTTTCTTTATCTGTTTGTACTTTCAGACCCTCCTCGGATTGTAGGAATCACATAGGATTTTTCTAGGACACCAATCTTTCCTTTTTGGATTTTGCCTTGGGATTCAGAGGAATTGTGTAGGGATTTTGCAGGATTTGGATCCTTAGGATTTTTTTCTATAAAATGTTGTTTGATTCGAAAGAGTATAATCCTTAGGAATTCCTTCAAAGGATTCCTTTGCACTCTATTTTGGAGGAAAAATTCCATCCACTCCAACCTCTTTGTATAATTTCTTTGCTTTTCTTGTGCAATCAAACACCACTTGATACAGAATACTGTAGGCATCTAATCCTATAGGATTCAAGTGGACATGCCTCTATATCAATAAAAAGTGGCGCTTCCTCGTTTGAAACTTACAAAAACTAGGAAACTAAGATAAGCAAGAAATCCAAATATTTGGAATAGCAGAGTAAGAAATGCAATTCCTAATGTTGTAAATTTATTGAGTAATATTATTGTTAGGATTTGCCTATTCAAACTGGTAACATGAACAATGAAGAATGCTGGTGTTAGAATATGTATACCAGTAATGCACTTTTTGTCTCAAATTCGGATGTTGCAGGAAACAAAGAGCTTCCGTTTGTAATCCCAACACCTATTCTGAATGATCGGCCATGCATGTGGTTCCTCGATCGATCGGCTAATGGTGAATGCTTGATGATCATAATTACAACGTATGGAATGGGGGTTGCCCATGGAAAAGAGGGTGAAATCATTCCCCATGGTCTGAATAGGACTAACCTACGCCTATATCCTACCTCTCGTGTCTACATTTTTGAAGAGGATCCTAGCTCTGCTGGACCTCCAGGGGTCATTGTTTGGAGGCAGGTTAACAACCTAGGGCACAACTCTCTGTTTCTCGGTCTCAATTATCCAATCATTGACAAGATGATGAAGAAATGTGGATGCAAGGCTCCTAATGGCACATTATTCCCATTCATGAGGAAAAACTGTGTGTACACAACATACAGGAGCTTTCGCGGTATACAATTCCCTCGGATTAAACGCTGCAACCTACAGCCAACTGAGCTGGTGCTTACCTGAGTTGTTTGAAGCTGGGCAAGTAAATGCCATCGTGTCTCTATCGCCAATAGTTTATATGACATGATTAAAAGGTGTTGAATACATCAAATCGATTGGGCACTTAGGTCGATTCAAAGCTACCTAAACCATCTCGAAATATATCCTTTACTAAAAAGATGATTGCGTGCTGTAAGACTTGATATGACACGATTTTATGTCAATCAGTCAAACTCTCTCAATTACTTTCCATGTACGAATCATGCGCTGCCCAACTTCCTTGCTATTTCGCTATGTATAATAACGCGCAATATCAGTCACTTTTCTCCATTTCCAACTTCATACTTTTGGATCCGGCGTAGGTACAGCCAGGTCAGGTGGACCATCGACCTTCAGTACAATATATTTTTACTACTCAGCCTATGAAAACGAATATTTCAACCCTACTTCGGACAAAAAAATTCCCATATTCTTGGTTCAAAAAAAATCCCTTAATTAGCCTTATGTGGTGAGCAGAGTATATATTTTTTAGGGTACCAACTGCATTTTTTTTACGATGGGGTGCGAACTACATTGAATTTTCACTAAGGACCTAGTGAAAAGATTGCACATTCGACCCAACAATGGCCCAAAACCTTCTAAATTTAGCCTGCCGGGTCAGGTGAATTCCCGACCCCCGACATATTAAGTATATTGAATTTTCAGTGAGAAAGTTAATAGTACTACATTCTACCCAACTGTGGCCCAACAGCTCGCTAATTTATCCTTACGGGTTCAGGTTGGCCGTGGGCCACCAACCCTCAACATATTGTTACTTGATTTTTAAGCATGAACCATACTGAAGAAGTTTCGGTAATTAGCCCATGATAAGAATCCCATTGGTTCACAAGATTGGACCCAAGTTATTTTCTGTATCGCCCAAAATCGTCTTAATGTAGTATTTCCGTGCCATTCTGAAAGTATAGGACAAGCTTCTACTACCCATGTTGTATTTATACAGAGCATTTAACATTTTTTATGGCAAGTCGTCAGGGTCACTGCCTTTTGATTTTAAGTGATTTCAAAATTTCTAAATGTAATCTTTTCCAGTATTGGCATAGATGGTTCTGGCGTAGAGGAAGAACACGCGGTTCCCATTTGTTGAAGTCTTGAGTTAGATTCCTAGTTTTTTCAATATAAATATATCTATACTATTAAAAAGACTAGCTAAATATTCGTGCGTTGCCACGTTTATGGAAAAATTAATTTACATAAATATACTAACACTTACAAAATGCAATGCTCTTATAGTTTGAAACTTGTTTCTCCAACGTTATACTTAGCTTTGTGCACCTTCCACTTCATCATGTTCCCATTTAGTATTAGTCTTCATCATGCTTCCATTCTTGTGCTGCGTCTTCCTCTCTCCATAATGAGATGCTAGGTTTAATTTAGACAGAAGGTGTCAAGCAGTGCAGCATAAAGTTTTTATTCATACAACAAAAATTTCTAATGATCTTTTCTTGTCACCTTGTTTAAAATTGAGCCTGGCTCAATGTCTATGAGATTGATATGTTATATAATTAGTGGCCTCATTTAATTAGATGTCTATATGCTCGAGCTACTACCACGTGTCGGTGTATTGGTCTTGGCTTCCTCAATAACGCTCTAGATGGGCAGGTTCTCCCTCATCTTGACCTCCTGATCCTTGGATTCTCTCATGTTCTTCTTGTTGTAGCTGTAGACACTATTTTTGGTTGCCGCAATCCACATTATCACGGGATGGTCTTGACATTTTCCCTTTCAATCTCCCTCTTAGCGATACAGACAACTATGGACGTTTCTTGCTTCCGGTGCCGAGAAGTCCATGAGAAGATCATTGCTTGACTGGAGTTTTGATTGCCGAGAAATTCTGCATTCTGAATTCAGGACATGCGTGTAGTCGAGAAGAGCAACGCACCATGTCCATAGCTAGCACATTGTATTTTTTCAGTTCCAAGAAATTAACTCATATAATACACTTCAAAATTAGATATTAACCAATGCACGGAAGCCTTGACGATAATTCAGATATCCCAAAGAAAGAAGAAGAAACAACTGTCCAGTAGTGCTGCTACTTGATAATTACAGTACCACTCCCGTATGTTGTTTGGGATACAAATTCCGCATACATACAGAATGGAACATCTTATGGACATAAGCTGGAGTTTAATGGGAAATGAGCAGACAACGTTGAACAGAAAGTCCTCTTCTTTCCCAAATCTTCTCTCCCCATACTTAAATTGGACATCGATTTCTATACCAAATCAAGAGAAACTGCAATTCAGGAGACCAAATTCACCACCTATCCCATTCCTATATTGGATTTTGAGCACGAGCTCTTCCCATATGGATCGGGCTTGAGCATGTCCCCATCGGCTGTAGCACACAACTCGTATTTGTTCATTGTTTTTCTCGGATTGCAGCCCTCCCTCTGCGTTGTCTCTGCTCGGAGTCGGAGGAGATAACGTCTAGGAGTTCGCAGGAGGATGGCATGGTCGGGGAGCTCCGCGTGTTGGTCGCCGTCGTCGTTGCCGACCAGCTCATTGGTACAAGCTCGCCTCTACCCTGTACGGCCGTCGCCGGGGGACCTTGTCGACCACGTCCGCTTTCGGTCGACGCTCGGCCTCCCTCTCTCCCGGCCTCGTCCGTCCCCCATGGTGAAACTCACAGGCGTCTGGCGGCGCAGGAACGCGGGCGCACAAGATAGGAGCGACCCGGGCGCGAGGGCGAGCGAGCAGGTGGCGGCGCAAGCCGCAGGCGCACGGGCAGGGGCGGCCGGCAGCGCTGCCCTCTCCCATCCTCTGTCCCCGAGCTCATCTAGGAAAGGACCGAACCGTGTAGTTTAACATTGGTGGTGGCAGTGCAGGTAATAACTCCGAACCGCCAGGTACAAAAGCGTCATTTAAGTGGCAGACGGAAAATTTTGCCTGCCGACGAACTTACGGCTACGTAAATCTATCAACTAATTTACTTAGTGGTACGTTCGTCACCGGGCAAAATTTTCCGTCTGCCAAATTTTGGTCGATTTTTTCCCTGTCTTTTTGGAGATATTATCCACATGCCACCGCAAAGTGTAAAATATCGGTTCGATGAGAAAAATCCCTCTTATCTTCTGCTCATCCTCACCCGAGCCTCTCCCTGTGCCGTCGTGGCCCGCTTCGTCACGACCACACAGCCCCGTGCTCGCAGACAACGGAAAGGGAGAGGGAGTCTTACCTCCTCCAGGCTTCTCCTCGGTCTCTACTTTGGGGACAACGCGAGGCGCCGCCAAGCATAGCCGTCGCCCCATGGGCACTTCACCCACCACCGACAGGTCGAAGGTTCTTTGCAGCGCGTCGCCCTCATCCTTCGTTCCTTCATGGCTCCCTCACACGTTCCTCTGCCTAGGTCCTACACCTCATGCTATTGATTGATGGGGTTGGATAGAGGTGGAGCTGGAGGGGAAAGAGATGTTTGCTGCACTGCAGCAGTTCAGGCAGCAGAGATTTTGGGATCTTTAGAGCAGCGTCTTGGTGGTCCAGAGTGGCAGCATCACGGATAAGGTTGCGAATATTCAGTTGTCTGAGATACAAATTAGCGACCTCTGTTCAGAACTTCAGCCTTCGTTTAAGTACTGCTCTTTTATGATTTGAGTACTGCTCTTTTATGATGAGTACTTTATATTGTACAGCTCCCGGAATCTCCGAATCAATAGCCAAAACAAGCAACGAAACTGAAGAGCTTTAGAATATAAAGAACTCATAAAAGCATCCAAGACCTCTGTTTGTTTCGGTCAATTTAGCATAATGATTTTCTCTGGTAATTAAGTTGCTCTCATTGGTGCTTTGTGACTGTCTGACTGAATTCGGCATTAGAATTAAGATGAACCAAGTATCCTTTTACTCATGCAATTTCGAAAAATGATGATTTTATACTCTGAACTATTTACCTGTACATCATAAGTGTTCGCCTTCATGATGGACCATTCGGAAAAGTGAACACCTAATATTTAGTAAATATTAACTGTAGCAACTCATAGCTGTGGTAGTTAATATTTTTAAAGGCAGAATATATTAAGTGGGATTTAGAGAGTCCAAGTATTATTACATACCAAAGAGGATTTTCTTAGAGAACTACACAAGTGGTCGTGGATGTATAGAGAGACAAATTTCAAGCCACCACCAGTGCTATATTTGAGGAGAAAATTGGGAATTGCTTAACTTGCCTCTATTTTTGGATAATATCTAAATTGCACCAAGATTTACATTACAAATTTTTGGGCCATGAGCGGAACGTTCAGATGTCAAATCGAAATATTCAATTTTTGAACAACTTGTAGCAAACATTGTGGTGTGTGGACAGCTTTTGTTATATCGATTAGGTAGTTACAAAATTAAAATAATATATATATTGGTGAAATATTTAGAGTAAGATTTAGAGAGTACCATGTTGGTACAGACCAAACTGATTTTTTTAATTGTACAAGTGGATGCATAGTGAGACAAATTTCCGCCACTCGTGCTAGGTTAGAGGAGAAAATGGGTAAGACAAAACTAATGCTAGGGTTATAGTGCTCCCTTGATTGACAAAATTCGAATCACATCTAGCTGTACATTTATATATGTCATATGAAAATATCCAATTTTAAACACCTATCACAACGCAATTTTGTGATACTATTTAACTGACATTTATGCATATGTTTGTCTCATCATATAGGAGATGTTGTGTTATCATATCTCTTTCAATGATCTTATATCTTTCTAAAAGAAAAATAATCTCGATATCTTATGAAAAGAGTAACCAAATTTAGTATTCTTAGAGAGGCCGATTGAGCAATAATTAAAGTGATAAGCTATCGAGAGTAGACTTAATATTAATAGTAATATTCAAAATTGAAGTAAGTAATAAGCTATCATTTTACGTGGAATAGAGAAAATGTCAGTACGATAAATTATATTTTGATGTACTTTTCTCATTTTTTTTGAATCCGTTGTAATGCTTGGGCACTTTTCTATGCAACTAAAAAGTTGTTATGTGTAGTGAGTTGTAGATATATGCCAAATAACGAAATTTTGAGTGAGATATATTAAATTAATTCTCTTTATCTAATATAAGCCAAATTTAATGAAAACCCTCTTTTAAGTACCACTGGTGTTTGATTTATCCAAGCTTCATCTGCAAAACAAATGTGTGAAATATGGGATTAACACACGAACATGGAGAAATAACACAAAGGTGATGTTCCGTGGCAACGCACGGGCATTCAGCTAGTTAGTAGATAGATTGAGGATGTTGGCGGCAGGAAAATTTCCGTCTGCCTGATTGACGATTTTGCCCCTGATTACTTGGAGGTATTACCTCACCTGCCACCGCTAAAGCAAAAAAGTGAACGGTTCCGTTCTTTGTCGTTTCCCTCCGCGCGTTCTATTCCTCACACACAGAAACCTGCAGCCGCCCGCGACTCCGATCGCTGCCCCCCGTCAGCCCGCTCCTTCATAGCTTCCACCGATTCACCGCGAACCTCCTCCAGTTCTCTACCGTTTCTCTGTTGCCGTCTCGGCCTGTTCCGACAGTCCTGTTTCTTCTTACGCACGGACGAGCGACATCCCTCGCAGAATCGATCTCTGCACGGAGACAACGTGTGCACGAGCCAGCGGCTGGTCTCGGAGCCAAGCATCAAAGTTCTCAAGGTGCAGGATATGGTGCGGGAGTGGCAGCGGAAATAGCGTGCACGGCGGAAGGAGCTCTTAGAAAAGCTGTAGTATCCTGTCGCCGTGGCCGTCAAGGCGGACAAGGAGAGCAGACGTGGTGGTGACAAGGAAGGCATCACTGGGCGTTCCTAGGATAGTCCCTAGTTCGTCGATTGCTCCCAGGCGTTTAGGCGAAGGAAGCTGGCTCAGTTGATTTTCCCGTATCAAGCTATCAAATCAAAGCTGGACTCATTAATTCGTTGTCGCACGTTCATAGCTTGCTCGTCGATTCTTCCTTGGATGCGTAGGACGCCAGCTCGAGGACTCGATCAATCTACTCCTAGCGCACACGAAACTCAACACGAAAGCGGTTGATTGCAGCGGGATGTCGAACCTGTTAGTCAGACCCAGTTTTGTTTCACTTTGTTTTGGCAGCATCCTTACAATAGATTTGACTTGATTTGATTTTGCTGCAGGTAAAAAAGAAACAGTCGGTGGATCCTGGTACTTCTGTTACTGAATAATGAAAAAGAAAAGAAATCTTCGGTCTCACAAGAGTCAGAGTAGAGCATCTCTGATTGACAACAATGCACAACTTTCAGTTTGAGTTGAGCCATTATGTATGCTTGGTAATCTTTACGTAGCTCATGGTAATATTAATCTCCATTCTTGGTTTGCTTTGTCTATAATTTGTAAAAAAGGGAGATATGAGCACAATCTAAGTGTCTCATTCTATATCCAAAAACAAGGAACTACAAAGAAAGGAACTTTTTAGTATATGATCACAGTATTTGTTCCTGTGTCTGATCTTGCTCTGGCCTTCGTCTGTCGCACCCCTTCTTTTTATTTTTCACGGAGGTTCTTTATATGATAAAGTTAATTTGGTGATGGAGCTAGGGATGTGAGGATGGAGTGCTCAATAGTCTCACAAGAAGAAACAAACACGTGCAACTTTGCAAGTACTAAGTTATCTGGCTATAAGTAGTGCACTCTACTTGTTCATTTGCCTACAAGAAGTGAACATTTCCAGTGTTGTTCATTCATATATGAGATTTTGTTTTCTCGCATTATTTTGGAAGTTTTTCATCTTTGTTCTTTGCATTTACTTGACCTGATAGGTAGAAGTCAAAACTATGACCAATAATCAAAATGATGGCATGCCAAAAGGAAGCTGACAACTAAACTTAGATGATGTTTTGTGTCATATATATTGTTCCTACTTGATTGCTAATTAATTCTCTATTTTTTATAGCCATTACTGCCAAATGAGCATCTTAATGATTCTACATTTTATTTTCTGTCACTCATGATGCTATTTCTTCTTTCAAATATGAGATCATGTTTGTCATGTTTTAGTTGTAAAAAATATATAAATAGACCCATAGTCCTATATGTATTCAATAAATCACTTATTGTCAAGGGAACTATAATCATTTGACCAGAGCAATGAAATCGTTTATATTAAGTAGTACAAGTGACACAATTTTTATGTTGAGGCGAACCACGTAGTTCATTAATATAAAATCAAGTTACATGACTAGACAAACGTGAAAACTAATAGATAGATCAGGATAAAACGGATATCCTGCAAACTTTGCATAGAACTATCCCTAGGATTTTCTGCACTTGCCGAAGCCACTGGCCACCGCCAAACACTAATTCCGCCTAGATGTGCATTGGAATAGATGCCGAGCCTCCACCATTGTCGGATCCAAGGGAGCACCATCACCAATGAGGCTTTGTGAGTCGATGAACAGACCTGCTGCAAGCAACAAGGCACATGTCGTTGTGGCACGTCGACCGGGGGATGGCCCCGTGTTACCTTGAACCAAGATCCGCCGTATATCATCGACGATGTCGAGGATAACGAAAAATACACCACCTACGGACCAACATCCTTGCTCTAGAGCATCCACCTCGCCTTGGGCCCAGCGTGACCGTGGATAACGACGAACACCAGCGAGACATCGAGATATAGATCTCGCGAGATTTGAAGATCCGCGAGAATACCAAGCCGTCGATCTAAAGCCTCGACAAGCAGACGTTGCCATCAACTCTGACACGTTGCCGTGAAGATCGCCAGTGGTGTGGTAGAAGAGTTGAGGCAGATATATTCGCCCGTGTATCGCTCCCACCACCCAAACAGCACACCATAATAAAAATACCCTACCTACAAAACTGAGGAACATGGCCCCCTCCCTCCTGCTGCAGGAGCGGCGTAGAGGAAGAGGGGACTCACGCTATGGCTGGCGAAGTTTGGGGGGATTTTTGGTAGCCGCCGTGTAACATCCCAAAACTCTAATCGAAGGTTATTAAGATCCAAATCATCAGTTTTAGAGTTAACAAAAACTTTTCCACTTAAAATCATTAAGCATTTATATGTGTATGCATTTAAAATAGGAGTAGTTTTGAATTACCATGTTTGAGTGATCCATTGATTGTAAAATGATTCTAGGGTGAATTAAACATCATCTAGATCATTCCCAAACAAATCCCAATGAAAAATAAATCAAAAAGAGTAAAATAAGCAAATGGTCATTTGTGCCATTTTAATCACCATGCCTACTTTGGCTATTCCTAGAACTCAAATCTTAACAGAAACAAATATGGATCTTTGCACCCCTTTCTACTACAAGTAGTGATGTACCAAGGCCCACTTTGTTTCATCCCCAAAACTTTCAAACTCTAATTTTAAATGACAATTGAAAATTGAATGTAGTTCATATGTCAAGATCACACTATTTCAAAAACCACTCAAATGAACTCCACTTTCAAAACCCAAGCATACCTAGAAGCTCAAGCATAAGATACAACACTCCACCAAAAATCAGCCCAAAATTCAAACATTTTTCTCTTGCGGCTATTGTGTCGAACACCTTGTTAGCAAAATCAATTTAGCCTAACTATTACTTTTTTGAGCAAATCTTGTCGAGCCAATTGAGTTGCATTGATCATCCTTGTCCCCCTTGAGTCCAACCAGACCCTCACCGGCCTACCCCTTAGCCACAGCAGCAGTGGAGCGCCGCCACATTTTGGTCACCGCCAGCCGAGCGTGGGAAAAGCTCCAGAGACAGCGCCGTGCCATTCCCGCACCACCACTGGCTCCGCCTAACCTACCTCCGCCCACTGTCCACCCCTCGATCACCCATAGCCCCTGGACCACTCCCCAGCAGCGCCGCCCTTTCTCTCTGCGAGCTCGCTAGAGCGCGCCAGAGCGCGATAGCCGTCAGCATGCCACAGACCGCGCCTCGATCGCAGACCACGCATGCCACTCCGCCTCGACCCTAGCACCCTGCCAGACACGGCCGTGCGCCGCCGCACGACCCACAGTCGCCGAGCGACGCGTCGAGCACCGCCTCTGTCTTCTAGAGCGTGCGACGCTCCCGACCATATACCACCGCCCCTAGCCGCGCCATTGCGCCATAGCTGATCGCCAGGAGACAGCCCACCGTCCGCCTACCCAGCCCATGGCTCTAGCAACCTGTATCGTCGTCACCGATGAGGTCGCCGTCGCTCCCTCGGTCCCCTCGTCGAGCCTATATAAGGAGCACTCCCCAGCACCATTTCTTCACACCACTCAACTCCCCTCTCACCACTGATCCTTCCACACCTCTCGCCGGAGCCGCTCAAGCCATAGTTCCCCGAAATTGCACCGGAAGAGCCCGCTATAGAGGAGGAGAAGTCCCCATTGATTTCGTCCACCCTTGGAGCTGCCGTGACCTTGCCTGAGTCCGCCGTTGTTGTCTAGTTCGTTTGCCCGCCTCGCCGCACTAGCTGGAGCCCTGGTACGTCCCCAGTAGACCCCCACCGGCCGTTTAGGTATGGGTCTCGCCGACGACGAGTCCGTTGGATTTAATTCATTTAGAGTTAAAGATCTCTCCTAGTAAAAATAACAAGACAGAAGCATTTGCACCTTCAAACATTTTTCTAAAATCAACCATAGTTGCTTTTGAGTTGATTCCAACTCTCAAAAATCACATTTAACCATACCTAGCTGAATATGTAATAATATTGAGGTTTGCATGCAGTGACTTTGGACTAGTACCAAATTAGTGCTATGTAGGCATTTCTAGTCACTTTAAATCATTAAATATTAAACTTAAACTTATTAAAATGTGATCCAACCTTTAAATCACATTCCCATATGTTAGAATATGTGGTAATGACATGTGTCCACATGATCCCATATTTTAAATGGAGAATATTAAATCTTAATTATTTTCAATGAGTAGAAATTACTTTTCTTAAATAAAAAGAATGAAACTAGTTAATAAAACCTTGTGATGCTTGGGATGATAATAGATCATCAAATGTGTGCCTTAGTGTACTAAGTAGCCTAGTTAAGCACTGTTTGGTGATTGTGTATCCCGTATGTAGACGATAGTACCGACCAAGCTTTCGAGGAGGAGGAGTTCTACCAAGAGGAGGAGGAAGAAAACTTCAACCACTGCACTACACAAGGCAAACTATTGTTACCAAGCTAGAATTAAGTTAGATAACCTAAGCAAGATGCATTAATCCTGCTTTGGTTATACCACTTTGACTAGTATCTACCCCAAGTTTTATTTTCAAGCTTTTACTTTCTTTACTTTACCAAAGTCCCTTAGTTCTTTGAAGGTAGCATAAAAAGTATAAAACTTGACCTATCTAGATAACTTTAGATGTCATTCTATGGCATGAGATTGATATTAGCATCCCACCTTAGTGAACACTCTTAACTTAGTGGCTTAGAGCTAAATCAAAACTTGAGTCACTTTAGATGAGAACACTTGGTGAAAATGAATTGTGAAAACCTTTGAATGATGAGTCATTCTTTTGAGATATTTTGACATGTGTTGAGAAACACAAATGGTTTACGATGATGAAAATGTTGAGGCATGAGCCTTAGCCATTTCCAAAACTGATGGTTGCATTCAGATGCGACACCATTCCAATTTTATCGTACAACCACAATACCTGAATTGGGTAAGGCTTAGCTGGAAATTTATATGCATTAGTATTAGTTCCCTCAAGGGAGAGGTTTGAGCTAAGGCTACCTCTCAATGTTGTCCACCTATGCAGTGCCCAAGATGACAGATGGTCATGGTTGGGAGTCCATACTCATAGGGGAGGTGCTTATACTAGGGTGTGTAAAGGAAAGGTTATGTTTGATTATCTGCATACTAAGTATGATGATTCAGGGTTATCCCTGACAGATGTATCAAATCTTGTGGTGAAAGTGTACCACCTCTATAGAGTGTCCAACTATTCGAATAGCCGCATCCACGGTTATTGACAGTTGGAGTGGCCATACTGTTTCGTTGTCAGATGTTTTCCAAATAACTTATGAAATGAATGATGAATCTTGACTTGACCACAACAGAGTTGTGACTATGACACTATCTTCCCAACTTAAGTGATTCTAGAACTTTATTTTATCTTTCTTTGTTTCTGAACTCAGCTTAGGTTTCAAACTTAACTTTATAAATAAACTTAGAGTTAGCAATCCTACTAGCACTACCTTACTTGTTAGTACTAGTTTGCGAGTACTTAAAGAGTACTCATGGCTTTTGTCCCTGACTATTCCTATGGCCAGACTATGAAGTAGACTACCAAGATGAAGGACAGCAGGACGGCTATGATAACTAGGACTATATTCCATCGTCAGCATTACCTGTGCCACTGAAGATGGACCCCACTGCTACGCTTATTATTTATTTCCGCTGCTTGTTGTACTAAGACTGGATCATGAGATCCTTTATTCGTGAAAGACCTTATTATGGTTTGTAATGGATGATGTACTGTGATATTCAATCTTTTATGTCTCTCAAAAATGGTAATCCTGGGATTGCGATGTATGACATAACAGGCACCTGGGATTAAAAATCCGGGTGTTGACACGTCACCTCTTCTACAGGAGGAGGAGGATGAAGCGGTAGGTGAAACTGCAAAAGTACACGTTGAGTGCGATGTACTCCCTCCGTTTTAAAATATAAGATGTTCTAGCTTTGTGAAAGAAGTGTATCTAGACCTCTTTTAGTGTGTAGGTTCACTCCAAACCTAGAGGAACCTACACACTAAAAGAGATCTAGATATACTCCTTTCAGAAACCTAAAACATCTTATACTTTGAAACAGAGGGAGTACTAAGTGACATGAATTTGGTGTAGATGGTTCGGTGATTCAATATGGTATCAATATCTAGAATTTTTTCTGTGGCAACTCACGGTTATTTTGCTAGTAATATATGGTATACTCTCTATCGTTCTTTTACATTTATTCCAACAAACACACGTTTCTTGCACAGAGAAGGCTGACATATGGGACGCAACAATGTTGTCAAGGTCAAAAAAACGAAGTCCATCATACACACATTGGACCTAGCAAAGACCTTATACATATGGTGCATTAAGCAATCAATGTTTCATCTTTAGAGAGGCTGATATGTGGGACCTAGCAGTGCGACCTTATATAGATGCTGCATTGAGCAACATTGCCATTTTGAAACAGGGAGGCGCGAGCGAGAAAAAGATCAGCATACACACGTTTCTTGTAATAAGAAACTGAAATGAGGGACCCAGCAGCGTGAGCAAACGGCAGATATGTCGAGCAACGCTATCTAGTTTGGAACAGGGTAGTGCTAGAGAAGAAAAAATTCCATCATACCCACGATTCTTCTAATGTGAGACTGACATAAGGGACCCACCAGCCTAAATAAACGGCTGATGAAGCGAGCAACGCTATCAAGTTCGGAACACGAAGGCGTGACAGAGGGTAAAAAATCCATCATACACACGTTTCTTCTAATGAGAGGATGACATGTGGGGCCCATCAGCATGATTAAACGGTAGATGCATCGAACAACACTATCAAGTTCGGAACATGGTAGCGTGAGCGAAGGAAAAAATCCATCATACACACGTCTCTTCTAATGAGAGGATGACATGTTGGGCTCAGGAGGTTGGTTAAACGGTAGATGCGTCGAGCAGCGCTAGCAACTTCAGACCAGGGTAGCGCCAGCGAAGGAAAAAATTCCATCATACACACGTTTCTTCTAATGAGAGGATGACATGTGGGTCCCATGAGGTTGATTAAATGGTAGATGCATCGAGCAACGCTATCAACTTCAGAACAGGGTAGCGCGAGCGAAGAAAAAAATACATCATACATATGATCCTTCTAATGAGAGGCTGGCATGTGGGACCTAGCAGCCTGACTAAACGGCAGAGACATCGAGCAACGTTATCGAGTTCAAATGAGGGAGGCACGACCAAAATGTATGGTCCGATAGGGACACTGATGTCTGGGACCCACATGCCTCAAAAGACTTCGGTGAGTCAACATCACGTGAGGAAACGAAAATCTTGCCTCTGCCACGTGTTGGCTGAGCTTCCTCCGTGTTTTTAGCGAATCCGTCGTAGTAGAGGACCGTCAAACCAGATTTTTTTCCATCGGCCACGATCGAGCCGAGAATTTCATCGCGAAAGACGCGCCTTCTACGACAACCGTCTGGACAAGTTGTAGCGGAAAGAAAATTTTCTTGTAGTGGTTTTTAAGTTTTAGTTTTAGTTTTATGTTTAATAAAGAGTGCTAGAAAGCTCCAACTGAAGAGAAGAAGTTCGGTACTAATAAAATCCTGCATTATACATGCTGATGTTGGTCGACAATTTTTACTGTCATTTTTTATCAAAAACAAAGTGTTTCGCTAAGTTTCAGGATAAGAAATAATTTTCGAAAAAATGGAATTTTTTTGATGACTACAGAAAGTTTAACGACCAACTATATGGCGGGAATAAAAATTCCTTCTGTATAGTTTGGTTGTATGGGTATGCTTGACATCGACAATTTTTCTTTTCCAAGTACTGAAGGTTTAACGAGCACCTATATGGTGGGAATAAAATTTCTGGCCGTATAGTTCTGGCCATATAAATATCGATGCCTTCGTAAAATTTATTTTCTAGGTACAGAAAGTTTGACGACCAACTATACGGCGGTGATTACAAATCCCGACCGTACAGTTTTGGCCGTATAGCTGCGCCACTAGGTGGAAACCCTAATTTTTGACCGCATACCAACTATACGGCGGGAACAAATTGTTCTGGCCGTATAGTTGTGTCCGACCACACAATCGCCATGGGAGTTACCTCCAACCCCAAAACTTCAATCCTTTTTTCTCTCTTCTACCTCCAAACTCTCTCCAAACCTCAAGATATCTCGATCTCTACTCAATTTCGTTCAATTTCCTTGCACACAAGTGATCTACGGTATGTTTCTCCTTCAATCCTCCAATTACTTTTTGCAAATTCATTCTCGATCCGTTATCGTTATCAATCTAGGGTGAGACCTACTATGAACTAATTGCCATGATTCTCTTGCCTAGATTATAATTTCGAGGGGATTCTTTAGTGTGCTATGACGAGGAATATGTTGTGCTTATTATTGTTAGATCAAAAAGTTTTATTTTTATCTTTCCTTGTTATTTTAGATGATGAACACAAGGAGCCAAACTCGTGCGCGTGCCGCCGCTAGCGCCTCTCAGGCTGCCGCTCAAGAACACATGGGGATACGGTTTAGGGATGAGCCCCAACGTGATCTCTTCAACATGATCAAGAACCGAGAAGTGAAGGCAACCAAGTGGGCTTGCCCCATTATATTGAACCAACTTGGTATTTCTAATGACTTCAATTTACTTTGCAATAGGGTTGGCTTGCAAAACTTTGTATTCAATGATGTGCCTACCAATCGCTGGTTAACTCTTGAATTTCTAAGTTCTTTGCAAAGCACAGTTAAAGTATGGAATGGAGAGGACACAATTTCTTTACGACTTATGAACAACAATTATGCTTTATCACTAGATGAATGGTTGCATGTTTTAATTTTCTAAATAATAATGATAATGACTTACGCGCATCCTTTACTGGCTTAGACCCTTCCCCAGAACAATATTATAATGGAATGAGTTTCACTTATAGAGTAAGCACGGGGAAGAATATTCAACATCCTGCAATTCGGTATTTGTTCTATCTTATTGATAACACTTTGCAGGAACGAAATGAGTTCACGAGACTGAATGAGGAGGACATCTTAGTCCTTGCAAAAGATGCTTTCAACAACATCAACTTTTCACTCAACTTGGGCGCAATTCTTGTGCGCTACCTGGAGTACCAATCCTACCAAAGACAAGGACCAGTCACAGGTGGAGGCGTCATCACCGTGCTTGCCATTGCCACAGGCATCGATCTAGGTGAGTTGCAAGAAGTGCTAGGTAAGCGATGTGTTGGTTTCTCTACTTTAAAATCTTGTGGAATGCTCACTAGGAGACGTGGTGTTTATTACTTACATATTCCTAGAGCTGGGCATATCTACCCCGCTTGTTTGCCTAATGGTCTTTTCTCTATCGAGGAAGGAGTTTGCTATATGACTTGCAGGTTGAGAAACACCAACCCGAGGAGGAGATTCTGGATGAGGATGAGGACCAAGAAGAGGAGAAGCCACCAACCCGGTTTGCTACATACCAAGACTTCCAAGAACTTGGATGAACTATGGAGAGAATGCAAAACCTCTCCTTGAACCTGCAAGAAACAACTAGTAATTTATCAACTCAATTTGCGAATTGGAGTTACAACTTTTTCCCATCACCACAGTGATTTAAAGGGCTTGCAACAGCCTTATCTTGGGGAAGTTTCCTCATTTATCTTTATTTGGCGTTCATTTGCTTTTATTTATTTTGAGGTTATGTTTTTAATTCGAGTTTATAAGCACTCGTGTTGGTTTACCCAACACTTTATCTTTAGTTATTTCTATTTGCTTTCAAGATTTTCTAGCCGAGCTTTGCCACCACTTTTCTATTCTTTAATTCCCTCTCTTAAAAACAACAAAAACATTTCTCCATTTATCTTTATTTTCCCTCTTTCTTTTCTTTTCGCCTTAAGGTTCTCATGAATTTGCACGAAGAGTGATTGACTTCGAGTTTCCAAGAAAAAAATCAAAAAGGAAGAGAGAAGCGGAACCAAACATGTATGATCCCCACTTTTGAAGTTTGAAAAACCCATGGCAGTTATTAGTAAATGTTGAGATATTATATTGGTGGATTGATTCTTTGTCATGTAGTAAAATTTTGTTTGCATGGGTATTTAGTTGGGTATGTTTTTTTCCAGCTTTTGTAGTTAACCAAGTCTTCCATAAAAATTTGCTAAACAATTGTAATAAGAAAAAGTCTCACAATTGAAGGCTTGGGTGTTGTAGTGTTTAGTCTTGAAGGCTTATTTCTAGAGACACTCAACACCATGGAAGATAATGATTGACTTGATAGCTCACTTTAAAAGGATTTGTTCGATTGAATTAATGTTTAGCGGTTTTTGTGAGCATGCCAAAGTTTGACTTGTGAATCATAAGAATGATATAGCTTTATGCGTGTCAAACTTCATGGGATGCCAACAACTCCGCTAGCCTACGAACGATCTTCACGGAGGAAACTCCTAGATTTCGGCTATGAGTTGATTAAACATATGTAGCAGCAATGCTATGATGGGTAAGATTCTTGGCATTTCCGGCTAGCTATGTTCAAGATGGAATCACTCCTCTGGCTGTTATGAGTAATCATTGTACCAAAGGAACAAAAACCTTGGTGATGCCATGAGTGTCCATCACAACCCGATAAACTAATTAAAATCTTTGGCATGCTCTCAATTACTTAAGAACTGAAATTCTTGAAGGACAATGAATAGAAAAGTAGTGCTTGAAATGTCTTGATTTATTGATGTGGGAGACTTGAGACACTCTAGTGTATATGTTTTTCATGACAAACTCTCACACTCTTAATTTTACATGATTATACTTTATTTTTCAAAGGAAAGCCTATGAGTTGATTACATGAGATGGAATAAAATTTACTCATTTCAATCATCCATGTTAAAAATAATTTTGTTATGCTATAAGGCTGCATAAAAAACCATATTATATGCTTTCCATTACTCTATCTATGCTAAAGTCTTTCGGATTAATATAGTGGAGGAAACTTGAGACTACCAATCATGAGTAAGATCATCATCTCATTATTTCAGTTTAAATGCTCAGTTCCTTTTTGATTTTGGTTTTATTGCTCGAGGACGATCAAGTTTAAGCTTGGGGAGGTTGATGGCTGTGAAATATAGCCATCTACGTCCACATTTAAACTGGATATTATTCATACTTTTGATGAAATATCTCTCTAAACCCTGCCACTCATGCCTAATACTCAAAGGGGTATGCAATCCTTTCTTTCTATTTTTCTTTGCACAGATAATGACGTTTGATGATGGGAATCACAACATTAATGTCAAAGATACGATATTTCCAACAACCCAAAGAAACAAGGAGTCGTGAAGTGGAGACAGACGCTTTAACGACCAACTATACGGTGGGAATAAAATTCTGGTCGTATAGTTGCGATCGTATAGTTGCCATCAACACCGCTAGGTCAAACAAAACAACCTTCGTGAAGGGACCCCTATATAAAGAGGCTTCAGGCAACAAGAAACAGCGCGCCCCACAGCATGCTAGTCAAGAAACCTCCATCCACAACACCGAAAAGCCGATGGAGGAATAGACTTAGATCTAATCTCTAAACCCTTCTCCACCACCATAGCCATATTCCACCACTTGTAATAGTATATCTCATCTTCGATTGGTGACATTGTAACACTATTTTCTATCAATCTCATGATTTTTATTGCAATGTTTATGATCGTTGATCTCATCTCTATGTGTGAGTAATTCTCCTTGGGCTAAGGGCTTCGACCTAGCCATGTAGCTTTTGTGCATGTTATTTATCATAGATGGGATCATGTATTAGTTTGTATGACATGATGATTATTGTATCCTCTCTTTCCTCAATCCAAGGACTTGTCAGGTACCCAAGACCCCGAGGATTGAGCCAGGTATAGGGAGTATGAGTAATGACTAATCTGCAAGTTGGGAACCCCGGTGACAGAAGGGGTAGTATGGCTGTATGTGAGGGATGTACTTGAGATTAACGGTGACGTCACTATGCATATCATTAGTTCTCTTTCTTCTATGCATGAGACTAGTAGGTTATTGCTATAAATGGTTGCGGAGGCAATAGCAATTATGGATGCACTACCCACATATAATTATCTTGCTCTAATAATTACATGCATACTTTATTATTATTATCTTTTATTCCCATCAGATTTTTTGCATAGCTACAAGTGAAACCAAAAGCCCTAGGCCCTCTCTCTCTCCCTAATAGACAACAACAAAATACAGCAAACTCTTGGTCCGGTAAAACACAAAAAGAATTCTAAAACTCCCAAAGGTCCGTTAAAGTAACTTCACTACACTTTCTGCTTCTCGAGGATTTGATAACCTAGGTATACTAGAGAAAAAGAGCTATACTACATCCATAATCCGGATCGAAGGTATCACCATTCTTTGAGTCTTACTCAATGTCTTGCCTTGCAACATAGGTAAGAACACCTTCTTACTTCCATCCATATTAAACTTCTTTAATATCTTATCAAGGTATGTACTTTGCGATATCCCAATTAGGAGTCTTGATCTATCTCTATAGATCTTAATGCCTAATATACATGATGCTTCACGAAGGTCCTTCATCGAAAATTTGCTATTTAGATAACATTTAACACTGTTTAAAATATCTATATCATTTCCAATCAATAATATGTCATCCACATATAATATCAGAAATTCCACATTGCTCCCACTCACTTTCTTGTAAATACAAGCCTCTCCATAAGTTTGCACAAATCCAAACTCTTTGATCGTCTCATCAAAGCGAAGATTCCAACTCCGGGATGCTTGCTCCAGTCCATAGATGGATCGCTGAAGCTTGCATACCTTATCAGCATCCTTAGGATCGACAAAACCCTTAGGTTGTATCACATAAAACTCTTCTTCAATTTTACCATTGAGGAACGCAGTTTTGACATCCATCTACCATATTTCATAATTGAAATATGCAGCAATTGCTAACATAATCCTAACCGACTTTAGCGTCGCTATGGGAGATAATGTATCATCATAGTCAACTCCTTTAATTTGTCGAAACCCCTTTGCGACAAGTCGAGCTTTATAGATGGTCACATTACCATCAGCATCAGTTTTTCTTTTGAAAGTCCATTTATTCTCAATGGTCTTTTGGTCACGAGGTAAGTCCACCAAGGACCAAACCTGGTTTTCGTACATGGATTCCATCTCATATTTCATGGATTCTAGCCATTTGTTGGAATCCAGGCTCATCATCGATTCTTCATACGTCATAGGGTCATCAATTCCATCTACCATGAAATTCATGACAGGATTACTGTATAGTTTAGGAGCTGCACATGTCCTGCTTGACATGCGAGGTTTAGTAGTATCCTCTTTCGGAGTTTCATGATCATTATCATTCGTTCCTTCTTCATTCGGTGAAGTCAACTCCGGAACAATTTCCTGCACTGCGCCACTCACCGTTTCATCAAGAGAAGGTTCAATAACCTCTTCGAGTTCTACCTTCCAACTACACACGCCTTTCGAGAGAATCTCTTTCTCTAGAAAGGATCTATTCTTGGCAACGACAACCTTGCCTTCGGATCGGTGATAGAAGGAATACCAATTGTTTCTTTAGGGTATCCTATGAAGACGCATTTTTTCTCTTTGGGTTCGAGTTTATCAGGCTGAAGTTTCTTCACATAAACATCGCATCCCCAAAATTTAAGAAATGACAGCTTATGTTTGTTTCCAAACCACAATTCATACGGTGTCATTTCAACGGATTTAGATGGTGCCTGATTTAAAGTGAATGCAGTGGTTTCTAGTGTATAACCCCAAAATGACAGTGGCAAGTCAGTCAGAGACATCATATATTGAACCATATCCAATAAAGTACGATTACGATGTTTCGATACACCATTACATTGTGGTGTTCCGGCAGGCGTGAGTTGTGAAACTATTCCAAAATCTCTCATATGTGCGCTAAACTTGTAACTTAGATACTCACCTCCACCATCGGACCGCAACAATTTGATCTTTCTATTACGATGATTTTCCACTTCACTCTGAAGTTCCTTGAACTTTTCAAAGGTTTCAAACTTGTGTTTCATCAAATAGATATACTCTTAAATCATCCATGAAAGTAACAAAATAACGATATACACCTCGCGCCGACATACTCATTGGACCACATACATCAGTTTGTATGATTTCCAATAAATCTGTCGCACGTTCCATTGTACCAGAGAACGGGGTTCTAGTCATCTTGCCCATAAGGTGTATGCCAATCTAGATCAAGTGATTCCAAATGATTCAAAATCAAGTGATTCCAAAATTCCATCAGAATGGAGTTTCTTCATGCGTTTAATGCCAATCTAGATAGCAGTTCCACATATATGCAGATATATCATCATCAAGTTTAATCCTTTTAGCATCAACATTATGAATATGTTTATCAGTACTATCAAGATTGAACAGAAATAAACCATTCATCACAGGTGCATGACCATACAAGATATTATCCATATAAATCGAACAACCATTGTTTTTGGATTTAAACGAATAACCACTTTGCAATAAACACGATCTGGATACAATGTTCATGCTCAGTGTAGGCACAAAATAACAATTATTTTGTTTTATCACTAATCCCGATGGAATATGGAGAGGTAGCGCCCCGACAACGATCACATCAACTCTTGATCCATCACTGACACGCATCGTGACCTCATCCCTTGCTAGCCGTCGCTTGTTCCGTAGCCCCTGAATTGAGTTACATATATTAGCAACTGATCCAGTATCAAATACCCAGGTGCTACTGCGAGTACTAGTCAAGTACACATCAGTAACGTGTATATCACATATACCTTTGTTTGCCTTGCCGGCCTTCTTGTCCGCCAAAAACTTGGGGCAACTGCGCTTCCAATGGATAGTCCCCTTGCAATAGTAGCACTCGGTATCAGACTCAGGTCCAGATCGGGATTTCTTATCAGGCGCATCAACAGATTTGCCGCCCTTCTTTCCCTTCTGTTTACCGTTCTTGTCTTTCCTGAAACCGGTGGTCTTATTGATCATCAACACTTGATGCTCTTTCCTGATCTCCACTTCTGCACTCTTAAGCATTCACAGAAGCTCGGGGAGAGACTTCTTCATGCCCTGCATGTTATAGTTCATCATGAAGCTCTTGTATCTAGGTGGAAGATATTGGAGAACATGATGTATGCCTAAGTCAATGGGAATCATTATTCCGAAGGACACAAGCTTATCGGCGTACCCAGACATTTTTAGTACGTGCTCACTAACGAAGTTGTTCTCTTCCCTCATGCAACTAAACAACTTTTTAGAAGTCTTATAACTCTCTACGGCAGCATGAGTATCAAAAAATCATTTTCAATTAACCCATGGTATCAAAGGCATTCCCATTTTCGAAATGCTTTAAAAGTTCTGGCTCTATCCCATACAGTATGCCGCAATGAACTAAGTTGTGATCCTCCTGATGAGTCAAATAGACATTCTTTTCCTCGTTAGGGGGATCAGGAGCTGATGTGGGGCCTAGCGGCGCTTCTAGCACATATTTCGTTTGTGCAGTAGTGAGGAGAATCCTCAAATTCATGGCCCAGTTGGTAAAGTTGCTACCTTTCGCTGCAAGTTTCTCTTTCTCCATGAACACATTGAAATTGAAAGCAGGTGGTGCCATCTACAACATAGTTTGTAAAGTTTATTTATACTAAGTTTATGATAGATCGAGTTCAACTAATCCAAATTACGAATGAACTCTCACTCAAAAACAACACCCCTCATGTCTTTTTGGTGATTACATGAACCAAATCCACTACACCAAGTCCGATCATCATGTGAGTCGGTGTAGTCTCAAAGGAGAGCATCTATATGGGCATCATATAAACTATATGACTCATGCTTAACCTTTTGGTCCTTGTTCTGAGGGCATGTCTGTACATGCTAGGCTCGCCAAGTAAGAACCTTAGTACTCGCATGTGTAAAACTATCTTACACTCGTTGTATGAAAGCGTAGAATCCAAAACACCAGATCATCATGTGATGCCTTGAAACAACGATCCATAGAATGATGCATACTAAGGAATAACACATTTTTATCTTGATATCTAAATGATGGGAACTACTAAGAACCAAGATCTATCTACTAGATACAAGCAACATGTGGATATACATCCATAGTGATCATACGCTTGAAGACCGACAAAGTGTTCCGAGATTTGACTCGTGGATGATGTAGTCGATCGCTTACCGATCTCAAGATCGAGAGGAAGTCCTAGCGCCGCAAATCAGGAGCACATCCGTTCTCGCACACACGTCCGGTCCACCGAACAACCTCCACATCCTCGCTCCAGTGATGCAGCGGAAGCAACACCTCCTTCCAGATGAAATGCCACCGGGAACATGTATCTCGCTAATCCGAGACCATGGGGGAATAATTCTAGAGGTAGAGAGAGATCCTACACGAGGAGGTGTGCTTTGTGAGGGTGGAGAGGGATCCCTTTAATAGGGGAGGGGGCATCCCCTCCCATGGCCAACGGCCATGGAGGAGCCCCTCCACCTCCTCTCATTCATGTGGGTGGAAGCTCCACTCACATAAATATGCCTCGACTCAAAATTCCACTCACATGCATTAAATTTCCACCAAAATTAATGCAACTCTCATTAAATAAAACTCTTTTATTTATTTTATTCAGAATTTTGTTAATTACTTTAATTACCAAATATTCACATAAAACCCCCTGCAACATTTCAATATCACATACAAAAGCAATTTCACCCGAAACAATTTCGGTGTCCATTGAAATAATTCTAGCGCTTTGTAAATATTTTCTCTGGAACACATTTGCTCCAAATGGTGTCGGTATCCCTTAAGTGTGTCACCCTATGGTTCGCGAATAATGCTGACATGATCGAGACCCTTCTCCGATCAATAATCAGTAGCGAGACTAGGAGATCAATACTAACTCTCACACATTCAATGATGACTTTAGATCGTGAGAGCCTTTAATGCTAGGAACTAAATCCCTTTGTCTCGCAATATATTACATGACCGAGATTCGATCTTGGTACCTCATTACCTAGTTTGATCGTGTTATCAACATGCACTCTTTTCTCGTTCCTGTGATATAACATTCTAGTGATCTCATCACTTGCTTGCAAGCTATTTCAATGTGATATCACCGAGAGGGCCCAGAGTATATCTATCCGTCATCAGGATGGACAAATCCCACTCTTGATCCATGAGCCTCAACATAACACCTTCAGAGTATCTGAACCCACCTTTATAGTCACCCTATTATGGTGTGACGTTTGATGTTATCAAGTTACTCTTCTAGTGTTGGCAATTAACATGATCTCATGTTCTAAGGACTAAGTTTACTTCGTATGATGTTATAGAAATATATACACAATGACTTTGATCGTAATGCTATACTTCGGATGAATGTTCATCACATCATTCCACCAATGTTGTGACCTTGTTATTAACAACATCCAATATCCATGATCAGGAAACCTTGATCATCTTGTTAATCAACAAGCTAGTTTATAAGAGAGGCATAACTAGGAACCCTTTATTTGTTAATTAAAGACACATGTATGGATGTTTCCAATCAATACAATTATAGCATGCAAAATAAACATCTATCATATACTTGGAATACGATAATAACAACTTTATTATTGCATCTCAGGACATATTCCCTTCAGAAATGTGTGGTGTGCGATTGAGAGCGGAGTAGGAGGGGGTACTAGCCCGACATGCAAAATAGGAATCAACACTAGTGTACAGACCAAGCCTATTTAGAGCATCTCCACTTTGGGGGCCCTAAATCCCCCTAAAGGGCTATGGGGGTGTCAGCACTTAAAATCGCGGCCAACCTGCCCCCAAACTTTTTACTGTGCTAGCACGGCCTGTTTTGTCATTCGGCGCCCCAGGCCGAACCCAACTCACGGGGGGGCCTAGTGGAGGCGCCGGATGGAGCTGAATGCGATGCAGGCAGCCCTGGCAGTGGGAGAAAGCTTCGGTTCCGCCCTTTCTGCCGCTTCCCACTCCGTCTTCCAATCCTTTTCCTTGCTATATGTAGGTGCCACTCCCTCCCTTGCTTCCCCTCCCAGCACCGCCACCGTCACCATGGAGAGACCCAAACTCAATTTTAACGAGGCCGTGATGTTTGCCCACTATGACATCCTCGCGCCGCCGAGCGCGAGCCTTCCGGCAGGCTTCGAGCTCAGCTACGACGGCATGCCTGTGGCACAGCCCTTGCATGGCACCAAGTTGTTGATGCAGATAGAGGAGCGTTGTCGCGAACTGCTGGAGCGGAAGACCACGATGGCCCGGTACATGCCCATGAGCGCGTACTAGCTGAAGCAAGAAGGAGCGAGCGAAGGAGCTTGCATTATGCCGAGCTCACTGACGGTAGCTCCACCCGGATCTGCATAACCTTGAAGTGAGGGAGTGCTTATGGGCAGTGCGCGAGCATATATTCTACACCTCTATCGACGAGGCGCGCCATCAAGCAGAGGCGGCATGCCGTGTGGAATTCATGATCCGGGTGAAGGTCGTCGGGATCCTCGACCTCGAGTCCAACGACGAGGAGGAGAAGAAGGATGGCGACGCTGCGGACAACACCGATGGTGACAGCGGCAGTGAAAGCAGCATAATCGATTAGGGCGGCACGGAGTTGGCGATGCAGGATCGCCTTTCCAATATTATCCATGTATTAATGTAGTTGAAATTAATTGAATATAAAGTATCGGGAGGGGGCGTGACTGGGAGTGATTGCCCCGTTAAACTAAACATAGTATACGCCTCCCCATATGGTATAAAATTTGATGTCGCCGTAGCCCGTATAAGGGGGGTGAGTGGAGATGCTCTAAGCCCCCGTACCTGGTCACACACGGAAAGCCCGGATCGAAACAGCGTTGACGCTGCACAAATTCAACCGTATGCCCGCGGCCCACTTAGGCCCCTTCGCGGGTTTGTCACACACCGAACACTTCCTAGAACCATAACAGATATGACACACACAACCCATTTTAAAACCATTTTCTTAGTAGCAAAATATTGCACACGTCTCCTCGAACGCTAAGTGAGTGACTCGTATTTGTGATGTTGCATAAACCTGTCATTGTTTCTTTTTTCCCTTTTTCACACGGCGAGTCATAAATCATTGTGTGATTTTTTTGAAATCTGTAAGACGTGTTCGTAGTTCCTTTTTTATGGCGTGCTACGTGTTGTGGATGATGCAGCTTCCTGGACGCGCCGCATAAATCCCCACAGCGACCACCCGCCTTTCTTGCGTCTTGCAATGCTTGCCGACAAATCGCTGCGATGATGAATAAGACTCTCCGATGGTAAAGGAGGAGGTATAGAGGTTGGGGAGGTGGAGCACCCTATCCCACCAGCAGACCACAATGGAGGCTCCTCCCCTCGTATTCTAGCTAGAGCTCCTTGGACGATGACAATGAAATCAATTTAGAGGCCTATCAGTCATAACCTCACAACACCAACGAGTTAATTTTGTGCGACCTCTAGAAACACAGTCACAAGTCATGCACACGGCCAGACGGGTATATCTTAGGAAACCGTTTGGAATGACTAGCATACCTACAAAGCGAAGTATAGATAAAAAATAATGTCATGCGCTGTAACATCCCAAAACTTTAATCAAGGTTATCAAGGTCTAATCACCCAATTTAGGGTTAACAAAAACCTTTATTAAGAAAAAGCATATGAATGCATGTGTATTTGCATTAGTGTAGAATTGAGTGTATATGCCATGCTTGATTGTTCTAAATGTTATGAAATGGATTAAAGGTGAATGCCACATCATCTAGACCATTTGCAAACAAAATCCAAAGAAAAAGAAATAAAAAATGATTAAATAAACCAAATGGTCATTTTGACCATTTTAAACCACTAGGTCACTTTAGGTGTTCCTAGAAGACAATTCTTAACATAAACAATTCTATTTCTTTCCACCCCTTGATAGACCAAGTAAAAGTGTATCAAGGCCCACTTTACAAACTTACAAAAACATCTAGCAAATCAATTTAAAGGACATTTGAAAATTGAATCAAGTGTATGTGTTAAGATCACACTTTTTAAAAAACACGTCAAACGAGTTCACCTTGACTTATCCAAGCAAACCTAGTCTCTCAATCTTAATCTAAGATCACTCAAAACATTTGAATCAAAAATTCAAAATTAGAGTTCATGCGGCCATTAACACACACTTGGCATGCACAGAATAATCTTAGACTAGCTTCACTATTTGGTACAGTGATTATAGACCAAATCGTTCCCTAGTTACTCCCTTGTTCCCTCTAAGCCTAACCTAGCCCAGACCAACTTCCCCCTTCACCGCTGGCATAGTGGAGCGCCGCCCGAAAGTGGTCATCTCCGGCCGACCACGGCCAGCTCGCACCAGATAGCCCCTCGCCCAACCAGCATGTCCACTAGCGTCGCCGCAGCCTACCGCCACCCCATGTCCACCACCATGGTCAGAGCCCAGCCCTGGATCACACTAGCACCGCCGCGCACCGCATCTCTGCACCGTGTCTAGAGCGCGCCAGTGCGCCGCGCCCGACCAGCTCGTACGTACCGCGCCTTGACCTCCCCTCGTGTGCATAGACCCGCCATGATCGCAGCACCCCGGTAGACACCCCCGTTTGCCGCCGCGCGACCCGTAGCTCCCATGCGCCGTCTCGAACACCGCCGCTCCCTCTCAGAGCATCGCACGCGCCAGACCAAACCAAGATGCCCCACGCCGTGCCATTAAGTCCGTGAGAACCGCCAGGAGACACCGCACCGTTCTACGCCCTCACCCATGCCAATAGACGCCTGTAGCCACGCCACTGTCGAGCTCACCACCGCACCCCTTGTTGCCCTCGCCAAGCTATAAAAGGAGGCCACCCCAGCCTCCATTCCTCACACCAATACACTCCCCACTCCTCACTGACCTTCCCCACCTCTCCCAGAGCAAGGCGAGCACCACCGCGCCGGAATTTCACTGGAGTCCACCGCTGCTGGAGGAGAAGGGCATCGTTGATTCCGACCACCCCGAGCCTCGCCGTGACCACGCCTCGCCTCACCATCATCTACCACGTCGATTGCCCCCGTCACCGAGCCTAGTTGGAGACCAGGTGAGCCCCACGAGACCCCCACCGCTGTGCTAGGGTAAATTCCTCGGTGGAGCTATTCGTCGTCGACGACGACCCTCAGCCGTTGGACTAGATTTAGATCATAGGGCTCAGATCAGTGGATATTGTTTCGTGTTAGATGTGTCGCTGATCAGTAGACCCCCTCTGTCAGCCGCGTGCTGCGCTATGTTGTGCAGCTGGGGCGGCCCGTTAGTTTTCCCGCGCTGGCCCAAAATTTCAAATAATTGATTTTCCAATTTAGTTAAAATCCTATTATGTCGATTATTCAAAAATCAAGTCAGAGAGTTTCACTTAACCAAATTGCATGATTCCAATTTTGCTAGAAAGGAAATTAAAATATATATCCAAGCGCATTGGATTTAAATCATTTGGAGTTAGAGATCACATATAGTAAAAATATCTAGGACAGGGACTTTTGCAACTTCAAACATTTTTCAAAAATCAACCATAATAGCTTTTGAGTTGATTCCAACTATCAAAAATCACATTTGATAATATATATATCTGAATATGTAAAAATATCTAGGATTGCATGCAGTGACATTGGACTAGTACCAAATAATTCTATGAGGGCATTTCTAGTCACTTTAAATCTATTAAATAATAGTCTTAAACTTTATAAAATGTGACCAACACTTTAAATCATATTCCCATGTATTACAAAATGTGACCAACACTTTAAATCAACATGATCCCATATTTTAATAGGAGAATATTAAATCTTAATTAATTTCAATGAGTAGAAATTACTTTTCTAAAATAAAATGAATAAAACTAGTTCTTTATTTCATGTGATGTTTGTGATGATGCTAAATCATCAAGTGTGTGCCTTAGTGTGCTAAATAGCATAGATAATTATTGTTTGGTGATTGTGTACCCGTATTGATTTATAGACGATAGTACCGACCAAGTCTACGAGGAGGAGGAGTTCAATCACTGCACCAACCAAGGCAAGCCACCACTAGATGCAAGTTAACCTAAGTAAGATGCCTTAGGCATGCTTGGGTTATATATTTTGATTTATACCATCCCAAGTTTTACTTGCAAGCTTTACTCTCTTACTTTACCAAAGTTCTTTACTTTTAGTATAGATAGCATAAAGAGTATAAAACCTGGCCTATCTAGTTATACTTAGATGTCATTCTATGGCATTAGACTGAAGATTAGAACCCCTCTTTAGTGAACACTCTTAACCTTAGTGGCTAGTGCTAAGCATAAAACTTGATCACTTTAGATGGGAATGCTTGGTGAAAATGATTATGAAAACCTTGGAATGATGAGTCATTCTATTGAGATGTTTTGACATGTGTTGAGAAACACAAATGGTTTGATGATCAAAATGTTGACGCATGAGGCCTAGCCCTTTTACCAAAAACTGATGGTTGGGTTCGGATGCGATACCATTCCAATTTTACCATAGAACCACAATACCTGAATTGGGTAAGGCTTAGCTGGAAGTTTATATGCATTAGTATGGGTTCCCTCGCGGGAGAGGTTTGAGCTGAGGCTACCTCTTGATGTGTGTCCACCTATGCAGTGCCAGGATGGCAGATGGTCATGGCTAGGAGGCCAAACTCATAGGGGAGGTGCCTATACTAGAGTGTGTAATTGAAAGGCTATGATTGATTATCCGCATAATAAGTATGATTGATTCAAGGTTATTCCTGACGGATGTATCGAATTTTGTGGTGAAAGTGTACCACCTCTGCAGAGTGTCAAACTATTCGAATAGCCCCGTCCTCGGTCATGGACAGTTGGAGTGGCCATATTGTTCCATCGTCAAATGTTTTCAAAATGACTTCTGAAATGAATTATGACTTTGACGTGACCACAACAGGGTTGTGACAATAAAAACTATGTTCCCACTTAGGTGATTTTAGAACATTAAGTTAGCTTTCTTTACTTCTGAACTCAGCTTAAGATAAATATTGCTTTTGCAAATAAACCTAGAGCTTAGTATTCCTACTAGCACTACCTTACTTGTTAGTGATAGTTTGCGAGTACTTAAAGAGTACTCATGGCTTTGTCCCTGGCTATTCCCGTGGCCAGACTATGAGGAGGACTATCAGGAAGATGGACAGCAGGACAGCTACGACAACTAGGATCATCTCCCATCGTTAGCATTGCCTGTAACCCTCAAGATGGAGCCCACTACTACGCTTTATTATTCTGCTGCTTGATTGTATTAAGACTGGATCATGAGATCCTTCATTGTGTAAAACTTTATTATGGTTTGTAATGGATGATGTACTGTGATATCCAATCTGTTATGTCTCGCAAAAATCGTAATCCTGGGATTGCGAGGTATGGCATAACAGGCATCTGGGATTAAAAATCCGGGTGTTGACAAGTTGGTATCAGAGCCATCCTGACCATAGGAGACCCTAGTTAGAATGGACGTCCGAACAAAAACTTAGGTTCAAAACCAAAGAATTGAGTATTTATGAAAACCTATCCCCACTCTTATCCTTGATTCTTTCAAAAAAATCATGTTCCTCAAAATTCTTACATTCCTACATAAAATTTGACACACTTGATCACCTCACTAACTTACTCATCCTAAATTATTATAGATGGAAGTTCAGTATTGCAAGTTCTACCAGTTGGGCAACAGAGGCCAACAGATCTTTGAGAGGGATATCGATGCACTTTCGGAGTATTTGGAGCTCCCGTATCCGGAATTCTTCGGATCTCAACTCAATGATCACCCAAGAGGAGATCTAAAGTGGCTGATAGTTGCAGATCTCCGAGGCAAGATGGAACCCCCCCTTTCTGAGAAGATTCAATTCACCGTGCGAGAGAACAACTGGCTAGATGGATTAGCTAGGGCAATGCATGAAGCTCTCACCTGTCTTTGCGGACAAAACATCAACTTGATCCAGGGAACTCGCTTTGCGCACTTCGCAAGGCGTGATTCTATGGGAATGCCATTGGAGATTGATGTCTATGCACTTCTATTCTTGTAGACAGTTGTTGGGCCTCCAAGTGCAGAGGTTTGTAGAATAGCAGCAAGTTTTCCCTTAAGTGGATCACCCAAGGTTTATCGAACTCAGGGAGGAATTGGTCAAAGGTATCCCCTCTCAAGCAACCCTGCAATCAAGATACAAGAAGTCTCTTGTGTCCCCAACACACCCAATACACTTGTCAGGTGTATAGGTGCACTAGTTCCGCGAAGAGATAGTGAAATACAAATGGTATTGATATAAGACAATGGTGCGAGAAAATAGCTTGATGATGTGGAAGAGGCTAAAGGCAAACTGAAATAAAGATGGAAACAAGCAAACATGTAACATATCTAGTAGCAAATGGAGTTTCAATGCTTAGAAACAAGGCCTAGGGATCATACTTTCACTAGTGAACACTCTCATATAAATATCTTCTCTTTATGATACTACTCTTAACTACTCTCCGGTTGGACACTCCAATCGATGGTAGGGCTATAACGGCACACCTCAAAGTAAGCCTTTCCCATCTAGAAAACCCCACACTGTCACCTTGAGTACTAGATGAGTCCAACAAACACCACAATTTCATAAAGACATACAACTCCAAATATAACTCATAACAAGTATTTGTAATCTCTAACTTAAGTGCCACCATGGTGAGAACGCTGTCACTTTCACACACATGGGGGAGAGCAGAGATTCAGTAAAGCACTTGAGTAGCAGAATAGATCTATAGATTACAAGCTCATGATCTCAATAAGATCATGCATGGAGAGAGAGATGAACACATAGCTACTGGTAGAACCCTTAGCCTCGAGGAAGAACTACTTCCTCCTCATCATGGGAATCAACAATGGTGATGGAGATGGTGGTGGAGATTGATGGAGATGGAACTGGGGGCACTTCCCCATCCCGGCAGGGTGCCGGAACAGAGACTTTCTTTCCCCCGAATATCCCCTTCGGTGGCGGTGGCGCTGCGGAACTTTTCGTGGCTGGAGGCTTGACTATTTAGGGTTTTCGCATCGGGAGGAATATATAGGCGAAAGGGCATGGTCGGTGGAGGCCGGAGGGGCCCACACCACCTGGTGGCGCGGCCAAGGGGGACCCGCACCACCCTATGGTGTGGCTGGACCCTGGCCCCTCTCCGTCTCATCTTCTGGCTCCGTGTTCCCCTCAGTGAAATATTGACTTTGGCTTTTGTCCCGTCCAATTCCGAGAATATTCATTTTCTGACTTTCTGGAACCAAAAACAGCAGAAAATAGGCAACTAGCACTGTGGCATCTTGTTAATAGGTTAGTCCAAGAAATCATATGAAAAGTACTCCAAAGTGTGGACAAAACATAAGAAAGTAGATAAAACCAAGCATGGAACATCAAAAATTATAGATACATTTGCAATGTATCAGAGATGCCAAGTCACTCAGAGATGAAGCACCAAGTGGAGAACCTTGACTTCCTGCTGTATGATAGGCAGAAGGAATTGGTCAATGCTCGAGCCTACGCCAACCACAACCTTGCCATTTCTGCCCAAAAGGACCAGACTCTCGCCATGCTCGTCAAGGATAGAAAATCACTTCGTCGTCAATGCGAGAAGAAGGATCGCACCATCGCTCGTCTTTGCAAGAAGGTAGCCGACCTCAAGAAGACCATCCGTGAGCAGGAAATCCAACTGGAAGCGAAGGAAGAGGAAGAAGATGAAGACATCCAGGGTGATCTTCACTCGTACCTCGGTGATGACAATGACTACCTAGAGGATGATGCCATGGATTTCTACACTGATGATGATGATTCAGACATCATTGATGATGATTAGATGCACTTGATCACTACCGTAGGAAATAGTTGTATTGGTCCCACTGTATCGTAGTTTCACATAATGGTTCTTAAAACCATCTGTTTTCCTTTGTGTTGTGGTGTGTGTTCTATTGTGTGCTTGAATGAATGAATGAATGAGAAGAAGTTAGTTTGCCAAACCTAAGTCAAACTCAAAGTTTAAAGCTTTTGAAAACAAAACCATGAACCTTAGAAATTTCCCTCTTATCTCATTATCTATCTCAATCTTCAGATGACTCGTGGAAACCCCGGAGGAAGCAACTCATCGTAGGACCCAATGTTGCAGATTCTACAGATGCTAGTTTTTGACCGTGAAGCTAGTAGAGCAGAATGTCAAGCCAACCTAGCCACTCTTCAACAGATAGCTCAGATGGCCCAAAATAATCAAGGCCATGGACATCAGGATCATCATGGAACCAAGCTTAAGAACTTCCAGAATACCAATCCCCCTATATTTAGCAAGTCTGAAGACCCTTTATATACTGATGATTGGTTGCAAACCATGGAGACCAACCTGGAAGTCGCCGGAGTTGACGACAACGAGAAACTATTGTTTGCCACCCACTGTCTGGCAGGAGATGCAAGTGCCTGGTGGAATAGCACCTGTACTATGAACCACAGTCAAGTGATGATGTGGGAAGCTTTCAAGATCAAGTTTAGACGCACCCATGTGCCGCAAGGTTTAGTCACCATAATGAGAGATGAGTTCCGAGAACTGAAGCAAGGAAAGATGACGGTAGTTGAGTACCGTGAAAAATTTCTGTCGCTAGCTAGATATGCCCCTGATGAGATCAACACTGAAGCCAAGAAGAAGGAGAGATTCCTGAACGGATTACATGATGAGATGCAGACTGTCCTAGTCAACATCCGTTTTGAAGATCTCGAAGAGCTTGTAGATTCCGCCATCCATATGGAAGGGAAGATCAACCAAGCCAATAACAACTGCAAGCGCAGAATGATGCACCAGAGTGGATCCAACAATCACTAGAAGTATCACCCCAACCCGTCTGCATGATATGCCCCAAGAAACAATAGACCCCCTATGTCCCGTCCAAGCTACCCCAATCGTAGCGGAGGAAACTTGAAGTATGGAGGAAATCACAACAACCCCGGAAAGTCCAACAACTTCAACCGTGCACCACCCAAGTCCAACAACAACAACAACAATACTTCCCCAAGGACTAGAAGTAATGATGTGCCTGTTGCAGCCAAAGACAACTCCCAGATTACTTGCTTTGAATGTGGAGTCAAGGGTCACTACTCCAACGAGTGTCCCAAGAAGCTTGCAGCAGCCACCAATGTGAATGCCCCAGCTCAGCAACAACGCCGTGTTCATCTTGGAAGGAGATTTGCCCCAGGGAACTCGCTCAACCGCAAAGGCCTTCTGTTCCACATGAACGCTGAAGAAGCCCAGGAAGCGCCAGATGTTGTGCTGGGTAAGTTTTATTTCAACTCAGTTTTAGCAAGAGTATTGTTTGATTCTGGAGCATCGCACTCGTTTGTTACCGAATAATTTGCATGCACTAGTAAGATTCAACCAACCAAATTGAAGCATGTTATGATCAAATACCTGGTTCAACCACCAAAGCTAGAAACATTTTCAAGGTTATACCTATTAAATCCATGGGATAGATTTTTATGCCAATCTAATAGTACTTAGAACCAAAGGTTTGGAAGTAGTAATAGGAATGGATTGGATGTCGAAACATAAAGGATTGGTCGACTGTGCCAAGAAAGCCATAACCATGACCAGTAGCTCTGGAGTATCAGTAGAGCATGTATCTGAAACCTTGCCCCATCAATTCAAGTGCAACAAGAGTCTAGCCCAACCAACCATAAACCAAGTTAGAGTAGTCTGTAAATACCCCGACGCATTCCTAGATGAATTGCCCGGTATGCCCCCGGATTGGGATATCGAGTTCATTATTGAACTGATTCCTGGAACTGAACCCATAGCACAAAGACCCTATAGCATGAACCCCTCTGAACTAGTGGAGCTGAAGAAGCAACTTCATGCTATGCTGGCGAAAGGTTTGATTCAACCAAGCACATCGCCATGGAGATCACCTGTTTTGTTTGTGGATAATAAAGATGGAGGTAACCATTTGTGCATAGATTACCATAAGCTGAATGACGTCACCATCAAGAACAAGTACCCACTGCCCAAGATCGAGGATCTGTTTGACCAGTTGACTAGTGCCAGAGTGTTTTCTAAGATTGATCTTAGAACTGGTTATCACCATCTCAAGATTCGTGCAACGGATATTTCAAAGACTGCCTTTACCACCAGATATGGATTGTATGAGTATATGGTCATGTCTTTTGGATTAACCAATGCCCCCGCTTATTTCAGGAATCTCATGAATAAGATTTTTATGAACTTCCTGGATAAGTTTGTCGTTGTTTTTATCGTCGACATTCTTATCTATTCCAAGTCAAAAGAAGACCATGAGCAACACCTGAGAACCATCCTTGAAACCCTTAGAGAACATCAGTTGTATGCCAAGTTTAGAAAATGTGAGTTTTGGTTGAAGGAAGTAGGATTCCTAGGACATATTGTGTCGGCAGGAGGAGTCGCTGTTGATCCCGCCAAGATCAGAGATGTTGAAGCATGGAAAGCCCCAACCACTCAAACCCAAGTCCATGCATTTCTCGGATTAGCGGGATATTACCGCAAGTTTGTTGATGGATTTTCGAGCATCACAAGACCGATGACCTAGTTGTTGAAGAAAGATAAGAAGTTTGAATGGACAGACAAATGTGAAGCAAGTTTCCAAGAGCTCAAGAAGAGATTGATTTCAGCCCCAATTTTGATTATGCCATATATCAAGAAGCCTTTTGATGTGTATTGTGATGCATCCAAGATTGCTCTCGGATGTGTGCTGATGCAAGAAGGCAAAGTCATAGCATATCTGTCTAGTCAACTGAAGCAGCATGAGCAAAACTACCCTACCCATGATCTTGAACTAGCATCTGTAGTGTTAGCATTGAAAACATGGCGTCATTACCTTATGGGTAACCGCTGTGAGATTTATTCAGATAACAAGAGTTTGAAGTATATTTTCACCCAGAAGGAGCGGAATATGAGGCAAAGGAGATGGATAGAGTTAATCAAGGATGATGATCTTAACATTCACTATCACCCCGGCAAAGCCAACATGGTAGCGGATGCTCTTAGCAGATTACCGTGCAGATTAAACACCATGATCAAAGAAGCTCAGCCAAGTTTGCATGAAGAGTTGGAGAAGTTTAGAACATAGCTAGTTAGGAAAGGATTTTTAGCTAGCATAGAATTTCAACCCACTTTGATTAGCCAGATCAAGGAAGCCCAGAAGGGAAATGCATGTATCAACAAAATCAAACGTCGTATCGGTACAGGAAAGGTACCTAGATTCACCGAAGATGAAGAAGGAGTTTTGTGGTACAGAGGACGTAGTTGTGTGCCAGCAGATTCGGAGCTGAAGCAAGTTATCATGCAGGAAGCTCATGATACTCTTTATTCTATCCACCCCGGAGGAACAAAGATGTATCAGGACTTGAAAGAGCAATTTTGGTGGCACAAGATGAAGACAGAAATTGGAAGCTACATAGCCAAGTGTGATATCTGTCAGAGAGTTAAAGCAGAACATCAGAGACCCGCAGGACTATTGCAACCATTGCAGATTCTAGAATGGAAATGGGATTCTGTCTGAATGGACTTTATCACCGGTTTTCCTACTTCGAGTAGGGGAAATGACTCTATTTGGGTCATAGTTGATAGACTGTCTAAGGTAGCCCATTTTATACCTGTCAAGACTACCTACCAGAGTTGGAAGCTAGCAGAGTTGTACATTGCTTGAATCGTCAGTTTGCATGGAACCCCCAAGACCATAGTATCGGATCGAGGAACCCAGTTTACCTCAAGATTTTGGCAGAAAGTCCAAGAAGGATTGGAAACGAAGTTGAATTTCAGCACAACTTATAACCCGCAAACCGATGGACAAATTGAAAGAGTCAACCAGATCTTAGAAGATATGTTGAGAGCTTGTGTTCTAGAGTATGGATCAAAATGGGAAGAGTGTCTACCTTTCGTAGAATTCTCATATAATAATAGTGCCAGTTTGCAAATGGCTCCACTTGAGTTTCTGTATGGAATAAAATGCCGTACCCCCTTGAATTGGTCGCAAGTAGGAGAGAGTCAGATTTTTGGACCCGACATCCTACGAGAAGCCGAAGAGAAAGTGCAAAAAGTCCGTGAGCACCTCAAGACCGCCCAATCCAGACAAAAGAGTTATGCTGACAAGATACGTCGAGACCTGACCTTCAATTTCGGAGATTTTGTGTATCTCAAAGTGTCGCCTTTGAAGGGAATGCTACATTTTCAACTGAAAGGAAAGTTAGCCCCCAGATATATTGGACCCTTCAAGATTCTGAATCACGGAGGAGAAGTATCATATCAACTGGAACTGCTAGAGGAGATGTCAGCCATCCATAATGTGTTCCATATCTTGTTACTTCGCAAATGCCTAGAAGTTCCGGAGAAGACTGAAGTTTTCAAGAACATCGATCATCGAGCCATTGATATCAACAAGGATCTGACGTATCGTGAAGTACCCATTTGTATTCTAGAAGAAGCCTTCAGAACCACCAAAACCCGGAGTATCAAGTTTCTCAAGATTCAATGGAGCAACTATACGGAAGAAGAAGCTACATGGGAATGAGAAGATTACATTAGGACTGAGTTCCCCGATCTCTTTAGTTCCTAGTTTTTCTTAAATCTCGGGATGAGATTTTTTTTAAGGAGGGAAAGTTTGTAACATCCCAAAACTTTAATCAAGGTTATCAAGGTCTAATCACCCAATTTAGGGTTAACAAAAACTTTTATTAAGAAAAAGCAAATGAATGCATGTGTGTTAGCATTAGTGTAGAAATGAGTGTATAGGCCATGCTTGATTTTTCTAAATGTTATGGAATGGATGAAAGGTGAATGCCACAAAATCTAGACTATTTGCAAACAAAATCCAAAGAAAAAGAAATAAAAATGATTAAATAAACCAAATGGTCATTTTGACCATTTAAAACCACTAGGTCAGTTTAGGTGTTCCTAGAGGAAAATTCTTAACAGAAAAATTCTATTTCTTTTCTCCCCTTTCTAGACCAAGTAAAAGTGTATCAAGGCCCACTTTACAAACTTACAAAAACATCTAGCAAATCAATTTAAAGGACATTTGAAAATTGAATCAAGTGTATGTGTTAAGAACACACTTTTTCAAAAACACATCAAATGAGTTCACCTTGACTTATCCAAGCAAACCTAGTCTCTCAAGCTTAATCTAAGATCACTCAAAAAATTTGAATCAAAAATTCAAAACTAAAGTTCATGTAGCCATTAACACAAACACTTGGCATGCAAAGAATAATCCTTAGACTAGCTTCACTATTTGGTACAGTGATTATCGACCAAATTGTTCCCTAGTTACTCACTTGTTCCCTCTAAGCCTAACCCAACCCCATGCCAGCTTCCCCCTTTGCCGCTCGCACAGTGGAGCGCCGCCCGAAAGTGGTCATCGCCGGCCGACCACGGCCATCTCTGTAACATCCCAAAACTTTAATCAAGGTTATCAAGATGCTAATCACCCAATTTAGGGTTAACAAAACCTTTTTATTATTAAAATGATTAATGAATGCATGTGTGTTGCATTAGTGTAGAATTGTTTGGAAATGCCATGTTTGATTGATCTAAATGTTGTGAAATGGTTCAAAGGTGAATGTCAAATCATCTAGACCATTTACAAACAAAATCAAAAGAAAAAGAAATCAAATAAGATTAAATAATGTAAATGGTCATTTTGACAATTTTAATCAATTTGCCACTTTAGGTGTTCCTAGAAGTAATTTCCCAACAGAAACAATTCTAGATCTTTGCACCCCTTCCTAGACCAAGTAAAGTTGTACCAAGGCCCACTTTACAAATTTACAAAAACCTTTAGCAAGGCAATTCAAATGACATTTGAAATTGGAATCAAGTGTAGGTGTTAAGATTCCCATTTATCAAAAACCAACCAAACCAATTCACCTTGGCAATCCCAAGCAAAAATAGTCTCTCAAGCTTAAAACAAAACCACTCAAAAAGTTTGGATCCAAAATTCAAATTTAAACTTCATGCGGGCATTGTGTCGAACACCTGGCAGAACAATCTAATCTGCCTAACAATTACTGTTTTTGATCAATGCATTGTCGACCCATTTGACCCTCTTCTACTCCCCTTGTCCCCTCTAGTCCCAACCAGCACCCTAGAACCTCACCCCATTGCTATTTGCACCAGTGCCGAGCCACCCCGAGAACCATGCCGCCGGTAGACCACGGTGCACTCGCAGCAGACCACCCCGAGCACGCCCACGACGCCTAGGAGGTAGGTGAGGCCACACCGCCGCCCTCTGCCCCATCCCCGAGCAGAACCGAGCCATGGACCGCCCATAGAGAGCCGCGCCCACCGTGTTTGCGTGTCAACACCCGGATTTTTAATCCCAGATGCCTGTTATGCCATACATCGCAATCCTAGGATTACCAATTTTGTGAGACATAAAGAGATTGTATATCACAGTACATCATCCATTACAAACCATAATAAGGTCTTACACGAATAGAGGATCTCATGATCTAGTCTTAATACAACAAGCAGCGGAATAAATAATAAGCGTAGCGGTGGGGTCCATCTTCATGGTCACAGGCAATGCTGATGATGGAAGATAGTCCTAGATATCATAGCCGTCCTGCTGTCCTTCATCTTGGTAGCCTCCTTCATAGTCTGGCCATAGGAATAGCCAGGGACAAAAGCCATGAGTACTCTTTAAGTACTCGCAAACTACCACTAACAAGTAAGATAGTTCTGGTGGGAATGCTAAACTCTAAGTTTATTTGTAAAGTTAAGTTTGAAACCTAAGCTGAGTTCAGAAACAAAGAAATATAAAATAAAGTTCTAGAATCACTTAAGTTGGGAAGCTAGTGTCATAGCCACAAACCCTGTTGTGGTCAAGTCAAGATTCATCATTCATTTCATAAGTCATTTTGAAAACATCTGACAACGAAAAGTATGGCCACTCCAACTATCCATAACCGCGGACATGGCTATTCGAATAATTTGACACTCTACAAAGGTGGTACACTTTCACCACAAGATTGGATAAATCTTTCAGGGATAAATCTGAATCATCATACTTAGTATGCAGATAATCAAACATAACCTTTCAATTACACACCCTAGTATAAGAACCTCTCCTATGAGCATGGCCTCCCAACCATGACCATCTGTCATCTTGGGCACTACATAGGTGGAAAACATTGAGAGGTAGCCTCAGCTCAAACCTCTCCCGCAAGGGAACTAATACTAATGCATATAAACTTCCGGCTAATCCTTACCCAATTCAGGTATTGTGATTGTACGGTAAAATTGGAATGGTATCGCATCCGAACCCAACCATCAGTTTTGTAAAAGGGCTTAAGGCTCATGCCTCAACATTTTCATCATCATAAACCATTTGTGTTTCTCAACACATGTCAAAACATCTCAATAGAATGACTCATCATTCCAAGGTTTTCACAAGTCATTTTCACCAAGTATTCCCATCTAAAGTGAATCAAGTTTTGGTTTAGCTCTAAACTACTAAGTTAAGACTGTTCACTAATATGGGATGCTAATCAAAATCTCATGCCATACTTTTTATGCTACCTTAAAACAAGTAAAGGACTTTAATAAAGTAAAGAAAGTAAAGCTTGGAAATAAAACTTAGGGTAGGTAATAGTCAAAGTGGTATAACCAAAGCATGCCTAATGCATCTTGCTTAGGTTATCTAGCTTAATTTCAGCTTGCTAACAATAGGTTGCCTTGGTTGGTGCAGTGGTTGAAGTTTTCTTCCTCCTCCTCTTGGTAGAACTCCTCCTCCTCGAAAGCTTAGTCGGTACTATCGTCTATAAATACATACGGGATGCACAATCACCAAACAAAGCTTACCTAGTCTACTTAGCACACTAAGGAACACATTTGATGATCTATTATCATCACAAGCATCACAAGGTTTAATTAACTAGTTTCATTTCTTTTATTTGAGAAAAGTAATTTCTACTCATTGAAATTAACTAAGATTTAATATTCTCCAATTAAAATATGGGATCATGTGGACACATGTCGTCACCACATATTCTAACATATGGGAATGTCATTTAAATGTTGGATCACATTTTAATAATTTTAAGTTGAACATTTAATGATTTAAAGTGACTAGAAATGCCTATATAGCATTATTTTGGTACTAGTCCAAAGTCACTGCATGCAAACCTTCATATTATTACATATTCAGATAGGTATGGTTGAATGTGATTTTTGAGAGTTGGAATCAACTCAAAAGCTATTATGGTTGATTTAAGAAAAATGTTTGAATGTGCAAATGCTTCTGTCTTGTTATTTTTACTACGCGAGATCTCTCACTCTAAATGATTTAAATTAAACGAGCTTGGATAGATATTTTCATTACCTTTCCAAACAAATTGGAATCACTCCATTTGGATTTGTAAAACTCTTTGAATTGATTTTTTAACTAAGGGACATAATTGATTTTTAGTCTAAATAGAAAAACCTAATTCGTATTTACTGGGTCAGCGCGGGAAACTAAATAGGCCGGCCCAGTAATACTCAGCGGCGCAGAGGGCGACTAACAGGATGGTCCTGCATGCCAGCGGCACTTAAAACCCGAAGAGGTACGGGACGATCTGGCCATACGATTAGAACACAGATCGATGGTCCACGGTCGTCGTCGACGACGGACTTGTCGCCGGCGAGACCGAACCCTAAATGGCCGGTGGGGGTCTACTAGGAATGTACCAGGCCTCCAACTAGTGCGGCGAGGCGGACAAACAAACTGGACGGCGACGGCGAGTTCAGGCGAAGTCGCGGCAGGGGCTGAGGTGGACGAAATCGATGAGCACGTCTCCTCCTCTACAGCAGCAACCTCCGGCGGAATTCCGGTGATGTGCTGCTCGAGTGGCTCCGGCGAGAGAGGGGAAACGATCAGTGGAGAGAGGGGAGTGGAATGGTTTGAACAAATGGTGCGGGGGAGGCCTCCTTATATAGGCTCGACGAGTGGACCGACGGGTGCGAGCAGAGCTCATCGGTGATGGCAAAACAGGGGGCTACCGCCGTGGGCGAGGTAGGCGGACGGTGGGTGGTCTGTTGCCGGTCAGCTACGGTGCAATAGCGCGGCTAGGGGCGATGGTTATCATTCGGGGGCTTCACATGCTCTGGGAGACAGAGGCGGTGCTCGACGGTGATCATGGCGACTGTGGGTTGCGCGGTGGTGCACGGCCATGTCTAGCAGGTTGCTAGGTTCAAGGCGGAGCGGCGTGCGCGATTTGGTGTCGAGGCGTGGTATGTGGCATGCTGGCGGCGAGGGCGCTCTGACGCGCTCTGGCTGCACGCAGAGAGAAAGGACAGCGAGGTTGTACCGATCAGAATCTAAGGGATAGATTTTTATGCCAATCTAATAGTACTTGGAACCAAAGGTTTGGATGTAGTACTAGGAATGGATTGGATGTCGAAACATAAAGGATTGATTGACTGTTCCAAGAAAGCCATAACCATGACCAGTAGCTCTGGAGTATCAGTAGAGCATGTATCTGAAACCTTGCCCCGTCAATTCAAATGCAACAAGAGTATAGCCCTACTAACCATAGACCAAGTCAGAGTAGTCTGTGAATACCCTGACATATTCCCAGATGAATTGCCTAGTATGCCCCCAGATCAAGATATCGAGTTCATTATTGAACTAATTCTGGGAACATGACCCATAGGACGGAGACCTTATAGCATGAACCCATCTGAACTAGTGGAGCTGAAGAAGCAACTTGATGCCATGCTGGCAAAAGGTTTGATTCAACCAAGCGCATCGCCATGAAGATCACCTGTTTTGTTTGTCGACATGAAGGATGGAGGTTACCGTTTGTGCATAGATTACCGGAAGATGAATGATGTCCCCATCAAGAACAAGTACCCACTGCCAAAGATTGTGGATCTATTTAATTAGTTGACTGGAGTGTTCTCTAAGATTGATCTTAGGACTAGTTATTATCAACTCAAGATTCGTGCAATGGATATTCCAAAGACCGCCTTTAGCATCCAATATGGATTGTATGAGTATACAGTCATGTCTTTTGGATTAACCAATGCCCCCGCTTATTACATGAATCTCATGAATAAGATTTTTATGAACTTTTTGGATAAGTTTGTCGTTGTGTTTATCGATGATATTCTTATCTATTCCAAGTCAGAAGAAGACCATGACCAACATCTGAGAACTGTCCTTGAAACCTTTAGAGAACATCAGTTGTATGCCAAGTTTAGCAAATGTGAGTTTTGATTGAAGGAAGTAGAATTCCTCGGACATATTGTGTCGGCAGGAGGATTCGCTATTGATCGCGCCAAGATCAAAGATGTGGAAGAATGGGAAGCCCCAAATACTCAAACCCAAATCCGTGCATTTCTCGGATTAGCGGGATATTACCGCAAGTTCGTAGAAGGATTTTTGAGCAACAATAGTTGAAGAAAGACCGATGACCCAGTTGTTGAAGAAAGACAAGAAGTTTGAATGTACCAACAAATGTGAAGCAAGTTTCCAAGAACTCAAGAAGAGATTGATTTCAGCCCCAATTCTGATTATGCCAGATATCAAGAAGCCTTTTGATGTGTATTGTGATGCATCCAAGATTGGTCTCGGATGTGTGTTAATGCAAGAAGGCAAAGTCATAGCATATCTGTACCGACAAATGAAGTAGCATGAGAAAAACTACCCTACCCATGATCTTGAACTAGCAGCTATAGTTTTAGCCTTGAAGACATGGCGTCATTACCTTGTGGGTAATCGCTGTGAGATTTATTCAGATCACAAGAGCTTAAATTATATTTTCACCCAGAAGGAGCTGAATATGAGGCAAATGAGATGGATAGAGTTAATCAAGGATTATGACCTTGGCATTCACTATCACCCCGGCAAAGCCATTGTGGTAGTGGATGCTCTTAGCAGATTGCCGTGTAGATTAAACACTACAATCAAAGAAACCCAGCCAAGTTTGCATGAAGAATTGGAGCAATTTAGAACGGATCTAGTTAGCAAAGGATTTTTAGGTAGCATTGAACTTCAACCCACTGATCAGTCATATCAAGGAAGCCTAGAAGGGAAATGCAAGTATTGACGGAATCAAACGTCGTATTGGTACAGGAAAGGTACCTGGATTCACCGAAGATGAAGGAGTTTTGTGGTACAAAGGACGTATCTGTGTGCCAGTAGATTCGGAGCTGAAGCAAGTTATCATGCAGGAAGCTCATGATACTCTTTATTCTATCCACCCCGGAGGAACAAAGAGGTATCAGGATTTGAAGGAGCAATTTTGGTGGCACAAGATGAAGAGAGAAATTGGAAGCTACATCCCCAAGTGTGATATCTGTCAAAGAGTTAAGGCGGAACATCAGAGACCCGTAGGACTATTGCAACCATTGCAGATTCCGGAATGGAAATGGGATTCCATCGGAATGGACTTTATCACCGGTTTGCCTACTTCTAGTTGGGGAAATGACTCTATTTGGGTCATAGTTGATAGACTGTCCAAGGTAGCCCATTTTATAACTTTCAAGACTACCTACCAGAGTTCGAAGCTAGCAGAGTTGTACATTGCTAGAATCATCAGTTTGCATGGAACCTCCAAGACCATAGTGTCGGATCGAGGAACCCAATTTACCTCAAGATTTTGGCAGAAAGTCCAAGAAGAATTAGGAACCAAGATGAACTTCAGCACAGCTTATCACCCTCAGACCGATGGACAGACTGAAAGAGTCAACCAAATCATAGAAGATATGTTGAGATCTTGTGTGCTTGAGTATGGATCAAAATGGGAAGATTGTTTGGCTTTCACAGAATTCTCATACAACAATAGTTACCAAGCTAGTTTGCAAATGTCCCCATTTGAATTTCTGTAAGTAGGAGAGAGTCAGATTTTTGGACCTGACATCCTACGAGAAGCCGAAGAGAAAGTTCACAAAGTCCGTGAGCACCTCAAGACCGCCCAATCCAGACAGAAGAGTTATGCTGACAAGAGACGTAGAGACCTGACCTTCAATGTCGGAGATTTTGTGTATCTCAAAGTATCGCCGTTGAACGGTACACAACGTTTTAGTATGAAAGGAAAGTTAGCCCCCAGATATATTGGACCCTTCAAGATTCTTAATCGCCGAAGAGAAGTATAGTATCAACGGGAACTGCCAGAGGAGTTGTCAGCCATCCATATTGTGTTCCACATCTCATTACTTAGCAAGTGCTTAGAAGTGCGAGAGAAGACCGAAGTTTTCAAGAACATCGATCACCGAGCCATCGAGATCAACAAGGATCTGACGTATCGTGAAGTACCAATCCGTATTTTGGAAGAAGCTTTTAGAACCAGAAGGACCTGGAGTATCAAGTTTCTCAAGATCCAATGGAGCAACCATACCGAAGAAGAAGGCACCTAGGAGCGAGAAGATTACATTAGGGCTGAGTTCCCGGATCTCTTTAGTTCCTAGTTTTTTCTTAAATCTTGGGACGAGATTTTTTAAGGGGGGAAGGTTTGTAACATACCAAAACTTTAATCAAGGTTATCAAGATGCTAATCACCCAATTTAGGGTGAACAAAAACTTTTTATTTTTAAAATGATTAATGAATGCATGTGTGTTGCATTAGTGTAGAATTGTTTGGAAATGCCATGTTTGATTGATCTAAATGTTGTGAGATGGTTCAAAGGTGAATGCCACATCATCTAGACCATTTAAAAACAAAATCCAAAGAAAAAGAAATCAAATAAGATTAAATAATGCAAACGGTCGTTTTGACAATTTTAATCCACTAGGCCACTTTAGGTGTTCCTAGAAGTCATTTCCCAACAGAAACAATTCTACATCTTTGCACCCCTTGCTAGACCAAGTAAAGTTGTACCAAGGCCCACTTTACAAATTTACAAAAACCTTTAGCAAGGCAATTCAAATGACATTTGAAATTGGAATCAAGTGTAGGTGTTAAGATCCCCATTTCTCAAAAACCAACCATACCAATTCACCTTGCAATCCCAAGCAAACATAGTCTCTCAAGCTTAAAACAAAACCACTCAAAAATTTTGGATCCAAAATTCAAATTTAAACTTCATGCGGGAATTGTGTCGGACAGCTGGCAGACAAAACTAATCTGCCTAACAATTACTATTTTTGATCAATGCATTGTCGACCCATTTGACCCTCTTCTACTCCTCTTGTCCCCTCTAGTCCCAACCAGCACCCTAGCACCTCACCCCATTGCTATTTGCACCAATGCCGAGAAACCCCGAGCGCCATGCCATCGGTCGACCACGGTGCACTCGCAGCAGACCACCCCGAGCACGCCCACGACGCCTAGGAGGTAGGCGAGGCCACACCGCTGCCCTCTGTCCCCTCCTCGAGAAGAACCAAGACATGGACCACCCACAGAGCGCTGTGCCCACCGTGTCTACGCCATACCGAGCACGTGCCAGAGAGCCGTGCCCGACAAGCGTGCACACGCCACTCCTTGACCGCAGCTCACGCGCACCGCTTCGCCACGACCCCAGGAACCGCCTGGACATGCCCGTTCGCTGCCGCTTCATTCGTAGCCACCGTGCACCGCGTCGAATGCCGCTTCTGCCGCGCAGAGCATGAGCCACGCCCGACCAAATGCCACCACCCCTAGCCGTGCCTTTAAGCTGTAGAGGACCGCCATGGAGCAGTACATCGACCGCCGCTCTAAGCCATGTCGATAGCAGCCCATAGCCATGTCGCCACCACCGCCAGCCCATCCCGCTCGGTTCCTTCGTCGATCCTATAAAAGGAGTCCTCCTCCACCCCAATTCCTCACACCATCTCACTCCCCTCTCTCCACTAATCCTTCCACCCCATCCCCGGAGCAAGGTGAGCCACAGTTCGCCGGAATTTTGCCGGAGCTTGCCTCTGTAGAGGAGAAGAGGCGCCGTCGATTGGAGCTATCCCAGGAGCCGCCGCGACCACGCCTAGAACCGCCATCGTCCACTAGTTTGATTGCCCCCATCGCCATGTCTAGCTGGATCCCTAGTAAGCCGCCACGTACCCCCACCATGCCACATTAGGGTTTGTTCTCACCGGAGCTATTCGCCGGAGACGACGAACCGCAGCCGTTCGATCTGTTCTAATTATAGCGCCCAGAGTGCCCCGTACCGCTTCACGTTTGATGTGCCGCTGACATGCGGGACCAACCTGTCAATAGCCCTCTGCGCCACGGAGTGCCACTGGGCCGGCCCATTTCTTTTCCCGCGATGGCTTACAAATTCAAATAAGTGTTTTCTATTTAGGTTTAAACTAGATTCTGTCCACTTGTTCAAAAATCATTTCAGAGAGATTTACATAACCATATGACATGATTCAAATTTTGTTAGAAAGAAAATTAAAATATCTATCCAAGCCCGTTGGATTTAAGTCATTCGGAGTTAGAGATAATCTATAGAAAAAATAACAAGACATACATATTTCTGCATTCAAACATTTTTCAAAAATCAACCATAATAGCTTTTGAGTTGATTCCAACTCAAAAAATATATTTGACCATATCTATCTGAATATGTAAATTTTTGGTTTGCATGCAGTGACATTGGACTAGTACCAAAAGAATGCTATTAGGGAATTTCTAGTCACTTTAAATCTATTAAATAATAATCTTCAACTTTATAAAATGTGACTAACCCTTTAAATAACATTCCTATTAGAATATGTGGTGATGACATGTGTCCACATGGTCCCATATTTTATTTGGAGAATATTAAATCTAAATTAATTTCAATGAGTAGAAATTACTTTTCTCAAATAAACTAATGAAACTAGTTCTTTAAAAACTTTGTGATGATGCTAGATCATCAAGTGTGTGCCTTAGTGTGCTATTTCGCAATAGATAAGTATTTTTTGGTGATTGTGTACCCTGTATTCATTTAAACACGATAGAACCGACCAAGTCTACGAGGAGGAGGAGTTCTACCCCGAAGAAGACGAGGATAATTTCAACCACTTCACCAATCAAGGCAAGCTATTATTGGCAAGCTAATACTTGCAAGACATCATTAACAATGCAAGCTTATACTTGCAAGCTTGATAACCTAAGAAAAATGCATTATGCATGCTTTGGTTATACCATTTTGATTATACCAATCCCAAGTTTTACTTGCAAGCTTTATTCTTTTTACTTTACCAAAGTTCTTTACTTTTAGTATAGGTAGCATAAAGAGTATAAAACTTGGCCTATCTAGTTACACTTAGATGTCATTCTATGGCATGATATTGAAGATTAGCACCCCTCATTAGTGAACACTCTTAACCTTAGTGTCTAGTGCTAAGCATAAAAATTGATCACTTTAGATGGGAATACTTGGTGAAAATGATTATGAAAACCTTGGAATGATGCTTCATTCTATTGAGATGTTTTGAAATGGGTTGAGAAACACCAAAGGATTTGATGATGAAAATGTTGAGGCATGAGCCTTAGCCCTTTAAAAAAACTGATGGTTGGGTTCAGATGCGATACCATTCCAATTTTACCGTACAACCACAATACCTGAATTGGGTAAGGCTTAGCCAGAAGATTATATGCATTAGTATGGGTTCCCTCGCGGGAGAGGTTTGAGCTGAGGATACCTCTTGATGATATCCACCTATGCAGTGCCCAGGATGGCAGATGGCCATGGCTGGGAGGCCAAGCTCATAGGGGAGATGCCTATACTAGGGTGTGTAATTGAAAGGTTATGATTTATTATCTGCATACTAAGTATGATGATTCAGGGTTATCCCTGACGGATGTATCGAATTTTGTGGTGAAAGTGTACCACCTCTGCAGAGTGTCAAACTATTCGAATAGCCGCGTCCGCGGTCATGGACAGTTGGAGTGGCCATACTGTTTCGTTGTCAGATGTTTTCAAAATGACTTGTGAAATGAATTATGACTTTGACTTGACCACAACAGTGTTGTGACTATAAAACTAAGTTCCCACTTAGGTGATTTTAGAACATTAAGTTAGCTTTCTTTACTTCTGAACTTAGCTTAAGATAAATATAGCTTTTGCAAATAAACCTAGAGCTTAGTATTCCTACTAGCACTACCTTACTTGCTATTGATAGTTTGCGAGTACTTAAAGAGTACTCATGGCTTTGTCCCTAGTTATTCCCGTGGCCAGACTATGGGGAGGACTATTAGGAAGATGGACAGCAGGGCGGCTACGACAACTAGGAGCATCTCCCATCGTCAGCATTGCCTGTGACCCTGAAGATGGAGCCCACTACTACGCTTTATTATTCCATTGCTTGATTGCATTAAGACTGGATCATGAGATCCTTTATTGTGTAAAACCTCATTATGGTTTGTAATGGATGATGTACTGTGATATTCAATCTGTTATGTCTCGCAAAAATGGTAATCCTGGGATTGCGAGGTATGGCATAACAAGCATCTAGGATTAAAAATCCGGGAGTTGACATGTGCCTAGCTATAACCCCTCTTTGATGTGCATTGGTTAATGTACTAAACTTTGTAGTTTGCTCATGTGAACTGATGTGATATATGTGTACTAGTACCTTATGCTTTTATTTTCCAACATTTGGTAAATACTCGCTCCTTGCCAAAATGTAATGCATATAAGATTTTTTTAAAGTCAAATGATGTCAAATTTGACGAAGTTCATAGGAAGATAATAACATGTAAAATACAAAATCAGTATCATTAGATTCATCATGATGTATATTTCTTATGGTATATATTTTGTAGTGTAGATATAGGTAATTTTCTCAATAAACTTGGTCAAAGTTGATGTTCTTTGACTTTTCAGAAATATTATATGCACTATATTATGGCAAGGAGGGAGTACAACTTTGCTAGTAATAAGTTTTCTTTTTAGTTATCCATAATGTGTAATATAGTTTTTCTATCAATAAATTTAAAATCGTTGGTACAAAAATGTTATGTGTTAACCTTTCTAGTTTGTTCATGATGTCGTAGTCATTACATAAAACACGGTTTTTTGAAAAGAAACGTGTGGTACATAATCACACGGGAGAATCCGAGAAAAGTCTTGTGTCCTATTCACAAACGTTTTTTTTAATTAAAATCGTGTGCGATGGTTTAAGCCCTTCAGGGCCCATCAGTCAAACCCTACCTTTATAAAAGGGGACCAGGCATAGAGAATACAACCGCTCTCCCCACCCCACCTGCCACTTTCTCTTTTGTCCTTATCTGCATCCAGGAAGTGCAACTAGTCGAGCCTACATAGGCGAGGCGCTACATCAGCTATTCTCCGACAGTTCTCTAGTGCGATGTTCATCCATGTCGGCGAGGCTCTGCATGTGCTTCGGCACGTCCTTTTCATCCATGCGGCATGGCATGACGGTCATCCTTCCGACCTACAATGGTTTCTTATCCATACCAAGGGTTGTTAAATCCTTCAATGTACTAGCTAGTCTCCTCTTACCGTGGTTGTGTACTCTAAATCTACATATGCACTAGTCTGATGTTGTGTTTATCTTCTTTAATCCCTTAAATGGACCTTGAATATGTCAACTAAGTGTGATTGTGTACTCTAGATCTACATATGTACTAGTCTGATCCTGTGTTTATATTCTTTAATCCCTTCAAATATACCTTGAATATGTTAAATTACTCTCCCTTTAGTGTAGTTATGTACTTTAGATCTACATATATACTAGTCTGGCATTGTGTTTATGTTTTTTAATTCCTTCAAATGCACCTTGAATATGTTAATTATTATCCCTTTAGTGTGGTTGTGTACTCTAGGTTTACATATACACTAGTCTGATCTTGTGTTTGTGTTCTTCAATCCCTTCATACACAACTTGAATATATTAATTACTCTTTCTTTAGTATGGTTGTGTACTCTAGATCTACATAATTACTAGTCTGATCTTGTGTTTGTCTTCTTTAATCCCTTCAATGAACTTTAAATATGTTAATTACTCTCTCTTTGTGTGGTTGTGTACTCTAGATCTACATATGCACTAGGCTGATCATGTGTTTGTATTCTTTAATACCTTCAAATGCACCACATATTTGTAATTACTTTGTTAGTAGCGTGGATGTGTATTTTAAATGAACTTTGATGTGTGACACCATCTATATTAATATGTTTTCTTTTTTGTTTAATATGGATCTAACTTTGATAATACTGCATAGTATGAAGACAAGTGAAGGAAAAGAACTGACCGATGTTTAATAAGATTAAAACATCGTGATTGTAAGCAGATAAGGAGGCTCACCTTCCTTCGCCTTCTGCTATGACCGTCGTAGGAAAGAATGGTCATCCCGCATGATGGTTTCTATGTTTATTAGAATAAGTTTCCTAGAATACCATGATAAAATAGAGGAGCATTGCAGTTACGGCGTGACGTAACCAAGAGAAAATATATTTTCTTCCTTTTGTGTATCATTCTTCTATATACGACTACTAAATGAAGCTATATTGCAAATGTTTGTAAACAAATGGCATATTTGATGTGCAATTAAATAAATTTGAGCTTCTGGTACTGTATTTGCATAAATATACTGCTAGCATACTAGGTCTGTACTAGCGCAGTAAAAGCATCTGCAATGTCTAGACTAACCATGTTGTTGGTTCTGAAACACTGCAAATTGAGATGAGCACATACGATAAAGCCGACTCGTTTATAATCATTATATAACACCAACGATTAAGAAAGAATAGCTGTTTGCGCTTTCGCACACAGTTGGACCAATAGCACTGTCTAGGATTTCGCACACGGTTCTAAAAATCGTCAACATAGTAGAGACTCATCGCTCATCCACGCGTAGCCATGGTTCAATTCACCGTGTGTAAAGGATAGTTTCCACCATGTGTGAATGCCCGATCTGTACTAGTGAAAATCCAAATTCAAAAGTAACCCATGAAATTTGCTCTCTTTTATCTGTGCAAGCAATAGTTATACATTATTCATTTGATCCGGCCTGGCATTGTAGCCCGAATTGCTAACTTAGCGTGTAATCAACTATTTCCGTTTGTATATATATGTGGCTTAGAGCATCTATAGTACAGCGCTTATGCACATGCGCTAGAAAATTAATCCTGGCCATTTTGCTTCGTTCTTGTTAGTTTTACTAGCGTCGACACATCCTTAAGAGTCCCGTGCCTGAATTGCATGTGGAAAATACAGCGCTGCTACCTGCCAACGCTTATCCGTATGGAGTAACCGCTCAGTAAGCGTCTAGATTAGCACACTGGGGTTGTGGCTACTCTCAGGGGTTAGGGCCACTTGTTCTGTTGTACTGTACAATGTGGTGATATCTGAAGGAAACCATGTGTCTATCGTGTGAAGAAAAAGGATGCGGCGACATAATGAATTTTGCTACAGTTATAGTGGCATTTTGTATGACTCCCGTGAGCACGCCAGCCTCACAGCCTACCTAGTCCGGTCCGATCCTGGAATGGTTGTCGGCACGTAGCCTGCAGACCACACGAACAAGAGGCTAGGTACTCACATGGGGCATTGGACGCATTGGTGTCTCCCCTATGGTTCGTGCGCCGTATTGAGAGCTTTTCGGCCGCCACCAATGGCAAAAAGCCAGGGCCACATGAAGCCCTAGTTTTCATCGATACTGTCGGGTATGTCGACCATGGCTATTTCATCGTCACCATTATCATAGTGCTGGCAAACGGGGTACGTCAAGGAAGTTGCTCTCGTAATGTCACAGGCTTCAATGACTCATGTTGAAGTGATGGCGGTGGCGAAAACAACGGTGCATCGGTGACTGCCCGACAATTTGCTCATGTGCAAAGTTTTGGCCTTGTGCCAATGTTCATGTCAAGGCCATGCTTATGAGCCGCTGTGTATGAGTTTGTTTAAAAAGGAGAGGGAGAAGATGATACTTCTCTGCACATTGCGCGGATACGGGTTACAGGGCAGTGTTTTTTTTATAATAGGCATTAAAGCACAACTTTAAATTAATAAAGTCAAACAGAGTCACAGAGTCGCATACATCACTTCGAGATACACCTGCTGAGGCCTATAGCTTAGCCAGACATAAAGAAAATTACACCAGAAACCCTACTAGGTCAGCCTCCCCACACAAGTCGAGGATAAGATCTAGCTCGAAAAGACTAGACAACACCGATTCCAGGCGCCAAGTTGAGGTATATCAGCCTAAGTTCGTTGGCCATCCAAGCGAGGCCTTCCTTGTCCTTCTCCTTTGTGTTTAGCTTCCAAAACTGCAAGTAAATGATCATTTTATATAGCAAGTCAGTTGGGTGGCGGAGCACTTTTAATTCAATTGTCAGCTGATTCCGAATAAGCCACAACGACCAGGATTGAGTAACAAAGAAGATCCACAAAATACGCCGCGGTTGCCAAAGAAACCCGAAAGAATATCAAAAAAATGGACAAAACTAATGGGTGCCAATTACACCCAAGGATCTCGCGAAGAGCTCCCTAAGCAAACTTTGCCATTGAGCACGTAAAGAATAGGTGGGAGGCATTTCCCCCTGCCCACATAACGCACAAGCACCATTAGAAGGTCCATGCCGTGAAGCGATGAGTTCATTCAAAGGTAGACAGTCAAGGGCCAGCCGCCACGAGAATATCTTGTTTTTAAGAGAGATTTTGGTAGCCCGGATGTCGCGGTAGTGCGCTACTAACACCGCTTGTGTTATTAGGTTGTATATAGATTTCACCGAGTATTCCCTCCGACGCTTCTAGGTGCAAACAAATCTTATCCTGTCAGGGGCAAAGGGTCACCGCCTCGAGCTCATCTACCATCGCCAGCCAAGTAGCGCCCCCTTGATCCAGGGCCCTATAGAAGCAGAGTATGATTTCGGTTGGCGCACACAACTCCGCGACCGATACATATAGGTTGTCGCAGATTGCGAACAACTTAGGATAGCGTGCACTCATGGGGCTCTCCCCTAGCCACCAGTTTAGCCAAAACATCATCCTAGCCCCATCAGCCACCTGGTGTTTGGCCCCTTTCTTGAAATGGTCTTTGACCTTGTCAAGGCTTTTCCAAAACTGGTACCCCCATGTCCGCAGCCCACAAATATATCACTAGCGTCGCCATACTTGGCTTTGATAATGTTAGCCCAGATTGAATCATTGTCTTGGTACAGTTTCCAAATACATTTTAGTAATAGCGCAATGTTCATTTTCTTCGTGATTATCAGACCAACCTGCCTTGGTCCCTGGGCTGAGAAATTGCGGGCTAGTTCACCCGATGATATTTATGCTTGGGGTCCGTCCCCTCCCAAAAGAGATTTGATATGACAGAGTCGAATTTCTCGTGAATGCCGTCCTGCAATAGGAACAACCCCATCGCGAATAGGGGAAGGCTGTCCAGGAAGGAGTTAGTCAGGATGAGTCTCCCACCCGAGGAGAGAAAGCGGCTGAGCCAGGGATCGATTCCGGCCCCCAATTTCCTCATGAGGAACAACAATTGTTCCACCGTGAGTTTGTGGTTAGAGATAGGGAGATCAAGGTAGGTAAAAGGGAATGCCCCTAGCCTGCAGTTGAGAAAGTTAGCGATTCTCTATTGTTCCTCTAGTGGTTGACCCATCACCACCACCTCACTCTTGTGGTAGTTGATTTTTAGTCCTCACATGTCCTCGAAGCACATATGCAGGAAATTGAGGTTAGCGAGTTCTCGATCATCCCGCTGAATCATAATGAGCGTGTCATCTGCATACTGCAGGTGCGTGATTACCCTTGGGATCAAGTGAGGAACCACTCCTCGGATGTGGCCTGACCGATTAGCTGTGGAGAGGATGGCCGAGAGTGCTTTGCCTATGAAGTTAAAGAGAAGCAGCGAGAGGGGGTCCCCTTGATGCACCCTCCGCTTGTTGCGGAAATATGGTCCCCCCTCACCTTTGATAGAGATAGAGGTTTGTCCACCCGAGACAAGTTGGGAGATTTTGTGGATATATCCGACATCAAAACCCTTGAGCCAGAGCACCTCGAAGAGGAAGTCCCAGTTCACCCGATCGTATGCCTTTTCAAAGTCCAATTTCAGCAAAACCCTCCCATCTTCTTCTTGAGCTCATGGATGATTTCCATTAGAGCTAGCAAACCGTCAAGGATGAAACGACCTTTGAGGAGCGCGGTCTAACTCAGGCTAATTATTCTGTTGGCTACTGGGTCAAGGCACGAGACAAATGCTTTAGAGATGATTTTGATTATCACGTTGATCAGGGCTATCGGATGATACTGGGAGATCGCACCCGCTCCCTATACCTTAGGGATGAGCAAGAGGATGCCAAAGTTAAGACGGGAAACATCAATACGCCCAATAACAAACTCGTTTAAAATGTGCAAGACTCCATGTCTAGGTACTGGCAAGAAAAACTTGAAGAAGGCCACCGGAAAACCATCTGGGCCTGGTGCCGTGTTAGACTTCATATCCTTTAGTACCATATCGAGTTCCTGTACCGTGAACGTGATGGTGAGAGAAAGTTTCTCAATGTCTGAGACCTGCCTGCCCGTACATCATGTGGACGGACACAGGCCACAACACCTGGACTGCGAAGACCCAAGAAGATCTCGGTACAAGCTATAGATGTGCACCTGAATGGCCTCCCTATCTATGATGACCCCATCAATTGTAGCCAGGGAGGCAATGTGACATTTCTGCCTTCTCCCGTTGGCCACGACATGAAAATAGCCAGTGTTAGCATCCCCCTACAGGGTCCAACATACCCGGCCACGCTGGCGCCAGTACTCATCTTCTTGGCGGTAGATTTGGCAAAGTTGTTCTTCCACATGGTAACGCTGGGTCCAACCGTCTTCGTCTAACCCTAACGAGTCAGCCTATATATCCAATTGGGTTATTTGATTAAGCAACATTCCCTTGCTACGGTGAACCTCTTTTCCCTTGTTCAGGATCCACCCATGGAGAAATTGGCGCAGGCCTAAAGAGAAAGCTTTCCACCGATCTACAATGTCACGACACCGCGCTGAGACCGCAAAAGAATCCCACTTCGTAAGCAGGAGTTCTGAGAAACCTTGGACTTCAAAACACCCAGTTTTGAAGAAGAAGCAATTCGATTACACTCTGGTTCCTTCTCCCGTGTCAAAAATAAGAGGGGTATGGTCCGAGCCTAGGATGGATTCAGCCGACAGAGAGGACATAGGGAAGATGGATTCGAAATCCAGCGAGATGAAAACTCTGTCTAACACACACCGGACCAGATTGAGTTGCCCGTTCGACTATGTATACCGTGGTCCTTTGCGCACCATATCACGTAAATCCCAATTAGCAATGTGGGCATTGAATAGGTCCATCTTGTTCCAGTTAAGGTTTGAGTTATTGTTTTCTTCCGCCACACGAATCAGGTTGAAATCCCCTCCTAGGATGATTGGAAGGTCGCACCAGGAAATCTTCCCTGAGATCGCTTCCAGGAAGCTCCCAGATCTCCCATAATCCGCATGCCCATACACAACCATAATCTCCATCATACGATGAGAATCCCTATGAAGAATCGCGGCGCTGAGAGAGAATAGGCCACGATCCACATGGTCAACCTCAAACACACTGTCCCTTAGACCCACAATCATTCCCCCCAAATGTCCTGAGGTAGAGAGCCAACACTAGTAGAACTTATCGCCCACCTCAAGGCTCCGCAGCTCCGCATCCATGATCTCCCATTTTATGGTTTCCTATAAACATACAATGTCGATCTTGTGCTTGCGGAGGTAGTCTTTCAAGAGGGTTCGGCTCCCCCGCTGTCCGAACCCTCGAATGTTCTAGAAGAGGATCACCATTAGGAAACCCGGCCTTGCGCCCGTGCTTGGCGGGTGATCCAACCCTTCCCTGCTGGCGCCCATCCCTTGATGGTCCATTTCCATTTTGAAGCAGGTTGTGCCGCAGGAGTGGGGATGGAATCGCCAGCCCCTGCTGTTGGGGATATACTTTCCGGGTATCCTCACAATTCCTCACTGACCAGGGTGGCCCACTTCGGGTTAGAGCTTTGCTTCACGGGCGGCCCAGTCAGGGAGAAAAGACGGAGACCAATCCGGCTACAGGAAGGCCCAGAAGACTTACCGACTTATGCCCATACTGTTACTTGTAGTTCAAGATGTACTCTGTAACCGACTCTTAGTCGTAGCCGGATAGATCTCTCCTATGAACCCTAGGCTGGATATCTATATAAGCCGTCCTAGGGAGAACCTTTAGGGAAACACCTCAATAGTCTACAATCTCAAATCGCACAGGAGAAACCCTTGAAACCCATATGTCGGCTCTGCCGTATAACTGGATTGCTAGCAAGAGTAGGATCCGTCCAAAGCCGGCGGATTCGAACCTAGGTAAACTTGTGTGCTCACCGTCTCGGAACACCGTACGTCTCACACCCCTCTCTTCCACACGCCTCGAGGACCCCCTCATAGCATACTTGTCATCAATACGATGACACCTCCTGTTCCCCCCCAGCACGGCTTCCTCCATAGCCTTCTGTCTAGCAGCTTCTACCTTCGCCGCTACTTGCTCCTGTGCAATGAAGTCTCGAGCCAAGGCCAACTCTGCATGTGCCAGTTCTCTAGCTTGAATAAGGGAGATGCTTTCGGTAGGGGAAGCAGAAGAGTTCGTAAAGACAATACAGCTATCGCGTGAAACATCCAAAAGGTTCTTGGGAGAAGAGTCTTGGAGGACATCAAAGTTAGAGATGTTGTTACTTGAAGCATTCTTGTCTGTCCTGAGACGAATGGCCCTGTCTAAGAGCGGATCCTCCATCACCCCCTTGCCTCTGGCACTCTTGCGCTGCGATTCCACCGAGATCGTCTTGGATCTTGGGCCACGCGCCACCGCAACTGCGAGAGACAGCACCGATGGGCTCCTATGCAGCAACCCCCAACACGGGCAGGACCGGCCCTAGGCAGGTGCAGCCGGTGCCACCGCACTGGGCCCCAGGAATTGGAGGGCCCCCCACCTTGGTACACATTCGTAGTACTATGTACATATAGCCCAACAAAAAAAACTAGCAAATCAGTATGGAAGGCGAGCAGCACGTCAGAATTGATCTGTTGAATCGGTAAATGAGGCATCGTGGTGTATGATATCAATCTAGCTTACCCGTTGCAATTGATCAGGTCTCTTTTTTCTGTACAAGTCCGCACACACAACTCAGCTAACTAGTTTTGCACCCAGCCAATCTGCCTTTTTTTCCTATATACTCCCAATACACAGTACAATGGCTAGGTCCCAAGGTATTCCGCGGCATACCCTGTGGGTCCATCATTGGACGTATATAATCTCCACCGACCAGGTCCTTTTTGTTCTAATGTCCATCTTTCAAGTTCTTGTAATTTTTAAACTGTCTACACGCTAAGATGTCATCGAGGCATTTTTTTATCTGGCCATGAAAAGGAAAAAAGTAGTACTCTAGATGAGATGATAGAATCCTAGAAGGGAGCCATCGACAAATTTGATACATAAGTAACTGCTTTTCAAATGTTCCGTTTTATAGATATTGACGAATTTGCATCAAATAAATGGTAGAGAGAGCATCTCTATGTTATTATCATGATGTGTATAAAGTGAGCTTTTCCTTTTGCTATGACATTTTAGAGGAACCGTGATATATATTGCAAATGAAAAAAATGAAAATTTGGGAATTTATATGATTTTTTTCAACCAAAGGGCCTCGTTTGTCATATCGCACAGGTGATACATTTGATCCGGATTACTAATGTAGTATAGCTCTGTATCCCTAGTAGACCTATGTTATCGAATCCTCGGTAATCAGAAATCGTAGTGAAGTTACTTTAACGGACCTTCAAGAGTTTTATAATTCTTTTTGTGTTTTACCGGACCAAGATTTTGCTGTCTTTTGTTGTTGTCGATGAATGAGAGAGAGGGCCTAGGGCTTTCGGTTTCACCTGTAGCTGTGCAAAACATCTGATGGAAATAAAAGATAATAATAAGGTATTCATGTAATTGTTAGAGCAAATAATTATATGTGGGCAGTGCATCCATAATTGCTATTGCCTTCGCAAACGCTTATAGCAATAGCCTACTAGTCTCATCCATAGAAGAAAGAGAACTAATGATATGCATCGGGATGTGACCATTAATCCTAAGTAAATCCCTCACATACAGCCGTACTACCCCTTCTGTCACTGGGGTTCCCAACCTGCAGATTACTCATTACTCATACTCCCTATACCTGGCTCAATTCTCGGGGTCTTGGGTACCTGACAAGTCCTTAGATTGAGGCAAGAGAGGATACAATAATCATCATGTCATACAACCTAATACATGATCCCATCTATGATAAATAACATGCACATAAGCTACATGGCTAGGCCGAAGTCCTTAGCCCAAAGAGAATTACTCACACATAGAGATGAAATCAACAATCATAAACATTGTAATGGAAATCATGAGATTGATAGCAAATAGTATTACAATATCGCCAATCGAAGATGAGATCTACTATTACAAGAGGTGGAATATGGCTATGGTGGTGGAGAAGGGTTTGGAGATTAAATCTAAGTCTATTCTTCCGGCGGCTCTTCAGTGTTGTGGAAGCAGGTTTCTGAGGTTCTGTGGCGGCACTTCGGGGCTCTATTTCTCATGGCCAGAAGCCTCTTTATTTAGGGGTCCCGTCTCGAAAGTTGTTTTGTTTGACCTAGCGGCGCTGATGGCAACTATACGGCCAGAACTATACGGCCGGAATTTTATTCCCGCCGTATAGTTGGTAGTTAAATCTTCTGTCTCCACTTCACGACCCCGAGCTTATTCGGGTTGTTGGAAATCTCATATATTTGACTTTAATGTTGGGATTCCCATTATCAAACGTCATTATCTATGCAGGGAAAAATAGAAAGAAAGGATTACATACCCCTTTGATCATTAGGTATTAGTGGCAGGATTTAGAGAGATATTTCATCAAAAATATGAATAATATCTAGTTTAAATGTGGATGTAGTTCACAACCATCAACCTCCCCAAGCTTAAACTTGATCATCTTTGAGCAAGAAAAGCAAAATCAAAAAGGAACTCAGCATTTAAATTGAAATAACGAGATGATGATGTTACTCATGATTGGTAGTCTCATGTTTCCTCCACTTTATTAATCTGAAGAACTTCAACATAGATAGAATAATGGCAAGCATATCATATGGGTTTTTATGCATCCTTATAGCGTAGCGAAATTATTGTTAACATGGATGATTCAAATGAGTAAACCTTATTCCATGTTATGTAATCAACTCATAGGCTTGCCTTTGAACAATAAAGTATAATCATGTAAAATTGAGAGTGTGAGAGTTTGTCATGAAAAACTTATACACTAGAGTATCTCAATTCTCCCACATCAATAAATCAAGACTTTTCAAGCACTACTTTTCTGTTCATTGTCCTTCAAGAATTTCAGTTCTTAAGTAATTTAGAGCATGCCAATTTTTTTAATTAGTTTATCAGGCTGTGATGGACACTCATGGCATTACCAAGGTTTTTGTTCCTTTTGCACAATGATTACTCATATCAGCCAGAGGAGTGATTCCATCATGAACACAACTACCTAAGAATGCCAAGAATCTTACCCATTATAGCATTGCTGCTACATTTGTTTAATCAACTCATAGCCGAAATCTAGGAGTTTCCTCCATGAAGATCGTTCGTATACTAGCGGAGTTGTTGGCATCTCATGATGTTTGACACGCATAAAGCTATATCATTCTTACGATTCACAAGTCAAACTTTGGCATGTTCATAAAAACCGCTAAACACTAATTCGATCGAACAAATCCTTTTAAAGAGAGCTATCGAGTCAATCATTATTTTCTGTGGTGTTCAGTGTCTCTAGAAATAAGCCTTCAAGCCTAAACACTACAACACCCAAGCCTTCAATTGTGAGACTTTTTCTTATTACAATTGTTTAGCAAATTTTTAGGTAAGACTTGGTTAACTACAACAGTTGGAACAAAATGTACCCAACTAAATACTCATGCAAACAAAATTTTACTACAATATAAAGACTCACTCCACCAATATAATATGTTATCAGTTACTACTAACTAGCATGGGTTTCTCAAACTTCAAAAGTGGGGAGTCTTAAGGCATACCTATCATGATTGGTTCCACTTCTCTCTTCCCTTTTGATTTTCTTCTTGGAAACTCAAAGTCGATCACTCTCCTGCAAATATGTGGAAGCCACAAGGAGAATAGAAAATAAGGAAGAGGGAAAATAAAGATAAATGGAAAAATATTTTCGTTGTTTTTAAGAAAGGGAATTAAATAATAGAAAATTAGCGGCGAAGCTCGGCTAGAAAATCTCGAAAACAAATAGAAATAACTAAAGATAAAGTGTTGGGGAAACCAACACGAGTGCTTATAAACTCGAATTAAAAACATAACCTCAAAATAAAATAAAACAAATGAACGCCAAATAAAGATAATGAGGAAACTTCCCCAAGCTTAGGCTTTTGCAAGCCCTTCAAATCATTGTGGTGGCGGGAAAAAGTCGTAACTCTAGTTCGCAAATTGAGTTGATAAATTACTAGTTGTTTCTCGGTGGTTCAAGGAGAGGTTATGCACCCTCTCCACAGTTCCTCCAAGTTCTTGGAAGCCTTGGTATGTAGCGAACCGGATTGGTGGATCCTCCTCTTCTTGGTCCTCATCCTCATCCAGAATCTCCTCCTCGGGTTGGTGTTTTTCAACCTGCAAGTCATATAGCAAACGTCCTTCCTCGATAGAGAAAAGACCATTAGGCAAAGGAGCGGGGTAGAGACGCCCAGCACCAGCAATATGTATGTAATAAACACCACCTCTCCTAGTGAGCATTCCACATGCTTTAAAAGTAAAGAAACCAACACGTCGCTCACCTAACACTGGTTGCAACTCAACTAGGTCGATGCCTTGGGCAATGGCAAGCACGGTGATGATGCCTCCACCTGTGACTGGTCCTTGGCTTTGGGAGGATTGGTACTCCAGGTAACGCACAAGAATTGCGCCCGGGTTGAGTTACAAGTCGATGTTGTTGAAAGTAACTTTTGCGAGGAGTAAGATGTCCTCCTAATTTAGTATTGTGAACTCATTTTGTGCCTACAAGGTGTTAGCAATGACATAGAACAAATAACAAATTCTAGGATGTTGAATATTCTTCCCCTTTCTTACTCTAGAAGTGAAACTCGTTCCATTATAATATTGTTCCGGGGAAGGGTTTATGCCAATAAAGTATGCGCGTAAGTCATTAGAATTATTGTTTGGAAAATTAAAACATGTGCACCATTCATCTAGTGATAAAGCATACTTATTTTTCATAAGTCGGAAAGAAATCATATCCTCTTCATGCCATGCTTTAACAGTACTTTGCAAAGAACTAAGAAATTCAAGAGTTAACCGGCGATAAGTAGGCACATCATTGAATACAAAGTTTTTGTAGGCTCACTTTGCAAACTAAATTGAAGTCATTAGAAATACAGAGTTGATTCAGTATAAGGGGGCAAGCCCACTTGGTTGTCTTTACTTCTCGGTTCTTGATCCTGTTAAAGGAATCATGTTGGAGCTCATCCCTGAATCGTATCCCCATGCGTTCTTGAGTGGCAGCCCGTGAAGCACTAGCGACGGCACGAGCACGAGTTTGGCTCCTTGTGTTCATCATCTAAAATAATAAGGAAAGATAGAAAATAAAACTTTTCGATCCAACAATAATAAGCATAACATAATCCTCATCTTAGCACACTAAAGAGTCCCCTCAAAATGATAATATAGGCAAGAGAATCATGGAAACTAGTTCATAGTAGGTCTCACCCTAGATTGATAATGATAACAGATCAAGAATGAATTTGCAAAAAGTAATTGGAGCATCGAAGGAGAAACATACCGTAGATCACTTGTGTGCGAGGAAATCGAACGAAATTAATTAGAGATGAAGATCTCTTGAGGTTTTGAGAGGGTTTGGAGGTAGAAGAGAGAAAAAGGATTGAAATTTTGGTGTTGGAGGTACCTTCCCATGGCGATTTTGTGGTCGGACACAACTATACGGCCAAACTATATGGTCGGAACAATTTGTTCCCACCATATAGTTGGTCTAATGTAAAAATTTAGGGTATCCTCCTGGCGGTGCAACTATACGGCTAGAACTATACAGCCGAGATTTTTATCCCCGCCGTATAGTTGGTTGTCAAAACTTTTTTATCCTGGAAAAGAAATTATATAAAGGAAATGATAATTATAAGGCCGGAACTATACGGTTAGAATTTTTATTCCCGCCGTATAGTTAGTCGTTAAACCTTCAGTATCTATGAAAGAAAATTTGTCGATGGCAAATATATCTATATGGCCAAACTATACGGCTAGAATTTTTATTCCTACCGTATAGTTGGTTGTTAAACCTTCTGTAGAGGTCAAAAAAATTCTATTTCTTCGAGACCTCTTTCTTATCCCGAAACTTAGCGAAACACCTTGTTTTGATAGAAAAATGACAGCAAAAATTGTCAACCAACAAGAGCATGTATATAATAGGATTTTTAGTACAACCGAATTTCTTCTCCTCAACTGGAGCTTTCTAGCACTCTTTAATAAACATAAACTAAAACTAAAACTTAAACCTTTACTCAAACCTTTATTTGACACGGGTTGCCTCCCATGCAGCGCTCTTTTATGTTTAATAGCTTGAGCTTGATGTTGCTCATTTAGGCCAGATGAGTGGAACACCCATTCCAAAATAGTTGGCCTTCAAAGTGATGGCCTCGGTTTCATCATGCTTGGATTTCTTCTTCCTAGGGAAATGAATAACAAAATGATTCCACGAAGGCAATTGAAGCTTCACGTTCCCTTCATGTAGATTAATCAAAGCCTTAATAGTTCTTAAGAAAGGACGACCTAATATAATAGGAGCAGTAGCATATTCGGGCATGTCAACAATAACAAAATCAATAAGAGTAGGACAGCCTTTAATGTATACTAGAGTGTTCTCCTTAATTCCTATAGCTTGTTTGTAGGTAGAATGTGCAAGATATAATTTTAATTTGGTGAGTTAAAAAGAGCCAAGATTTAACTCATTAAAAGTCTTTTTTTGGAATTGTTGAAACGCTTGCACCTAGATCACAAAGTGCAGCTATCTCATTGGTCCTAATTTTAATCTTAATAGTAGGCTCAATTATATCATCAAGCTTTACAAGTAATTTTTCAGCAATTTTCTTATATTCTGCCTCAAGCTCACATACCTTTATTGCTACCTTATTAACAAAGTGTTGATACATAGCTTCCTCGTTTCCTTCACTTATCAGATTCTTGATATTGATCATTTTTACAAGATCTTCAACGGTGTAATTTGGTGAAGGAGCATTACTATAATCAAGTTCTTCAGGCTCCTCCCTTTGGATTCTCATCATCTTTAGGTCTTCAATAGGATTGGGCTCAGCTTTACCTGGAAATTTAGCTAGAATGAGAGTTCGTATCTCAGTTCTCTTACCTATTTGTGCCTCAACAATCCTAGTTATTTCTTGGAGGGCTTGCAAATCATTCCTCAAACTTACAACTTGGTTAGATAATTTACCAAGCATAGCATCATGGTTCTCTGTTATTTTAACAAGGATATTATTTTGCTCATTTTGTGAATCTATAAAGGACTTAAGTGTTTCTTGGAGACTACCATTACTTGTTCCCATATTACTATTAGAGTTACCTGCATGACTAGAATAATGGTTCTGAAAACTAGGATTATAATTCTTCTTCCAAGAAGGGTTATAAACGAGTTATGAAGTTTATTTCTTCAATATTTGTTTCTGGGATATCCCTTACCTAGTTTTCCTTTCCTTTTATGTCTAATATTAGCTCATCTAGCTTAGCATTGAGTTCTTAATTTTATTGTGGTGAGACAGAGTTCACCTTCTTCGTTTTTGATCTATCCACATGCCATTGGGAATGGTTGTCTTGCATATTGTATAGCAGATGCGTTGCTTCGGTAATATGTTTGCCCATAAATGTTCCTCCAGATGCAGTATCAAGCATAGACTTAGACACAGGGTTAAGAGCATTATAAAATAAATGGATAATTAACCAATCTTACATCCCATGACTAGGACAATTTCTCATGCATTCTTTCATCCTCTCCCATGCAAGCGCTAGTGGCTCACGCTCTTCTTGTCTAAAACCAGTAATATTAGATCTTAGTTGCATAGTCTTTACAGGTGGGAAAAATTTAGTCATAAATAAAGAAGTAAACTCCACCCATGATGCAATAGTATTTCTAGGCAAAGATATCAACCATTCTTTTGCTCTCCCTCTAAGAGAGAAAGGAAATAAGAGCAATTTGACCACATTGGGGTCAACATCTTTTATGCGCATCATATCACATATTTTAGTGAAAGTGTTCAAGTGCATACCTGCGTCCTCAACAACAGAGCCTCCGAATTGATTATGTTGAACCAAACTTAAATAGTGGGGCTTAATTTCATAATCATCTGCGGTAATTGCTGGCTGGGTAATAGGAGTACGCAAATAATCAGCTTCTGTTCATCCATATTTCCTATGATTTTGGGTTTTCTTAAAAAAGACTTATGATAATAAAAACAAGAATTTAAAGACTAACTCTTTTTTTGGTTTTTTCAAACAAAGACTGAAAGCAAACTAACAAAATTAAAAACAAGAATTAAAGTAGCAAGGTTACTACTAACCTCACTAGGATAGCTATTACTTCCCTGGCAACGGTGCCAGAAAAATGGGTGATACCTTGGATCCGCATTACGGATGTAGTATAGCTCTTTTTCCCTAGTAGACCTAGGTTATCGAATCCTAGGGAAGCAGAAAGCATAGTGAAGTTAATTTAACGGACCTTCGGTGTTTTAGAATTCTTTTTGTGTTCTACCAGACCAGGAGTTTGTTGTCTTTTGTTGTTGTCAATGATGGAGAGAGAGGTCCTAGGGCTTTCGGTCTCACCTGTAGCTATGCAAAACATCTGATGGGAATAACACTACTAGGAAACAGCTCTTCTGTGGCGCATGAAAATACATCTTCTGTGGCGCATATCCTAGTCTCGCCACTGATATCTTCTTCCTGTGGCGCATATGGATATGCGCCACAGAAGTTCCAGACTTCTGTGGCACATTTCTTCATATGCGCCACAGGAAGAACTTTTGTGGCGCATTTACGTGTATGCGCCACAGAAATGTCATGCGCCACTGACTATATAATTATATGCGCCACTGATTACGTAACACATATTCAAAGTAAAATACTTTCCTGGTGTATAATCGGGTATTTATACAGGATTTATACAGTATTTATCCAGATGAGTATAAAATACATTGCACAAGTAGTAGATGCATGAAAACCAACATATATATAATACAAACACTTAGAGCCCGATCGAGATACATATATAGTGTCAAGTGCCAAATTTTTACACAAGCGCCGAATACAAAGTTCATATCATCTCACATGACAAATATGAAGTGGCCACCGCCGCCTACACTAGGATCAAATAGAATACAGCTATGATAATGGTGAGCAAGAGCATTAGCCCGACCAATATCTTCATCCGGTTCTTCTTCCACAAGTGGTTCCTCCACTTGACTATCGCCTCCTCTCTAGTCGCGTATCCTTTGTAGATGTTGCTGCTGAACTTGTTCACTTGTTTGTGGCAATCCTCCCACTCCTCGTAGACTCCTGGAACCCTACCCATGTACACCACATACCACCTCGTCGCCATCTCTATAGACGACAAGGCATATTAGTAAAAATACAACGAAAAGAATGAATAAAGGGTTCATATCCATATATATGTTCATAGAATATAAAACAAAGGATCCATAAACCTAAAAGTTAGATCATCATAGAAGCAATAAGTTCAACGACAACACGACCAAAAGGTAGTTTAAGTCTAACAACAATGACCATTTTGACCACGAGATAGTAAAGTTTATGAAACACACACACTAATACAGCAAGCGTCCATCAAGAATATACACACACTAGATCATGCTAGAGGCACACATCGATCATGATGAATACTTCCTCTTCTCGCTCGGCTTCGAGAACGGTAGATAGCCCTCTTTCGTCATCCACGTCCTTGTGTCACCCTGCTTACGGAGGCGTTCTTCGATCTCCCTCTTACTCAACCCTCTGGCTTGTTGTACGGCACCGCCCCTTGTGTTGACATCTTCAATGATGATTTGCGACAACTTCATATGAATGCGATGAAATTCTTCTCTAAGATCAGCGTAGTCGATTTTCGCCAAAGTTTAGGCCCATCCTCAGAGACTAGATGGCAGCATTAGGTTATGGCAATCCCAAACATAGCCTTTAAGGTGATGGAGGACGTAGAACGCCTCCTTGGCACCAGTAGTCGACTGCTTGATGCAGGGGAAGTCAAGCACGTGCTTGAACACGTGTTTGCCATCCTTGATACATTCCCCCTTATCTATGAAGGTGCATCCCTTCTTGGTGTAGCCCTCGAGAGCCTCATTGAGAACACCCCTTATTCTAGTGTAGTCTTTCTTCTTCGTCAAACTCCCCGAGTCGAAATACGTGGCTAGCGAATACCTCGGGGTAAGGACGATGAGTGTGTAGTATTTGTCTCTGCGCAACACAATTGGAACAGAATGTTGGAAAAAGAGCAAAGGAAAGAAATCTATAAGAAATGCATAAGTTACGGTGGTGATGAGCGAGTGTGTGTACTTACTCGGGAAAGAAAGGCAAAAGAAGTGTGCCCTTCCTCTTGTTGTCCACCATGAACTTCTCGAGGTACGACATCGCCTTGGTCCGTGTCTCTAATCCTTCGACCAACTGGCTGTCCCGCATGTAGTAGGGATCCACTATCGCGATTTCCGGGGTACTTTCTCTCTTGATCGTGAGCGCCAGATTGAGCGCGTATAGGCGGACCAAGTTATAGTCCAGCCGTTTCGTGAGAAACAGCTTGAATATGTCCTCGGGGGGTTCATCGACAAAGCCCACGTCCAATGGCACCTTGGCCGTGAAAACCGGGTAATTTGGATCTTCGTCTTTAAGGAGGAGGGCCTCTAGTGTCTTGACACCCTCGTGCAAAGTTAACATGGCTTCAACCGCAATGTGGATCATATCCGGAGTCAATATCAGATCACCAGCTACAGGCACTCGGGGCAAGCAAAATTGTGTGGATGGTACGACGACGGCGTCCTGACCCCGGATCCTCTTCGGAAGAGGCTGGCTCGCACCCTTCTTCTTATTATTATTACCTCTCTTCCTGTAGTGCTTCTTCTTCACAACAGTGTCAGCCACTGCCATCTGCTCATCAGTCGCCTTTCCGAGTGTGTTGGGGCTGAAAACCAATCCCGGTTTCTCTTGTGGTGGATCGGCGGCTGGAGGCGTCTCTTGAGAAAGACCTTGGAAGACCAGACGCTGCGTGCGTGTATTGGGCCGACCAGCTTGATGGTCTTCGCGAGCTGCGAAGGGTTCTTCATCCATAGAAGGCATATACAATCCTTTGGCGGCACCGTTGTTGATGAAGTCGTCAACATTGACCAATTCATCATCATCTTCATGGGTGCCATCATGTGGTGGTGGTTGCGGGGGCGACGACGGTTGCGGCACAACGTCTTTGCCATGTGGTGGTGCGCACGCTGCCAAGAGTTGATGGTGACGGCTGGTGGTGGCGACAACGGCGGCTACTGGCTTCCGAGGTGGTGGCCGGGCGATGATCAGTCCAGAGGTGGCACCGGTGCTCCCCCCGCAAGACGAATCTGGGTCTTCGGCCATGTCAAGGGCCAGTTGTAGCATTCCCCAAGGGTCTTGTGTTCGTCGGCTCCCTGAGGTTGAAAGGGGGGTCCATGTCGTCGCACCCTGGAAACACCCGAGCCAACTTGACCCTCAACACATCATCATCCATTGGACTGTTGTGCATCGTGCGGCTCGCCGGTTGTATCAGAGTGCCCTTGGCAGCATCCTTCAACTCACCGCCGACATCTTTAAGCAGGAGTACGCAAGAAGTGTCCTGAGGCAAAAACATGTTGTTGGGCGTCATGAGATGGCAACAGTCATGCATCAAAGGCATAAAGGAGATGACGTGCACTAACTAATTAGTTACCTTGGTGATGGCATGGATCTCGGCTAATGTAGAGACACGGCCGATGGCGGTGGCCGGCCTATCATCATCTGCAATCTCCCGCTCGGGTGCCTCACGAAGCACCACCGCCGTCGGCTACGCCTTATTGGTATATTTGGCGGGAGGGGGCATCGGTGTGACCAAAACGAGGGGCTGCATCTCGATGTTGACTGCCAGCGGGGTTACCAGGTCCGGCGACACGGTAACATTGATGCCCGAGTTGCTGCCGCTCAAGCTGGGCAGATGTATCGGCCTCTGTCGACCTCCCACATTCCAAGCAGTAAGCCCCTCGAAAAACTCAGGGGGATCATCAAGCGGAGCTTCTCTTCCACTAACTTTTCCACCGTTTTCTGGTCCACCGCCTTCTCCTTCAGTGTCTCCACCTTCATCTTCAACTCTGCAACATCGGCTTTATCCTGGTTCTTCCTCTCCCTTCTTTTCTTGGCGTCCTCTTTGTAGTACTCCTTGAACTTCATGCTCGTACCGAAGCCGAACACACGGCTAGATGAGGACGGCGGAAACCCCTTGTCCCTCTTCTTGTAAGCATTGGTCGCCCTGTTGAAAACCGTGTCCCACGGCTCCGTCGAATCATGGGACAACTCTGTGGCAGTAGCGTTCAGTTCCTCCTCCTGAGAGACAAGGAAAGGTGAACCCATTTAGATTCTTGACTTAATTATCTTAATTAGAACGCAGTAGACTTGAGATCAGCGATAAATTCCTTACCATCTTCTTCTCGAATGCCTTCACCTCCGGATCGTCAGTGATGAACTCCCCTGTTTCCTTGTCTAGGTAGTAGTGGGTCCGAACAAATTGCCTAAGCTGCAACTCCGTGATTTTAAGACAAGGGTTGTGTTTACCAAGGCATTCAAGCTCGGCGTCCTCCTTGTCCCAAATGGCTTGTTTCCCCCTGTAGCCGCCGCTTCCAAGGCGGTGGTTACCTAAGTTCTGTTCCCGCATACTCCTTCCCCATTGAGTCCATTTTATAGCGTCAGCGGTAGCTATATCCGCCTTGAAAATCCTAAACTCCTCTTCGTCGAGCATCGGATTTTTCTTACTAATAACCTCCCAGCTTTCACCTTTGTCAATGCTATTCTTCACCCGGGTTTTCCAGCTGCTCAAGGCGTTCCTCATCTTCGTGAAGGCTAGTTTGTTCACCGGGTTCTTATTTCTCTCGATGTTTCTAAACTGCTCTAGGAATTTGTATCGCTTGTGAAGCTTCTTAAGGAGGTTATCGACCAAAGCTGCATGGTCAGCATGTCTGATGTACTTTGTGTTGATCGACATGCTTTCCTGGACGATGCACCCGAGTTGTAGGCCATACCCTCTGGTGCAATGGGTTGGCCACTTTCTGTGACCTCAGTGAACTCATCGCAGACGGTGGTGAGCACTGGCACCTTCCGCTCCTTCTGTTCCTTCTTCTTCTTCTGAGAAGCAGCCGGGTTGCCGCTACCGCCATCCGTGCGCTCGCCGCCATCGGTGCTGGTGCCGCCATCGGTGGTGTCATCCTCTTCGCTGCCGCCTTAACTAGTTCCATCATAGTCGTCTTCGTCCCCCTCGTAATCAGGATCTCCGCCCTCATTGGCCCTAGCAGCTCTGGCGACGGTCGCCTCCTCCTCCGGTGGTGGTGTCATCCTCATCGCCTCCTCCTCCTCCTGTTGGGACCCCTACCAGAATGACTGGTTGGCTTGTCTAGCTTGTTCTTCGACGCGGATCATGTGCTTAGAAGGGCCAGACTCCTTGTTGCCCGACATGTTTGCACTACTCTATTTAAAAGAGGCAAAAAGTTAGCACAAATATCGGCCGAAAAATTCGGCATGACCTTTGCTAATTTTTTGACCTAGGAGTGCCCATTTCTCAACCAAAACGGAAGTGAATCGACACTTCGGGAGAAATGGGCAACTCAAATGAAATCCCTACAACATTCACACACTAGAATTGCCCCATCCACAGCCCCATTCACAGCCCCCATCCACAAACCCATTCACAGCCCCCATCCACAGCCCATTGAATCAAATAGCATCATATAATACCAAATAATCCCACCATATAATCCCAGCACCATATATACTAGATAATCCCAGCACCATATAATCCCAACAGTAATCCCAACACCATATATATCAAACAACACCATATAATCACTGCAGTAACCAGCAGTTACTCTCAGCAGTAAGCACTTGGAGAACAGCAACACATATGCTATGATATATTGATAACATACTATTAATGGAATTTCAGGATATTACAATTAATGGAATTTCAAATATCAATAAGCAGTTACTATCAACAAAAGGATGCAGCAACACAACTCAGCTACTACTTTTATGTGCTTAGAAGGAAAATTTGATATCTGGATCAGGCAGTGCTTAGTAGGATTGTGTAGTTGTCATGGAGGGTAATCCACATCCAGGAGCTGTAAAGGGAAGAATGTCATTCCAAAACTTCAATCTATCCATTGACGTGAGTTCTGTTGTTCTTTTTTGCTGCATGTCCTTATGGCTGTTAAGTCCTTTATATAGTTGTCTGCTCCCTTACACAAGCCTAGACCTGTAGAAACTAAATGACGAGGCAAGTGGTCGCCCAACACAATCTGCTTCACCTAGTAATTCTCATGAAGACAGTGCAAATACCACCAGGTTAGCAATTGAGTCAGTTGACTTAAACTCCTTTTCTCTATTATAAGCTACATTTACAGCCCCATCCATCACTAGATGTAACTTTAGAAATTGTTTAGGATTTATGCCTTGCAAATGTGTTGGGAAATTATTTAGTTTCGATCGCTCAATGTGGACCAATACGAGCATGATAATCAACAAGCTTAGGAAACATGTAGCTTCCACTTTGTTGGGGCATGTCTTTTGAGGTGCTTAAATTACTAGAAATACATACTCGAAGGAATTGTATACAGTTGTATATTTCTCATGTTGTAATGAATGTGGATTTTATTTCATTTTTTTTGTTTCAGCAAGTTATGGGTGCATGACATAAGACCCTTTCAAACTTGCATACACATTGTCAGAAGTTTTCATTTTGTTATGACCTCAAGTATAATTATTAATTTATTCAAACTATTGGTTAGAATTAGATCAAATTTGCATTAATGCACATAATGTGGCTGTATGCATCAATCTTTCTTTGGAACGTAATTGAGTTGTTTCTCAACAACTTATTGGAAATGAATTCACCAATGTGACTGCCATTTGCAATCTTCTCAGACTATAAGCAGTTACTCTCAGGTATGAATTATTCATTTTAACTGAAGCTTGTTCTATGTATTTAACTGACAGAGAAAGGGGAAGAGCATCAGAGGGGGGTGGGGGTGGGGGGGGTGGGGGGACGAACTTGCTGCGGTGGTTGACGACGACGAGGGTTGCGGGGTCCGGCGCGACGGCTCCTCCTCTGGCGGCTCTTCCTCCACGGGCTGCAGGGCGGCTCCTCCTCCGGCGGCTCCTCCTCCACGGGTTCGTCGGGCGGCTCCTCCTCCACTGGTTACCGGGCGGTGCGGCGGTGGAGGCTCCGGTAGCAGCGGTGTGCAGTGACGTCTGCGGTCGTCGATCTAGGGCTAGCGCGTGGCGGTGACTGAGAATGTGGAGAAGGGGTGAAGCACGCCAAACCGTTTATTTCGCTAAGTCCTGAGGTTCTGTGGTGCATTTCGGCAGTATGCGCCACAGAAGTTCCAACTTTTGTGGCGCATACTGCCGAAATGCGCCACTGAACCTGTGGACTTAGTACAAAACATGGCGCGCGTGGTAGTATGACAAGATCACACACTTGCCTTAGTGGTCTCTAAACCCGAGGCAGCCAGGTTTGAATCCTGGCTGTCTCACACTTTTTTATTTTTTTAAAATATATTTTTAATTATAGATCTGTTTAAAATAAAGCAAGAACATATACAAACATTCATATTTATTCAAAAAACCCTCTCCCCAAACATATACAATCATGTAATGTGTTTTAATTATATATATGTCTAAAATGAAGCAAGAACATATACAAACATTCATATTTATTCAAAAAACTCTCTCTCCGAACATATACAATCATGTGATGTGTCGAGCTAGTATCTCTTCACAATCTTCTTGCCTTTTTCGCCGTGGCTGAATACTTTAGCCCATGAACTTTGAGATTTCTTCTTGTGAATGGACAACCTTTAGTAGGCAGTGTGATCTTCCTTCTTACTTTAGTAGTAGTAGGCATGTCGAAGTACTTGTCGAATTCCTCTTCGATCTTCGGGTCGCCGTTTTTGTCGAAGTTTTGCTCGTTGGCGGCTCCTTCCATTCCGATGATGCTCCTCTTGCCCCTCCTAACTACAACATGGTTGGGCTTTGACGGGTCGGTAATAAAAAAGCATTGATCAACTTGGCTAGCAAGTACCCAAGGCTCATTTTTTGCGGAGGCGTTCTTTGTTGATTTGGCATCTGGTATAACCATTGTGGTGAAATAGCGGCCTTCTTTTTCCACGTTCTTGGCCCATCTAACACGGAACATCGGTACGATCTCTCCACAGTAGTCGAGCTCCCATATCTCCTCGATCCTTCCGTAGAATCTTTCAATCATAGTAGTCTCGTCATCATCAAAGGATAACATAGTTACTCCTGAGTTTTGATATTCACTATTCTTGTCCTTTTCCTTGGTGTAGAATCTATAACCGTTTATGTCGTATGACTGATAGGCGTCCCACGTACGGGCCATCGTCTCCCACAAGCTGGCTAACTCCTCTCTCAATAGCCAGAGATACAGATGCATATCGATACCTGGTTGTTTCGGCCCCTGAATAAGAATGCTCATGTGTACATACCTTTGCTTCGTGCATAGCCACGGGGGGATGTTGTATGGCCATACAAACACGGGCCAGGTGCTATGCGTGCTACTCTGGTTTCCAAAAGGATTGAGTCCATCCGTGCTCATACCCAGCCTGACGTTCCTTGCATCACCCCTGAACTCTTCGAACCCGATGTCTAATGCGTTCCACTGGCTAGCATCTCAAGGGTGTGTCAGGATCTTGCCCTTCTCTGGATCATCTTTGGGTTTCTCTCTTTCCGCGTGCCATTGCATGAGCTTTTCTTCCTTAGGATCTACGAAATATCGCTGCAGACGAGGGGTGATAGGAAAGTACCATACCACTTTTTGAGGAACTTTCTTGTTCCCTCTCTTGTACCGTCCTTGGCCACACACCGGACATGTGGTTCTATCCGCGTACTCGTTCCGATAAAGTGCGCAATCATTGATGCATGCGTGGTATTTAATGTGTCGTAGGTCGAGAGGGCACACGATTTTCTTGGCCTCCTCGATACTTGTTGGCAATGTGTTCCCCTTAGGAAGTCGGTCATGCCAGTATTCCATGTTCGAGTTGAAGCTCACATCAGTCCATTTGTGTTTGGCCTTCATCTCTAGAGCCTTGAGCGTTACACTCAAACGTGTATCCTTGGGGAGACACCCAGGATACAATGGAGTCATCCCGTCTACCTCCATTTGTGCCAGCTTGGCTTTCTCTCTGGCTGCAGCTTTGTCGTTGCTCGTGTCCTTGAGGAGCAGTTCATGAACATGAGGGTCCTGCAAGACCGAAGTTAGCAGCATCTGTGTGTTCGCGTATTCTCCTTCTTCATGATCATGCCCGTCGTCATCTCCTTCTCCATTTTGATCATGCCCGCCGGCATCTCCTTCATCATGATGATCATGCCCCCTGGCATCTCCTTCGTCATGATGATCATGCCCGGTAGACTCTTCATCTTCTCGCCCGCCCATGTATTCGTGACCACCACCATGTCCTGTCGGCGCCTCATTGAGGTCGCGCATGAAACCGCGCCTGAGCAGGTGGCCCTCCAATTGTCCAGATTCAGGGTCGATCCAGCGCTGCAGTTTGCATGTTCGACATGGACATCTTATAATGGTCTTGTTGTTCAGAATCATGTCCTCCTTCGCACCTTTCTTGTACCTAGCAATTCGACCTTCGCTCATCGTGAGGACCATGGTTGCCTGAGCGGTCAAAATAGAGAGTATAGGTGAGAACCACACCATATGAACACACACATGCATGAATGCTAGCCGGAAAAAAATCGGCATGACCTTTCCTAAAATTAGGACATATGGGTAGTGCAAAAATGTGCCGAAATGGAAATGAATCAACATTTCGGCAAACATCCATGCAACCACACCGGCCGGGCCCGACGACAACAAGCAACCAACAAAGAACTTCCTCCTATTGCAAACATTCATGCACCACACAAGCATCGTCTCGCCATGGATCGCACACACACACCGCCCGCGCGACAAGCTTCACCTACATGTTCATGATGGACAAGTACTCACCTATAGTAGACACAATAATAGCGAGACGAGACCGCGCGATGAGAGAGTGTGGACAAATAGATCTACAATGCAAGTTGGTGGAGAGGAAATTAGTAAACAAATAGAGATGTGAAAGAGAAAAGTAAGGAACTTTTAGATCTAGAAGTTGGAGCGAAGCTTCCACTTACCAATCTATGGATTAAAGTAGGTTTAGTTACAATAAAATGGAGAAACTATGGATAAGATGGGGTGTGAGGGAGGAGGAAGACGAGTTGGGAGGAGGTAGAGATGTGAAATGGTTGGTGGTGGATAGATAGATAAGAAAGCTAGCTCTTGTCACCTTTTTAACATGGATCTGGACGCCCTCATCTATGGCGCATATGGAGGAAATGCGCCACAGATGTGAAACTTCTGTGGCGCATAATTCCATATGCGCCACAGAAGTGGGTGAATAAGATTCGCTGTGTGGGGCCCACCTCCAAGTTCTGTGGCCCATGTCGGACTTATGCGCCACAGAAGTGACACACATCTCTGGCGCATATGACAACATGTGCCACAGAACTTGGGTGAATTAGATTCCGTGGTGGGGCCCCCTCCATGTTCTGTGGCGCATGAGGAAATATGCGCCACAAAAGACACAACTTTTGTGGTGCATATTTCAGAATGCGCCACAGAACTTGGATCAACCCACCCCGGCTGACGGGTCCCACCAATCTTCTGTGGCGCATGTTCTGGAGAATGCGCCACAGAACTTCCAATCTTCTATGGTGCATGCTTTCTTGTGTGCCACTGATGTTTTCCTGTGGCGCATGCTTTCGCATATGTGCCACTGAACATCTTGTCTATCTATAGGCCGTTTCCTAGTAGTGTAAAAGATAATAATAAAGTATGCATGTAATTATTAGAGCAAGATAATTATATGTGGGCAGTGCATCCATAATTGCTATTGCCTTCGCAACCGCTTATAGCAATATCCTACTAGACTCATCCATGGAAGAAAGAGAACCAGTGATATGCATTGTGATGTCACCGTTAATCCCAAGTAAATCCCCCACATACAACCGTACTAACCCTTTTGTCACTAGGATTCCCAACCTGCAGATTAGTCATTACTCATACTCCCTATACCTGGCTCAATCCTCGAGGTATGTTGTACCTGACAAGTCCTTGGATTGAGGCAAGAGGGGATACAATAATCATCATGTCATACAAAAAAATACATGATCCCATCTATGATAAATAACATGCACATTAGCTACATGGCTAGGCCGAATCCCTTAGCCCAAAGACAATTAATCACGCATAGAGATGAAATCGACAATTATAATCATTGTAATGGAAATCATAAGATTGATAGCAAATAGTCTTACAATGTCGCCAATCTAAGATGAGATCTACTATTACAAGAGGTGGAATATGGCTATGGTGGTAGAGAAGGGTTTGGAGATTAGATCTAAGTCTATTCCTCCAGCGGCTCTTCGGTGTTGTGGATGCAGGTTTCTGAGGTTCTGCGGGGACTCTCCGGGGCTTTGTTTCTCGTCGCCCGAAGCCTCTTTATATAGGGGTCCCTTCACGAAAGTTATTCTGTTTGACCAGTGGCGCCGATAGCAACTATACGACCAGAACTATACGACCGGAATTTTATTCTTGCCATATAGTTGGTCGTTAAAGCTTCTTTCTCCACTTCACGACCCCTAGTTTCTTCGGGTTATTGGAAATGTCGTATCTTTGACTTTAATGTTGTGATTCCCATCATCAAACGTCATTATCTGCGTAGGGAAAAATAGAAAGAAAGGATTGCATACTCCTTTGATCATTAGGCATTAGTGGTAGGGTTTAGAGAGATATTTTATAAAAAATATGAATAATATCTAGTTTAAATGTGGATGTAGATCACTATATTTCACAGCCATCATGAGGCCCCTTGAAGTCTAGGGATGGCCCTAACACGGGCCACCGGGTCCTCTGTGGTGGCCACCACCTCTAGCAGAGCCTCTCCAGCGGAGGGTGGGGCGCTACGAACTCGCGCAGGGTGGTCTGCGTTGGCCTTGTTCCCTCTTTCCTTCTTCTTTATCTGCTCTGCATCAGACTCCCATGTTGGCGCTGTCTTCAACGGGGCCGCTTGTGTCATCTCCGCTAACCCTTCCGAAGTAGTAACTAGCATTGTAGTCAATGAAGGGGAGGCTTGCGGGTGGTCTCTAGAGATCATGATGGAGGGGGATGGAGCCAGATGTAGGATGGACGCGATCGTGGGGAACACATCCCCCTCAGACGTGAGGATAGACCCATACTGATTGAACATGGAGATGGGTAAGTCCTTCCCTGGGGGCGTCTTGCATGAACCTGAAGATCAACGCATTGCTGTAGTCTGATGCTGCGAGTCGCTGATTATTTTGTTAGGCCTTTCTCTTTTACATTTTGGTTGCGTGTATTCTTGATGTCTTGATTAGATTTAGATATTATGTTAGTGCAGAGGAAGAATGTAATTGATATCTTCTTGATATTAATACATTATCTTTATAAAAAAATTCTTTATTTGACTCCCAATAATTGGCTTCTGAATCCTGAAATAAAAGTCAGTTCTATGGATGACGTTGCATGGCTCTTGTTGGAAATGGGGCTGTCCTGATTCCAATTCCTTGAGACCTAACGGTAGTATCTAGAAAGAAAAAATGAGTGATTTTTTTGAAAATTCCACCGGTCTATTAATAATCATCAACAATAGTACATAAAGTCTTGAAAGTAATTAAAATTATAAATAGATCCGTAGAACACATGAGTGCCGAACCAAGCGCGAAGGATTTTTTTCGGTGGATTTCAGTTTGTAGGAGATTTTTGGATTATAAGAGCAATTCCAACGGTCAACCCGCAAATGGCCGACACATGAAAACACCCAACGGGCCACCCTAAACGGACTGTTGTCCCTTTTTTGGGTCCGGGTTATTCTATTTTCATACTAAATTTGGGACTAGTTTGGAGTGAAATGGTCAGCATCGACGCGTCCGTGTGTCACGGGTATGCATGTCACTTTAATGAGGATGTGCCATGGTCCACATGTGTGTAGGCCACTGAGGGCACCCATGTAGGGTTTTGAGTGTTTGCATGCATGCATCTGAAAATGTGGAAAAAATTTGTGCAAGGATTAGTGTTTCTCTCATATTGATCATTTAGGGGGTAGATTTTTAATTTGATGCTGTAAATTTTGACATGATCTTTGTTTGTTTTGGGAAATAAATAAGCCAAATTTGAATATTTAAGATTAATATTTGAATTCAGAATAAAAGAATATAAGAAGGAATAAACATGAGTATTTTTTATTACTTAAGGATTAAATCCTTATTTTACCAAGTTTCAAACAATTATGACATTACAATAAGTAAATACAATTATAATGATTAATTACAATTATATTTATGATATTAATAATAATAGTACAAAGTCATTATAAATTATAGAATAGATGAAAATTACAACAAAGAATAATAAGAAAAATGCCTAAACTAATGTCCTAAGCTAATTTTTCTTACTCTGAAGCTTTTCTTGTTGTGTATCGTTAATGCTGCAAACATGATACAAGTAAGAAGTAAAGGAAAAGAGAAGAATCGGTTAGTTTTACTCTCACACTTAGGCTTAGTGATGCTATGCCAAAAAATCATCATAGAGTAGTTAACAAGGGCTATTGTAGTATTTGTTCTTATTCAAACTAGAGTTATCTCTATGCCCCCGGGGCGTGGCCGCAAGGCATAATGGTTTATGAGATTATCTATGGGAAGGAAAAGCCAGAACTAGCACAATGATGACCTAATTGTACCATCACAGAGATACTGGCAGAGCGAACAAGTCAACTATGCCGAAGTCGTTGATAAGAAAGATTGCAAGTAATTGGAAAATACAATTGTTCTCGCTAGGACAGTTAACATACACTGGTAGATTTATAGTCTTATGGAAATTTGATCTGGATTACGAATGTATTAAAGCTCTTTTTCCCTAGTAGACCTAGGTTTATCGAATCATCGGGAAGCATAGGCGTAGTGAAGTTACTTTAACGGACCTTCAAGATTTTTAGAATTCCTTTTGTGTTTTTACCAGACCAAGAGTTTGCGTCTTTTGTTGTTTTCAATGATGGAGAGAGAGGGGCTATGGCGTTCGGTTTCATAGGTAGTTATGCAAAACATCTGGTGGGAATAAAAGATAAAAATAAAGTATGCATGTAATGGTTAGAGCAAGATAAATTATATGTGAGCAGTGCATCCATAATTGCTATTTCCCCTGCAACCGCTTATAGCAATAACCTACTAGTCTCATCCATAGAATAAAGAGAACTAATGATATGCATAGTGATGTCACTCTTAATCCCAAGTAAATCCCGCACATACAACCATAGTATCCCTTCTGTCACTAGGATTCTCAACCTGCATATTAGTCATTACTCATACTCCATGTACCTGGCTCAATCCTCGGGGTCTTGGGTACCTGACAAGTCCTTAGATTGAGGCAAGAGAGGATACAATAATCATCATGTCATACAAACTAATACATGATCCCATCTATGATAAATAACATGCACAAAAGCTACATGGCTAGGCCGAAGCCCTGCCCAAGGAGAATTACACACACATAGAGATGAGATCAAAGTTCATAAACATTATAGTGGAAATCATGAGATTGATAGCAAATAGGCTTACAATGTCGCCAATCGAAGAAGAGATCTACTGTTACAAGTGGTGGAATATGTCTATGGTGGTGGAGATAGGTTTAGAGATTAGATCTAAGTCTATTCCTCCAGCGCCTCTTCGGTGTTGTGGATGGATATCTAGAGGCGGATGATAGTCTGGAAGAGCTCTCTTTTCTCGTCGCCTGAGGCCTCTTTATATAGGGGTCCCTTCACGAAAGTTGTTCTGTTTGATCTAGCGGTGTCTATGGCAACTATACAACCAGAACTATACGGCCGAAATTTTACTCATGTCGTACAGTTGGTCGTTAAAGCGTCTGTCTCCACTTCACAACTCCTAGTTTCATTGGGTTGTTGGAAATCTCGTATCTTTGATTTAATGTATCATTCCCACCATCAAACGTCATTATCTGCTCAAGGAAAAATAGAAAGAAAGAATTGCATACCCCTTTGATCATTAGGCATTAGTGGCAGGGTTTAGAGAGATATTTCATAAAAAATTAATAATATCTAGTTTAAATGTGGACGTAGATGGCTATATTTCAGAGCCATCAACCTCCCCAAGCTTAAACTTGATCGTCCTCGAGCAAGAAAACCAAAACCAGAAAGGAACTCAGCCATTAAACTGAAATAATGAGATGATGATCTTACTCATGATTGGTAGTCTCATTTTTCCTCCACTTTATAAATCTGAAAAACTTCAACATAGATAGAGTAATGGCAAGCATATCACACGGGTTTTTATGCATCCTTATAGCGCAGAAAAATTATTGTTAACATGGATGATTCAAATGAGTAAAATTTATTCCATGTCATGTAATCAACTCATAGGCTTGACTTTGAACAATAAAGTATAATCATGCAAAATTGATAGTGTGAGAGTTGTCATGAAAAGCATATACACTAGAGTATCTCAATTCTCCCACATCAAAAAATCAAGACTCTTCAAGCTCTACTTTTTAATTCATTACACTTCAAGAATTTCAGTTCTTAAGTAATTGAGAGCATGCCACATATTGTAATTAGTTTATCGGGCTGTGATAGGCACTCATGGCATCACTAAGGTTTTTGTTCCTTTTGTACAATGATTACTCATAACAGTCAGAGGAGTGATTCCATCATGAACACAGCTACCCGGGAGTGCCAAGAATCTTACCCATTATAGAATTGATGCTACATATGTTTAATCAACTCATAGCTAAAATATAGGAGATTCCTCCATGAAGATTGTTCGTAGGCTAGCGGAGTTGTTGGGATCCCATGAAGTTTGACACGAGTAAAGCTATATCATTCTTCTGATTCACAAGTCAAACTTTGGCATGCTCACAAAAACCGCTAAACATTAATGCAATCGAAGAAATCCTTTTAAAGTGACCTATCAACTCAATCATTATATTCCATGGTGTTGAGTGTCTCTACAAATAATCCTTCAAGACTAAACACTACAACACCCAAGCCTTCAATTGTGAGAATTTTTCTTATTACAATTGTTTAGCAAATTTTTAGGCAAGACTTGGTTAACAACAAGAGCTGGAACAAAACATACCCAACTAAATACCCATGCAAACAAAATTTTACTACAATACAAAGAATGAATCCACCAATATAATATCTCAACATTTACTACTAACTGGCATGGGTTTCTCAAACTTAAAAGTGGGGAGTCATAAGGCACACCACATGTTTGGTTCCACTTCTCTCTTCCATTTTGATTTGTTTCTTGGAAACTCGAAGTCAATCACTCTTCTTGCAAATACATGAGAACCTTGAGGCGAAAAGAAAAGAAAGAGGGAAAATAAAGATAAATGGAGAAATCTTTTTGTTGTTTTTAAGAGAGGGAATTAAAGAATAGAAAAGTGGTGGCAAAGCTCGGCTAGAAAATCTCGAAAGCAAATAGAAATAACTAAAGATAAAGTGTTGGGTAAACCAACACGAGTGCTTATAAACTCGAATTAGAAACATAACCTCAAAATAAATAAAAGCAAATGAACGCCAAATAAAGATAAATGAGGAAACTTCCCCAAGATAAGGCTTTTTCAAACCCTTCAAATCATTCTAGTGGCCGGAAAAATTCGGAACTCCAGTTCGAAAATTGAGTTGATAAATTACTAGTTGTTCCTCAGAGGTTCAAGGAGAGGCTATTGAAAGGCCCAACTTAGTTCGACTAGAGGGGGTGAATAGGAGACTACCAATTTTTAATCTTTTATCACACTTTTAGGGATTAGCACAAAGTAAGGTTCACTAGAGATGCAACTACGTGAAAAACCTAAATGACAAGTAACACAAAGGTAAACGAGAGAGTAAATGCAAGAAGTAAAGGAGTGGAGCGAAAGAACCGGCGAGGGGACACCGAGATGTAATTCCCATAGTTCACTTCCAAAGAAGCTACGTTTATGTTGGAGAGGTGTCGGGGCCACACAAGGTCACTCGAGCGCCACAAAGGCCTCACCTTCTTATCCGGTGAGCACCACCACAAAGGTGGCCTCACAATCCACTAACCGGTGACCTTGAAGGCGCCAACCGAAAACCTTTACAACGAGGTTGAGGGCAGGCTTCACTACTCAATTGAAGGCCCTCAACGACACCATGGAGATTTACAACAAATTCCCTAGCTCCGAGGATGCCCTACACCGTCTAGGGTTCCAAGAACCCAAGAGAAACGAAATCCATGAAGGATGAGTGGGGCAAATCAAAATTCCTTTGGTGGAGGTGCAGATCTAGGTCACCTCTCCCAATCCTCAAAAGATCAAGAGGTTTGAGTGGGTGGAGAGAGAGATCTAGTCAAGTCAAGCTCTTGTGAAAATGGTGGAGAGAGAGAATCAAGAGATTAGGTGGAGAGAGAGAATCAAGAGAGAGAATCAAGAGAGAATCTGCCCAGCCCCGACGCCATCGGTACTACTGGTGGCGGACCGTTAGTACCGATGGGCGAGCCACTACCGGCCCAACACAGACCACGTAACAGTCAGAAGACCTGTCAGTGGACCCAAACGGGTTGGCCAGAAGTACCGGTCCAAGTTCCGCCCCTAATTCCGTCAAATGGATAATGCGAGGCAGAAGGTCATTTGACCTGCACTGCCCAGCGTCGGAATTAGGTCCGGAACTGGACCTGGAACTACCGGTGACCGATGAAGACCGGTACTACAGGTCAGGAAACGGTACTACCGCTCAGGGGCCAGAAGCTGGTCGGGCCGGTACTACCGAGCCAAAGTCCGGTGCTAGTTCAGACAAATAGGCAAAGTTAGACAAAACTCTTACTGAACCGAAAATTGCCTCGTCGGAATTAGGACCGAAACTTCAGCCGGAAGTACCGCTCGAAAAACCCTTGGTCGGTACTACCGTTGCCTGGCCGGTAATACCGGTCAGGGCAGAAAACCCTCCAACTCAGCAGGAATCACTTTCTCACACGAAAACTAGGATGGCTATGGAGGTGCATATATGGTCTTTGCATGAAAGTTGATTTCCCACAGCCTTCCTAGATGGACTCCCTCTTGATAGTACGGTAGCCTAAAATATAAAGCAAGAGAAAGTGAAAATAAGCTCTATCGACTACAAGCTCTTCCTTGAGAAAAATCCATCCACGAGCACAACCGAAGATAAAACCTGAAACTTGGACAAACGGTTAAACCACAAAAGGAGTTGTCATCAGCACCAAAAACATAAGGAGAAAATAATCCTTTCAACCTCCCCTTTTTGGTGCTTGATGACAACCCCACAATATTTGCACAAAGAATAATAGGCAGAAAAACAAAAGGAGAGAGAGGCTCCCCCTGAAGACATGGGAGAGAGCTCTCCCAACCGAAATAGACCAACCAGGGTGTAAGGAAGTAAAGGAGAAAAGAGTGGAGCTCATACCTTGCACCAACACCATTGTGGTGAAACAAAGATTGGATAACAAAGAATAGTCCACCACACATCCTCATAAGAATACCACAGAGATACCTTACCACATAGACTCGGCAACAAAGTAGCATCCATACAAGAGGTCCACAGACAATAACGGAGGTCCACAAACATTACACAACGGAATAAAGTGTGCACGAGCATAAAAAGATCAAAGAAAAAGCGAGCTCGTGGCACAACCCATGCAAATCCCGTGATCCTAACGGAGCACTGTCTCCCCCTTTGGCATGAAGACGCCAAAAAGGGATTAAGTAGCTAAACTACGTGCCCCACCCACCAACGAATGGAGGAGGCGGCTCGGGGTCCCAAGAGGTATTGTTCCAAGCGGGCGGAAACTGACTGGAGATCTCTGGCTCGTCATCACTATCAGTCCATATGCAATGTGTGTTGATCCACTCATCCTTGGGCGCGGTGACGGAACTAGACTCAGGTGACACAACAATGTCAAGCTTCCTCATGATGGCCTTCTCCCGGTGAACATTGTGTCTCTGAGAAACATAGGACTGATACTCGTGGTCCTGAATGAAGCAGAAAGTCTTCTTAACCTTCTTCAGCAGCTTCTTAGCCCAAGAGGGTTGTCTCACAAGTTGGGGTGGAGGAGAAGCCTCAGCACGGTCCATATCACTAGCATCCGAAGCAGCCCTTCCAGCAACTGCTTCGTTTTTAGCCTGAGAGCGAGGTATCTTATGCTTCATCACACGGAGAGTCTTTTACTCATGAATAGTGAGAGCATCCTGAGGGTAGATAGAGCCAGTTGCCTCCCTCCATTTGGCATTGATGAGAGTCTGGATGTATGGAGCATATGGACAAGACCTCTTCTCAATCAAAGCGGACCAGATTTCTTCAAACATATAATCCATAACATCAAGGGGCTCATGAGAGTTTCTGTGGCTGTAAGTCTGATACATGAGATCAATCTGGAAAGCATGAAGCTGATCAAAGTTACCTGCCTTGGGAGCAATCATGTTCTGATAGACCTTGCGCATGATGTCATAGGTGGGAAGGAGATGGGCAACATTTCTAGGTATGCCCCAGCCCTCAATGTATAGAGGCTCAAGAACTCCCGGCTCGGAGGCCTTCCCCCTATGCACCCACCACCCATTGGCACGGCTGCCTTCGTGAATAGGGTAGCCAAGAAGGGTGGCAAACTCAGACCATTTAGCAGACAAATACTTGTTGTGTGTCATCCACTTCATGGTTCGATCAATAGGGTCAGTATCAAAGTAGAGAGTTGAGTAGAACTGAGCAATGGCCCTCTCATCAAAGTTCTCACGGTGTTGCATAAGCTTGATTAGCCCAAACCTCCTGCACATATCGAGTTCTTCACCCAAGTACTCAAGGTTGCTCTCCATCTTTGCAATGTTGATGTGCTTCTGAGGGGCACAAACATTTTTCTTCTTGGTAGCATAAACCTCAGAATAGATCTCAGCTTGACGCATGGTGTGGAAGAAATAATCCTGAGCCAGGCGGTCATGAGGAACAATGTAGGGATTAATCTTGCGAAACTCCTCATAAGCAAGCTGCGGCCAAGAGGAAATCTTCTTCTTGCTCGAATCAGGTCCAGAGGTGGTCTTCTTTTGGCTTGCCAGAACAGGCCTTTTGCCTTCCACAGTAGCAGCACGACGCTCAGCTGCAGCCTTCTAACGAGCAGTCTGACTGGGAGGGCGCACAACCTCTAGATCATCATCATCAATCTCGGACGGTCCACGAGAGGGAGCACGAGACCGCTTGGATCTTCCACGGGAACCCCCTTGCCCTGAGAGAAAGGAAAATAGAAAGGAGGAAATCGAGGATAAGTGCACAAGGTCGAAGAAAAACGAAAACCAACTAGACTGGATTGACACAGTACAGAGGAAGACATCAAAAAAAGCTGGTGCATCGGAAGTTCCACCTGGCGGCCGGAACTACCGGTCGCACGGGGTGCACCGGAAGTACCGGTCATGCCCTCAGCGGTAGTACCGGTGAGAAGACCACGCCGGTAGTACCGGCGGATCCGCACCGGTAGTACCGGTCAGGGCACGAGCAGGGCAGTTCGACTGGAAATCACAGATCTCCGAAACTTGATGCACAAATTGATGAAATCTAGACAATGTACCGAGGCAAAACAGTCTATAGTCGAATCCTAGCCCTACCAAGAATTACCATAGCAGTTCTAGCCAAAGAAGGGCCCTAGACATGGCATGTCCTACTCAAGCACAAAAATGTCCAGATCTCCATGAATGGAGCGTGAGAGGAGCAAATACTAGGGTCCATGGCGGGGAATCGAGGAAGGGAAGAATCCCACGGAGCCGATCTAAGGAGGGACGGCCGGAAACGGTGTGGCCGGCGGCGACACCGTGGAGAGCTTCTTGGGGAAGATAGATGGTAAGATGGGGTCAAGGGGAGGCAAATGGGGAAGATGACCCCGTGCCCCCCTTGGCCCGTCACTTAACGGGACCCCCCTCGACCGGTAGTACTGACCAGGGGCCCTGACCGCAAGCTCAGGAGGGAGCGGTACTTCCGATCAGGGCAGAATTTTTGAGAGATTTGGCCCTGACCGGTAGTACCGGCTCCGACCGGAACTACCGACGATTCCTAGAGAACGAACTCTAGATTTTGATTGGCAAGAGAAAAAGACCTTGTTCAGAACTTGAAAATACACAAACTGAGAAGAGATGATAAACCAAATCCATCAGAAAGAATAAAATTCAAAAAGACTACGAGACAAACAAAACAAAGTCGGTGGCCTAGGCCACCATATATGAGTATATTTGGCTTGAAACCGCGAAGATGTATCTTGGGTTCATTACCAAAACTCATCATTTAAGCTCATTTTGTCTCCTTGAGAGACCATAGAGAATGAATACATTAGTGTGTGCATAATAGGAGGAGTGTTGGTTCATATGGGGAACTACACTCCCCCTAAAACCATGCGTACACTCAAACAAGATATTCTTTGAGACCCGGGTATGTGCGCAAGATACTCAAGTCACGTTGCTTGAATCAATGATATTTAGTTCATGCCTCAACTCCCGGAACCTTGCTTCATCAAGTGGCTTCATGAAAATATCCGCAAGATTGGCCTTGGTAGGAACATACTGCACAGAAATGTCTCCTCTAGAAACATGATCCTGAATGAAATGATGACGAATCTCAATGTGCTTGGTCTTGTTGTGTTGAACTGGGTTGTGAGCAATGGCAGTAACACTCTCGTTGTCACACAGAAGTGGCACCTTGACGGAAGAGAGTCCAAGATCCTTCAAGGTTTGCTTCATCGATAGCAATTGAGCACAACAACTCGCGGCGGAGATGTACTCAGCTTCAGCAGTGGATAAAGGCACGCAGTTTCGCTTCTTCGAGGACCAACACACCAAAGACCTCCCAAGAAATTGACAAGCACCGGAGGTAGACTTCCTCTCCACTTTGTCTCTGATGCACACGACGATCAACGTAGAGCTCGTTGGGAACCCCAAGAGGAAGGTATGATGAGCACAGCAGAAAGTTTTCCCTCAATTATGAAACCAAGGTTTAATCGAACCAGTAGGAGCAAGGAAACACCCCAAAGGTGTTACTAGCTGAGCTTTGGTAGGGCGCACTACCGGTCCTAGTAGCAACGTGGAGACCTGCACAACACAACCACAGAACTTTGTCCCCAACTTGCGATGAGGTTGTCAATCTCACCGTGTTTTGCGGAAAACAAAGGATTAAACGTATCGAATGGAAAGATGTAAAAGTTTGAAGAAAGTAAACACAAAGCAGTAAACAGTTGTAGATTGTATGTAAAGTAAAAGGACTGGGATCCATAGTTCACTAGAGGTAGCTCTCGTTAGATAGATAACATGCTGGGTGAACAAATTACAGCGGGGAAATTGACAAACACCGAAAAGCAATACATGCATATACTAATCATCTTGACTCCTCTTAGACTTGATTGGGCATTACAACATAATACATAGACCACCATCCAACTGCATCTATGACTAATAATCCACCTTCAGGTTATCATCCGAACCCCCTCCAGTATTAAGTTGCAAGCAACAGATTATTGCTTTACGAACTGCGTGTAAAGTAAACAATACAATTGTTCTATGAACAAATGATCGTTGTTTTCTGCCTAGTAGCAACAACACATCTAGTACCTTAGAGATTTCTGTCACTTCCCCAGATTACCAGATGCATGAACCCACTATGGAGCATAAATACCAACTCTTGGAGTTGCTAGCATCTACTTGGCCAAGATAGCTACTAACAACAGAAAGCATGCAAGATCTCAAATAACAAAGACATGATAGAATCAATAATCAATCTGAAATAGCACCTCAATATCTATCGAATCCTCACAAACACAACATGTATGAATTACAAATAGATGATCTTGATCATGAACGGAGCTCACAAGATCTAAACATGAAAGCACAAAGGAGCATAAACCAGCCATCTAGCTACTACATGGATTCGTAGTCCAAGGATGAACTACTCACGCATCACACCGGATGCTTGCATGGTGATGAAGAAGGCCTTTAGGGTGAATTCCCCTCTCCAGCAGGGTGCCGGGAAGAGCTTCAGATCCCCCCAATCTAGGGACAGATACGACGGCGGCAACAAACTCTTTTGTGGATTTTTGATGAGGTACTTAGGGTTTTCGTCCCAAGGGCAACTTATAGGCGGAAGGAGAGGCCGAGGGGGTGCTGGGGTCGGCCAGACCACCCCCTTGCACGGGCCAAGCCTGGCCGCGTGGCCAGGTGGTCTGGTCGGCCCCTCTCCGTCTCGTATTCTGGCACTTGATCCCTTCCGGAAAAATAGGCACTTTGGCTTTTATCCCGTCCAATTCTGAGAATATTCATTTTCTGACTTTCCTGGAACCAAAAACAGCAGAAAACAGGCAACTGGCATTGTGGAAAGTACTCCAAAGTTGGAACAAAACACAAGAAAGTGGATAAAACTAAGCATGGAACATCAAAAATTATAGATACATTTGCAATGTATCAACATCCCCAAGCTTAGGTCCTGCTCGTCCTCGAGTATGTAAGTGATAAAAAGAAATAATTTTTGAGGTGACATGCACCATCAAAGACTTGATCAAAGTATTTTCAAAACATTCAAAGCTGGGATCATAGTACTTCAATCATAACATGAAAGACAAAGTTCTAGCAATAAGCAAAGAAACTATGATGCAACATGAAAAGGTACATACAAAAGATTCATGAATAACATGCTTTGCAAGACGTTTGTTTGTTTCACATAAAGAAAACATAGCATAATAGTATTCAGCTTGTCCCTCAATAGAGTAGCAAATATAAATGCATAGGACACCTTCAAAGTTCATAAGAGTGACTAGATACAATAGTTTAAAACAAGCAATAACAAGTTATGCATCAATCAACTAGTCTTGGGACAATGCACAAAGAACTAAGAATGGCCACTATGCTCTCAAAGTAAGTGCATAAAGATAGAAGGTGGAGACTCAATATAATGGTGGAAGAAAGGCCTTTTGTAAAAGGAAGTAGGGATTACAGTCTCATAAAGAGCTTCCAAAAATTATGGTACTTATAGCTTTCAGCTCTCATTGCCCCTATCATAAGCATCTTGAAGGTGATTAAGGTTAAAGTGACACAACTAAGAGGATATGCTTGACAAGTTATAAACTGAAATCTCATGCCCTTACTTACGAAGACCGATCCTCATGCTACTCAACTTTAGTCACGAGTAAGCTCTTGTCATTGTAAGTATATGTGTATCATTAAGAACCGCCAACGGGGTACCCCTTGCACATGATACGGGAGCTTTCCCATAATCAAAATGACAAGGCAAGCAGACAATGAGCATCTCAGCGATCTTTTTATTTGCTATTTGCATAGGTTTTTATTGAGGATGCTTCATAGAGTTCTCATTATGGTGATGCTACAAGTTTCCACCATGATTAGGCTAGCGGCCCAGGCGTTTCTCTAACACACATACAAACTCCATGATCCTACAAGTTCGACTTTTATTTCACACCACCGGGATCCGTAAGCAAAAGATCATAATATCAACGGGGTACAAAGTACAAGTGCAATGTTGAAAGCTTTCACATGGTTCTACTAATTTCAACTTATAAAGCGCAAGCATATACGCAACAAAGAAGGACCCAATGGTTCAAGTTTATTAGAGGCAATAAAGTAAAGTGTGCCATCAAGTTCGTGAGAGCTTTAATCACTAGTTTTATCATAACCAGTGGAAGGTAAACAAAAGCATGAATATACTTGGAATAGCATAAGCTAGTAGGTAGGTATGGTGGACTCTTTGGAGAAACTTGGTTTAGGGATTTGGATGCATGAGTGGAACTCATACTTTGTTGTGGAGGCTAGCAAAAGACTGGGAGTGACAAACTAAGAGAGCAACAATGGCCATAAGCATGCAGAGTGACAAAACATCATTGATCAAAGCATAAAGTGATACTACAAGTTGAAAACTAAAGGATCATAAAGGCTATGGTGACTTGATATAGTCATAACATGGTGTGAGCATGCGCCAAGTCAACCCAAATAAAGCATCAAAGGAGAATACCACTATACTATGCTTTAATATGCTAAAACAACGCATGATTCATCCAAGGCACATTAAGCAATCTCAATTGTTTATAACAAGTCATTCTACAGCAAAGAATACTAAGCATAAAGCCAAAACAATATCAAGCATGGCATGACAAAGCATAGCCCATAGTCAAAAACGAGCTCTTTTTACCACATAAGCATGAACTTTCCTACTCTTTTCCAAACCAAACCAAACTATTTGCAAACCAATGTATGAAAGAGGGGGTCCAACCAATTTATTCAGAACACTAAGCAAACCAAGCAAACTAAAAACGAAAACGAAAAATAAGACACTCTAAGAAAAACACAACTGTGCATGAAACAATAAAAATGAAGCGTTTGGAAGAAACCTGGGATTTTTATTGATGAAGAAGGGGATGCCTTGGGCATCCCCAAGCTTTGACGCTTGTACTTCTTGGATATTGTCACCCCAAGCTTGAGCTTTATTCCATCCTTCATCTCATTACTCATTCCTTCCATACATCTGAAATTTTTCCTTCATACAAAACTTCACACAATCTCATTAGCAACATTAGTGCACTTAAGATAAATAAGTCTCAAGGTTCAGTTCTAAGACCAAATAAACTTCCATTAGAACACTAGCTACTGTAGCACTTCCCTAAAAAAGCTCAATTCCCCAAAAGAACTCAAGAAGGAACCAACAAGAAGCAAATGCAGAAAATGGCAGAAATCTGTCAAAACAGACCAGCAGGTAAAGACGAATTTTTTCAAAGACCTTCTGTTGCTCAAATCAAAAAGTGTTGAACTAACGAAAGTTAGACAACAACCTGGGGCCGAAGCACAAAAATTACAGCTCAATCCAACGTATAGAGCTCTCTCAGGAATTTTTACGGTGAAGCACAGAAATCTGTTTCGGGACAACAACTTTCCCAATCATTACTTCACTCTCATTAGAGGTTACTCTTGGCACAAAAAGCAAATAAAAAGGATAAGGAGAGGTTATTACAGAGGTAATAACTTCCAAGACTCAACTAAAACTCTTGGGTTATCTCCAAACAAGTACTTTTCTTTAACGCCTTTAAGTTAGGCATGAAAATTTGAGAAGATGCTCTCATAGGAAATATGAATTGAAGTAAAAGAGAGAATCAAGAAGCAAATTCAAAACACATTTAAGTCTAACCCACTTCCTATGTATAGGAATATTGTATGCAAATAAATGCACAAAGCACATAGAGAGGCATAGGAAGATAAATCAAAAGTAACTTCAAAACTTTCAGCACATAGAGAGGTGTTTCATTACCATAAAAACTTCTACAACCATACTTTCCTCTCTCATAATAATTTTCAGTAGCCTCATGAATAAACTCAACAATATAACTACCACGTAAGGCATGCTTTTCATGATCTATAAACACCGACAAATCAATACATGCATATACTAATCATCTTGACTCCTCTGAGACTTGATTGGGCATTACAACATAATACATAGACCGCCATCCAACTGCATCTATGACTAATAATCCACCTTCAGGTTATCATTCGAACCCCCTCCAGTCTTAAGTTGTAAGAAACAGATTATTGCTTTACGAACTACGTGTAAAGTAAACAATACAATTGTTCTATGAACAAAGGATCGTTGTTTTCTCCCTAGTAGCAACAACACATCTAGTACCTTAGAGATTTCTGTTACTTCCCAAGATTACCAGAGGCATGAACCCACTATCGAGCATAAATACTAACTCTTGGAGTTGCTAGCATCTACTTGGCCAAGATAGCAACTAACAACAGAAAGCATGCAAGATCTCAAATAACAAAGACATGATAGAATCAATAATCAATCTGAAATAGCATCTCAATATCCATCGGATCCCCGCAAACACAACATGTATGAATTACAAATAGATGATCTTGATCATGAACAGAGCTCACAAGATCTAAACATGAAAGCACAAAGGAGGAGAAACCAGCCATTTAGCTACTACATGGATCCGTAGTCCAAGGATGAACTACTCACGCATCACACCGGAGGCTTGCATGGTGATGAAGAAGGCCTCCAGGGTGAATTCCCCTCTCCGGCAGGATGCCGAGAAGAGCTTCAGATCCTCCCCGATCTAGGGACAGAGACAACGGCGGCTACAGACTCTTTCGTGGATTTTTGATCGGGTACTTAGGGTTTTCGTCCCGATGGCAACTTATAGGCGGAAGGAGAGGCCGAGGGGGTGCTGGGATCGGCTAGACCACCCCCTGGTGCGGGCCAAGCCTGGCCACGCGGCCAGGTGGTGTGGCTGGCCCTTGGCCCCTCTCCGTCTCGTATTCTGGCACTTGACCCCTTCAAGAAAAATAGGCACTTTGGCTTTTGTCCCGTCCAATTCCGAGAATATTCATTTTCTGACTTTCCTGGAACCAAAAACAGCAGAAAACAGGCAGCTAGCACTGTGGATCTTGTTAAGAGGTTAGTCCAAGAAATCATATGAAAAGTACACCAAAGTTGGAACAAAACACAAGAAAGTGTATAAAACTAAGCATGGAACATCAAAAATTATAGATACATTTGCAATGTATCAGTCTCCTACCCGATCCGAATCCGTGTAACCAATGAGATCAAAGCTGGCCCCCTTTGGGTACCAGAACCCAAAGTTAGGGGTATGAACCAAATATCGAAAGATTCTCTTGACCGCCACCATGTGTCTTTCCTTTGGCGCAGCTTGGAATCTTGCACACATACCCACACTCAACATAATATCCGGTCGAGATGCACAAAGATAGAGTAGAGGACCAATCATCGAGCGATAAAGCTTTTGATCCACATCCTTACCCTTGGGATCCAGATCAAGATTAACCTTTGTGGGCATGGGAGTTTTGACTCCATTTACTTGATCAAGGTTGAAATTCTTGAACATATCTTGGACATATTTAGCTTGGTTGATGAAAGTCCCTTTTCTCAATTGTTTGACTTCGAAGCCAAGAAAGAATTCCAACTCCACCATCATAGACATCTCAAAGCGGTCGGTCATGAGCATAGCAAAATCCTCATTGAAAGCTTTGTTAGTAGACCCAAAAATAATGTCATCAACATAGATTTGGCAAATGAACAAGTTTCCTCCAACTTTCTTAGTAAAAAGAGTGGGATCAATGAGGCCTACATCGAAACCACGGTCTAACAAAAGCTCTCTAAGGCACTCATACCATGCACGTGGGGCTTGCTTGAGACCATGGTGCCTTATCGAGTTTGTAGACATGGTCCAGGAAGATGGGGTCCTCAAAGCCCGGAGGTTTCTTGACATACACCAATTCTTTTAGGGGACCATTAAGAAAAGCACTCTTGACATCCATTTGTTGCAACTTGAAGTTATGATGGGTAGCAAAGGCAAGAAGCATGCGAATGGATTCTAGACAAGCAACGGGAGCATAAGTTTCACAATAGTCTATGCCCTCAACTTGAGAGTATCCTTGGGAAACTAACCTTGCTTTGTTGCGGACGACTATACCATTTGCATCCCTCTTGTTCTTGAAGATCCACTTGGTCCCAATCACATTTTGACAATCTTTGGGTCTCTTCACCAGAGTCCACACCTTGTTCCTCTTGAAGTTGTGGAGTTCTTAGCGTCGAGCCAATCATCATCTTCAAGATCTTCAAAGACCTTTTGGGGCTCAACATGAGAAATAAACGCATGATGAGAACTAAAAGAGGTTAGTTGTCTACTAGTAGTGGAGCCCCTATTGAAAGCTCCATAAACATTATCAAGGATATGGCCATCTTTGATGAGCTTAGCGAGACGGTATGCTTGACGCCAAGCTTGGGTCTCAAGATGAGATTCTTGAGCAACCACTTGATCATCACCACAGTTCGAGTTCCCTCCTTGACTATATGAACGAACTTGATCACTATCTTCATCAACAACAACCGAGGGAGAGACACCATCATTTGGTGGAGAGACATTTGCTTGACCTTGGTCATTGTCAACTTGACCTTCTTCAACTTGACCTTGAGAGTCATTGACATGAGGAGCTTCACAACCTTGGAGGGGTGGATCTTGATCCACTTGAGGTAGACTTGAACTTGGAGAGTCATGAACATGAAGATCTTGAGAGGAGCTTGGAGAATCTTGAGAAGCAATAAGTTGACCTTGAGGTGCAAGATGGTCTTGTGAGAGTGAAGGCTCCGCTTGAGTGGAGCTTGGTCCTTCTCCTTCGGCCACAAGGGGATCCTCAATGGGGTGGAAGAAACCCACACCCATTCTTCTTATGGCTTGGGGAGGAATTTCATCAATTGGATCACGAATGCCATCTTGCCGCACAAGAGTCTAAGGGTCTTCATCAAACTCGACATTGCTAGATTCTTCAACCCTTCCCGTTGCTTTGTTGTAGACTCGATAGGCATGGGAATGATTTGAGTACCCAACAAAGATCCCTTCTTGAGGCCTAGATTCAAACTTTGATAAGTGGAGACCTTTCTTGAGAAGGAAGCATCTATACCCAAACACCCGGAAGTACTTGACATTTGTCTTGTGACCGGTGAAAAGTTCATATGGAGTATTGTTCTTCTTCTTGCGTAGATAGAGGCGATTGGTTGCATGACAAGCGGTTGAGATGGCTTCGGCCCAAAAGTTATATGGAGACTTGAATTCTGCCAACATGGTTCGGGCCGCATCCATCAAAGTACAGTTCTTCCTTTCGGCAACACCATTTTGTTGAGGGGTATAGGGAGTAGAGTATTGAAGTTTGATACCCTCATCACTAAGAAACTCATCCAATGTGTAGTTCTTGAATTCGGTGCCATTGTCGCTTCTAATGGATAGTATGGTGGAATTGAGTTTCTATTGCACTTGATTGGCAAAGTCAATGACGGTTTGTTGGGTCTCACTCTTGAACTTGAAGAAGTAGACCCAAGTGTAACGAGAAAAGTCATCAACAATTACCAAACAATACTTCTTCCCACCAAGACTATCATGAGAGGGAGGCCCAAAGAGATCCATGTGAAGAAGCTCCAAGCACCGTTCAGTGGTGATTTGATTAAGGATCTTGTGAGGCTTCTCATGCATCTTCCCTTCTATACAAGCCCTGCACACACGATATTTGGCAAAGGAAATGTCTTTTAGTCCAAGGACGTGGCCCCCCGTGTAGAGACTTTGCAAAGCTTTCATGTTAATGTGGGCTAGGCGGCGATACCACAACCAGCCCATGTCGGCTTTCGCATAGAGACATATAGCATGTGTAGATGGATTTCCGGAGAAATCCACTACATATAAGTCATGCTCTACGTATCCAACGAAAGCCACCATGCGAGACTTGCTCCACATGAGGACCACAGAGTGCTCATTAAAGAAAGATGAAAGACCCATGATAGCAAGAGCACGAACGGAAAGGAGATTGTAGCCAAGGGTTTTGACAAGCATGACATTCACCAAGGATACATCTGGGGTTACTAGCACCTTACCAAAACCCAATACCTCAGAGCTTGTTTTATCACCATAGGAGACTAAAGTATTGCCAAAATTTGGCCTAATCTCCGACATGATAGACTTGCTTCCAGTCATATGGCTTGTAGCTCCACCATCAAGCACCAATTTTGCACCTTCGGAAGCAAAGTTGTACTAGAAAATCAAGCTTTGGTTTTAGGTACCCATTTTGCAATAGGTCCCCTTTTGTTAGTCACAAGGGTCTTAGGTACCCAAATGTTCCAATGATAATCATGAGTGTAATATGTACCAATGTACTTAGGATAAACATGACCATCAAAAGATTTGCAAAGAATGTATGAAGGATTATTCTTCCCGGCAAAGTTATCACTTTGCACAATGGTAGAATCACGAGAGGATACTAGAGCAAGGTTCTTGCTCTTCTTCCTTTTCTTGTTCCTTCTCTTGTTCTTCCTCTTGATAGTAGCTTGCCCTTTTGCAAGTTGATCTTTCAATGTCTTGTTCTTCTCAACAAGATTCTCATGCTTGCAACAAGGGTTAGATGAACAAGACAAATGCACAATAGGCGTAGCGGAAGACTTTGAATGTTCATTATTTAACTGCGTTTGAAGTTTCTCATGAGCCTCAAAGATACTTTAGAATTTACTCTCCAAGGCATGATGTTCCTCCTTGAGTTTCTCAAAATCCTTGAGACATTCATGACCAACACCAAACTCAACCTTTCCATTTTTAAGGACATTCAATGAAGCAATAGCATGATCTCGTTCTTTAACAAGTTGTGATATAAAGGCATTATGGTCATCAACAAGTTTAGCCACACTTTCCTCAAGAGTTATTCTCATGTTATGTTCATCTTCAAGAGATTGAGATAGAGAGGCAATCTCATCGGCGGCCTCTCTCTCATTTTTACCTAACATGTCAATAACTTCCTCTTTCTCTTCTAGCATTTCCCTAGCATGGTCAAGTTGGTTTACAAGTGTTTCAAAGAACATTCTATTATCATCATCTAGATGCTCCATGGATTCACACATGCTTACCATCTCTTTCTTAACCTCTAAACCCTCTAGATCATGCAAGGGTAGTTCATTTGGGGAGGACTTGGAAGCGGGAGTTACCTCGGTGGCCTTAGCCATGAGACACTTTTGGCTGCGGTTGGTGATGTTCTCATTTGGAGAGTCGAAGAGAGACACTCGTGGAGTAGATGAAGTAGCAATAGCGGCAACCCCCACGATCTCTCCACCTTGACCTTCATTCTCAACATCATCATCATCGCCCGAGAAGTACTCTTCATGGACCACCATTGCCCTTTCCTTGTTAGGTAAGTTCTTGTTGTGGAAGTTCTTGTTCAAAGGATGAGGAGGTCTTGGTTTTTTCTTGCGAATGAGGCGGCCTCCATTGTCTTCTCTATTCTCGAAGGGGCATTGAGCTACAAAGTGACTCTTGTCATTGCAATTGTAACAAGATCTAGCCTTTTGAGTCTTCATGGTTGAGTTGAATCTTGGGTTGTCCCTTGACCTTGACTTCATCCCCGGTTTGTTCCAAAACGCCCTTGATGCTAGAGCCAAGTGCTCATTGAAAGCATATTTGATGTCCTCTTGAGACCACTCACTTGAGTTGTCGTCTTCATCAACTTCCACTACTTGAGCTTTCAAGGAAAGGTTCAACTTTTGAGACCCATAGGCACGAGCACGAGCTGACTCCGCATTCTTCTTGGCAATGGTCATGGCAATAACTCCACTCAGCACCTCTTGAGAGGACATGGTATGGTAGTTACTTCTCCCCTTCATAGAGTTGAGTTTTTGTTCCTCAAAGGGAAGAAGAGCTTGAAAAAACTTCCTCTTCATGAACTTGTCGTCAACATAGGTAGCTCCGAGGTCCCTCAAGGTACAACAAAGAACCTTGAGCCGATGATACATGTCTTCGGGTGTCTCATCATCTTGCATTGCAAAGCCATCGGACTCATTGTTGGCTTCATCAAACTTGGAGGTTTGAATGCTCGCATTTCCAATATACAATTCGGTGAGATGATCCCAAGCTTCTTTGGCGGTGTAGAATTGGCGAATGTGAGCAAAGTCCTTGGGGGTCAATGCCTTTTGAATCATACCCAAAGCAGTGGCATTGAGTTGCTTCTCCACGACCTCGGCACGAGTTAACTTCTTAGCATCATATGGAGAGAAAACTTCCTCCACAATCCTCATCAATTCAATATAAGAGCTGGAGATATGAGATTGCATTACATATTGCCAATTGGCGAAGTTAGAAGTATCTAGTATGGGAGGTGCTCCTTGAGGTATGATGTGCGGCACGGAAATGGGAGGGTCCGGTGTGTACTTGAACGGTGGTGGTACCGCCGAGTAATCCTTTTCCCTATCTCCCTCTTTGGAGGAGTCACCTAGCCCCTCGGTGCTCTCGCTTGGGGGCTTGGTGGTTTGAACCAGAAAGCCTAAGCCCAAGTGTTTTGGGGCTGCCGCGGGAATCACCCCGGGGGCAACCACGTGCACGGGAGAGGAGGGGGCTTTGGCGGCAAGATATGCATCATGAGGGGTTTCTAGCATGGGGGTAGGCTTAAGGGATTGCAAAAGGGTCATCATTTCCTCAAACTTGGTCATCATGGATGTCTCCAATCGATTGAGGTCATCCATGGAGGCCAAGTTCTTGGTGGCTGCACCCACACTTCCCTCTACGTCGGCCATTGTCTCTTAGGTGGTTAAGCCCGAAGAAAGAGCCGAGGCTCTGATACCAATTTAAAGGCCCAACTTAGGTCGACTAGAGGGGGGGTGAATAGGAGACTACCAATTTTTAATCTTTTATCACACTTTTAAGGCTTAGCACAAAGTAAGGTTCACTAGAGATGCAACTACATGAAACACCTAAATGACAAGTAACACAAAGGTAAACGAGAGAGTAAATGCAAGAAGTAAAGGAGTGGAGCGAAAGAACCGGTGAGGGGACACGGAGATGTAATTCCCGGAGTTCACTTCCAAAGAAGCTACATCTACATTGGAGAGGTGTTGGGGCCACACAAGGTCACCTGAGCGCCACAAAGGCCTCACCTTCTTCTCCGGTGAGCACCACCACAAAGGTGGCCTCACAATCCACTAACCGGTGACCTTGAAGGCGCCAACCGAAAACCTTTACAACGAGGTTGAGGGGAGGCTTCAAAACTCAATTGAAGGCCCTCAACGACACCACGGAGCTTTACAACAAATGCCCCAGCTCCGAGGATGCCCTACACCGTCTAGGGTTCCAAGAACCCAAGAGAAACGAAATCCACGAAGGATGAGCGGGGGAAATCAAAATTCCTTTGGTGGAGGTGTAGATCTAGGTCACCTCTCCCAATCCTCAAAAGATCAAGAGATTTGAGTGGGTGGGGAGAGAGATCTATTCAAGTCAGGCTCTTGTGAAAATGGTGGAGAGAGAGAACCAAGAGATTAGGTGGGAGGAGGAAGAAGGGGGCTTAAATAGCCCCCCTTCAAACGGGCAGATTCTGCCCAGACCCGACGCCGTCGGTACTACCGGTGGCGGACCGGTAGTACCGGTGGGCGAGCCACCATCGGCCCAGCACAGGCCACGTAACGGTCAGAAGACCTGTCAGTGGACCCAAACAGGCTGGCCGGACGTACCGGTCCAAGTTCCGCCCCTAATTCCGTCAAATAGACAGTGCGAGGCAGAAGGTCATCTGACCCGCACTGCCCAGCGTCGGAATTAGGTCCGGATCTGGACCCGGAACTACCGGTGACCGATGAAGGCCGGTACTACCGGTCAGGAACCGGTACTACCCCTCAAGGGGCCAGAAGCTGGTCGGGCCGGTACTACCGAGCCAAAGTCCGGTGTTAGTTCCGACAAATAGGCAAAGTTAGACAGAAGTATTACTGAACCGAAAATTGCCTCGTCAGAATTAGGACCGGAACTTCAGCCGGAAGTACCGCTCGAAAAACCCTTGGTTGGTACTACCGCTTCCTAGCCGGTAATACCGGTCAGGGCAGAAAACCTCCAACTCAGCATGAATCACTTTCTCACACGAAAACTGGGATGGCTGTGGAGGTGCATATATGGTCTTTGCATGAAAGTTTATTTCCGACAACCTTCCTAGATGGACTCCCTCTTGATAGTACGGTAGCATAAAATATAAAGCAAGAGAAAGTGAAAATAAGCGCTATCGACTACAAGCTCTTCCTTGAGAAAAATACATCCACGAGCACGACTGAAGATAAAACCTGAAACTTGGACAAACGGTTAAACCACAAAAGGAGTTGTCATCAGCACCAAAAACACAAGGAGGAAATAATCCTTTCAGCTATGCATCCTCTCCACAGTCCCTCCAAGTTCTTGTAAGTCTTGGTTTGTAGCGAACCGGGTTGGTGGCTGCTCCTCTTGATAAGGAACTTCTTGTTCCTCTTCTTGGTCCTCATCCTCGTCCGAAATCTCCTCCTTGGGTTGGTGTTGCTCAACCTGCAAGTCTTATAGCAAACGTCCTTCCTCGATAGAGAAAATACCATTAGGCAAAAGAGCAGGGTAGATACGCCTAGCTCCAGCAATATGCAAGTAATAAAAACCACGTCTCCTAGTGAGCATTCCACAAGCCTTTAAAGTAGAGAAACCAACACGTCGCTCACCTAGCATAGGTTGCAACTCACCTAGGTTGATGCCTAGGGCCATGGCAAGCACGGTGATGATGTCTCCACCTGTAATTGGTCCTTGGCTTTGGGAGGATTGGTGCTCTAGGTAGCGCACAAGGATTGCGCCCAAGTTGAGTGACAAGTCACATTTGTTGAAAGCAACCTTTGGAAGGACTAAGATGTCCTCCTCACTGAGTCTCATGAAGTCATTTTGTGCCAAGTTGGTTCAATATAATGGGGCAAGCCCACTTGGTTGCCTTCACTTTTCCGTTCTTGATCATGTCAAAGCGATCACGTTGGAGCTCATTCCTGAACCATATCCCCATGCGTTCTTGAGCGATAGCCCGAGAAGTGCTAGCGGCAGCACGAGCATGAGTTTGAATCCTTGTGTTCATCATCTAAAATAATAAAGGAAGACAAAAATAAGACCTTTTGATCCAACAATAATAAGAATAATATATTCCTCATCATAGCACACTAAAGAATCCCCTCAAAATAGTAATCTAGGCAAGAGAATAATGGCAATTATTTCATAGTAGGTCTCACCCTAGATTCATAATGACGATAGATCAAAGACAAATTTGAAAAAATTAATTGGAGGATCGAAGGAGAAACATACCCTAGATCACTTGTGTGTGAGGAAATCGAACGAAAATGATTAGCGATGAAGATCTCTTGAGGTTTTGAGAGAGTTTAGAGGTAGAAGAGAGAAAAAGGATTCAAGTTTTGGGGTTGGAGGTACCTCCCGTGGCGTTTTTGTGGTCAGACGCAACTATACGGGCAAACTATACGGCTAGAACAATGTGTTCCCGCCGTATAGTTGGCCTGCTATCAAAATTTTACGGTTTCCACGTGGAGGCGCAGCTATACGGCCGAACTTTATGGTCGGAACAATTTGTTCCCGCCGTACAGTTGGTTATCAAACTTTCTGTAACTAGAAAAACAATTGTACGAAAGCATCGATATCTATACAACCGGAACTATATGGCTGGAATTTTTATTCCCGCCGTATAGTTGGCATGCTGTATAATTTTTAGGGATTCCACCTGGCGGCGCAGCTATACGGCCAGAACTATATGGTTGGAACAATTTTTCTCGCCGTATAGTTGGTCGTCAAACCGTCTATACCTGGAAAAGAAATTGTACGAAGGCATCGATATGTATACGGCCGGAATTTTTATTCCTGCCATATAGTTGGTCGTTAAACCATCAGTACTTTTGAAAGAAAAATTATCGATGGCAAGAGTATCTATACGCCCAGAACTATACGACCGGAATTTTTATTCCCACCGTATAGTTGGTCATTAAACTTCCTGTAGTCATCAAAAGTTTTCCGTTTCTTCAAGAATTACTTCTTATTCTGAAACTTAGCAAAATACCTTGTTTTTTAACTGAAAGTTAACAGTAAAATATGTCGACCAACAATAGCATGTATATAATAGGATTTTTAGTACTACCGAATTTTTTCTCCTCAACTAGAGCTTTCTAGCACTCTTTATTAAACATAAACTTAAACTAAAACTTAAAACTTTACTCAAACATTTATTTCACATGGGTTGAACTTAAAACTATCAAGGTTCCTATTAACCTCACCAGGGTATCTATTGCTTCCCTAACAACAGCGCCAGAAAAAGGGTTGATACCTTCAATCTAGATTACGGATGTAGTATAGCTCTTTTTCCCTAATAGACATAGGTTTATCGAATCCTCGGGAAGCAGAAGCATAGTGAGGTTACTTTAACGGAGCTTCGGGAGTTTTAGAATTCCTTTTGTGTTTTTACCGGACCAAGAGTTTGCGTCTTTTATTGTTGTCGATGATGGAGAGAGAGGGCCTAGGGTGTTCGGTTTCACCTATAGCTGTGCAAAACATCTGATGGGAATAAAAGATAAAAGTAAAGTATGCATGTAATTATTAGAGCAAGATAAATTATATGTGGGCAGTGCATCCATAATTTCAATTGCCTCCGCAACCGCTTATAGAAATAACCTACTAGTCTCATCCATAGAAGAAAGAGAACTAATGATATGCATAGTGATGTCACCGTTAATCACAAGTAAATCCCACACATAGCCATACTACCCCTTCTGTCACTGGGGTTCCCAACCTGCAGATTAGTCATTACTCATACTCCCTATACCTGGCTCAATCCTTGGGGTCTTGGGTACCTGACAAGTACTTAGATTAGGCAATAGAGGATACAATAATCATCATGTCATACAAACTAATACATGATCCCATCTATGATAAATAACATGCACAAAAGCTACATGGCTAGGCCAAAGCCCTTAACCCAAGGAGAGTTACTCACACATAGAGATGAGATAAAAGATCATAAACATTGTAGTGGAAATCATGAGATTGATAGCAAATAGTCTTACAGTGTCACCAACCGAAGAAGAGATCTACTATTACAATTGGTGGAATATGGATATGGTGGTGGAGATGGGTTTGGAGATTACATCTAAGTCTATTCCTCCGGCGGCTCTTCGGTATTGTCGATGTAGATCTCGAGGCGGCTGATGGTTTGGAAGAGCTCTCTTTTCTCATAGCCCGAGGCCTCTTTATATAGGGGTCCCTTCAGAAAAGTTGTTCTATTTGACCTAGTGGTGTTGATGGCAACTATTCGACCGGAACTATATGGCCAGAATTTTATTCCCGCCATATAGTTGGTCGTTAAAGCGTCTGTCTCCACTTCACGACTCCTGATTTCTTCGGGTTGTTGGAAATCTCGTATCTTTGACTTTAATGTAGTTATTCCCATCATCAAACATCATTATCTGTGCAGGGAAAAATAGAAAGAAAGGATGGCATATCCCATTTATCATTAGGCATTAGTGGCAGGGTTTAGAGAGATATTTCATCAAAAATATGAATAATATCTAGTTTAAATGTGGACGTAGATGGCTATATTTCAGAGCCATCACTATTGTATGCCATGAAACGATGTTGTAAGAAATAGTTTCGTCGCTTGTGTCTCGGAGCTAGTGGATGAGCGCACTTGAACACTTTTTGTAACATGGAATGGTCAAAAGCGACCACCTTAAACACCGAAGGCCTCACCACCTTGAAAGTGAGAAAATATCCAATCTGAAGACCATGAGCTGTGATAAATCCTCTCCAACCATCGTCCATCACTACTTTGTTATCTTCATGCGTCTTCATCTTCACATACCAATCACAGCCGCTGCATATTTCCGGCTTGATACTCCTTGGGATTGGATGACCAAGGTGTCAAATGAAAGAAGGCGGAATGCACACAACCCTTAACCCATCGCCGCTCTGGCCAACATGTTAGAGTACTTTCACGAACTTGTCCACGGTCTCCTCTTCATGATAATGACCGATTTGGAGTCGCCTTCCATGCTTCGTATTGCTGATTGGTCTAGATTCATTCTCGTCGACGTTGTTCTCTACAACTGTGAGAGTAGAATTAACACAGGGCACCATCTCTCTCCTTCCGAAACACTGTCCGAAATTTCCAGCACATCAACTGTTTTCTTGTATTATCGAAGTTTCGGAACCTTAGGTGTCACACTTTCGGATCCAAGAGCTTCGTTTTCCGTCTCGAGCACGCTATGAGATCCAGCTTCCATCTCCACCTGCGTGACGCCGGACAAATCAGTCTCCACCATGATATTCTTCTGCCTCGCTCCTGATCTGTCCTTCGGTACGCTTGGAGACAGTCTGTCCTACCTCCAAAATGGCTGAAAGACAACAATGTGAAATGAGGATCATAGGCATCATAGGTTACAGGAGGCGTGGAAAAAAGCAAACATGTTCGCATGAACGCGATTTCGCGGACAGCACGCGCCAGGCGAGCCTGCGTAGATCATATCGCCACAAGCCACGCGATAACACGTGCAAGTCCATGGTCTTGCTAAGACCATGTTACACAAAACATGCAGCATAGTAGCATCCCTAGTCGCATAAGTGGTGATCATATCCTAAGAACTATGAGTCTCTGTAAAAACAACTATGAACAACGTCTGATGCGAGTAAGATGACGATAAACCAACCGTATAATAGTACAACAACATGTGAAAGAACTCACCGCCATCGAAGTAAGTGAAGGACGCCTTACACGCGGCACACGGAGAAAAGGAGAACCAAGGAACGTTTGGGGTTAAAAAGGATACACCGATATTTAGAGCTTTCGGACGATGAGAAAAAAGCGCTAGGTATATTTTAGTGGAGTAAAGCCGATGGCTTTATACCGAGCCGGTGCCGAACACATTCGTGGGGCTCATCGCTAGACATGTGACCGTTTATACATACATCTCAACCTAAATCTAATGAAATTTCCTAAAACAGCCTAAGGTAGGCGATGCACAGATGACACCGCTACACAATTCATGTCGTTCTTGTTTGAGTGTCGATTTTCCAAAGTCTGCATTTAAATTTTACGAAATGCACTAAAAAGAGGGTAAGGAAAATAATTTACACACTTCATCATGATGCAACTCATGCCATTTATAAATAGTCGGACAAAGACAAAAGCATTCGAAAGACTGACACGTATATCAGTCTTAAAAGTGACATATGAGATTAGCAGGCTAAATGAAGCACGATGAGATGGTTTTTATTCATTCACATTCCATGTACACTGAGTAAAGACACACATAAACTGTCATTACACTTAAGGGAATACATGCAATTCGTCTCTCTAGATTCTAGATCGTGCATCCTCATACACGAGATATTAAAAAATGTATCTCACAACACTCGTGCGCTTTTCCGTATTGATAATGGGCTTCATGGCGAGGAAGAGCGAGAATGCAGCGCAAGGAGGACGCTTTGTATGGAGACCTCTCTACCATTCGCACAACTATCCCCGTACTCGCCCTACCCTGCACGTGCTTTTCTTTATCGGTATCGATGATGGCAGTATGAACAAAGTCGCGTATGTAATAAATGTAGAAAAGAGCTTCAGGTGCTGCTATGTAGGACGCTCGCTGAGAGTTACCGTTAGGAGCATGCTCATCAGATATCAAGAACTTTCTGGCGGAAACCACATGCAACATACTTCGATGATCTTCTCGATGCAACGCCATGCAAATAGGTATGCAATAGTAAAATGTGCAAAAATGACGAAGAACGTTAAGGAAAAGGTGTAGAGGGAAAGAAAAAAGAAAGAAAAACAAACGAAGACCGACGAAAAGGGCACGAATCTTTACGAAACAGTGGCGGATAAATACGAAGGACAAAGAATGTCCTCGAAACGCAAAGTCTCGTGACCTAGGAGTCGAAACCTAAAAACGGAAAAATAGCAAAAAACACATCAACCTAAACATGCCAAGGAAAACAAAACGTAGCCAACAACTAAACAAATAGCGACAAAAAGGGCGCATATCGTATACCGTCAAGAAGCGAGAGTGACGAAGAGCATGGATGAACTAGACAGTCTCGCAAGACCTAGACATCCAGACCTCGAAAAAGAATCAAAAGACAAATTAGCGCAGGCAATATATAGAACGTAAACATCCAAGAAAAATAAAGAAATAGAAGATCAATGGGAATAAAAGAACTTACCAAGTCATGGAGAAAGAAAAGGATCCTGCACGAACGTCGGTGTGCTGTGGCAGAATAGAAGGAAAATCCTAAGGAAGCAAACACGCGAACGGAAAGACCGAGAGATAAACGCAACGAAATAAGCGATAAGTACCAGGCGTCGGAAGAGCAGACAAATAGAAGAACGCAAGTCCACGCTACTGCGTGCAGTCACCTGCAAAGAAGACCGTTTCGAAGTGATGCCAATGAGATGTCGATTCCTAAAGAAAAAATCCATCAATAAACATAAACATGGACATAACAAAACGAAAGAGAAAAGAAAGAAAAGCAAGCTTACCAACCCAAACGCAAGCGAGAGGACGATCGGGGGAAGCAAAGAAGCAATACATGCACCGATGCCTGTTATATGTCCCACACGTCGGTGGCTACAGTGCCACCGTAGGATATAGCCATCCAAGCATCGCGTGAAGGGGCTCGTTTCTATGGAAGACAAAAGCTAGCTAAACCAATGGGTGCAAACGAATACACCAAAACAAGAGAGACGTTTTCAAGTGCCAACGGGACCAACCCTAGCATGTCTAGCATCTATAATGCCAACTCGTATAGCGTAGGACCCCACCAAACGCAGCAAGCCACGGACGGCGACAGGTAACGCTTTCCGCTCGTATCTCGCCCACCAGAATCTGCCGCCAGCTAGAGTCTATGCCGCGAGGTGTGATCTCTTCGCGAGAAACCGCTGCTGGCTACGGATAACGCGACCAACGTGGACACAGATAGGCTCCGTAGCACGATCATGGCGCAAGAAAACGTGTACGCCTACAACCTATGTTGTCAGGTTGGTTCTCCGCCATAAGAAACCACACACACCCATGACTTCCCATGCCACCTACACTGCCATATCGGCTCTCTTCCATGGTAATCCGTGTACAAAGAGGTTCCAAAGAAGAATGCACGATCTAAATTGACCCCACATATGCAAGAATATGTGCCCGTAGAGGGTCTACGCTGCCACGTATGTCTGAGGCAGACCCCATATCTGCGAGAGTCCACGACGGCATAGACTCATGATGCCACATCATCTCTCGGCCGGTCCCGCAACCCGATGGGTGCGGAGCATTGTCAGGAATGGAGTGCCTCTCACAAATCTCGGTTCTGCCCGCGTACGCTAACGACAGGCCCACGCCACGCGCGCGTTCCACCTTCTAGCGACGAGGGGTCAATGGCGAGCGGTACACCTGTCCACGATAAGGAATCTTTCGCCCTGGCCTGCAGCGGGGCCCGCCTCATGGGATAGCAGGCCTCTGGTGTGATGTCGTCGCGTGTCCTCCTCGACCTCCATCCGACGTATAAAAAAATCGGGACGACGTGGATAGCAGTTTGAGCTAAAACAATCTAGCACTATTATTTACTCATGATTACCGCCTCAGCCTTTTTTCATCATTGGCTAGAGCACATCAATATTTGGCAAGTAAAGAATTTTTCCCAAGGAAGATAAAATACCCACCACGGTCGAGCTGATCCACAAGGAGTAGTCTAGTTATAGAAACATGAACACAATGGGACCTAGCTGTAAGCATATTACACTACACATGCATTGTATGTGTTGTCAACACTGAAGAGAAAGGACTAGAGACATAAAAGAGAAAGACCAGTCTCATCTTAGATTCTAGCCATCACTATGTCTGTACTTCCACCCTAGATATCCATTCATATCACTAAGAATACCAAGACCACCCGGTATCAGCAGCACAGTCATCGTTGACACAAGGAGAAACAGTCACCAGGAACACAAGCAGGAGGATGCCAATAGCACAAGAAAAGTGGGCCAAAAGTACAAGGAGGAACAAGGTAGCAGCTAAGGCAGAAGTGATCAAGATCAACACTAGAATCAACAAGCCACACCGACCACTTCACAAAAGCAGGTTATACTAAAACCATCATTAGTATCTGTTATTATCATTGTACTTGAGAAAAATATTTGGAGGGAGAGGAAGCTCTCAGATGAGCATACCGATGCTATGCTACTTCATCCTAGAGCTATTTGAAACAACCGTATTATCTGAACTTATTTTAAGAAATAAAAGCTTTAGATTATCCATCATTATCTAGTATTCCATTCTTCTATATGCAGCCATACAAGCATCACAGGAAGCTTATTTATGCACAAGTTCTAGCACAACAAGTAGAAGCAACAGATCATGTGATCATGATCTTACTAGTATGCACTCTCCAAGGAAGCACCATAGTAGCAAGATCGCAAGCACATAGTTCACTAGGGACATGGACCACACCTCTAACCAACGGTCCATTAGCACATGTACAAGCCAAAGAAACCATCCTAAATAATTTTCCTAGTCCACATTCCTAGGAAACATTTATTACTTTGTTATCACTATCAAGATTGACATAAGCTATCCAAATCACATCACCAAATCCAAGATTCAATATTTTAGTTGAGACTATCCACAAATCCATATCACTACTACCAATACCAACACATTAGGAAATTTTCCAAATTGACAGCAAAAATTCAGTTAACTGGATTTGCAGAACAAGGGTAGAAGCTAATCTAAACTTAGTGTCAATCCACAATAGCATGTTCGGTATCACAATAAAAACATTAAGAAAGCATCAAACATTAGCATGGTAACAATAGGTTACATAAAATCATCTACTAGTGCTCAATAGTGAGTTAGAGAGAGAAGAGTGAGGAGTACAAAGAGTAGATCAATAAGAGAGCAGTAGGTCATGTACATAGCTCCTGAGATCAATTACAGAGTGAGGGAGGCAGTAGGCCACCTGGGAGCACCAAAGTGGCGAGGGGGGCCACGACATGGCCGCACAATAGCACATTGGTGCTTTTCCTGCACCAAGCCACGACTATCGGCCACACCGTCGTCAAGGAAGAAGATCCTAAATGCTTGGCAACCACATGCATGATGGTGGACACCACAACAACAACATGGCCAAAACCCTAGCACCAATAGGGGAAGGGGGCGGCCAGGAGAGGGTGAGCATCACAAATCAAAGTGGCTGGCAAGGTAGAGAGAGTCAAGGCACGTCGATTGTACTAGACGTTGGCGTCTGAGGTGACCGAGGCCAATCAGAAATGGCAGGCAATGGTGGAGGAAACCGCCTTGTCACGGGAGCGCACACGAGCGAGGAAGAAGAGGATATGGTGGCCTGATCAGTTTGACAGGCTTAGTCTACTGACGAGGTTGGTCTAATCCAACCTAGTGGTTAGACTTCTAGGTGGGCCAATCCCATTTTATTAAATAGGAATATAAATAGAAACAAAAAAATTTCTCGTCAAATTTTCACAATTGATTGAAAAAACACGAAAAAATCCCTAAAGATAAATAAAATAACTTTTGTTTATAGAACATATTGAAAGGACAAAGGATGTCGCCTAGAGGGGGTGAATAGGCATTTAAAAATAAAGATTTCTATTTTCGTGCCCTCGGTTCCTTAGTTGTACTTAGTTTTCCCAGCCACTTAACTTTTCCTCCCTTTTGCCCATCTCCTTGTACAAAACTGTAACATGGTCTGAAACTCACTGTCCGTCAGCCTTGCCATTACATGCTGATAAGTGGGGCCACGTTTAGTGGGGTCCTGTAGTGGACCCTTGCCGTTACGTGCTGACAAGTGGGGATGTGTTCTGTCGGGTCCCGTAGTGGACCCTTACCATTACATGCTATAACACCCTCAAATCGACCCTATGCAAGTTTTAGCGATTCCCGCCAAACCCGCATAAAAACGATTCAAGGACGCCCACCAGGCACTTGCGTGCGGGTGGAGAACAAAGTAATACCATTACATATTAGTCCACGATGGATCCCACATAACATATATATATATATATATACAACAACGTCTCCATGAGTCAAGAATACATATATACTATACAAAGATCCAAATCACCTTGAAAACGATAGAGCGCCCGACTACGAACAAGATGCAAATGCGGCTAAGAGCCCTGAAGAATAACTAATGGCGTCCATAACCCTGCCCAGGCGAAGCCAGAAGGGTAACCCTGCTAACGACGTCGATCGCAAACCTGCTAAAACAAAGGGGTGCCGAAAAAGGGCAAAGGGAAAATAGGAGCATCAGTACTGAGGCCAGTACACGGCAAGGCTAGAATTCAGCGGCTCTCGCCTACATAGGTATGGTGGACTGAAGCGGCAGCGCAGCGTGCACTAAACAACCTATAGAGACTCGATGCAACTGTCGGCTATGAGAGAGGGATAAGAAAGACCTATTCGGGACCAACCTGATACTTACACCAATCATACCCATCATGGTATTCCCCCCTCGAGACTAAACGAGAAAGTCAAACCAAGGAACTCACACAGTTGGCAGTTTTATTCATTCCATTACAGTTGAAGCACTTACTAGTCAGATATAGGCAGCATGAGTCATCCTGGTAGCATAAGTAGTGGGCAGTTTTAGTTAACCATTCAGTTGTAGTTGTACTTACTAGTCAGATACAATTAGCATGTGACATCCCAAACCCAGCAGTTGTTGACACTTTTATTTCATTCCATTGGAGTTGCGATACTTACTAGGCAGGTAGAACATGACACGATACACCCCAGTTCCACCAGTTGTTGGCACTTTTATTATCCATTCCATTGTAGTGAAGCTGATTACTAGTCACATATTAAGTCAAATTTATAGCACTACTTTAGTTATGCTTGTCTATGATCGAGATAATGTTCTCCAAGTCGTCCATACCCGTGGACACGGCTTTTAGAAAGATTTACCCTGCAGGGGTGCACAAATAGAAACACACACACGATAAACCTCGGAAAAACCAAATCAAAACCCAATGAGACTTTCATGACAAAGCAATCACAAGATTCATAAAACATTTCAGGGGGCCACCCCACTAAGCTACCCACCACAAAGTTGGCCGGCTCCGAGACAGACCCAGGGTTTGTGTAGACGGCGGTAAACGATTGGGAACCCGAAAGTGTGACTGGGCTTGTCGATACAGCGAAAACGTGTCACGATCCAAAACAGTACAGGTGCTCCATGCACAATCGTACATAAAACAGTAAATCATGGCATAGGTACAGGATAGTAATAAAGCCCCAAACTAGTTTCTAGCCCCAAGCAATAAGAAATGAATCAAGCTCTGGCTAAGGGGGATCCATAGGGTCTCCCGGATGTGAATAGTGTGAATAATCAAGGAACAGGTATCAAGTACTCGGGGCCTACGGGACACAAGTGGACATGAAAAACCAAATAGCATAAATTGCCCACCGGTGCCTCTTTCATTAGTTATCCCAGCAATTTAATAGTTGTATTTAAAGTCATGATCATCTCCACCATAAAGCATATGACAACATTCCAACAATTGTGTGGTACTTCACGACACGGGATCGCACCTGAGCAAGCGACTACGACTCGCAAGACCATCTATCTACCAAACAATAGGTAATAGGAGGTGTCCAAGGCAATGTAAAGGCTGCACGGAATATATCTGGTACAGAACACTAAAGCATCACGACACAGGTAGCAATAGATCAACAGGGGGAAATAGAGACTATAAATGCAAAATAGGTAGAAAGGGGGTGTAGCATCCCATCTGTCTAACATATGTAATGCTACATGGTCTAGCAATATAATTGCTACTTCCTACATACAATTGTTGCATCTTAATTATATCATGCTCATGTCATCATTCCACCTTGCATTTGAGCATCATATAAAACCCTTTCCATTTGGTTCTTCTCTCATATGCATTATTAATTGTAGTTGCCTCTTGATATATTGTATTTGGTTCTTGATAAATGCTTGATGCCCAAGTTGAGTTGGGGGCATATCTTTTATTCAACTCCACCACCTTGTCCTTGTCACCACCTTATAATTCCACCATCCTAATTACCCATGAGCTTTTACTTCTTTTGGCATTTAATCTAGCTCATGTGAGTTGGGATGGATCCAATTCTATTTTCCTTTAGCTTGGCTTTACACAATATTTTGGAATGCAGGTGCATAAATGCCATGGTCATTGTTTTGTTGTCACAAGATAAAACATGGCATTTAATGCCCATGCATGGGCCATGCAAATCACCACATTCTATTCTTTTGGGATTTACTTGGATTTTAAAATGGAGCTTGGTCCCTTTGTGATTCCACTCTTGTTGGCTATTTTCTTTTGCTCTTACCCTAAACCCTCACCATCTTGATCACCTCTCTTTGCCATGTGCACTCAAATCATCACCCCTCATTGTGTATGCTTCCATGCATGATCATGTGGAATCATACCAAAACCCTAGCCCTACCACACCTCTTTTCACCCCATTGCTTGATCTTTCTTTGGATCATGATAAAACCCTAACCATTCTCTACCCCATGGTTGATTATGCCAAACCCTAACCCACCCACTCACCCTAGACTCTCTCTCTAATTAACTAAAACCCTAACCTACCCTTCTCCCTCCTAGCTAGGCTCCATGCCGAACCTCCCCTCCCTTCCTAACCTGGTTACCACCCCTGGCTCGACCACCCCCATGCCAGCTACCCTACCCTAACCCTAAGCACCCCTCTAACCTAACCCTAGTGGGGCCTCTCCATTCTCTCTCTCTCTGCCAAAAAGGGCCACCCGAGCCTGCCTCTCCTTGACCTCGCACTGGCCCACCTGGCAGCCCCTGTCCGCCCCTCCCATGCCTAGCCGTGCCCATCACGTGAAGGTGGAGAGGGAAAAAGGTGGCCGAAGCCACCTTTTCCTCCACCGAGCTACCCCACGCCACCCCTCTCCTTTCCCGTCCATATCCACTTCCCCACGCCTCCTCTGCCGCGCCAGATCTACCCAGGCCGCTGCGTCGTTCCTCCCTTCTCCCCCTGGCTCCACTTTCTTTCACCGCCGGCCACTGTCGGTGTCCACCACCGTTCCCTCGTACCAGCAGGCGGGCGTCGCGTGGAGGTTGTCGAGGAAGACAGCGAGGTCCCCTGCGTCGGCCCCGTACACGCCAGCGAGGAGCCGATCCCTACGTTGCTGATCGCCGACGGCCATCGCAAACCCTAGCTCTGACCGGTCTCTGCGTCATCGCCGTTCTGCTACTCCTCGGCCCGATCCGACCTCTCCGTCGAACTCGCGGTGAGCTGACCCGCCTCCCTGACATCCCCTCCCTCGCTAACACCCTCTGGTCTCGCCGGTCGTCGTGTCGAACACGCTCTGTGCGTCGGCGGTGTTGGCTTCGGCTCGTCTCCGCGCCGCATCACACCTTAGCTAGGCCCCCCTCTCCCTTCTGTCAACCTCCCCTCACCAGCCGCACTGGTTCCAGCCCTCGTCGCGCACACCGCAGGTCACGGGGTCGAACCCCCGCGCCGCGCGTGTCGCGCGTTCGCCTGTCGATCACGGATCTGTCGGTCGATTCAGAGAAGGAGAAGAACAGTGGGTATGTGGTCACTTTACAATAGCCCCCTTTTTTAATTCGCTCTCAACCCGCGGTACACCGGGCCCCACCGGTCAGCCCCTTCGAACTTTTTACAGAAAAGCACCCGCGTTTTCGTATTCTCTAACCCGCGCTACTAACCGAACCCACCTGTCAGCCGCGGTTGCAATCTTACGAAAAGGCACCCGGTCTTTCCGTTTCTCAACCCGCAGTCCCTCTGTGCCGAGGCGGCCCGCCTCTGTCGCGTGGGCCTGCGGTGCATCAGGCCCCACTTGTTTGTGGCTAGGGCTAGCTGCGGCTGAGTAGAAAAAGTCGGCCCGCTTTTCTGTTTTAATTAAAATGAATTTACAGAAATGTTTTAATATAAATCTAAATCTGTTTTTAATAACTTTTGATTTGTAAATCCAAATAATACAAATGATATATGTTTTGGAATCAGAAAAATGTGAGGATTTCAAATATGCCATTCAAAATGTGGTTTGACGACTTTAAATTTTCAAGATGATTAAAATTACAATAAAATGCCCTTTTCTTAATAAATTAATAACTTTAATTCTACAACTCCAAATTTGACAAATAATATGTCTAAATCGATCAGCGCGACGAGCCCGTTCTATCTATGAATTCCTTATTTTGAATTGACGCATGCATCATGTCATCATTAAAATCAGAACTGTTTATGGCAATAAAACTTGACCAAATAAATACTAATATGAATTATTCTTGTCCCCACATCTCACCCATGCCATGCTACTTTATTGCCATGTAAATTGTGCATCATTCATCATGGTATGCTTGTTTGCTTGTCGCATTTTTATTCATATGCTTGTGCACTTTATTTATGTTCGCCCTTGTTTGTTTGGTTCTTCTTCGAATAGACGCCCAGCAGGAGAATTATCAGGAATCACAGGAGTTCTACCCAGATCCATCTCTCGCTTCAACTAAGCTACCAGGCAAGCACTACCACATACTTGCATACATATAGTACCTATTGCCTCTATCTTATTCTTGCATCATTGAGTCGCGATTGCATTAAATTGAATCGCAAGTGCTGCATAGCCTTTACTTTTAAACTCCACCGAAGCTTGTTCCTACATCCCATGAGCCATTACTACAGGAGTTGTTTAAGCCATGCGAGTCGTAGAAAAGCATGTGTAGGGTATGTGAGTGTCTGATGGATAAAGAGGTACCTAAACAACTTAACCTGAGTAGTAATGGGATAACTAATGAAAGAGGCATCGGTGAGCAATATCTGCTATTTGGTTTTTCATGCTCACTTGTGTCCCGTAGGACCCCGAGTACTTGATTCCTGTTCCTTGACTATTCGCACTATCCACATCCGGGAGGCCTTATGGACCCCCCCTGAGCCAGATCTTGATTCATTCTTATTTCTTGGGGCCACAAAGTAGTTTGGGGCTTTGTTACTATCCTATACTTATGCCATGCTTTACTGTTTTATTTAAGATTGTGCGTGGAGCACCTGTACTGTTTTGGATGCGGAGTGTTTTCGCGGTATCGACAAGCCCAGCCACAGTTTCGGGTTCCCAGTCGTTTACAACCATTGACGCAAACCTTGGGTCCGTCTCGGAGCCGGCCAACTTCGTTGCGGGTAGCTTAATGGGGTGGCCCCTTGAAATATTCCTGAATCCTGTGATCGCTTTGTCGTGAACGCCTCGTTGGGTTTTGAGTTGGTTTTTCTGAGGTTGATCGAGTGTGTGTTGCTATTTGTGCACCCTTGCAGGGTAAATCTTTCTGAAAGCCATGTCCGCGGTTATGGACGACTTGGAGAACAGTTTCTCGATCATAGACAAGTATAACTAAAGTACCGCTTTTAATCTGACTAAATACCGGACTACTAAATAGTGCAACACTCATGGAATGGTTAATAAAACTGCCAACAGATGGGTTGTTCGTCTGCTTTCTCGTTGGTAAGCGAGAAGGAGGATGGATCTGTTAATTATACTGTTATAACTGTTGTTACTAACTAATGAACATCCGTTTATCATTGGTTAGGCGGATGGTTAGCGAGTATCTCTAGGCTTGTTAGTTATTATCTTTTGCTGCAATTGCATCACCCCAGGTATATGTCCCCTTTAGAGGCATAAAGAATTGCTGAGTACCCCTAGGGTCTCACACAATAAATTGTTTGATTCAGATGAACAGGTGTACTCATAAGATGGATACTGGGTGGAGGAGACAGATGATGTTGGCAACGATCACTCGGTGTAGAGATTCCGGGAACAGGGATTCCGTGAGATCTGTGGGTGGGATGTGTTTATTTATGTGGCATCTTATGCCGATTTGCTTCTTATCCGTACTCGGATCTTGTTTTCCGCTTCCGCCTGATACTCTGATGTTTGATGTATGAGGAGCTATCCTAAACTATTATCTCTATCTAGGATATTTGGATCTTGCCGTATGGCGTTGCAATATTTCTATTTCTTTTAGATGGAATGGCTACGTGAACAGTTGTATGGTGGCTCGCATACATACTCACCTGTGTATGTAGTTGATCCCTTCGCCTACCGATTACGCCGCTCGCTCTTGTCCCGATGTTCTGGAAGTGGTTAGGACGGCCGAAAGGTCTACCTGTGAGTGGTCCCTGGGCCCCACCGTACTATCTTAACAACTTTTGCTCATCCAGGCATGCAACTAAGGGTGTAATTCACCGAGGTAGTTACAATTGGTATCAGAGCCATCCTCGCCCTTCAGGGTCTCAGCCAAATGGGCGTTGTCAGTCTAGCAAATATTTTTGGTAGCTATGTATACTAGGGAAAAACAAAACGTGAGAGTAGGACTGCTTCCATTTTTTTTCTTACCCACCCACCCACCCTTTTCTGGTAAGGAAGTGTAACGTTTTCAATCCTCTTCTAAATTCAAACTAGGATTCACGTGTTCTGGGTTCCGTAGTACCATAGGTTGTGTGTGTGTGTGTGTGTGAATTCCTTCTCTATCTGTTGCATCCAAATGTTATCACTATCTGCCTTTTGGTTATCAACTGTTGGTACATTCCATACCGACAGGCCTTTGTAAACCGACGCGATCTATCTGATTCGTTGTATACCGGTGCGATCTGTCTTACTCTTTATTATCCGACGTTATCTTGTTTGGGGTGTTCGTTTCCATAGTTACTAATCTTTAGGTTCATCTTAAGAAGAAGGTGTTGGGATATGTGTTTTACTGATTCATGTACGGAGTAATGATTTGAGTGCGGGATGGAGTCGCGACCATACCACTACTCTTGTCATTCTCTCTTGTATCTTGAATTGGTAGAGTTACTAATCTTGATTCGTTAAGTGGTTTTGCGCATCTAGTGGTATTTTGATGCCGAATTTGCGAAAAAAATTCTTTGTTAGTTTGTGTACCACACTCCTTGTTCAGTCATGTGCGATATGCTTAATATCTTCTAGGTGCTTTGAACTTTGTTGATATTTTAATATCATCTTAGTGAATTGTATCCTTTAATCTTGGTTAATTCCATTTTGGTACTATTTTGGATTATTATTATTCTCCATTATAGTACTGACTTGTGTTTTATATCAATCACAGGATGGCACCACCACACCGTTCTGAGGAGGACATACCACTTGAACTGGGGGCTGCGTTGGCAAGTATTGCCAATGCCTTGGGAACAATGCAGTAGAACCAGCAGCGATTCGAAGAAAGCGTGAGGAGGAATGAGTTTGTTCCGCTACCTCCACCTCCCAAGCGACGAGACATCAAGAGTTTTCTGAAGTTCAACCCACGTCAATTTGAGGTGTCTAATCATCCACTTGATGCTGATGATTGGCTGTGTGAAATGTCAAGGTTGCTGATGACAGCGGATGTTCCTGAGCAAGAATGGGTAAAATGTGTCACTCACCTTCTGAAGGGAGATGCAGCTCTGTGGTGGGAAAATTACCTCAAGGCAGACCACTCTGGTTTTCAGCCTACTTGGGAGCAATTCACTGCGGCTTTCAAAGAGCAATATCTGTCAGAGATTGTCATGGAAAGGATGAAGGAAGTGTTTCTAAACCTCAAGCAGGGCAATGACAATGTCAATGCCTATATCAGAAACTTCATGAATCTTTCTCGGTATGGTGGCGATGAGATATCTGATGACAAGAAGAAGAAAAAGAGGTTCAGGCAAGGGCTCAATGCATCAATCAAATATGCAATCACTCATGCAAGTCCGGGGTCTTTTCTGGAACTCCAACATACAGCTCTGCAGGAAGAAGCAAGTAGGCAAGTGTTTGAGGAGTCAAAGAAACATAGCCGCGATGCAGCAAGCTCTTATGCTATGACAGCTCCTTCTAAGCACCGCGTGTGGGTTCCTAACACTCCACCGTCACTCCCGGCTCCACCAAGACCGTCAAGCTACACGGCAAGGCCACCAAACTCCTTCACTGCGGCTCCTAGGGGCTACAACCACAACTACCCTGGAGCGCCTGGCGGAGTCCCTGGCTACGCTGCTCCACGTCCACCTGGTGCTTGCTACACTTGTTGAAACACTGGGCATCAGCATTAGAATTTTCCAATGAACAACAAAGCTCTTCCTCCACCACCTCCAAGACCTGCGGCAAGTTCTTCTATGGTTCGTGCACCTCCACCTCGGGCTCTCAACATCAACACCAAGCCCGGGTCTACGATTGCTCGTGCCAACTGTGTCAACGGCGCTCAAGCTGAGCATGCACCTGGAGTTGTGATGGGTATGCTTCCTGTTAACTCAGTTCCTGCACAAGTTTTGTTTGATTCGGGTGCATCGCATTCTTTTGTTTCTCACAAGTTTGCACATGAGAATGAGTTAGCAATGGATCCTCTCCCCAAGCGTTTAATGGTCCTTTCTCCTAGAGCAACAATGGCATCTTCTAAAATCAGCCATAACAATCAAATTGAGATTGGTGGTTCTTCCTTTCCGGCTTCCTTAATTATTCTGGGCAATTCTGACATTGATGTTATCTTGGGCATGAATTGGTTAACAGCAAATGCAGCTGTGTTTGATTGTCCTGAACGTTCGGTTTCTCTGAAAATTCCTGAAGGCCATATAGTCTATTCTCCAAGTCTGACTCCTGCAATTCAACTTTTCTCTTTGGCGGCTCTGAATGATGATGCTATGGAAGCTATTCAGAGTGTTCTGGTGGTCTGTGAGTTCCCAGATGTCTTTCCTGAAGAGTTGCCAGGTATGCCTCTGGATCATGAGGTTGAGTTTGTGATTGAACTTGAACCTGGTACCGCTCCTATCTCCAAGCTGCCTTATAAAATGGGTCATGCTGAGTTGGCTGAACTCAAACGTCAGCTTGATGAACAAGAGAAGTTGGGTTTCATTCAGCACAGTACTTCTTCTTGGGGTAGCCCAACCATCTTTGTGAAGAAGCGAGACAAGACTGATAGACTTTGTGTTGACTTACGGGCTCTCAATGCTAAAACCATCAAGAATAAATATCCCCTTCCACGGATTAATGATCTCTTCGATCAGCTAGCTGGAGCTGTGGTATTCTCTAAGCTTGATTTGAGAAGTGGGTATCATCAAATCAAGATTCGCAAGGAAGATATTCCCAAAACAGCTTTCACCACCCGCTATGGCCTGTATGAGTACACGGTCATGTCTTTCGGTCTCACCAACGCACCTGCCACATTCTCGAGGCTTATGAACTCAGTTTTCATGGAGTATCTTGATAAGTTCGTTGTGATCTATCTGGATGACATTCTAGTCTATTCTAAGTCAAAGGAAGAACATGAAGAACACCTTTGGTGTGTCCTAAACAAGCTTCGTGAGAACCGCCTGTATGCAAAGTTCTCCAAGTGTGAGTTCTGGCTGCCTCAAGTCACCTATCTTGGTGACGTCATCTCTGCCAAGGGCATTGCCGTCAACCCAGAAACTATTAAGACAATTGTTGACTGGCTTCCTCCCAAAAATGTCAAAATAGTCCGGAGTTTTCTTGGTTTGGCCAGTTACTGTCGTCGCTTCGTTCAGAACTTCTCAAAGATTCCGAAGCCTCTTACCGATCTCCTCAAGAAAGGCAAGAAATATCTTTGGACTCCTGCATGTCAAGCAAGCTTTGAAACACTCAAAGAGAAGCTCACTTCCACACCAGTCTTGGTTCCTCCAGATACATCAAAGCCTTTCCAGATATTCTGTGATGCCTCATTGCAAGGATTGGGTGCGGTCCTTATGCAAGAAAAACAAGTTGTTGCTTATGCCTCTCGACAGTTGAAGACGCATGAGATCAACTATCCTACACATGACCTCGAACTCACAGCAGTTGTCTTTGCTTTGAAAGTATGGAGGCATTACTTACTTGGCAACCGTTGTGAGATATTTTCTGATCATAAGAGTCTGAAGTATATCTTCACACAGCCTGATCTCAACCTTCGTCAGAAAAGGTGGATTGAAGAAATTAATGATTTCGACTTGACCATCAATTACACTCCGGGCAAAGCTAATGTCATGGCCGATGCTCTCAGCTGAAAAGCTTATGTCAACAATCTCATGGTGGAAGAACAACAGCCTCTCTCGTGCGAGGAATTTCGCAAGCTAAACCTTGAAATTTTGGATCAAGGGTATTTTCTGAACCTTCTGGCAACACCGCTCTTGGAAGAAAAAGTTCGCTCCATTCAACTTGGTGATCCTTACACTAAAAACATCATCTCCAACATTCAACTTCTGAAGTATGAGTCCTTCCACGTTGACGACCAAGGCGCTCTTTTCTTTGAACACCGGATGTTTGTTCCGAACTACCCGGGTTTAAGAGAGCAAGTTCTCAAGGAGGCGCATGATTTTGTTCTTTCTATCCACCCTGGCAGCACTAAGATGTACATGGACTTGAAAACACAGTATTGGTGGCCTGGGTTGAAACGATATTGTGCCAAGTATGTCTCGGAGTGTGATGTCTGCCGTAGAGTTAAAGCTGTTCATCAAAAACCTTCCGGTCTTCTACAGCCATTGAAACCTCCGGAATGGAAATGGGAGAAAGTAGAGATGGACTTTATCACTGGTTTTCCAAGGTCGCAGAAGGGCAACAATGCAATCTTTGCTGTCATCGACAGGCTGTCTAAAGTGGCTCACTTCTTTCCCGTCAAGGAAACAATTTCTGCAATTCAGTTGGCTGAGCTCTATATCAACAGAATTGTCTCTCTGTATGGGGTAACTCTTGAGATCAGTTCAGACCGTGGAAGCATCTTCACTTCCAAGTTCTGGGGAAGTTTCCAAAATGCTTTGGGAACAAAATTGAACTTCAGCACAGCTTACCACCCTCAGTCGCAAGGACAAGTTGAAAGGATCAATCAGATTCTAGAAGATATGCTCTGTGCTTGCGTTATCTCTTTCGGCATGAAGTGGGAAGAATGCCTTCCTTATGCTGAATTCTCTTACAACAACAGCTTCCAGAAAAGTCTAAAGATGGCACCATTTGAGGTTCTCTATGGTTGCAAATGCAGAATTCCGATTGGTTGGTCGGGCGCAGGGGAAAGAACATTGTTTGGCCCCGACATTGTAACTCAAGCGGAGGAGAAGGTTCGCATCATTCTTGAAAACCTGAAGATTGCTCAAAGTCGCCAGAAGAGCAATTATGACAGAAAGCACACGGACATGGAGTATGTTCCTGGTGATCTCGTTTACCTCCGTGTCACTCCCATGAGAGACACGCACCGGTTTGCTATCAAAGGAAAGCTGGCTCCTAGATACATCGGTCCTTTCAAAATTCGTGGAAGAAGAGGAGAAATTGCTTATGCTCTTGAGCTCCCTGAAAAACTCAAGGTCCATGATGTTTTCCATATCTCTCAAGTCAAGAAGTACTTCAAGGATCCCGGCAGGACCGTGGACCATGAACTCATCAATCTCCAAGAAGATCTGTCTTATCAAGAACACCCCATAAAAATTCTAGAAGTCATAGAAAGAAGGACTCGCAACAAGTCCATCAAGTTCTGCAAGGTGCAGTGGTCGCACCATTCCATTGATGAAGCCACTTCGGAACGCGAGGATGAGCTCTGTGCCAAGTATCCTACCCTCTTCGTGTGTTCTTCTTCTTCCGAGAATCTCGGGGCGAGATTCCTGTTTAGTGGGGGAGAGTTGTAGCATCCCATCTGTCTAACATATGTAATGCTACATGGTCTAGCAATATAATTGCTACTTCCTACATACAATTGTTGCATCATAATTATATCATGCTCATGTCATCATGCCACCTTGCATTTGAGCATCATATAAAACCCTTTCCATTTGGTTCTTCTCTCATATGCATTATTAATTGTAGTTGCCTCTTGATATATTATATTTGGTTCTTGATAAATGCTTGATGCCCAAGTTGAGTTGGGGGCATATCTTTTATTCAACTCCACCACCTTGTCCTTTTCACCACCTTATAATTCCACCATCCTAATTACCCATGAGCTTTTACTTCTTTTGGCATTTAATCTCGCTCATGTGAGTTGGGATGGATCTAATTCTATTTTCCTTTAGCTTGGCTTTACTCCATATTTTGGAATGCATGTGCATAAATGCCATGGTCATTGTTTTGTTGTCACAAGATAAAACATGGCATTTAATGCCCATGCATGGGCCATGCAAATCACGACATTCTATTCTTTTGGGATTTACTTGGATTTTAAAATGGAGCTTGGTCCCTTTGTGATTCCACTCTTGTTGGCTCTTTTCTTTTGCTCTTACCCTAAACCCTCACCATCTTGATCTCCTCTCTTTGCCATGTGCACTCAAATCATCACCCCTCATTGTGTATGCTTCCATGCATGATCATGTGGAATCATACCAAAACCCTAGCCCTACCACACCTCTTTTCACCCCTTTGCTTGATCCTTCTTTGGATCATGATAAAAACCTAACCATTCTCTACCCCATGCTTGATCATGCCAAACCCTAACCCACCCACAGGACCCCGAGTTTTTCATGCTCACTTGTGTCCCGTAGGACCCCGAGTACTTGATTCATGTTCCTTGACTATTCGCACTATCCACATCCGGGAGGCCTTATGGACCCCCCTGAGCCAGAGCTTGATTCATTCTTATTTCCTGGGGCCACAAAGTAGTTTGGGGCTTTGTTACTATCCTGTACTTATGCCATGCTTTACTGTTTTATTTAAGATTGTGGGTGGAGCACCTGTACTGTTTTGGATGCGGAGTGTTTTCGCGGTATCGACAAGCCCAGCCACACTTTCGGGTTCCCAGTCATTTACAACCATTGACTCAAACCTTGGGTCCGTCTTGGAGCCGGCCAACTTCGTTGCGGGTAGCTTAATGGGGTGGCCCCCTGAAATATTCCTGAATCCTGTGATCACTTTGTCGTGAACGCCTTGTTGGGTTCTGAGTTGGTTTTTCCGAGGTTGATCGAGTGTTTGTTGCTATTTGTGCACCCCTGCAAGGTAAATCTTTCTGAAAGCCGTGTCCGCGGTTATGGACGACTTGGAGCACAGTTTCTCGATCATAGACAAATATAACTAAAGTACCCCATTTAATCTGACTAAATACCGGACTAGTAAATAGTGCAACACTCATGGAATGGTTAATAAAACTGCCAACGGATCGGTTGTTCGTCCGCTTTCTCGTTGGTAAGCGAGAAGGAGGATGGATCTGTTAATTATACTGTTATAACTGTTATTACTAATTAACGGACATCTGTCTATCATTGGTTAGGCAGATGGTTAGCGAGTATCTCTAAGCTTGTTAGTTATTATCTTTTGCTGCAATTGCGTCACCGCAGGTATATGTCCCCTTTAGAGGCATAAAGACTTGCTGACTACCCCTAGGGTCTCACACGATAAATTGTTTGATTCAGATGAACAGGTGTACTCACAAGATGGATATTGGGTGGAGGAGACAGATGATGTTGGCAACGATCACTCGGTGTAGAGATTCCGGGAACGGGGATCCATGAGATCTGTGGGCGGGATGTGTTTATTTATGTGGCATATTATGCCGATTTGCTTCTTATCCGTACTCGGATCTTGTTTTCTGCTTCCGCCTGATACTCTAATGTTTGATGTATGAGGAGCTATCCTAAACTATTATCTCTATCTAGGATATTTGGATTTTGCCGTATGGCGTTGCAATATTTCTATTTCTTTTAGATGGAATGGCTCTGTGAACAGTTGTATGGTGGCTTGCATACATACTCACTTGTGTATGTAGTTGTTCCCTTCGCCTGCCGATTACGCCGCTCGTTCTTGTCCTGATGTTCCGTAAGTGGTTAGGACGGCCGAAAGGTCTACCTGTGAGTGGTCCCTCGGCCCCACTTTCGCTCATCTAGGCATGCAACTAAGGGCGTAATTCACCGAGGTAGTTACAGGGGGAGAATGCTCGCTTGGGAAACACTGTCGAAGATTCATTATCCGAAGAACTTATCGATACTCGCATCAACTCTACGGCCTAATCCGCGAAGAACCAAAGCACTAAAAGAAACATCGGATGCACTATTTAATACTATGGAAGAAGACTGGGCATGATGCATGTATGATGTATGACATGGCATAGGTGCGATGCAATTAGGCGATATTAAGCGGAACTGGGGTCCCGACAATTAATTAGATGGTTCATGTTGCTTAGCTACCTCGCAATTTAAATGTTGACTTATCAAGGCAAAACATAGCATCAGTTCGCTACACCAATTTAAATGGAGCCAATATAAGACTAGAATAGCCCGCATATAGCCTTCATATTTAATTATTAAGTGAATCGACAAAGTACCCCCAATTCCCAAGATATGTATGCAAAGCATGTACAATTTATATGCAAAAAATATATTATTATAAAAATAGGGAGGATAAGGGTCACACATAGTGGGTTCGAGGGATCGGTCTTCGGGTCGAGGCTTCAGATCAGAGAGGAAGAACTTGAAGTCCATGATGGAGATCTTGTCGGGGTTCTTGACTTCGGGTGTCCGTGAAGGAGAGCTTGTCGATCCGGCGTCATTGCTCCGATGTCCATGTTGATGATCTTGAATTGGCACTGGTTCGGTCTTTGATGACGCGGGTTCTCGGCGGAAAACGGTCTCACGGACAAGCTTGGGTAGGCATCAACACATGGTACATGGTTTCTCAGAAGAACTTGGCGTTTCGGACTTGGTCTTGGTCTGGACGGGTCATCGAGTGGCGTCTGTGCTCCAGAACAACAGCCACGCAACTGCACCTGAGCAGTGTCACGAGCACCATCACAATACCCATCGTCAAACAGGCAACAACACGACACACATGGTCAACCGATCAAGAGCAGGGGTCGCAGGCGCATGTGGTTGTGCAGGGACGAGCGCATGCGGAAGGGCACCTGTGGGGTGGTGGTGAAAACAGAAGCGGGAGGGGCGACGGATGCGACCTTGGGGTTGTGCTGCGGGGAGCTCGCGAGGACACCGAGGAGGTCGAGCGGCGGGGCGGTCCGTAGAGGGGACAGAGCCGACGGCGACGACGCGCTGCAGGGGCTTACAGGCCAGGGAGGAGCTCGGAGGGCGAGGGCGACGCAGAGGGGCCAGCAGACGTGGTGATGACCTTGGCCGAAGGAGGGCACCAGCGAGGAACGACGACCTGCAGAGGGGGCGGGGCTTGCAGGCGACGGTGGCCGTCAAGCTTGGCGGCGCGGGTCGAGGCCCAACGAGGATGGCAGAGACGAGCGGCACGCCGACGAGGTGTAGAGGCGCCGAGGCTCGCGGTAGGGAAGATGGTGGACGAGGCGAGGTCGGGGCCGCGTAGGTTGAGGGCAAGGAGGCGAGGAAGGTGGCCGGCGACGGGGCCCGGGTCGACGGTGACGGCCAGGAGAGGGCATAGCCGAGCGGCGGCCGGGGATGCGCGGCAGTGGAGGCCAGCTGAGAGAGGCGGGGCACGGGTTGTCACGTGGGCTAGACTGGAGCAGCGAGGAGACGAGCGGGGTCGACGACGCCGGAGACGAGCGAGTGGACGGCGGCGACTGTGGCTTGCACCAGACGCACCAGCGTCAGTGCTCCATCAGGAGGGTAGGCAGCGGCGGCGGTGCTCGCGGAAATGGGATCACGGGAGGCGATGATGGTGGTTGGTGGAAAGGGGATCGTGGGATGGGAGAGCGGTCGTGGTGGGGTCAGGGGCGTCGCGGGGTGGTGTAGTGTGGGTCGCGAGTGAGGAGCGGGATGGCGGCGTTGACTAGATCGGGGGTGGGTGGCTGCGTGCGGCGGTAGGGTGTGGGTGGGGTGCACCGCTTTACGTGCTAGTTGTGTCGGGGTGGGCTGGAACGTGATGTGAGGTCACGCGTGTAGGAAGTTAGGTGGGGGTGGGTCGACTGTGTATGTGTCCACCGGTGAGGTGAGTGGCAGCGGTGGGAGTGTGGCAGGGGTACGACTAGGGTTAGGGTTTGGTCTGTGGGGTTGTAGGCGGGCTGGCCGGCCCTTTGGGCTGGCTGGCTACCTCCCACGAAAAAGAAACCATTTTATTTTATTTTATTTGTTTTCTTTTTAGAAAGGATTTTGTAAAAAGATTTTAGACAAATAAAAGATCTAGAAAAGATCGGGGTTTTGATTTTAAATTAAATAAAAGAGACTAATTAGAAAAGAAAATAGGCTTTTGGTGAAAATATTTTTAGGCAAAAAAATATGCATGATGTCATGATGATGCACAAAAGAAAAAACACGGCAATTTTCTAGTAGCAGTTTTATCGGGGTGCTACAATTCGACACCACTAACAAAGATTCCTTCTTTGTCTTGAATCGGCGACGCCACCAACAAGGGGTCGGTACTCACGTTCGTTGAGAGAACACTCTAGAGAAACAAAGACGAGGTTAAAGGTCTCAAAAGATAAGGCCACCTTTAACTTCCGTGGAAGGAGTGGAAATTGCATTGATCCTCCAATTCAATGTACAAAGCGAATGATAAGAGTAGTGGTATGGTAGCTACTCCATCCCGCACTCAAAGCATTACACTATACATGAATAAAAGAATTATGCAACTAACTCTCAGAATTCAGACTGAAGATCTCGACCAGCGAGGTTCGGAAACAAAGGAGCGATGCAGGGTTTCATCGGATCTGATGTAGAAGATATCGTCGCATAGGGAAAACACTGGAAGATACAAAAGAGAGATTTCAGTGGATTTTGATCCACCGAATGGTACAACAGATGAAGGGTTACTCAGATAACACGACGACCGGATGTGGAAACACCATTGCAAGAGAAAGGAATCGAAACCCTGAAGGTACAACGAAAACCCAACCACGAGAAATCCTGGACCTGAAGACAAGATAAGGTAGATCCAAAACACGTGAAGGTAAGAGGAGAATAGCAAAGGGGTAAGGAGTAAAACAAACCTAATGAGATCTATCCAACCGATTTTGCAAAATAGTTTTGACACTCTTCATCGGCTATTAGCTAGGTTATCCTACAGGCTGGACCAGTGGGGTATCGCAACTGCTGAGCTCTGATACCACTCTGTAACACCCTCGAATCGGCCCTATGCAAGTTTTAGCGATTCCCGCCAAACCCGCATAGAAACGATTCAAGGATGCCCACCAGGCACTTGCGTGCGGGTGGAGAACGAAGTAATACCATTACACATTAGTCCAAAATGGATCCCATAGAACATATATATATACAGCAACATCTCCATGAGTCAAGAATACATATATACTATACAAAGATCCAAATCACCTTGAAAACGATAGAGCGCCCGACTACGGACAAGATGCAAATGGGAAGAATAACCAATGGCATCCATAACCCTGCCCAAGCCAAGCCGGAAGGGTAACCCTGCTAACGACATCGATCGCAAACCTACTAAAACAAAGGGGTGCCTACAAAGGACAAAGGAAAAAGAGGAGCGTCAGTACTGAGGCCAGTACACGGCGAGGCTAGAATTCGGTGGCTCTCGCCTACATAGGTATGGTGGACTGAAGCGGCAGCGCAACATGCACTATACAACCTATAGAGACTCGATGCAACTGTCGGCTATTAGAGAGAGATAGGAAAGACCTATTCGGGACCAACCTGATACTAACACCAATCATACCCATCCTGGTATTCCCCCCTCGAGACCAAACGAGGAAGTCAAACCAAGGAACTCACACAGTTGGCGGTTTTATTCATTCCATTATAGTTGAAGCACTTACTAGTCAAACATAGGCAGCATGAGTCATCCTGATAGCATAAGTAGTGGGTAGTTTTAGTTAACCATTAAGTTGTAGTTGTACTTACTAGTCAAATACAATTAGCATGTGACATCCCAAACCCAGTAGTTGTTGACACTTTTATTTCATTCCATTGGAGTTGGGATACTTACTAGGAAGGTATAACATGACACGATACAACCCTGTTCCACCAGTTGTTGGCACTTTTATTATCCATTCCATTGTAGTGAAGCTGATTACTAGTCACATATTAAGTCAAATTTATAGCACTACTTTAGTTATGCTTGTATATGATCGAGATACTATGCTCCAAGTTGTCCATAACCGTGAACACGGCTTTCAGAAAGATTTACCCTGCAGGGGTGCATAAATAGCAACACACACATGATCAACCTCGGAAAAACCAAATCAAAACCCAACGAGGCTTTCACGACAAAGCAGCGGTGGAGGCCAGCTGAGAGAGGCGGGGCACGAGCTGTCACGCGGGCTAGACTGGAGCAGTGGGGAGACGAGCGGGGTCGACGGCGCCGGAGACGAGCGAGAGGGCGGCGACCGTGGCTTGCAGCAGACGCACCAGCGGCGGTGCTCCATCAGGAGGGAAGGTAGCGGTGGCGGCGCTCGTGTAAACGGGATCACGGGAGGCGATGACGGTGGTTGGTGGGAAGGGGATCGTGGGATGGGAGAGCGGTCGTGGTGGGGACAGGGGCGTCGCAGGGTGGTGTCGTGCAGGTCGCGAGCGAGGAGCGGGATGGCGACGTTGACTAGATCGGGGGTCGGTGGCTGCGTGCGGCGGTAGGGTGTGGGTGGGGTGCACCGCTTTACGTGCTAGGTGTGTCGGGTTGGGCTGGAACGTGATGTGAGGTCAAGCGTGTAGACAGTTAGGTGGGGGTGGGTCGAGTGTGTGTATTTGTCCACCGGTGAGGTGAGTGGTGGCGGTGGGGGTGTGGCAGGGGTACGAATAGGGTTAGGGTTTGGTCTGTGGGGTTATAGGCTGGCTGGCCGGCCCTTTGGGCTGGCTGGCTGCCTCCCCCGAAAAAGAAACCTTTTTATTTTATTTTATTTGTTTTATTTTTAGAAAGTCTTTTGTAAAAAGATTTTAGACAAATAAAAGATCTATAAAAGACAGGGTTTTTGATTTGAAATTAAAGAAAAGAGACTAATTAGAAAACAAAATAGGCTTTTGGTGAAAATATTTTTAGGCAAAAAAATATGCATGATGTCATGATGATGCACAAAATAAAAAAACACAGCAATTTTCTAGTAGCGGTTTTACTGGGGTGCTACACATATTGACAAGTGTGACCGTGTTTAGTCGGTTCCCGTAGTAGACACCTCTCTCCACTTATCTAGATCAACATGGGATCCACAGCTTATCCACGTGAGTGCTGGACCCATAGCTTACCCAGCTTGACGTTACAAGATGGGATCCGAGCTAGCCTCACGCCCGCACCTGTTCCATTGCCTCCCCTTTATTCTTCTTCTCCGGCAACGGCGGCCCTTTGTCTAGCTTCACTTTGGCCTCCCGTTCGTCCTGGCCACAATATGGTGCCATCCCATTAACCTGTATGAAGGATGACAAAGGCAATCGTGTGCTTGCTGTGGAAAATCAATTGCCGCAACTTGGGAGCTCAATTGGGCGTGCGCTTGCTGTGGAGAATACGGGCGGTGAGCCGTTACGATGATTTAATTGGTGTGTCGAGTTAATGTCTCAACTGCAATCAAGTGAATCTTTGAGGTGGAAGTCAAACGTTAAGATCTAGGGAGATGGATGTATAAGAAATAAGAGAATGGCACAACTCTTGAACACTTTCAAATTTAAAAAATTATACAACTCTTAATGTAAAAGTGTGTTTATAACTAAAACAACTCTTGAACACTTTCAAATTACAATTTGGACATGATAATGTTGTCCTAGAAAAATCTCGAGAGTTTACCCTTTTTAGAGCTTGAAAAGTGATCCCTAAACTAAAATCTTTATGCCTCGTGCATATACGAAAATTATACACCTTCGAACACCGTGACATCGTGCTTAGGACAAGATAATGTTGTGCTAAGAAAATCTTGAGAGTTTGTCATTTTCATGGAGTGAAATATTATGCATAAACATGGATATACAAAAATTATACACCTTTGATAACTGTCAAATCATACATAATACGTGATAATGATATGCTAACAAAATCTTGAGAGATTATCATTTTCATATAGTAAAATTTAATGCATAAACTTGCATATACGAAAATTATACACCTTTGAACTCTTTGAAATCGCACTTAGGACATGATAATGTTGTGCTAATAAAATCCTGATCATTGATCATTTCCATGGAGTGAAATATAATGCATAAACTTGCACATATGAAAATTATAATCCTTTGAACACTATGAAATCACACTTAACACGTGATAATGATGTGCTAACAAAGTTCTAAGAGATTATCATTTTCTCCCCCATTTTCATAGAGCGGAATGTAATGCATAAACTTGCATATACAAAAATTATACACATTTGAACTCTTTGAAATCGCACTTAATACGTGATAATGTTGTGCTAAGAAAATCTAGAGAGATTATCATTTTCATAGAGTAGAATGTAATGCACAAACTTGCATATACGAAAATTATATAACTTTGAACACTTTCCCTGGAAATTATATTCAAAATTATTTCTTTATGTAGTTAAAGTATCGATGGCAAACTCGTTATTTTCCATGGATATAGGGGTTATCCTATTCACTAGATCACAAAGGATCAACGGTTGGTGGGCACGATCCTCGTCACAACTGTCTCAACCAATCAGAGCGTAGCAGCCAAGATGAGCACATGTGTTAGAGTTTGTGACTAAGAGAGAGGGGAAAACTGAGTAGACCTTAAAAACCAATGGCAAAACTAAGTACAACTTAAGAACCAAGGGCAAAACTGACAAAGGGATTCAAATAAAAACTAGAAAGAGATTTTAAAAATGGAAAATGCTTCTTTTATACAATAAAATACATCTTGGCATACATCAAACTATTTGCAATTCAAATATACACCAGTTTGACAATTATTGCCTCATTCAGACAAACTATGTTTTGGGGACGGATGTTTTGGGAAGAGGCTTGAGTAGAAAGACATGAACCTTCATAGATAGTAGGTGATTTGAGAAGTTGTGATTTAGGTTAAAACTTGATTCCTATACATTTCTTATTGTGGCAGGTCACATAATAAGACTCCCTGGGTGGATGCCACTATGTTTTGATCTTTTTGAATTTGTTGTGCGTAAAATGACTCAATTAGCTAGCTAAAACCCATTCGTTGACTCTCTGTTGACCTGCCACCGGAGGGAAAAAATTAGTATATTGCACACGACAGTGTTAGTAGTAGAAAAAACTGAGTATAACCAAACTGCTAGTATTACACTCGAGGGTATAACTGAGCATAGATAAGTCGTCGGGGTTAGAAACGAGGGAAAAAACGTGGCTCATGGTACGCGTGTCGCGGTGCACGGGGCGATAGCTGACACATGTGGCCGTGCACAGTGAAGTAGCATACGTGGTTACATGGTCCACGGTGGTGCAATGAAACGTCCCTTTCCTTCTCCTTTATAGAGGCCGCCTCACTCTCACTCATCACTCACTCACGCAACCGTCTCCACTGTCCAATCACCTTTAGCAAATCCCCAACCACGCCAGCGATGGAGAAGAATTGCATGGTGGCCATCGTCACCTCCAATGCTGTCGGCGAGGAGGCCCCCATTCCCGTATAGGCCCCCATAGAGGCATCGAAGGTAGCCGTCGTCACCTCCAAGGCCGCCGGTGAGGAGCCCCCCGCCGGTCTTGGGCAGATCCTGCTAGGCTGGGACCCTAATGACTGCAAGTGCACATATTGTTTGTAGCTATTTTGAAATAAAGATATCGATCCCATAGGGAGCAGGTGTCTGAAGTCTAATAACTCTTTGAACTAAATACTGAAATAGTAATGCTAAATAACGTTCTAAGTAACAAGATAAAATGTGAGTTTTATGTAAAAGATATTTTCGGGTTTTCAAATAAGAGAACAATAAGTAGACTAAAGTTGGAAGTAAACAAGAGCATGCGAGTATGATTAAGGAAGTCTGCAAGATGATGGAAAGATTTCCCAGGGAGTAGTACATCCACTGCTAGTAAATAGAAAGAGTGATCAAAATTATTATAATGAATAAGACCATTTATGATATGTGTGGGAGGAGCTTGAGATCTGGACGAATACGCAGTCATAACCACAGCAGACATTGACATCAATCAAATTATAACGCTATTAAGGGACTTTACCTCATAGGATATATCCCATGGCATGGACAATGTTCTGTGAGTTCTCCCTGGTTCCCAAGTTGATACGTAAGAAATAACAATAGATTTATAGTCACCATAATTGTTATCATCCCTCCGTCTACCAACAAGTAGTTCCCTCCATCTAGTCCTCATTGAGGCAAATATTGAGTGGCGTGCTTCACCCAACATCAAGATGAAGGAAATATAAAACAGACACATAATGAACCATATCACATAATATCTCAATTCAATCTCATACTAGGGTTTCTCCATCTCCCCAAGAAAAAGGAAACTAGTCAAGCATGAAGGCAATCAACATCATGGATAGAATATGGATGAAATATGATGATACAATTGAAGACAAGTGCAAATCCAAGATTCAATCTAGAATTACAACAAGTAACCAAAGGGGATCGGTGATGGAGATGTTGTTGATGAAGATGACGATGTAAATCGATGTGGAGGCCTTCAAGATCGTAGTCCCTTCTCCTCTTGTGTGATGATGATGGTGTAGATCTGATTGGAGGCGGCTATGGCAGTGGCACAGCGGCAGGGCTCCGCCGTGGTGGAGGATATGGCTTCGTGGCTCTCTCTTGTGTCCTCCCTCCGTTAGATAGGCCTTGGGGGTGCCCTAGGATTCCCCTAATACCGTCATATGACTTTGGGAAGGTTCTGGAGCTTCTCCGGGGCAAAATGCCATCGTTCGCGACCTTTTTACCAACTATACGGCCGAACTATACGGCGGGAAATTTTAGTTCTGGTTGTATAGTTGGTCGTTGAACTCGCAGATCTTTTAGTATTTTGGTCGCCGTTTCTTCATACGAACTCCGCTTTGGGTGTTTTTGGGCTCGTTGAGTTCGTCTCGTCGAGGGATAAAACACCACGCTCTTGGATATTTATTTTGAGAAGTTGGAAAATTTCACTTTTCCAACCTCTCAAATCGCTAAGTTTGGTCCCTACATCTTCTCCATACTATGCTCTCTTTGTTCCTTTTTATCCATAGTCTTCACCAACACCTACACACATGTCATAGACAAAGAAAGTGATAAAATTCTACCTAAACTACTAAACGTACAAATCTCATATGAAAGTAAATGAGAACTAGAAGTCATGCATATAAGGCATAGCTATAGCTAGAAGAAACATGATATGAGAGATAAATGGCACATTTTATATGGCTAAAAGAGGTGGTATTTCATAGCCATGAACTTCCCCAAGCTAGACCTTGCTCGTCCTCGAGCAGGAAGGGTCGATAATAAATTAATGGTTGTGGAATAGCTTATCATTGGAAATCAATGCCTTGTATCCTTATTTCTTCTACAAACTCGAAGAGAGAAAACATGTATTCATAGAAGGAAACACAAGCTCAGTTATAAAGACCACTAAAGATTCATCAAAACTTATATGCTCCATGTTAGCAGTGAATCTACTTGCAGACAAACTTGTGATCCTCTTATTGCACATTTTGTATAACTTTTCATATCATTATTTTTTTATGAGGCAAATCTCAGTCACAAATAGATGTCAATAATAAATAGGAATAAAGTTTATCGATTCTACCCAATCATGTCATCTAGGTAAGACTCTCAAGTGAAAACACCAGTTATTAAGTTTCAGAAAGTTTATCTCTTAGTAACAAGATTTATGCCAAAAGGAAATGAGAGAACATGTCAAAAAAAGCATAGCGTTAGAGTGTCTCTTTTGGTCATCCACATCAATGAATCATGGCTATCAAACACTCATTTTCTATTCTTTATCTTTCTAAAACATCATTTCATCAGTAATGAGACCATGCCAAAACTTAGTGTGTTTAATCAGACTGTGTAGGCTAAGAATGGATACTCATGACCATTACCAAGGTTTCCCTTTTCGGTATAATGGTTTCTCATAATGGTCAGATGAGTATTACCTCTTTTGCTTTGAACGCAGGCCCATGAGAATACCAATGCATACCCAAATATAGCATTTCTGCTACATATGTTGGGCAACTCATAGTCAAACTCCAAGAGTTTCCTCTTTTTGGACTATTCAAAGGCTAATTGAGTTGTTAGCATCCCATGTTGTGCGACAATGGTCCAGACACGCATAAAGACATATCATCCTTTAATCAATAGGTCAAGATTTGGCATGCATCTCAATTACCGCTAAATATTAGTTTATTCAGGAAAATCCTTTCAAAGAGTACAATCAAGTAGATCATCACATCTATGGTGTTGAGTATCTTTAAGGCTAAACTCTTAAGATAATTAAACAACACCTTATTTAGCATTAAACTCAAAACTTTGAAATATCATTTCCAATTGACAACTCCTTCCGTAAGAAAACTATCAAGTCTATTTTTTTGACATTATGGGGTCAAGCATAACCTGTTCATTCAGGACAAAGCTATTTACTGACAACCAAAAAATTTCAAAAGGTCTTAATCAAGTATTCATTATTTGCAAGTGTAGAGATTGTGGCAATGTTTTCTATAGGATCACCAATAGTGTCACAATCTTGATAAACAAATTGGCAAGATGCATACAAGCTCTAATTCAACTCCTATGGTGCCTATCATGAGAAAGTGTATCCCCATATGAATACAGAACTAGACTCACTTAAGCAAGCATTCAAAAAGAGCAGGATACATGATTGTATTTAACCTTCATTGAATACGAACATTGCACAAGACTCTATGTAACACCCCTAGTTTTAATGACCTTCTAATTAGGGTTTGTATGTGCGTTCATGAGCATCATCTAATGTGCTAAAGAGCAATGTAAGAAAAAGAAATGAATACAAAACCCTAAACCCTAATCTTCCCATCCCTCTTTGGAAAATAATTCAAAGTGGTGTTGATATTTTGAAAAAAATACCAATGTTATGGAGCCAAATTGTTATAAGGGCCCCTTAGTGTTCTCTGATATTTTACAAAGTATCTTGTATTTTTTAAACTATTCAAAACAGTTTTGAAAAGAAAACACAAAGAGAAAAAGACAAAAACATAAAAAGGAAATATTTCTAGAAAAAAAGGGAATCCTAGCTACCTAGGCCGAGGCCCATCTCTCTCCCTCTCGCTATCATCCGCTCAGCGTGACCTGCAGCAGCCTGCTTTGCAAGCTTTCCCGCGGCCCGCTTCAACCCAGCCTTGGCCCATGTGCAGCCCAACAACAGCCTGGTATCGCTTCACGCATCCTTTCTGTCGTCGTCTTCGTCCCCGACGAGGTGCCAGTTCGATGTCACGCCGTCCACCGTCCGCCGCCAGAGCTGCGTCAAGATTCACACCACCGACAGCCGGTGCCTACAAGGAGCCCGCCTCGCCCCCTGGAAAACCCAAGCATGCCAGTTCTTCCTCTCTCCCTCGTCCCCGCGCCCAGGCCGAAACCCTAGTGCGGCAGTTGCCGTTCGACGCCACCATCTCCGGTCGCTCCGAGCTTCACTGTCAGTCCCAAGAGGTTCCCCTCGCCGTCCTCGTTCACCTCCTACCAACCACGCAAGCAGGCGTGCTTCAAATCGCCTAGAATCGAGCCTACCATCCTCTTCTCCCAATGGTTGCCGTCGTCGAATACCACCGCCTCTGACCTCCCCTAGCCTTCCTAAGCCCTGCACCACGTTCCCGGTGAGCCTCCGGTGCTTAACCACCCCTCCACTAGCTCCCTCTCTTCCTGTAGTGCGCTGCCAACGAGCACCTCTCGCCGCCGCTGCCGTTCGTCATCTCCGGTCATGCTCCGGTGGCCAATAAGTGGAGGCACCGCCTCTGCAAGGTCGCCCGCGTCATGCCCTCGCCAACGCACCTCTCTGCACTCAAAGGCAAGCTCGGAATCGACGGATCCTTGCAACCACCTGGGAGCATTGCCATTGCTGATGTCATGCTGACATCAGCATGACGCAATATCCCTTTTTCTTTTTTTTGTAATTATTTTTTGTAATATTAATATGACAGGTGGCCTAGCCTGTTAGGAATTTATTTATTTTGGAAATTATTTTCTTAAATTAATAAATATCTGACATGTGGGGCCAGCTAGAAAATATTTTAATATAATCCAAAAATGTTTAATTGTTTAATAATAATTTAAAATGGATTTAAAATGATAAAAATCATAACTAATTCATTTTAAATCAGAAAAATATGTATAATATATAAAAATGTTCAGAAAAATGACATCTATCCAATAGACTAATAATCATGCATTGTTAAGAAACTTAAATGACAAGTTTAATTAGAAGCACAAATTAACCCCTCTCATATGCATCCGGGGTTTCTCTGAATTAGGGTTTGCACCCCTCAGACCCTGTTTAAATTGGCAAAGCATGTCTTAGGGTTTCAGTTCAATACAATTTAACTTGTCATGTCATCATCCTTGCTTGAGCATTGCATCGATGCCATGTGTTGATTGTTTCCCCTTTCTTTCTGGTGTTTGGTTCTTTCTCGGTAGAATAGGAGCTCGAGTCCAAGATCGAAGACCGAGATCAACACCATCGAAGGTTATTGACGAACAAGTCCATCTGATGAACCCTGAAGTTCTATATATGAGTATCAAAAGGCAAAGGCAAGCATAGCTCCCCACATTAGAAAATCCTATGCTTTCAAAGTATTTCATTCTTACCATGTGCGTATGATTCCAATGTCTTTTATCGATAGATACAATAATCCTAGCTGATGCATGTTACCTTTGTAGCCTATATTCCCTGATCCACTGCTCCTAGCATAACTAGGTTTTGGCTTATGAGCTTCGATAGAGATGCTATATTTGTTTGTGCTTAGCCAAGCTTAGATGTTACCGCTAGTCCATCTGGTTGATGAATCAGAGCTGCGAATGAACCTAGTTGGACAGCATGATGTGGTATGATCAGATATGAAAGTTAAACATGCTAAGGCTTGTATGGGAGGCCACGTCGGGTTGTGGTTTTTGCAGTCCCATACTTGCGACCACTAGGATCTGAGTTCTTACCTCTTGAACCAAAACGAGCGTACAACCACACGGGATTTATGGGGAACCTTCCGCTGATTAACTTGCCTAGTAGATTCCATGAGTCACATAGTTCGGGCGTTCCATTCGACATATGCATTCTGGTCGTTCTTGAAGAAGGTGGAGGAGGTTTATTCATACAGGTAGGTAAGCGTGGCCGGGAGCGAGAGAGGCACAACCTCCATAATCTTGTTCCCCGCACACATCTCTAGGGACCGGCTTCGGGACTTGACCCGTTACGGCAACATCTCCTTAGGGCGTGACTCATGGTCTTGACGAACGCAAGTTAAAGGTCGTGGCCAACCATCCTCTGTCGGCCTTCCAAGGAAGAGGGATAATCTACAGTGGCATTAAGAGTTGGTTGGTACATGTGTGTAAAGTTGTGCACCCCTGCAGGGTAATAATCTTTTCAAAAATCCATGTCCATGGTTATGGATGACTTGGGAACGGATTCAAAGATCATAGAGAACTATAACCTAATCGTAAAACTTGACAAGAGATGTGAGATGTGCTTAATGATGCTTCCCCAGGGATCGAGGGGGTGATCCTAGTTGGTAAGTCCAGCTGATGATGATTTGGTGGATACCAAAAGAAGATCAAAGCTAATGATATTGCTTTCTTATTCCCTTTCAAATGTTCTATTAGTCGAGATTCTCCTCTTTCTCTTTTATAAAGAAAGTTAGCTTTATGCAAAGTAACCCCACCAGCCATAAGTCTTGCGGAGTACACCCTGTACTCAACCTTGCTTTGTTGATACTTTTGTAGCAGGTAAGTGTTACCACAGAAGGTGAGTTTGTTACAACATCGACATCGACGAGTAGTTTGGGGCTCCCGGTCGGCAGCCTGGAATCTATGGATTGGAACGTCATCGTTATGCTTCAGGCCTCTTAGGCCATTTGTTAAGTTTGCTATACTTAATAGCATAATTTGCCTTCCGTTGTTTGATGTTTGTGGTCAGTGACCTCTGCTTGTAAAATTTTGGTTCTTTGCTCAGTTATGAGCTTGCTGTAATAATTTTTGTGTCGTAGGGTCACTGTAATGTTACCGATTCTCTCTCTGTACGCTTCTGATATTTAGGTTAGGCTTATATCAGATAGAGGTCTGGGATTTGTCGAGCCTTAATCCCGGGGGTGTCACTATCTACACATGCAGAAGTAAGCTCCCCAGGCTTAGAACTTCGCAACAAATAAACTTGAGTATATCACCAAAAGAAAAGAGAAAATACAGTTTCTAAAAGAGAGTGTGATAAGTGGTTACCTCCCCAAGCTTAGTTGAAAACAAGGGTGACACACTTTACCGTTGAGGTACAAGTAACCTCTCTTTTGATGGACAAAGAACCTTTGCTTCAACATGTATTTCTTGATATGGCCCGGTGTGCCTTCCTTGAGGACCTGCTTAAAAACTAAAAAGAACATGAAATATTTTTGTGTTTTTGAAGACACTGGTTTAGCTCACAAGTGATAAAAATACAAGTCCCACTAAGTCGGTTCATCAACCTAAGCACCACGCTTAAGTCAAAAAAATAGTTCTAGAAGATGCCTATCCTAGATTGTGATGAGGTGCAAGCGAAATAGGATACGAGACATGAGTGTGCAACCCCTATGCGCTTATTAAAAGAGGTTCGAGTTGGAAGGTTTTACCAGACACTGATTGTCAAAGCGTTGAATTGAAGAAACCAAGTGACTCATGTGAGTGTTTGCACGATCGACACTACCGTACACGTCGTCACACGAGGTTGAAGTCCCTGTGAAAATAACACACAAAATAAAATGCATCGGTTTGGTATACGAACATAGTTCGTTTACCCCACCGATAAAAGGAAAGTAAAAAACAAAACATGAACTTCTATAGAGAATTACAGTCTAGAAGGTTTATGAGGCATAATTTTATTGCTTACATATGCTTGGCTTCTCTAGATCAAGGGAGAAGCTCCTAGGTGGTGTTTCGAGGTTTTAGAAGAAGAAAGAAGAAAGAATAAAATTTTGAGCAATGGTTACCTTCTAGTTGGCGTTTGAGGGGTTTTCCCATCTATACGGGCGCAACTATACGGCCGGACCAAAAAGGTCCCACCGTATAGTTGGTTGTTAAACTTACTGTACCTTGGAAAAGTATTTTGATGAAGGCATCGATATCTATATGGCTAGAACTATACGGCCAGAATTTTTATTCCCGTCGTATAGTTGGTCGTTAAACCTTCAGTATCTTACAAAAGAATATTGACAAAGGCATCGATAACTATACGGCCGGAACTATACGATTAGATTTTTTATTCCCACATTATAGTTGGTCATTAAACCATCTGTACCTAAGAAAGAAAATTTGTGGATGGCAAAGATATCTATATGGCCAAACTATACAGCTAGAATTTTTGTTCCCACCGTATAGTTGGTCGTTAAACCTTCAGTAGACATCAAAAAATTTATATTTCTTCGAGAATTCTTTCTTATCCCGAAACTTAGCTAAATACCTTGTTTTGATAGTAAAATAACAACTTTAATTTTCTACCAACAACAACATGTATAAAACAGGATTTAAGTACAACCGAGTTATGCAACACATAGTAATAATAAATTCTACCTTTTGAAAACTACAACAAGATAACTCTAATAGCATATCATGCAAAGAATAAAAATGCCAATGCAACAGGAATGCATCAAGACTCAACTCACAAAACTATGAAAGACACCTAATGACTTCCGGGTTGCCTCCCGGGAAGCGCTTTCTTATAACCAAGTAGCCAGGATTTTCTCCATTATTATTTCAATAGATAGGAGCCAGAGAGTTATTTATTCTTACCTCCAAAAGAGGTTTGGAGACTTACTATTATAGCCTGGTCGAAGTCTCACCCGCTTATGGTGCATCGGAGTCATGTAGATAAATATGTTATTGCACACAAATGATGATTGATGCGCCATGTGTGGTGAGCATACCTCCCTAGATAGCTTGAACAAAGGGATTAGATATTTACATGTAAAGTCAAACAGTTTACCTTTGATAGCATCATCGGGATACAATTCATAGTACTCTTCTTGGGGTACACTATCACGAGGAAACACTTCATAATACTCATCTTTAGCAGTAGGGAAAAATTCAAAAGTGTCTCTATTCTCTAGTTCATCACCTTGCTCACAAGTTCCTCAGTTCTAGAGTTATCAATCCAATCACAAAAATAAGCATCATCAACAAATGTTTCATCAAAGATGTGCTCTCCCGAAACCTGCTCATTAACACTACAAGATTTATCTACAGTTCATCATTATTAGTGTTATCCAAATGAGTATCTAGGCATAAAGCCTCCGCCGATAAATTATCTTCAGTTTCAACACAATAAGAATCATTACTAGAGACTTAGGCATCATAAACAAACGTATTATTAGTAGAATGATGTTTGTATTAAACCTCACCTTTTTGATGTTCCTCCTTGTTATCCAGTGGTTCCAGCAAAATGTTAGTTTCAGGAACTATTGTTTTACATAGCTCCTTACTCTTTATCACAAGTGCATTCCCACTAAAATTTTCTTGACAATAAATGGCAATATAATCCCTAATATTATGATGCCTTGCTAAATCCTCATTATTGCTACTTTGCATAATAATACCAATTTTCCTAAGCAGCTGATGAGACCCTTCATAAACTATGTATTCCAAGAGTTTTACATTATTACCATTTATGTGGGTATTGGTTTATAAAAATTCTTTAAAGAGAGGAATGCATTCATAATCATAAAGCTTTTTAGGCTTACCATTATATTGCCTCATCCGTTCGAATAAATTTGACAAATTACTAGAACAGTAATCCACCTTCTCCCACATGTTCATTAGTTGCATATCCTCAAGGATTAGTGGTTCTTCTTCATGTTCATCCTCTTCTTGGGAAGGAACTTCGTCCTTCTCCAATGAGATTTCCTACAAACAAGTAACTTTGTGCGCTACGGGTTTTCTCCATGCCTTACTCCTCATAATAAGTGTATTCTCACTAAAATGTTCATGAGAATACCAAGAAATGTGTTGCAGGATTTCATAAGCTGTTTTTATGAGAACACTATCTTCACTATTAATACGTGATATGACATGTATTATCTACTCATGGGCACCTTCAAAGATAATATACTCTAATACTTCACTAGTAACATCACCATTATTATAAGACACTTAAGCTTGATTAAACGTATCGGAGCATTGAAAATGAAAGTAGTGCACAAGTTTCATACATTGAGGACATATTATTGGATGGTCTATCCTATCCAAAGAAATTAACTTTTTAGCATATTCCAGTCTTTGGGAATACATTTCTCTTACCGTCATATTGCTCACTTGTTCTTTAAAATACTCATCCTCCTCTTCCAATGAGGATTCTTGTCCCATGTTACTATCATCACAATATTCATAGAAAGATTCATCTTCTAGTCCCTCACCAAAGTCCCCAAAATCACTGTCTTCGGGCTTACCTTCCACTAGTTGAGAGGGTGCAACATCAAGTGCCACCTATTTATTAACAACATGTTTCAGTGGTTTAGGTGGAGGCTCTTTGAGTGGAGTTCCCTCCACATTATCTTTTGGAGCACCATGCAAAAGGTTACATTCTTCCATGGCAGCTTTAATCCACCCAACAATAAATTCATTATCATGGAAGTTATCTTGGCAATAGCAGAATATAGGGTGAACTTCTTTATAGATCATATCAAGTGGTTTACTTTCTACCTATATATCTATTAAATGAAATAACAACTCTTTGCAACCAGTAAAAAGCACAAATTAAAATGTGTCCTCCCCAGCAAGGCATTTAAACTCATCTCTATTATAGTCTGCTAGTTCAGTATCAAAAAAATTATACTTACATTGATAATTGAGGTGATCTGGAGATCCGCAACAATCACAACATAATTGATAAGAGGCACATAGTATGGACGAATACTTGTCCACCCAAGTCAACTATTCTTGTAATATGCCTTGCCTCTTATGAATATCTCCCTAAGTCCTTTCCTTTGAGTCCTCCGTTATAGATTTCATCTGTTGGAAGGTAGTTATCTCCGAAGACATGATTAGTAACAAATATTTTTATGGGTTTTTGGTTTGTAAACAAAAGCAAAAATACAAATGCATCAAATAAATAAAGTTTAAAAAAAAATCTCGCAAAACTAAAATAACTAAATAAACAGAAGCTAAAAGACATATAGCGCTTAGCTCCCTGGCAACGGCGCAAGAAAATAGATTGATCACTGTAGGTGCACAGATCGTTTGTAGCTAGTTTTGAAATAAAGTTATCTTGGCAATAGCAGAATATAGGGTGAACTTCTTTATAGATCATATCAAGTGGTTTACTTTCTACCTATATATCTATTAAATGAAATAACAACCCTTTGCAACCAGTAAAAAGCACAAATTAAAATGTGTCCTGCCCAGCAAGGCATTTAAACTCATCTCTATTATAGTCTGCTAGTTCAGTATCAAAAAAATTATACTTACATTGATAATTGAGGTGATCTAGAGATCCGCAACAATCACAACATAATTGATAAGAGGCACATAGTGTGGATGAATACTTGTCCACCCAAGTCAACTATTCTTTTAATATGCCTTGCCTCTTATGAATATCTCCCTAAGTCCTTTCCTTTGAGTCCTCCATTATAGATTTCATCTGTTGGAAGGTAGTTATCTCCGAAGACATGATTAGTAACAAATATTTTTATGGGTTTTTGGTTTGTAAACAAAAGCAAAAATACAAATGCATCAAATAAATAAAGTTTAAAACAAAATCTCGCAAAACTAAAATAACTAAATAAACAGAAGCTAAAAGACATATAGCGCTTAGCTCCCTGGCAACGGCGCAAGAAAATAGATTGATCACTGTAGGTGCACAGATCGTTTGTAGCTAGTTTTGAAATAAAGTTATCTTGGCAATAGCAGAATATAGGGTGAACTTCTTTATAGATCATATCAAGTGGTTTACTTTCTACCTATATATCTATTAAATGAAATAACAACCCTTTGCAACCAGTAAAAAGCACAAATTAAAATGTGTCCTGCCCAGCAAGGCATTTAAACTCATCTCTATTATAGTCTGCTAGTTCAGTATCAAAAAAATTATACTTACATTGATAATTGAGGTGATCTAGAGATCCGCAACAATCACAACATAATTGATAAGAGGCACATAGTGTGGATGAATACTTGTCCACCCAAGTCAACTATTCTTTTAATATGCCTTGCCTCTTATGAATATCTCCCTAAGTCCTTTCCTTTGAGTCCTCCATTATAGATTTCATCTGTTGGAAGGTAGTTATCTCCGAAGACATGATTAGTAACAAATATTTTTATGGGTTTTTGGTTTGTAAACAAAAGCAAAAATACAAATGCATCAAATAAATAAAGTTTAAAACAAAATCTCGCAAAACTAAAATAACTAAATAAACAGAAGCTAAAAGACATATAGCGCTTAGCTCCCTGGCAACGGCGCAAGAAAATAGATTGATCACTGTAGGTGCACAGATCGTTTGTAGCTAGTTTTGAAATAAAGTTATCTTGGCAATAGCAGAATATAGGGTGAACTTCTTTATAGATCATATCAAGTGGTTTACTTTCTACCTATATATCTATTAAATGAAATAACAACCCTTTGCAACCAGTAAAAAGCACAAATTAAAATGTGTCCTGCCCAGCAAGGCATTTAAACTCATCTCTATTATAGTCTACTAGTTCAGTATCAAAAAAATTATACTTACATTGATAATTGAGGTGATCTAGAGATCCGCAACAATCACAACATAATTGATAAGAGGCACATAGTGTGGATGAATACTTGTCCACCCAAGTCAACTATTCTTTTAATATGCCTTGCCTCTTATGAATATCTCCCTAAGTCCTTTCCTTTGAGTCCTCCATTATAGATTTCATCTGTTGGAAGGTAGTTATCTCCGAAGACATGATTAGTAACAAATATTTTTATGGGTTTTTGGTTTGTAAACAAAAGCAAAAATACAAATGCATCAAATAAATAAAGTTTAAAAAAAAATCTCGCAAAACTAAAATAACTAAATAAACAGAAGCTAAAAGACATATAACGCTTAGCTCCCTGGCAACGGCGCAAGAAAATAGATTGATCACTGTAGGTGCACAGATCGTTTGTAGCTAGTTTTGAAATAAAGTTATCAATCCCACAGGGAGGAGTCTGAAGTCTGATAACTCTTTGAACTAAATACTAAAATAGTAATGCTAAATACTAAGTAACAAGATAAAATACGAGTCTTGTGTAAAAGATATTTTTGGGTTTTCAAATAAGAGAACAATAAGTAGAATAAAGTTGTAAGTAAGCAAGATGATGCAAGTATGATTACGAAATTCTGCAAGATGATGGAAAGAGTTCTCAGGGAGTAGTGGATCCACCGCTAGGAATTAGAAAGAGTGATCAAAATTATTATAATGAATAAGACCATTTATGATATGTGTGAGAGGATCTCCATAAATGAACGAATAGGAAGAAACCACTTCACACATCATCCATCATAACCATAGTAGACATCAATCGAATTACTACGCTATTAAGGGACTTTACCCCGTAGGATGTATCCCATGGCATGGACAATGTTCCGTGAGTTGCCTCAGTTCCCAAGTTGATACGTAAGGAGTGTCAATAGATTTATAGTCACCGTAAGTGCTATCATCCCTCTGTCTACCAACAAGTAGTTCCCTCCATCTAGTCCTCAGTGAGGCAAATATTGAGTGATGCGCTTCACCCAACATCAAGATGAAGGAAATCTAACACAGACACATAATGAACAATATCACATAATAATATTTATCTCAATTCAATCTCATACTAGGGTTTCTCCATCTCCCAAAGAACAAAGGAAACTACTCACACATGAAGGCAATCAACATCATGGATAGAATATGGATGAAGTATGATGATACAATTGAAGACAAGTGCAAATCCAAGATTCAATCTAGAATTACAACAAGTAACCAGAGGGGATCAGTTATGGAGATGTTGTTGATGAAGATGACAATGTAGATCGATGTGGAGGCCTTCAAGATCCTAGTCCATTCTCCTCTTGTGCGATGGTGATGGTGTAGATCTGATTGGTGGCGTCTATGGTGGTGGCACGTCGGCAGGGCTCTGTCGTGGTAGAGGTTATGTCTTCGTGGCTCTCTCTTGGGTTCTTCCTCCTTTATATAGGCCTTAGGAGTGCCCTAGGGTTCCCCCAATACCGTCATATGACTTAGGGAAGGTTCTTGAGCTTCTGTAGGGTGAAATCCCGTTGTTTTCTACCTTTTTTACCAACTATACCGCTAAACTATACGGCGGGAACTTTTAGTTCCGGCCGTATAGTTGGTCGTTGAACTCATATATACTTTAGTATTTTTGTCGCCATTTCTTTATATGAACTCCGTTTTGGGTGTTCTTGGGCTCATTGAGTTCGTCTCGTTGAGGGATACAACCCAATGCTCTTGGATATTTATTTTGAGATGTTGGAAAATTTCACTTTTCTAACCTCTCAAATGGCTAAGTTTGGTCACTATAGCTCCTCCATGCTATGCTCTCTTTGTTCCTTTTCATCCATAATATTCACCAACACCTAAACACATGTCATAGACAAGGAAAGTGATAAAATTCTACCTAAACTACTAAATGTGCAAAGCTCATATGAAAGTAAATAAGAACTAGAAGTACAGAGCGACAAGCGCACACGCTGCGCACCGCGCGAACGCTCGAGCGACGTGCCGTGCCTATCCGACACGTGTCGACGCGGAAACATTATGCGAAACTGCTCGCGCAGATGTCACCGGTTTTTTCTCTTTCTGGTTTTTTCTCTTTCTTCTCTATTGTCCGCTCCACACGTTATGTATACACTTTCTCTCACTTCTGCTCTGGTAGTTTTTTAATGTTTCTTTTCTCTTTTTCGGTAATTTTTAGTATGTTTTTTTTTCATTATCGTTTATTTTTATTTTTCTCTTCTTCATTTTCATTTATTTTTATTATCCTTCTTTTCTCTTTACGGGCAATAGAGATTTTATGGGGTGTAATGGGAGGGGTCTGGTTTGTACAACATAATGTATTGACTTTGAACGGATTACACTAAAGCAGCGCATTTGTATATTCAGAGAAGTACACAGATGTATTTCGGAGTGTGTATTTCAGGATCCGCCCGTGGCATGGCGCCTTCAGACCATCAAGCATTCATATAGATCTTGAAGTGTCGTGTATTTCGGAGCGCCCTGTATTTCGGAGAGCCTTGTATTTCGGAGTGTGTGTTGCGGGCTCCGCCCGTGGCACGGCGCCTTCGGTGCATCAAGCATTCATATAGATCTCGAAGTGTCGTGTATTTCGGAGCGCCGTGTATTTCGAAGCGCCTTGTATTTCGGAGTGACCTGTATTTTGGAGTGCCTTGTATTTTTGAGCGTGTGTTGTGGGCTCCGCCCGTGGCACGTCGCCTTCGACGCATCAAGCATTCATATAGATCTTGAAGCCTCGTGTATTTCGGAGCGCCTTTTATTTCAGAGTGTGTGTTGCGGGCTCCACCCATGGCACGGTGCCTTTGTCGCATCAAGCATTCAAATAGATCTTGAAGTGACGTGTATTTCGGAGCGCCCTCTATTTCGGAGCGCCTTGTATTTTGGAGTGTATTGTATTTCAGAGTGTGTGTTGCGGGCTCCGCCCGTGCCACGACGCCTTTGGCACATCAAGTATTCATATAGATCTTGAAGTGTCGTGTATTTCGGAGGGCCGTGTATTTCAAAGCGCCTTGAATTTTGGAGCGCCTTGTATTTCAGAGCGCCTTGTATTTCGGAGCGTGTGTTGCGGTCTCCGCCCGTGGCACGGCGCCTTCGGCGCATCAACCATTCATATACATCTTGAAGCGTCGTGTATTTCGGAGCGCCATGTATTTCAGAGCGTCCTGTATTTCAGAGCGCCTTGTATTTCGGAGTGTGTGCTGCGGGCTCCGCCTGTGGCACGACACCTTCGGCGCATCAAGCATTCATATAGATCTTGAAGTGTCGTGTATTTGGGAGCGCCCTCTATTTCAGAGCGCCATGTATTTCGGAGCGCCTTGTATTTTGGAGTGTATGTTGCGGGCTCCGCCCGTGGCACGGCGCCTTCGGCGCATCAAGCATTCATATAGATCTTGAAGTGTCGTGTATTTCAGAGCGTCGTGTATTTCCGAGCGCCCTGTATTTCGGAGCATGTTCCTCCAGTGGCACGGTGGCTTCGGCGCATCAAACATTCATATAGATCTTGAAGTGCCGTGTACTTCAGAGCGCCCAGTATTTCGGAGCGCCTTGTATTTCGGAGCGCCTTGTATTTTGGAGTGTGTGTTGCGGGTTCCGCCCGTGGCACGGTGCCTTCGGCGCATCAAGCATTCATATAGATCTTGAATTGTCGTGTATCTCGAAGTGCCCTCTATTTCAGAGCGCCTTGTATTTCGGAGCGCCTTGTATTTCAGACTGTATGTTGAGGGCTCTGCTCGTGGCCCGGCGCCTTCGGTGCATCAAGTATTCATATAGATCTTGAAGTGTCGTGTATTTTGGAGCGTCGTGTATTTCGAAGCGCCTTCTATTTCATAGAGTCTTGTATTTTGGAGTGTGTTTTGCGGGCTCCGACCGTGGCACAGCGCCTTCGGCGCATCAAGCATTCATACAGCTCTTGAAGTGCCGTGTATTTCAGAGCACCCTATATTTCGGAGCGCCTTCGGAGTGTGTGTTGCGGGTTCCGCCCATGGCACGGTGCCTTTGGCGCATCAAGCATTCATATAGATCTTGAAGCGTCGTGTATTTCGGAGCGCCCGGTATTTTGGAGCGCCTTGTATTTCGGAGTGTGTGTTGTGGGTGGCGCCTGTGGCACGGCGCCTTCGGCGCATCAAGCATTCATATATATCGTGAAGCGCCGTGTATTGCGGAGCGCCCTGTATTTCGAAGTGCCTTGTATTTCGAAGTGTTGTAGGCTTCAGAGAAATATTTTATTCGTAGGGTAGTGCACGTAGGTTAACAGAGCAGTTTACCGGCTATCACATCTACAATTCACATGTAGTACATTACTTTATTATAGAATAGTACGCACATTCCTACAAAGCAGTGCATTCTGCATTGTCTGCATATATTTTATCTTAGATGTTAACCGATGGATTCGGCTAGCATAAAACGTTACGGCCTTATTTAATATATTCCTTCTCCACGAAGAGAAACAAACCCTTCTTCTTCTGTCTGCAGCAAAAGAAAACAATCTATTGAATAGCGATGGATTTTACTAGATCTCCTTCATCGATCAGTCGCATGGGGGAGGACCTAGATTCGGTACAGTAGATTGTTTTAAGGTAAGCGTCTACGAAATCTTTGATATGTTGCAGTATCCTCAACAAAGCTTGGTATAGTGGACTCAAAGAGCCTGGATTTCGTTCGCGATATATGAAGAAAAATTCGCCATCATGCCTAGCATTTCTTGTTTACTATCATTGGATGCCTGAGGTTGGTAATATGCTACAGGAGCTTGAATATTTATCTAAAGATGAAACATCTCTAGCTATTTCTTCGAACTTAGATTCAACATATTTTCTAAGGGAATTAGTAGTGTGCTGTCGAAATGGAGCAGTCCTCATTCAGATCTTTCCACATGGTTCTAGAGATCTTGGGTACTATGTTAATTATCCTTCTAGGTCTCCAAATTTTTTCACTTTCCTTGCCTCACCTGTTACACGAATGCCATCAATGTCGAAGAGTGATACAAATCATTCATATGGGCAATTATGTTTGATTCCAAGTGCTGCAAGCTCAGGAATGACATTCTTTCATTGAAATATATTCAATGTTTGCAAGGTTTCATATCATGGTGTTACTGCTAATACAACATCTGCCATATTTGTGCATGTCTGTATTCAACAAAATGGTCAATGGGAGATGCATATTTCTAATCCAATTCATGTGCCAGCACCAACCACCTACCTTAGTCAGCATGAAGGAATCCTGATAGGCAAAGACCTGTTTATGGCATATGTTGTAGGCCTTCTTCTGTGTTACAACATATCCACACATTTAACTTCTGCGATACCATTCCCTAAATCAGTCAGGCTCACAACAAAGGATCAGAGGAATTTTGTATTTCAGAGGATAGATCAGGAAGCATTTTACTAGCTTCCTTTTCTAGTGATGGTATATTGACAACTTGGCTCCTTCACTACAACAATGGTCAACATAAGTGGATCATCCAGACAATGTTAGATCTGCCTGTTCCATGCAGAACTTCATTTGGCTGGGATATTGAAGACTACTGGAAGGAAAAACTTTGTAGTATATGTGACAATTGCAATCTGCTAGTTTGTGGTGTGTTGCGTGTTATAACAATGTCAACTGATGGTCGCTATGTTCTCATGACAGTTGATTTTGACCTAGGCTTGTTCTGTGCAGACATGCTAAAGAAGACTGTATCAGTTTTATCTAAGTTATCTACACCATTAGTTGTCCGTAGTGCTTTTGCAATGTATGAAGCTTGGCCACCTGCTCTATAGTGATTGACCAAAATGCAATCAAAATTAAATATCTCTTTGTAATGTGAATACACTAAGCTTTATGTTGCTTTTTGTGATCTTCTTGCACTATATGCTGCGTCCAATTATGCACTATGTTGCTTTTTGTAATCTTCTTGCACTGTATGCTGAATTTGGCGCCCTAGTACTGCCATGGTAATTGCTAATTGATGCAGTGCAAGTAACACCCAAAGAAATGTATATATGAATATATGAGCAGTGTACATAGATTGCACAATCGTCTTGGCTACTAAACTAATGTATCTGCAGCATCACGCAAAGCAGTGCATATATGAATATAGGGGCAGTGCACTTAGAGTGAATGGTTCTCCCACATTCATTAGGGGCTAGTATAGTAATGTCGCAATTTCTAGGTACGACAGTGCATGTGGTTGATAAAGCGCAGTGCTTCGAACCGAAACCAGTGTACCTGCAACATTACATAGATCAGTGCAATTTTCAAACTAAATACAGTGCAAGTAGTTTATGTACAAGGCAGTGCACCCGGGGGTAAATAGCGTATTGCTTCATAATAAACTAATTTCCCTACATCATCTCATAGAGCAGTGCATATATGAAAATAATGGCCGTGTAGGTAGAGTACACGGTCGTAGCACATTAGTTTGTGCTTGTAGAACACCACGGTAAATTGGTTGCACAGGAAGTGCATTTAGTATAAAAGCGCGGTGCTTCTAAACTAAACCAATGTACACTTGTAGTGCACGGTAACTTTTTGGTAATCAAGTGCACGCAGGATAAATAGGGAAGTTCTTCGAAAGTACAGAGGTTTATCAATAGAAAGTAGTTTTCTATATAACTATACGAGCAGTGCACTTAGATTGCAGGGTCGTCCCACATTCGTTAGGGGCTAGTACAGTAACGCCGCAATTTCTAGGTACGGCAGTGCATGTAGTTGAGAAAGTGCAGTGCTTCGAACCGAAACCAGTGTACCTACATCATTACATAAAGCAGTGCAATTGTCGAACTAAAATCAATGCAAGTAGTTTATGTACAAGGCAGTGCACGTGGGGGTAAATAGCACAGTGCTTCATAATAAACTAATTTTCCTGCATCATCTCATGGAGCAGTGCATATATGAAAATAATGGCAGTGCAGGTAGAGTACACGGTCGTAGCACATTAGTTTGTGCTGGTAGAACACACCGGTAAATTGGTTACACAGGTAGTAGATTTAGTGTAAAAGCGTAGTGCTTCTAAACTAAACCAGTGTACACTTGTAGTGCACTGTAACTTTTTGGTAACCCGGTGCACACAGGATAAATAGGGCAGTTCTTCGAAAGTACAGAGGTGTATCTATAGAAAGCAGTTCTCTATATGACTATACGAGCAGTGAGCTTAGAGTGCATGGTCGTCCCACATTCGTTAGGGGATAGTACACTAACCACACAATTTCTACTTACGGCAGTGCATGTGGTTGAGAAAGCGCAGTGCTTTGAACCGAAACCAGTGTACCTGCAGCATTACGTAGAGCAGTGCAATTGTCCAACTAAAGGCAGTGCAAGTAGTTTCTGTACGAGGCAGTGCACGCGGGGTAAATAGCGCAGTGCTTCATAATAAACTAATTTGCCTGCATCATCTCACGGAGGAGTGCATATATGAAAATAATGGCAGTGCAGGTAGAGTACACGGTCGTAGCACATTAGTTTGTGCTGGTAGAACACCACGGTAAATAGGTTGCACAGGTAGTACATTTAGTGTAAAAGCGCAGTGCTTCTAAACTAAACTAGTGTACACTTGTAGCGCACTATAACTTTTTGATAATCCAGTGCACGCAGGATAAATATGGCAGTTCTTCAAAAGTACAGAGGTGTATCTGTAGAAAGTAGTTTTCTATAATTATACGAGTAGTGCACTTAGAGTGAAGAGTATTCCCACATTCGTTAGGGGCTAGTACAATAACGCCGCAATTTCTAGGTACAGTAGTGCATGTGGCTGAGAAAATGAAGTGCTTCAAACTAAAACCAGTGTACCTGCAGCATTACATAGAGTGGTGCAATAGCAGAACAAAATGCGGTTCAAGTAGTTTCTGTACAAGGTAGTGCACGCGGGGGGTAAATAGCACAATGCTTCATAATACACTAATTTTCCTGCATCATCTCACAGAGCAGTGCATATATGAATATAATGATAGTGCAGATAGAGTACACAGTAGTAGCACATTAGTTTGTGCTGGTAGAACACCACGGTTAATTGGTTTCACAAGCAATACATTTAGTGTAAAAGTGTAGTACTTCTAAACTAAACTAGTGTATACTTGTAGTGCACGGTAACTTTTTCATAATCTAGTGCACGCAGGATAAATAGAGTAGTTCTTCGAAAGTACAAAGGTGTATCTATAGAAAGTAGTTTTCTATATGTATATACGGGCAGTGTACTTAAAGTTCATGGTCATCCCACATTTGTTAGGGCCTAGCACAGTATCGCCACAATTTCTATGTACGGCAGAGCATGTGATTGAGAAAGCGCAGTGCTTCGAACCGAAACCAGTGTACCTACAACATTATATAAAGCAGTGCAATTCTCGAACTAAAGTCAGTGCAAGTATTTTATGTACAAGGAAGTGCACGTGGGGGTAAATAGCGTAGTGCTTCATAATAAACAAATTTACCTGCATCATCTCACGGAGCAGTGCATATATGAAAATAATGGCAGTGTAGGTAGAGTACACGGTCGTAGCACATTGGTTTGTGCTGGTAGAACACCATGGTAAATTGGTTGCACATGTAGTAGATTTAGTGTAAAAGCGCAGTGCTTCTAAACTAAACCAGTGTACACTTGTAGTACACTATAACTTTTTGGTAATCCAGTGCACGCAGGATAAATATGGCAGTTCTTCGAAAGTAGAGAGGTGTATCTATAGAAAGCAATTCGCTATATGACTATACGAGAAGTGCACTTAGACTGCATGGTCGTCCCACATTCGTTAGGGGATAGTACACTAACACCGCAATTTCTACGTACGGTAGTGCATGTGGTTGAGAAAGCGTAGTGCTTCGAACCGAAACCAGTGTACCTGCAGCATTACGTAGAGCAGTGCAATTGTCCAACTAAAGGCAGGGAAAGTAGTTTCTGTACAAGGCAGTGCACGCGGGGGTAAATAGCGCAGTGCTTCATAATAAACTAATTTGTCTGCATCATCTCACGGAGGAGTGCATATATGAAAATAATGGTAGTACAGGTAGAGTACACGGTCGTAGCACATTAGTTTGTGCTGGTAGAACACCACGGTAAATTGGTTGCACATGTAGTACATTTAGTGTAAAAGCGTAGTGCTTCTAAACTAAACCATTGTACACTTATAGTGCACTATAACTTTTTGGTAATCTAGTGCACGCAGTATAAATAGGGAAGTTTTTCAAAAGTACAGAGGTGTATCTGTAGAAAGTAGTTTTCTATACGACGATACGAGTAGTGCACTTCGAGTGCAGGGTCGTCCCACATTCGTTAGGGGCTAGTACAGTAACGCCGCAATTTCTAGGTACGACAGTGCATGTGGCTGGGAAAACGAGGTGCTTCGAATGGAAACCAGTGTACCTGCAACATTACATAGAGCAGTGCAACAACAGAACAAAAGGCGGTGCAAGTAGTTTCTGTACAAGGTAGTGCACGCGGGGGTAAATAGTGTAGTGCTTCATAATAAACTAATTTTCCCGCATCATCTCACAAAGCAGTGTATATATGAATATAATGGTAGTGCAGGTAGAGTACACGGTCATACCACATTAGTTTGTATTGGTAGAACACCACAGTAAATAGGTTGCACAAGCAGTACATTTAGTGTAAAGGCGCAGTGCTTCTAAACTAAACCAGTGTACACTTGTAGTGCATTGTAACTTTTTGGTAATCTAGTGCACGCATGATAAATATGGCAGTTTTTTGAAAGTACAGAGGTGTATCTGCAGCATAAGCAAAAACAGTTTATATATGACTGCAAGTAATTTCTTTATAAGGTAGTGCACGTGGGCAAACAAGTGCAGTGCTTTGAAATTAAACTAGTCTGCCCTCAACATCATAGAGAGCAGGGCATATATAAATATAATGGCAGTGCAATTAGAATAAACAGTCGTAGCACATTAATTCATTGTTACTATTGCGGTCAATGTATTACAGACTAATATTCTTGAACATAATATCCTCCAATCTTCGTCACCTTCATGTGATATTTCTATCACACTATATAAGACACTCTTAATTAAAAATGTATCTTATGCATTGCACCAAAACATCACAGTAGCAATGGACTGCAGAACAAATTGTGATGTGCTGACAATATGATGCACCTTGTAGAGACAAAGGTAAAAAAACAAATATATTAGTTTAAACATATGAGTTATATTTTTTGAGTGTTCAATCATTTATTCTTACCAGCTAAAACTCGCACCTCGGTATTCAAGGTCTAGGTTTGCAAGCACGCTGATATCCCTGTCGTACAAAGGATTTCTTATACAGTGTGACCGAAATAATATACCTATTTTTAGATTTTATAGCAGTGTTAGATGTTTGAATCATCCAACAAGATTAGTAGAAATCTATAGCATATTAACTGATGTATATCGCTACTGTGTAGTAAACATATATATAAAGTAGTACCTTGGGTGTGTAAAACGACTTGGGCATGGCAGATGCACTTAACGATATCGATTTGCTGTTGAATTGGTAGATCCCTTCCTATATGTAATTCTTTGGTTAGCTTTACCTCTAGCTGAACAATTTGATTTGTATCTAATATTTCTTGCACCTATGATTTCATCTACTAGCATGCATTTTTTCATCGACCCATCATGCTACAAAATGGAAGGCGGCGGCTTCTGAGCCGTGTGAGACCTGGTGTGGTCATTTTATGTCGTTATATACAATTCCTTGGTTGTTCTAGGGTTTCTGTTTGGTGGGTCTTGTTAGGCTAAACTATTAGTGTAGATGTTGCACTTCTTGGAAAGCTTGGGTTGTACATGTACCGCTTGAGTTTTATATTTTTTATTGTATGGCTATACACTTATGGCAGATAATCATTATTTAATCTACTATTATTTTTTTCATTGTAATTATAATATGTTCATATTTAATATGTATATTGTGCACTAATCAAATCTGTAGGAGCACAACGTCTATTGTTTATATCCTAGAAATTTGATTCTACATAGAATTTATAACAGTCAGTGCGTAGTTAAGGTACATGTAATAGTATTATGAGATAACAGCAGGACATAAACATTTTGTTTCAGTACATTGCAAATTCTTAACAGACATAAGAGATAAACAAGTACATATTCTTAATAGACATAAGAAATAAGCAAATTATCACTCGGAGTTTGATTCCGACGACTCTGCTAATGCCTGGCTACTATGAATAATGATGTTCATGACAAACATCATTTCAAGGTTAAGCTATAAATCTTTTTTTCCTGTAATCAGTATTGCTTGACCAACACTCAGATTTGTAGTTTCAACGAAGTTCTTCCATGCGTCTTTGCTGAATGAGAAGCGACCATCTTTTGTTGTTTTGTATGCCACGGTGTTGACATTACCACTTGCTCCTAAGCGTACTCCAACAAGACCTTCTTTAACAATTTCAAGTGTAGAAATGAACTTCAATGGTAGTTTTTGAGTTGCAATAGAAGGAAGACGTTTTTTAGGAATAACATTATGAAGGTATTAAACAAATGTGAAATTAATAAACAAATAAATAAAGTTCAATTTAAACATACCATATTGTGTTGTTTAATGTTTGTTCTTGTCAAACGAGTCACAAATGGCAACTCTACAAATGAATTAGCTGAGGGGAAGATATGGAATAAGTAATTTTCCTCAGAATCTGTAAGGTTGCATGTCTTGGAGAAAATTGTAAAATTAAGAACTTGGATATTGCTATTTTCAGCCTCACTGCTGCTCTAATCTTCTACACAATCAAAATATATGACAGTGATCTTTGGACCCGGAGCTCCCAATAAAAAGAATGGGTTTGCCCCTGCGCCGATCCTATTCTCTGTAACGAAACTTGCCTAAACCTAGACCTGTAATGGGAGTAACTGTGCGCTCTTTGTGGACTTCAACATAATATTTTTTTCCAAGAGTTTGGAATTCCACTCCGAGTCCAGTTATGTCATTAAATTGGAACCTTAGATTGCATGGTATAGTCTGTGGAATGATATAGTGAAGAAAAGGACTATTATGTTAACAAAGGTTAACAAATGGATTTATATATATTGAAACGTAGTGTATACATACCAGTGAATGCTTGAACCGGCCTTCTACGAGACGAACAATGAATTCTGAGCCTAAATGTCCTAATGTTTTACCAAAGTGACTGAAACAAACTTGACATGGCGCCATATGTTCTGTAATAAAAATAGTTTTGTGTTATTAAATGTCTATACATATATCAAATAATTTATAATTTGTGCCTAAATTTTTTCTTATATTTTGTAATATGCTCCTTCTAATAATCCGATTATGTAGATATGGTTCAAACCGTTTATGCGCCTAGCAGATGCGATATTTTTTCATTTAGACTAGAACTAATAAACTAAGGTGAATCTAAGAATTATATTTAAAACTAAAATAAAAAATCAAATCAAACTATGATTGATGTTTGTCAAATTAAACAAATGAACATTCTTATCATACTATAAATTAAAGTATAAGAACTTTTGTGTTAATTCAAGACCATACAGATATATCGTGTTCTATCTTTAATTCATACTAATGGACTCAGATTTGTCTAGATCTAGACAGTCTAAATGTCGGTACATTGATTTAGATCTGAAGGAATATAAGGACGCAAACATTTTTGCTAATGTTTGTACAATGTAAACGATTTGCTAGAAAATGAAACGATGTTGGTTGCTTACCGAAGACACGGGAGTGGTGAATCGATGATCTTTCGTTGAAGGCAGCGGCAGAAGTTCGGCTAGGAGTTGATTTGTTGGCAGCGGCAGAAACAGGAATAAGCATTAGAGGAAGTTGGAAAAGGAGTACTTAAATGGATCGGCTGTGTTGCTTCATTTTATCTAAAGAGACTATAATGCTAATTATTTCAACAAAACCCTTCATGTACTTATGTTTTAGGCAGTTATCGGTAGATAGGATAGGCAGTGCAGAAAGACGGAATGCAGTGTGCCTGGTGCGGTCAGTTCACTGCTGCCGTTCAATATCTTGAAATGTTTGCACAATAGTTTCATGGATGACGGAGATGCAGTGCATACATGATTAACAAGAAGTGCGTGGTACTGTAAATTTTAGTTGCAGTGCATTGCAGGGTTATTGCTATGCCATGTCACCTTATTTTGCACCATACGCACAATACTTTTACAAACCATAGGAACGTAATGCATACTTATTTGTCAGGTGTAGTGTATTGCAGATACAGGCTACCACGACATCTTTTCTTACACCGATCGCAAAGCAGCTTTAAGAAGTGTAAGACCGCAGTGCATAGTTAATTTCGGAGGCAGTGGGTGTCAGTATTTGTTACAGGTGCAGTGCATTGCACGGTTATTGCTCTGCCGTGGCACCTTATTTTGCATCATACACACAGTACCTTTACAAACCATAGGAACGCATTGCATACTTATTTGTTAGGTGCAGTGTATTGCAGGTATAGGTGCAGCTTGCTGCAGGAGCAGTGCATTGCACGGTCAGTGCACTGCCGTGGCACCTTATCTTTTACCATTTGCAAAGCAGCTTTAAGAAGCTTAGGACCATAGTGCATAGCTATTTCAGAGGCAGTGCGTGTCAATATTTGTTACAGGTGCAGTGCATTGCACGGTTAGTGCCCTGCCGTGGCACCTTATTTGGCACCATAGGAACACAGTGCACTATCGGCTTCACAGGTTATGCGTGTCACTATGCATTGTAGTTGGTGTGCACTGCATGATCTATGCACTGCCGTGGCACCTTATGCTGAACCTTTCTCACAACAACTTTATGGACCATAATAACGTAGTGCATACGTGCAGCAGAGACAATTCAATTCAATGTGCATTGGGTGAGCGATGCGTTGCACGGTCAGTGTACTGCCTCGGTACGTTAACTGGCACCATACACATAGTAATTTTACGGACCATAGTAAGGAAGTTCATTTCTGTTTGCATTGTAGGTGCAGTGCAATGCATGGTCAGTGCAGGGTTGTGCCACCTTACCTTGCACCGTGCACACATGTGTTTTATAAAAATAGGAAAGCAGTGCATACGCCATACACACAGAGAGCCTGTCCATGTACATTCACAGTGCATATACTAGTTGCATGTATTATTAACATATTGATACATACAAACATCATAAATATAAGAAATATTTTATTTACATATCTTTATTGAACAACCTATTGTATTAATATTATTACAAGTATCAATTTAATGATCATCTTCAGTCGGGGATGTCCTTCTCATCCACAGTAGGTCTGAATGCTCTAAATACTACAAGAAGTTTAGCACGTAGATCGTTTTCTATCCCGTATATCATCTTGTAGTTAAATTATTCTCTCATTGCAGAAGGGGAGAACTGTTTAACAATTAGGAAATGGGTATGTTATGAAGCTGTGTTGCCAATAGAAAAAATACGAAGCAGATTATATTGTAACATAAACAACGCAACTTACCTCTTCTTTGTTGCAATTTACTATGTCTCCATTGTACCACTGGATACTTCTTAGAATCGAGTAAGCACACTCATTCTCTGTCTTTGTACACCTAGGGTACTTTGCTCTGTTGAACTTCTCTGCGAATTCTGGAAAATTATGACTAGGATATGCAACTTTCAGAAGTTCATCTAATCTTTTAAGCTTTTTTCATTAAATGCAACATTTTTTTATCAGTATTCTAAAGAGTGCAGTTGCAAGATTAATATGAAAGTAATGTTCTAACCATGATGGGTCCAATGTTGCGGCGATATTCTGCTCTTGTTGTAAAGAAGTAATCTTTGTTGTATTTCCTTGAGTCAATTATGTCAAGGCGACCTCCACTGGTATACATGTTGAGGGAGTAAACTGTAAAGTGAGAGATGTAGATAATAGGTATTTCAATCTGCAATAAATACATAACAGTAAGTTCATTAACAGAAAAGCTTATTTCATTAATACTAAGCTCTCGAAATTTATGTATAATCCTCTTCAAAATAGATGTTTTGAAAATTTAGAGAAACTTACCAGTTTTGCCATGTCTGGTTTAAAATTTTTCATCAATGATTTGAATTGCTCCACACATTCTTCTGGGCACTTTCAGATTTGTTTCTCGAATTATGTCATCATAGAGACTGAAAGGTTGCATATGAATCTTTTGCCTCTGTCCAGAAAGCCTCTGCGGGATTTTCTTATCATAAATCTATCTATGTAATGCTGAACCAATTAATTGTCAGCCATCCCTCCTTGTTCAAGATTCTTTTTCAGATCTCGGCCTGTCCATTTTATTGGCATCATTATTCCAGATTCTATTCTTCAAATCTCAACTTTGATTTTGCTGTAACAGATCAAAGAAGTTTCTTGTCATTACTCCAAATTATTATGGTAAAGCAAGTACTGATACTTATTTTCCAAAATTGTAATTTGTTTTTATCCTTTTTTTTATAAAATTGAACAAATCTTGATGCTTTTAAGCTTTTAGCTTTGGAACAAGAAAAGTTAGCATACTATCTATTATTTTTATATGTGCATGTTTTAAACGAAAACGCTAGAAAAAGGGCACCCTCGCGGGAGTGTTTTAAATGAAAGATCTAAAATATGTATTTTTTTGAAACAATATTAGTATGTAAGCACAACTCTATATTATGTCTTACTCAGCATATTTATCTTGAAAACTTTCATCCAAGATAGCCCTTCGAGCAGCGGTTGTGTGCTTCTTGTATTTGAAAGGGACATGTTGGAAAACTGGAAAGGTATTTTGACCTTGCCGAGCCGGCCTAGATGGCATGCTCGATGTGTCTGGTAGTGCTATAATAGATTCAGATTACGACATTTTACCACATGTGTTTTAACACTGGTTTTTGTGTTTCTGGTTATTCTTCGGGATGTTCCAGACTCTTCTGAAGACATTGTTGATATTATAGCCGAGGTTTTGTTCTTTTTTCTCTTCTTGCTCTTTTTTCCCCACAGTCCTGACGAAATCCATTTTGCATCTCGTTAGCCAATCTGAGTACTCCCATGTCTGTGAAATGGAGTTGAGCTGCACTCCTTCGACAATCACCAATCTCTTTGTTTCTTTAGCCGCCGACTCAAGAGACTGCGTGATAGTGGTTTGTTTTGCATCTATACTCAAATCAAGTTCAGGAATTCCTATAAAACAAAATCAAAAGACTGTTGTTAGTCTGCATACATCATGATTCTAATTATATAAATTGAACTTCTAATTGTTATTATATTATTTTTATATTATAGTGCACCATACCTTCGATATTTATAGTCAATCCACTCAACATTATATTGGTGTTTTCCATTTGGCTGAACATTCTATAGAACCACATGTTGCGAATAGTAGGCGTGTCTTCTGCTGTAAATTTTGTGTAAGAATCGAATACTATGGTTTCCATCGCTTGTAGCATCATGAAGGTACCGTCCTCGCTGGGAATTGAATAAAATGTAATAATAAATTATCAATTAATTCTAAAACATAAATTGATATATCTAAATTTAAAAACAAGGGGGGCTGTTAGTGCTTACACATTGATATGTTTCGGCATATCGCCAAACTCAATGTCGAAGTTTATGAATTCATTGTGCTCTTCACTAAACCCTTGTTGCCATAATTTTTTAACATTGTATATGACTTTCATAGGTATTTAGCAAACTTTCATCATCTGGATTACTTCCTGAGTCCAGTATTCTCATCTTCCTTGATATGAAATCAATTAGAAATAAGAAGTAGTGACTTCTCAATCGATTCTCATATGCATACGTGGCGTCTGGGATAGTAATCATTACCTATAAAAATGATAGGAATCTTAACTAATTATGTAATATGTAAACAATTTAATGTAAAATTTCTGACATCTATTAGTTGATGATTTGTCACTATTCTTTGAAAAATTCATCATACGAAATTATATATGGGTAACATGTCTTCTTCTTGATCCGAAATAGATTCCTTATCCTTTGTTTAATTTTTGTGATATCAGTAGTAAAAAAATACCTGTAACAAGCTTATATTGTTTAGTAACATTGAAACAATTGAACAAAATATTTTTTTACATGAACAACAAGATGATGTTGAAATATATGTAAACCTATTTATTAACATTATATATGATATACTAGTTTTGTGAGCTTACCCCTATGTTGGGACCAAATCATTTTGTTCCTTGCTCTGCTTTAGAACTTGCAAGATAATGTACAGCTAAATCGAGAACATTTTTTGTATAGTTCCTCTATTACGGAATGAATCTGTAATTTCTCATGCAGTTACTATCCTTCCTCCATTTCTTCTCCTTATCAAAATGTATGAGCTGCATGAATTGTTGTGAATAAGTTAGTTTGATGATAAATTTGAGTATATTATAGCAATACTAATATATATTAGATTACTATATATAATTGTTTCTTAAAAAAATTGCCTCTGCAATTCTTCTGCAGTGTGGAATCTCAACATCGTACTGTGAAACTTTTGACTAGTAATTCCCTAGTATTCATGTGCTTCCCCCTCTACAACTTTGTGATAAACTAAGTTATTTCGTTTACATAGGATTAGATTATTTTTTTATTTTATATTTTTTGTAAAAATCACCTTGGTTGAAAGGTGCCTCATCGCCAACTGGTACTATAGCACCAGGTTGCTCGTACTACTGTTTGCCTGTTCCACGAGTAGAAACAAATTGATATCATCAGGGTTATTTCTAATAACAATCTTGATAGCCATTCATTAATTGTTTTTTTAGATTGTTTAGTTACTCACAGGCAAATCTTTTTTTTGACAAAATATCGTTTCACTTAATTATACTTACCTTATTGGAGATTACATCCATGTACATCTTTACAAGAATTGCCGTCAGTAAACCAGCTATCTACTTCGTCATCAAGGTCTAGGTTTGCTTTGTTCTTACCATTGTCTATGCAGCTTTCCTGGTTCAATTATATATTTAAAAGTGATCAGATAAGATAATATATTGTTTTTAAATATACGTAGAAATAAAAATAATAAATATCGTTGGTAAGATTGAAAAGATATATAACCTATTGTTATGTCATGGTTTCATTAAATTGATCTTCCTGCCAATTCAATTGATCCATATTATCAATGGTGTTGAAATCTTTCATGTCATCGATAATTATCATTTCTTCATGTGGCATTGAGTTATTTTCAAAACAAGATGCTTCTAGATCTGTTTGATGTTTAGGTGGGGGAGTATTTTCGTTGTCATATGGCAGTCTGTGATCAGGAATCCTCAGTGCTGTCATTTCTTCATGTGGCATTGAGTTATTTTCAAATGAAGATGCTTCTGGATCTGTTTGATGTTCAGGTGTGGGAGTCTTTTCATTGTCATATGGCATTCTGTCATCAGAAATCCTCACTGCTTCATCTTGTATAATATAATTATCCATGTTGCATAAGTCATCTTCTTGTTCTTCATTGTGTCTTTTCTGCTTAGCCAGATTACCATCCGTGTTGTCGTCAATCTTTTGCTCGACATACGTAACAGGTATTACAACTGCATATGACGCAGTGTTTGCAGGAGCTGGTATTTGCAATGTGTTAATAACATTTTGTGCATGCGTCAATTCGTCCAACTGATCACCCTTCGTTGAATACTCATCATCAATTGATGTTTGGTTTTCTCCTTGTTCTACCGGCTGCTCATTTTCTGTTTCATCGACTTCAACATTGTGCTCATGGTCCCGTGTGCTCCCTGAATCAATTTGTACCTCAGCCATGAATTGATGAACTTCATTTTTAGCGCGTTGAAGTTGTCTATCATTGTTGTCATCTTTAATCTGAATATCAGTAATCCCCTCTGTTAAATCATTATCACATGCATTTCTATCTTCTTTACCATAACAAGTATTGTTTCCTATCGCGATCTCAGATATAATTATTTTATCCTAGGATAATAGATTCTCTGGTCACTCTCTTCTTTTATTCCTTCGTCAACAACTATTGTTGACTGGTCACTGATAAGTTCAGCAACTTCTGTGCCAGGTTTTCTCGATGATGGTACGGTGGTGTCTTCAACATGTGAGGTGGAATTATCATTAGTGTTTTGCTCAACAGACCCAAGAGGTGTTGTAACTACAGACGCCGTAGGGTTTCCAGTTACTGGTATTTGAATTGTTTCAATAACATTTGATGCATCCGACAGTTCTTCCAGATGATCACTTGTCATTGAATACTCAGCATGGATATAGGTTTGGTTTTCTCCTTGTTCTGTCTGCTGCTCTTTTCCTGTTTCATCGTGTTCCACATTCTAATCCTGGTTCCTTGTGGTTCTAACTGAATCTCTGCATAACTCAGCCACGCAATCATCAACCTCATCGTTACCACATTCAAGTCGTCTCTCGTTGTTAACAACTTCCATGATAATATCAATAATCTTGTCTATTAAATCTATATCACATTAATTTGTATCTGCTCTACCAGAACAAGGCATGTTGTCTGTCGCAATCTCAGGTGTAATTTGTGTTTGACTGACATCATTCATTCTCTAGTCGCTATATTCTTTTTTTCCATCGTCCGCAACTTCCGTAGCTCCTTTACTTAATTCTGTTGTCTGGTCATTGATCAGTTCATTAAAGTCTGTGCCAGGTGTACTCAATGATGGTATGGCAGTGTCTTCAGCATGTGTGGTGGAGTGCTCCTCACTTGAATCAACTATTTTTTTGTACTCTGCTGCTAATGAGGGTTTAACTCATCAATGCCCATTGTTATAGACTTGGGTTTTGGAGAAGGAGGGAGCGCTGGAGGCATCAGTCGGGTAGCAAACAAGCACACAGGGACGCAAGGTTTACCCAGGTTCAGGCCTCGTAGAGGTCCCTACTCCTTCTTGTCTTCTCTTGGAATTAATGGAGGAATTGAGGATTACAGGGGCGAGAGTTGTGGAAACTAGGGTTGCGTGTGTCCTCCTCACCGCCCCCTCCTAGCATTTATATAGATAGGCTAGGTCTCGGGTAGCAGGCCGAGTCGGTTACAGATTAGGGTTTTCCCTTTAAACTTTCTATTTTTAAGCTTCTTCTTGTCTCGCAAGTAATCGAAAGTCCGTGGGCCACTGGAAGTCTTTATCGAGCCATGGCAACGCCGTGGGCTTCCAGTGTATCTAGACCATATATACCAAACTCGAGTACCTGCAGGGTATACCCATGTCATTAGCCCCCGAGTGTCCAGTGGAATCGCAGATTCGACTGGGGACTTTATGAAGCCTTTCGAGTGCATGACTGAGTATTTTTTTCGAGTGTTCTATTTATATCATAGGGATTGTTGATATGTGCGACTGATTTGACCGATGTATCGGTATTAGTTAACTGCCATAGGGAAAAACAATGCAATCTACTCGAACTCGAGTCCCCGAACTCGAATTTGGAAAAGTGCTGGTGTAATTCGACTGGAGCCGCGGAGGTCGTACAGGTGTCAAATTCCAGTGTATGGGTGTGAGCACTCGACCCGTCCGTCAAGGCATGTTCATCGTACCTGCAGGCACGGATATGTTTCTGGTAGTGCACTGCTGATGCGTTGTCAGGCCTTATCCAGGTCTTACCTTCACGCTGTAAGCGCGGCATTCGAATTTGTTGTCATCGCGGAGATGATTTGGGTGACCCAGGAGACGTAGTCTCTTTGTAGGGAAAAAATATGAGGCGTTGTCGCCATAAACTTCGAGTGTGGATGTTCTCAACATAAAGTACGACACGCAAATAATCATAGGGTGCGCGACTAGCGGTCCCTATGGGAGTAGCCCCCGAGTGCCTGGTTCATTAAAAGACTTAGGCGGGGACTAAATACTTTTTGAGACTGCTGTCGTCTTTTGTTTTCTTGTTTAAGTCGAATTTGCTTCCGACGCTCCCTATGGGAGTAACCCATGATCCATAGTCGAATCGTGGATTCGAGTGGTTGGGTATGCTTTGAATTTCCATATTCCTGCATAAAAATAAAATTGTAGGGTGCACGACCAGCGCTCCCTCTAGGAGTAGCCCTCGAATGCTTGGTGGAGTTGAAAACTCGAGCAAGGACTGAAGTAGTCGAAGTCTTGTAGTGCTCATCTTGATGACATCAGTGCTGATGATGTGATGACCTTAGTTGCCCACGTGAGCAGTTTTGACGGGACGTGACGAGCGGCGGGTCCCACTTTCTAACCTTGATTTGACTGGGCGTGCGTAATCTTTCGTTTTAACTGCGTCTCCTTGATTTCCGTGCATAGTGGTGATAGTGAGGGATGGTTCGTGTTTTGGCCTCTCCACGTGTCGACCACGATGTGCACCACGCATCCAATAGGGTTTCTGCTGGCCGTTGGATTGCATCCGCAAGTGGGTTAAGTAGCAGCGCAGCTGCGGTAATTTTCCCATCTGCTCTTTTCTCTCCTTCTGCTTCCATTGCCGTTGCCGCTGCTCTCTGCTTCCTAGAGCTCGCCCTCTTCGTGGCGCTGGACCAACTCGGTGTGTTCCCGAGCTACTTCCTTCGCTCGCACCGCCACCGCAAGATAGGGAAAAAGAAGGGAGGCACCGCCACTGGGTCAGCCGCCACCACTACCATCGCCAAGAAGAAAGGTGGCTCCGCCACCATGGGCACCAGCGCCACCGGCGCTGGCAAGAAGAAGGGTGCGGGCACCCGCGTCACCAATTGCGCGTGGCGCGCATCCACCATCAAGGCCTCTGAGCTCCATCTTCTGCGCCAAGATGGAGTTCTTCCTCGCGCCGAAGACGATTCATGAGTATCTGGTGACGAGGTAACCCCTGTCCTCTGTCCGGTTTCTGGGTGATATTCCTCGCATTCATCATCCGCGGTCTGTCTCTGCCCCTGCATCCCTTTGTCAGGGACCTTCTTTGTTTCTATGGGCTCCAGCTGCACCAGCTGTCCCCGAAGTCTCTCCTTCACATTGCGTGCTATATCACGCTTTGCGAGTGCTGGCTCGGAGTCGAGCCACACTTTCGTATCTTCAAGAGGCTTTTCAAGCTAAAGCGTTAGTCAGCTTCTGGCTCGTTACTCTACGACGTAGGCGGCTATGGGATTCATGTCGACTCCTTTGCCACCTACTTAGACATCAAGCTCAAGATGTCTATCCAAGGGTGGAGGGACAAGTGGTTCTACGTCCACAACCAGAAGGCTGACGGAGAGCACTTCGGACTCGCGCCCTTCGATCCCGCGACACCGTGCAAGAGGAGGCACTCCTGGAAGAATGTAGTGATGCCCGACGAGTCCGAGGAGACGGAAGTGCTGTACAAGTGCGTCTGTGACCTTGAGAGTCGCATGGGTGAAGAAGAGGGAGGCACCACCCTCATTCGCACATGGTTGCGCTATCGCATCCACCCTCTGCAGGCCAGAGTCCACCCCATGTTCCAATGGACTGGTGCAGACAATGTCACTCGCGTATCTGCCGATGGCAGTTCCACTGGTGAAGTAGACAAGAGGTTGCGACTGGTGACGAAGTATATCGCCAAGGAGGTTCTCCTGGGCGATCCAGTTGTGCCTCCCTTCGATGCCTCTAACCCTCCTCCTGAGGTAGACTTGTTCTACGAAGTAGCTTTATTTGTCGATTGCTTCTGAGTTCTTGACGTGTACTGAATTGTCTTCTGTATGCAGGATTGGAAGGTGTTCCCAGTTTTCCCCCTCTTCCTGAGGGGGTTATTCCTTGAAGAGGACGAGTCAGAATCGACCGTCCCACTTGATGAGGAGGAAGCCCCCAAGTCCAGCGGGCTAGACACTCGCAAGCGTTCTCGCAGCAAGGATTCAGATGCTTCGTCTCCTTCGACTCCAGAAGGTCCATCCCTTGGTGCAGAGGAGCCGATTCCTACGGTCCCTGTAAGCTCCATGGCGCCCTCTGCTCGTAAGAAGATGCGTCTGCCGTCGGAGTCGGAGGAGCAAACCTTCGACTTTCATAAGTTTGACTAGTATGTACATAACTCTAATTTTGCTTCCTTCTAGAGTTGTGTTTCCTGACGCTGGATTTTGTTTCATAGTCAAGAGGCGTCGTCATCATCTGGCGACGTCCAATTTTTGAAGGAATCTAGAGTCGCGGACTCCAAGGTCAAGGAACTGGCTGATCGATCTTCCTCTCCTCCATTGGCAGCCCACTCCAGGCACAACTCGTCGAGTTCCCAACAGCTAGGGGAGCACCAGATGGTTGCCCGGACGACTGCGTGGCAATCGACTTCGGAGTCTCTGGAGCCGCACGTAAGTGTGATTTTTTTTTGCAGTCGAATTTGTGGTCCATGCTATCTGCTGATCTTTTATTTTTCTTCTGAGGTAGCTCATTGTGAAGGAAGCTGCTCGTTTGGCGGAGCAGGTACTTGCGATGGGTCATCAGCATGCAATGCTTGACAATCACCATCGCGTCGTCGAAGGTTAGCATTTGCTTCTTCTTCTTTGTTCTTGTGAGATTTATACATTCGACTGAGGGTCCGTCTTGTATTTTTTTAGGTGAGCATAACGAACTTCTTCGTGATGCTGCTTCTCTTGAAAAGATGCTTGCCGCGGCGGGAAGGAGTCACGACGAGGCAGTCGCTGTGCTGGATGAATCGCCAAAACGCGAAGAGGATTTGCGCACCTCCATCGCTGCGAGAAAAAAGTTGTTCGAAGAACAGCTCTGCTCGATTGCCAAGTCTCTTTCAGGTATTTTTTCTTCTTGATCTTGATTGTTTCTTTCTTCGATATCCTGCTATTGTGTTGATGCTTTGCTATGTGTAGATGCTGGCGGTCTGAGCTTTGACGCCCAGGCGCTCCGCCATGATGATCCTTTGGCAGGTGATGTCAGAGTAGTCGAGGACCGCAATGCTTCCATTCAGGGGACGCTGACTAAGGCCAAGGTTGTGCTCAGTCGCATCCGTGAGGAGCTCACACCCAAGGCTGAGCTGATTGAGAACTTGGAGGACCTGGTGGAGTCCCTCGCTGGAGGTATCCCTGCGGACTTCAGGAAATCGCAACGTGCGGTTGGCGCCTCCATGGCACTTGCAATGGTGCAAGCCCATGGCGTGGAGGTGGATCCTGTTGCGATCTCTAAGGCAATGCCCGTCGGCGCAGATGGTCATCAGGTAGTTTTTGCTCCTTTTGCAACTGTCCGCGGCCAGTACGGGCCACAACTCTTCAACACAGTCGCCAAGTATTCCGAGGAGCTACAACGAGCCAAGAAGGCGACGAAGCCAGCGGCGTCAGGGGCTGGCGGGAAGTTTCTGGCATCTGATACTGCCACGGACTCGATGAGGCCCTCGAAGCCTAAGTCCAAGTCGAAGAAGCAGGCTGCTTCTCAGTAGTTATATTGTAATAGTTTAATAGTTCGACTCCTTTTGTTGGAAACATGCTGCTGTTGATACTTTTGTCATGTTTGAATGCATTTGAGCTTTTTATCCATGTATTTGTTTGGTCCGCTCTTGCTTGGCTTCTGATATGGTACATCAAGTGGTCCTTCGAGTGAGCCTCGGGATCCGCCATCCGCTGGTGAGACCTTGGCACAGTCACGTTCAAGGGTGGACGAGTTGCCCTGCTCTCCCGACTACGCGATCACGTTAAGCAACTCGAACGTGAGTTGCCCATCCTCCGCGGTAACACAGATGTATGGAAGTCGAGGGCGGAGAAAGCTACTGCCCGAGAACAGTATCTATTGGAGGAAGTGACGCAGCTGGGCGATCAGTTCAAGTGTTAGCCTCATGCCCTCTTATCTTTTCCAGAAGTCAATCACCGTAGCTCCTTGTCCTCATACTTTGGCTTTTTTGCTTGGTGTAGTTGTCAGTGCTCGTCATCCGCAGGATGAGAAGGATAAGATCGCCATTTGAATCAATGACCTGACCCAGGAACAGCTTCAGGCAAGTGGGTATTTTTGGGTGGACCATGATCGTGCGATCGCACTTGCGACCCTATAGGATCGTGCTTCTCGAGTACTCCACTTCCTCAAGAAGGCGCAGTCATGTCTGAGGAATATCTATCAGACGATGTTTCCGCTGGACGCCGTCGCTTTGAGCCTGTTGGCTCTTCTGGCTAAGTTTTAGGATTTGAGTGCAGTTCGCGAGTGTGTGCGGCAACAGTTAGTGGCTGGTGCCAAGGCTGCTCTGTCGCTGGTGCGACTGCATAGGCCTGATGTAGACGTTGTAGCTGTTGTTGTTGGACCGCCGACGCCACCGGCAGGTTCGGCCTGGAATATGGTTCCACATTACTAGGCGGTGGATCGTCCAGCTGAGGAAATTGTCGACTTTTTTGAGAAGCAGACAAACATTCTTCTGCTGCAGCAGTAGTTTAACATGTATCCTGGACAGAAGTATACCAGTGCTGTAAAGTTCATATGTATATGTTGGATGTAATTTGATTTATCTTGACATATAAAGAGCTTGCTAGCCATATATATTTGCCGAGTGCGTTGCACTATGCGATTTCTTTTCGTTAGTCTGACGTGTGTTTCTCTCAGCACCTGTCAAGGGTACGACTAATGCGTCAGCTACTCAGGATATCACGATTAGTTCGTAGAATAGATGTGTGAAGGGTGGCACAACCCCCGAGTAATAAGATTGCGAGGAAATAATAGAACACACAGAGTTTTGGGGCACTTAGCTTTATTTATTCGTAGAACAATACGAGGTACAATGTGTGGCTAAGTAGCCTGGCTGAATATCTTTATTTGTAATGTAAAAAGAAAAACGACTAGGGGTAGAAGCGCCGTAGCTGCGCGACGTTCCAGGGGTTGGAGTATGCGACTCTTGTCTCGAAATCTTTAAGGCGATAGGCGCCACCTGGGATTACTTCTATAATCACGTATGGTCCTTCCCATGGGGTCTCGAAATCTGCTCGAGTGGCTGGATGAGTCATTTCTTGATTCCACCGCAAACGAGGCCGTTGGCCTTTTCGACTTCACCGTTGGTCTATGGATGAACTACAGAGGCGTGGCTTATGTTGATTCCTAGGTTTTCGCAGAAACCCTGGAACTCCTTGGAGGTAAAGTTCGTCCCATTGTCCGTGATGATGCTATGTGGCATGCCATAGCGGTAGAAAATGGATTCGAAGAACTTGACAACGCTGGCTCCTGACTGGTTTGTCACTAGCATGGCCTCTATCCACTTGGTGAATTTGTCGACTGCAACCAGGAGATAGACGTATCCTCCTAGCGAGGACTTTGGGAGCTTGCCGACCATGTCGAGTCCCCATTGCGCAAAGAGCCAAGCCAATGGTATTGGCCGGAGTTCCATGCCAGGTGCGTGCGGTTTATCCGTGAATTGCTGGCAAGCGTTGCATCGTAGATCTTTGGCGACTTGGGCCAGTAGAATTCAGCTCGTAGAGCTTTGGCGACGAGGGTGTGACTGCCAGCATGGTGCCCGCAGGTCCCTACATGGATGTCGAGGAGGACAACCCTTCCGTCCGTGTTGGAGACGCACCATTGGAGTACTCCTATGATGCTGTTCTTGTATAGTTCGCTGTTGATGACGGCGAATTCCTTGGATCGCCGCACAATGTGTGGCGTGTCAGTCGGGTCATCCGGCAGCCTCTTGCTAACAAGATATGTGATGTAGGGTTGAGTACAAGACGGCTCGATCATCATGACACCCATTGGTCCATCGAGTCCTGTGTAAAGTTCTAGGTCGTCGAGTGCTATTGGCTCATTGGATGGCGTAGCGCCCGAGTCCGTTGTTGTGCTTGTTTTCTTCTCTGTGGCCTTTGGCTTGATGGAGCGTTCGCAGATACGCTCGAGAAATACCCCAGGTGGTATGGGGGCGCAGGTCGAGCCAATGTTGGTGAGTGCATCCGCCTCTTCATTTCTTTCACGGCCTACGTGCCGCAGTTTGAAGTGTGTGGCAGAGGTTGCGGTAGGCGATCATGTTATCGTTCAGCGCGTCGCACTCGTGCATCATTTGGTTCACCACCAGTTTGGAGTCGCCGTAGATGATGAGCCTCTTGGCGCCACAGGCTTTCGCCATCCGCATCCTGTGTAGCAGGGCCTTGTACTCAGCTTCATTGTTGGAGGCTGTGAACTGCATTCACAGAATATATTTCATCTTGTCTCCCTGGGGCGATTTCAGTATGACACATGCACCAGCTCCGTCCTTTCGCTTGGACCCGTCGAAGTGCATTGTCCAGAGATAGGACATACCTGGCTTTTCGGGGAGCTGGTTCTCCATCCAGTGCAAGAGGAAATCAGGGAGGACTTGCGACTTGATCACGTCGCGCTTCTTCTATGTAATGTCTCGTGGACACAACCCGATTCCCCAAAGCACGACTCATCCGGTGGCATCGGGGTTGTTGAGAATGTGTCCAAGCGGGGCGTCGTTGACCACCACGATTGGGTGCTCCTGGAAGTAGTGGCGCAGTCGCCTGGCTGTCATGAAGACGTCGTATGCCAGCTTCTCGTAGTGCGGGTACCGCTGCTTTGTTGGCGTGAGCACCTCACTGAGGTAGTAGACTAGGCGCTGCACCCCGTGGACTTTGTTTTCTTCGGCACGTTCCACCACAAGCACCGTGCTGACCACCTGGTTGGTGGCAGAGATGTAGAGCAACAATGGTTCTTTTTCGCGTGGAGTCACCAGTACTGGCGAGGTGGATAGTAGACGCTTGAGATCTTTGAATGCTTCTTGCGCCTCGTAAATCCACTCGAACTTGTTATCTTTGCGGAGAAGTTGGACGCCAATTGACTTTTCGCCATTCGACTGATGAATCGACTGAGCGCCACGATTCGTCCAGCCAATTGTTGGACGCCTCGTACGTTCTTCAGCTTCTCCATGGCCAGTATGACTTTTATTTTCTTGGGGTTCGCCTCAATTTCTCTTCCTGAGATGATATACCCGAGTACCTGCCCAGATGGTATGCCGAAGGTGCATTTGTCCGGACTAAGCTTGATCCGGTAGCGGTCGAGGTTGGCGAAGGTCTCGCGTAAATCGTCGATTAGCGAGGCTTCCTCTTTGGTCTTGATGACGATGTCGTTGACATAGACTTGGATGTTGCTACGAATTTGATTCTTGAGGCAAGCCTGCATGCACCACTGATAGGTGGCTCTTGTATTTTTAAGCCCGAAGGGCATTGTGTTGTAACAGAACACACCGAAAGGCATTGTAAACGCCGTTTTATCTTGATCTTCCTCCTTCATTCGAATCTGATTATAGCCTGAGTAGGCATCAAGGAAGCATAGGTGCTCACATCCCACGGTGGAGTCGATAATTTGGTCGATTCGCGGCAGCGGGAAGTGGTCCTTTGGGTAGTGCTTATTCAGGGAGGTGAAGTCCACGCACATCCGCATGATATCTGTGTCTTTTTGAGGCACCAACACCGTGTTAGCGAGCCAAGTGCTTTCCTTGATCTCACGTATGAAATTGGCGTCGAGGAGTCTATTGATCTCCATTCCAACTGCCTTTGTTGTTGGTTCAGACAGTCGCCGAATTGTCTGCTTGACTGGCCTTGTGTCTGGGTTGACATTGAGTGCGTGCTCGGCGAATTCCCTGGGAACCCCTGGCATGTCCGCTGGACACCAGGCGAAGATTTCCCAGTGCTCACGGAGGAATTCGACAAGCACCAGTTCCTATGTGGAACTCAAGTTGTTGGCGATGAGCGTTGTCTTTGTCGGGTCCGGTGGATGGACCTGGACTTTCTTCGTGTGCACCGACGAGTCGAAGGATAGGTCGGGTGAACTAGGCCGGCTCAGGGGAGCCAGACTGTTGTCTGTCGACTCCTTCAATCTTGTGAGCTCCTCCTGCATGCCGAAGGATTGGGAGATTCTATTGAATTCCCTGTCGCAGCTGCCGGACCACTCGAAGCTCCCATTGATTGTAATGACACCGTCTGGACATGGAATTTTCATCTGCAGGTAGGCGTAGTGTGGCACTACCATGAACCTAGCGAACGCGACGCGTCCGCAGATGTAGTGGTACTATGAGGGCAAGTCGACGACTTCGAAGTCGATGCGTTCGCGTCGAAAGTTTTTCAGCGTGCCAAAGATGACGTCGAGGTTGATTTTTCCCAGGGGATATATGCCCTTGCTTGGGACGATGCCGTGGAATGTCGTGTCCGATACCTCTAGACATGTCAGAGGGATCCTCATCGCGCGTAAGCTACTCGCGAACATGAGGTTGATGCCGCTCCCGCCATCCATGAAGACACGACTCATGTCGAAGCCTCCGATCTGTGCCTCGAGTATGTGGGGACAGTGGCCTGGACGAGGGACTTGAAATGGGTGGTCACGCTTGTTGAAGGTGATGCAGGAGTCGCTTCTGCTGAGGTACTCAGTGGTGGAGGGCGGGGAGTTTGTCACCAAGTTGACTTGGCGAGTGATGGCCTTCTGCACCAGATTTGAGTGGCGTCCCCTTTGGATCATCATATTGCCTACAGCCCGTGGGTACGGCTCGCCTCTGTGATGCTGGTCGAGCGCAGCCACGGGCGGTGGTGGTCCGGGCGGTGGTGGAGGAGCTCCATGTGCTACAGCGCCTGGGGCGGTTCCGTAACCCCTGTTGACCGCGTCGCGATTCATCCGAGCCAGGCCCTCATGGAGTTTAAGGAACTCGCGACAGTCCTTGAGGAGGTGGCTGGATTTTTTCTTGCCGTCGTGCTTGTTGATGTAAAAGTGCACGTTGCACAGCCCGGACAGTTTGTCCTCGATAGAGGATGCGGGTGCCTCTTCACAGATGCGCATTTGACGCTTGCTTTGGCTGTCTCGTCTGCGTTCGAGTTCTGCTTCATCGTCGGAGTGGACGCGGTTTTTCACCGAGTCCTATCCATCTGCCCACCGATTCGTGATTTCCACCAAGTGGTCGATTGTTTTGGGCTTCGAGCGGCCCAGCTCCTCCCTGAGCACTATGCCGTGGACACCGCCGTTGAACGCGTTAATTGTGCGATCCTCCGAGATGTTTTCTACGGAGTTCTTGATGATGGACCACCTCTGGATGTACGAGCATAGTGACTCGCCAGATCTCTGTTGGCAACTTCTTAATTCTTCGATTGATGCGAGTCTTTTGTAGGTGCCCTTGAAGTTGCGGACGAAGCTGTAGACCAGCTCTTCCTAGCTGAAAATCAATCCGTGCGGGAGGTTATTGAGCCATGCGCGAGCGACGCCCAGTAGTTGTAGCTGCAGGCACTGCATGACCATACTTTGACTCCCGCCGTGGAGCCTGACGGAGGAGATGTGGTCCTCCAACCAGATTTCCAGGTTCTACAGACCGTCAAACTTTGGGTTCTCCGATGGGAGCTTGAACCCTTTGGGCATTCGCTTCTGCCTGATAGCTCTGCTGAAGCATCTGGCGCCACCGAGCTCCACGTCTTCGTCCTCTGAGTCAATCGAACGGGCACGCCACGCCCTTGATTTGTCGATTTTGCACTACGTGAGGTCATCGCGCGCATCGTAATCATGATCGTGCCACCGTGAGCGGCAACGTCGAGACAAATCGTGGTTGTCGTTGCTAGAAGAGGGTGAGGAATAGCGTTTTGCCAGACCCTTGCCTTTCTGTGGCTCCTCAGTCGGCTCTTTGTCGAGATCGGCCTCGATTAACCCCAAGCCCGCGATTGTAGACCGGTGCATGGCGGCTCGGGGATCTCCAGCCAGTAGGAGGTACATGGTGGCCGCTGTTACCGCAGCTTGCCGTGTCTTTGGGACCACGTTGCCCCTTGTGTCGACTGTTATAGAGCTGAAGTGGAGGACTTTCGCAGCTTCTATGCGCTCCTTCTCGGTGAGGTGGGCCATCCGAGATTGCCTCTTGTTGGCCACATATTCATTGCCCTTGGAGGAGGATCCTCTGTGGGAGGAGAGCCCAGCCCGTCGAAGACTTGACTCATTTGCTGCCTTTTTGCGCGCTTCGAGTTGCGCGACTACATGCATCTGGCGCCTGAATTCTTCCTTCAACAGCCAATGGTAACCCATCAACATGTTTTGAGTGGAGTTGAAAGGAAGAGGATTGCCTCGTAGGGCCTCTCGGCAGTAGGCCCACCACGCGCTCCCCAGTGTTTTCGTTCACAATGGTTGGCGGTTCGACTGCCCCTCCATTGTTGACGGGTGCGCCGTTGCCACCGTTAGTGGGGCACCGTTGGGAGGTCTGCCATTAGGTGTGCTACCGTTGGGAAGATCGGGCCTGTTGCCACCGTTTTCGCGGTTGGCGCTGGTGTCGCCAGCGTTGATGACGACACACATGAAGTGGTAGGGGAAGTTGTTGCTTCTGCACCTTTTAGATCCAGAGCCGTAGACTCCATCTTCCATCGCTAGGTCACCCAGATCGGATCCGCGACTGCTACCGTCAGGCATGCCAAGCGTGCCCATCTAACCAACTTGGAAGCGGAAGCTCCTGATCGCCAGACTGATTCCATTGCCCACGGGCTCGAAAGTCGGGCGAGTGGCCTGCGTGTGGACGGTGAAGTCGAACGCGCCGAAGAGCTGGCGAATCTCCGCTGTTGCGGAGTTGTAGATCGTGGTTGATGGGGCCAAAGAACCCGCGACATCAGCACTCCCAATCCCCACGGACGGTGCCAATTGACGAGGGTTTAACTCATCAATGCCCATTGTTATGGACTTGGGTTTTGGAGTAGGAGGGAGCGCTGGAGGCATCAGTCAGCTAGCAAACAAGCACACAGGGACGCAAGGTTTACCTAGGTTCAGGCCTCGTAGAGGTCCCTACTCCTGCTTGTCTACTCTTGGAATTAATGGAGGAATCGAGGATTATAGCGGTGCGTAGATGCAATCTGGCGAGAGTTGTGGAAACTAGGGTTGTGTGTGTCCTCCTCACCGCCCCCTCCTAGCCTTTATATAGATAGGCTAGGTCTCGGGTAGCAGGTCGAGTCGGTTACAGATTATGGTTTTCCCTTTGAACTTTCTATCTTTAAGCTTCTTCTTGTCTCGCAAGTAATCGAAACTCCGTGGGCCACTTGAAGTCTTTATCGGGCGGTGGAAACACCATGGGCTTCCACCATATCTGGACCGTATATACCAAACTCAAGTAGCTGCAGGGTATACCCATGTCAGCTGCCATCTTTGTATTCTTTGTGTAACCTAACGTATGGCAATGTGGAAATACCTCATCCGTAATGCATATCTTAAAGTTGTTGTGAACTATCTTGTCTACATCATTCTTTGATACTTCAGCTTTTAACTAGTCCATGAGCTACATGTATTTTTATTGGCTGGCTGTTGTCTGATTTACCATCGTCTGCTTTTGGTTTAGATGAAGAGGATTTAGTAGATTCATTTAGCACCACCTTCTCTAGCTGATCTGCTTGGTCCACTTGGTTCATTTGGCCCATGTTTGCCGGCACTTTTTCATACTCTACATTATGTATGATGATGTTTGAAATGGCCATTTCCTTCTCCTTGGCCATAATATTGTTCTTTTCTATGAGATCAAGCTTGACAATCCTTAATCTAGCCAAAGATACTTCTAGATCCTCCTTCCTTGACCGAACAATCTCATTGAGCTTATCAATCTCCTCTCGGTTAGATGCTTCATCATCTATGTTTTGTATCAATGGAGTGTTGTTACCAATTATATTGATGGTTTTGGTGAAATCGCTATTTGCTATTTCAGAACCTGCGACAGCATTTGAGCTTTGACAAACCGTTAGGCAAGTAGTGTTGACACATCTAATGAAGTCTGAAAGTTGATAATCACATCTTGCCTACAATATAAAGTAAATAAATAAACACCGTCAGACGATATATTCTTTATCGTAGGTGTTTTGTTGCATTAGTTTAGATTGTTTCATAATAATGATTAATTATTTTTGACTTGGATAATTAACATAGTTTAAATTTATTTGACTCAAAACAAACCGGAAAAAATCTTAGATAAAGATATATACATGATTTTTATAATAAACAAAACTTACCCTAAGGTTTCCGTAGCTTCTAGTGTCACTGTTCCAGTCATCTGATCTGATTTCCTCTAAATCTTCCAATTTGAGGTTACCAACTCTTGGTGCAAGGTAAGTCATGTTTGCTTTCCTATGTGCACGAGTGTCCAAATAATAGATCAGAGGAAATTCTGCTAGACCCTCAGCTGTGTTTTTATTTCCTTTTTTATCTTGGTATTTCCTCGGCCCCTCCTTAGCTCATCAAGGAGAACTTTACAAAGGTTCATCTATTTAATTTTCTTGATATCGAGATCCATGATCATACCTGCCTCCCGTCCTATACGTGTGTTACTCGTTGCGCACGTTGTTTTGATGAAGAACATAAGAAATATGAGCTTTGTTGCCAGATCCGATGTTCCACCATTCTTCACATGATCATAAAGCTTACTCGGTATAATCTTATCTGACTCACTCAAACTGAGCTCCTATTTCGGCCATCGCAACGCTTTTTTATTCCGGTCACTTGAAGGTCGTGGAGCTTCAAACATATCCTTGTTTGGGAAACCATGCATTGCTTGCACCACATCTTCTGTTATTTCAAGCTCTTCCTCTTGTTCAAGAACAATTGTTAGAGATCCAGGTCTGAATTTACTGTATAGCCATCGCATCATTTTCTTGGAAATGTTGCCGTTCAATTTGAAATCAAGTATGAAACCACAGCCATGATTCCGCAAAAATATCTTCTGTTCATTTGTTACATAGTTTTCGAGAAAGTTGTGTAATTCTGAAAGTGACCCTCTCACTGTGATCTCACCATCCTTCATGTTTGTTAGTTCTTTGTGAACTGTGTCACCTTTTTTCTTCTTGAAACTAGGTTTATCTACGACAGCTTGAGCAGCATTAAGGTTATCTTGAGTACTAGACCCAACTTCTATGTTTTCGTCCACACTGTTGGGTTTCCTCTTAGTTAATTGTCGTGTTCCATGAGATGAACAAATACTCAATTGCAGAATTTTATGTTGAAAAAATTAAATCATGCATTATAATTTAAATTTTACACTATGATGTTATGAAAAAAAATTAATAACACAGCAACAGTTAAACACATATGTAATTTAAATTCCTAGAATAAAGTGAATAAATAATAAGATGTATAGTCAGCAAAGAGCACAGGAATCAAGAAGAATCAACTAGAACGAAAGCAACACACGTCAACAAATTTCCTGGTAGTGCATTTCAGTTACTGAATTGGTGCAACAAAGGTGCAAACTTTCCCACCAAAATTTAAATTGTTAATCTGTGTACTCGGTAGAGGAGCAGTTCATTGAAGTTATAATTAGCAGTTCTTATCTAAAAACTATGTCATTGTTTTGAATTTCAATACAATTGTTGAGAAAAATGTTACTTCACTACGGACATTCAAAATAATAAATCTAAAGAAACCCTAGATTTGTTTGATTAGTGGTTTCTTACTCGTGGTTTTTTATTCTCAAAATTGTTCTAACCATGCGTGCTGGCAATTTTTAAATATATGTTTCACTCTAAACTATGGCCAGAAACAATCAGAATTCCTGCATTGAACCTTCGTGACCACAATTTTCGTCAGCCATGAAATCGATGAATAAGTGTATTGGAGATGAAAATTCTAGGAATCTTCTGTGGGAAATTTTGATCTGCCTTATATGTATCCCTTTTCCCCCTGAGAAAACCCTAATAAAACTTTATTTAGTACTCGTAAAATAGTGTCCCAACTAAATGAAGAACAAGAGGAAAATACTTCATGGAATTTCGGAAAACACCAGGCCAAATCCGAGATGAGAAGGGAGAATCTGTCTTGTCGCCGTACCGCTAGTCGAGAATCTGGAGTAGCAGTAGTTCTTAGCGCTGGTAAAGCTTTTTGCCGCCAAGGCGTTGCCGCCGTTGCTTTCCCTTGTGCATTTACGGTGGAGCTAGAGAGAGAAAGTGGAGCAGTGACGAAGAAGGACACAACAGGAAGAAGAGGAAAAAAGAGTAACAGTCTAATCATAGCCGCCGGTTGGGATGTATTGCTATATGCACACGTGTTAACCGTCAGCGGGTTGATGCCACGTAGTTTACAGATGAGCCCAACGAAGAAGCATTGTCTCTGGATGTGTAGGTGCACTGCTTGGAGATATCTTAGCAATAAAATATATTCTCACACTTGACAAATGCAATATATAGTTCATCAGGATGTACGAAAATTTTGCGCCGCTGTGTAACAGAGGCACCTATATCAATTTATTTTATTGAGTTTCACCACAGTGCATTAGTAGTACTAGAGGCAGTGCAAACAACCTATAGCGAAACAACTGTATTAAAACGTAATAGGCAGGGCAATTTGTGTTCACAAGGAAGTGCACCCACTTTGAATGATTGGAAGAATTAGTAGCCACTTGGAAACCCAACAGTCCCTTTTTTGTGTTATTACGTTATGTGACTTGTGTTGTAGGGCACCTAAGTTTTGTTAATAACTTTATCAGTTATATAAAAATACCAGGAAACAATACTCTTAAAAATGGTTGTGGAATGTTTCTCGATTGCCAGCAATATAGATAGATTCTGCCTGATCAAAAATTGTCGAGATTGAACGCAGAGTTGTTGTACTATCAGGATCAGTGCAAAAAAAATCAGCGAACTGTAATCTTATAAATTCCACTGCATTGTTTTGTGTCTGATAGAAATATAAACATAACTTTATCTTTTAGTCCATATTACTGGAAGGACCATATAACTGAAACTGGCAACGCATAAAGCCATACGAGAACCAACTATATTAGAATATCAAAAAAACAGTGAAATTCATGCTCGGACGAAAGTTCAGTTAACCTAATTGTCGGAGAAAACAATATATTGCACTTGATTATTGTAGCAGTATTCAACGTAGTGCGATAGAACATTCACAAGCAGTGCAAATAAATATACGCTAACAAAGTTAAAGATTATAATAAGAGCAGTGCGTTGTGTGCTAACAACACAGTAATATGATGCGGTAGAAAAAATGCTTTTAGTAGCTTATCCGACGCAATATGGACCCTGTGCACTCCGTGAGCATAGTTACATTTCTATAGGCAGTTCGATAGAATAACCACAGGCAGTGCAAATAACGATTAGAGAAGAAATCATTCAAAAATGCAAAAAGGCAATGCAGTACTCAGTCACAAGGCAGTGCACGTCTATAAGAGCTATGCACTATGCGTTTTGAAAGAAGTAGCGTTTTTCAGTCTAGAAATTGATTAATCAGCTCATCCAATGCATTATAGACCCTTTGCACTGCGTGAGCACAGTAATATATATGGTTACGACAAGAGTATAGGCAGTGCTATATTTGTTCACAAGATAGTGCATAGGTTCAAGAGAATTGCAGTATGCGTTAAGGAAGAAGTAATATGTTACAGTTATTAATAAGTTCACCAGACGCGCTATACAACCCTTTCATTGGTTTAGCACAGTCAACTACGTCTATAGGAATCAACTTTATGAAAAAATAAAATAGGCAGTCCAATTATTGGCACGAGGCAGTGCACGTATACAAAAGCAGTGCGCTATGCATTAACGAGGCAGTAATACATTGCCACCAAAAAAATGTATTAAGCAGCCCATCCGACGATGCGTGAGGTAAGTCATATATCGCTATGCGTGAGGTAAGTCATATATCGCTACGTTCATAGTATAGGCGGTGCAATATACATTTCGTAGGCAGTGCAAAAAGCGATTAGAGAAGAAACTATACTACAATGTAAAGAGCAGTGCATTATTTGTTCACAAGGCAGTGCACACGCACAAGAGTAGAACACTATGTGTTAAGAAATCATCCTTTTCCTAGCTTTAGCACAGTCAGCTACATCTATAGTTATGGCTATAGTCTCAGTAGTGCGATATAATTTCCACAGGTAATGTAAAGAACGAATAGAGAAACATCCTTATGTATATGTTTACAAGGAAGTGTACAGGTACAGACTTGAATAATCTCTTTGTTATCTCGATGATTTCAAGCCACATGATAAAAACAAACATAAGATGAAATTTTTCTGATAGTAATATTCATATACACTCGCATGGAAACAATATTTTATTGCAAATAAGCATCCGAATTAATAAATTCCACGAACTTATGCTTTGAAGAGGATATTGTTGATCACCTTTTTTTTCTTAAATTGTTGAATCTATGAGGAAATTGTATGACCTTTTTCTATAGAAATTTCTGGATTGGCACCTTGTTCTTCTCCGGTGGTTGGTTCAACCACACCAGGATCATCTTCTGAATCTTGATTTTCTGAATCAGACTCTTCCTGATCCTTTTCCTCATCGTCTTCTTCTTCTTCTACTTGAGGTCCTTGTTGATTTTCTGCTACTTCTGCTTCGGGCTCCACCACTTATTTGGCGACTCCTTACTCCTCGATCTCCTCCTCCATTTGTGTTACTACTAGAGCGGGCAACTCAGATATATGCGCGTAGCATCTCTTTGTTGATCGGAAAGGTGTAAAGCTGGCAGAGTTTGCTCTGTTTGTGTCTGGTGACAAGGGCGAAGGTGGGTGGCGTAGTTGGCGACGGTGAAACATTTTGGATAGGTGTAGTTATAGCTGGGTAATGCCGAGGGCTATAAATAGAAATCCAGCGTTGCTAAATTTCCTGCATGTCAGGATAAATACATGTTAGTGGCGGGAAAGATTGATGAACTAATCGAGAAAGATGGCGGGAAAGATTGATGAACTTATGGAGAAAGACGTGATACACATGCTCTCCGTAACAACCAAGAAAAGAAAGCATACGACAAATCAAGTATATCTAATGGTGGTTAATCCATAAGATTCAAACGGAATATCAAATGTCTTTGACTATAAACACTTTAATTTAGAAAGCCGTTTAGTAGTTCATGGTCTGAACAACAATCAGTTATGCATGTCGAACTCAAGTAGGTTAGTTGTGCACAAAACTCTTATTGTAAACACGGAAGTGTAGATAGTGCATATATATCTGTATCCGGCACGGCGGTGCCTATGTAATCCACTGGGATAAGTTCTTTTTCTTTACCACATTGAATTGTACTGCTTGGAAAACAACAAATCTACTGCTACAGAATAAACAAATTAATTCATCGTTTTGTATAACACCACAGTATACATCATCGTTGTTTATTTTCAGCTTGACTTAGGTGCATCGTTGTTCATTTTCAGCTCGACTTAGGTGCTAAAGCTCTAAGTTCTTCCGGTAGTTCATCTTTTGCTTCATTGGCCTCGGAGAACAGTGCCTAGAACAGATACTCCTCCATGACTGAGCTCGTGTCCATCTGGTCGAATTGTTCAAATGAATCGAGAAAATATTTTGTTAATGTCAATAAAAAATTCTATTTGTTAAAACTTATGATTCAAAACTGGCATTACTTACATCTTTAAGATTGTGTACAAGTTGAATGCCGTTGTAGTTCTCAATGTTCTTTAGAATCCAAAACCATTCATGTCTTCAACTCCTCCTTTGTGTACCTTCATATGTTTTGATCTAGATACAATATTTCCCCCCTTAGGAAGCTTGTTCTTCGGGTAGAGTTCGTCAATGAGCTTGTCAAATCTCCTTAGCTGAAAAAATGAGTATGTAGAGCATAGTTAGTGACATAATTTTTTTCAAATTATGCAGATTATCTTTAGCTATATTATAAAGTTATAAATGTAAAAAAACTACACCATTTTTTCTCCATTTTGGTTGTGGTAAGCTATTTTAGATAATCCTTTTCTCTACGTTCTGTAATCCCGTGTGCAAATAACTTCAACGCGATCACCTTGGGGGTAGTTGTTTAGGATGTAAGTAGACACGTGATTGTCAAATGCCACAGGCAGAAATATCTATGATGCACAAGGAAAATAGTCACATTGATTATATGTTATAAATGAAAAATACGGAATATGTCTTTATGTTATTAATGAGTTATGTATTAAAAACGTACGATCTTAGCTTTGTTCAAATCTGCATTTCCAATTAGAAGTTTGAACTGTTCAATCTTGGAGACGGCTTCATACTGATAAATTTCATCTTCTCCTGCAACATTTGTTAAATTCTCCGTTTCCCAATGTCACATAAACGAGCAACCCCTAGTGGCAGTACTATCCTTCGATTCCTGAACAGAAATTTGTGTCTGGGATACTGTGCGAGCTTGAAATTATGAAGTCCATCATGTCATCATCTAGCTTGCCTTTTCTATTGAAACATGCTGCAACCCTTGCCGCAGTCCAATATTTTGGTATTTTCAGGCCTTGTTCCAGAGTTGACGAATATTTCACCATAAACAGCCTGAGATTTTCCACCAAAAAACGAAAAAGGGATCAATTATCAAAACTGGGATCCATTCTTGTGTGACAACATACATATATATTTAACTAAAGGAATCCACAAAGCATAGTTTGGTGCTTACTCTTCATTCTTCTCCAGAAAATCCTTGCTTAGTACCAATCTACGAGCAACTGCGACATCTCCCTTGTATTTAAACGTGGGGGGAACGTACACAAGCAACTTAAGTTTGATGATGTTTTGTAGAGGCCTCTTGTAAGATTTGATATTATCTAGGGAATTATGACCAAGAGCCTTTCTCCTTGTAACATGTATTCTAAATCCTTGCTCTGGCAACGAAAATGTTTTAGTTGCATCTTCTCTCTGGTGTTGTGATCCGACACATGAGGTGTCTGCATTGTCAACTTTGGGTATATACTTTCCGGGTATCCTCACAGTTCCTCACTGACCAGGGTGGCCCACTTAGGGTTAGAGCTTTGCTTCACACTTAGGGCGGCCCAGTCAGGGAGAAGAGACGGAGTCCCATCCGGCTACGGGAAGTCCCAGAAGACTTACCGACTTAGGCCCATAGTGTTACTTGTAGTTCAAGATGTACTCTGTAACCGACTCTTAGTCGTAGCCGGATAGATCTCTCCTGTAAACCCTAGGCCGGATATCTATATAAGCCGTCCTAGGGAGAGCCTTTAGGGCAACACTCTAAACACCTCAATAGTCTACAATCTCAACTCGCACAGGCGAACCCTTGTAACCCATATTCCGGCTCTGCCGTATTACTGGATTGCTAGCGGGAGTAGGATCCGTCAAAAGCCGGCGGATTCGAACCTGGGTAAACTTGTGTGATCACCGTCCTAGAACACCGTACGTCTCACACCACTCTCTTCTACACGCCTCGAGGACCCCCTCATGGCGTACTTGTCATCAATTCGACGACTGTTGGCGCCCACCATGGGGCAAGAATTGCGTTCCGAGCGGAATCTGCAAGAATTGGAATCGGCGAGACTATCGCCGTCGGTTGCATCCTCTATGCCAACGATGTCCCTCCCATTGTTCTCGACGAGACTTGGATTCTGGCTAGGGAGGCCGTGACTTCCTACACGATCATGTCCTTTGGCGAGATCGATGTTCACATCAGTTTCGCTGAGCCTGCTCCACCCACCCCAGCGGTGATGATAGAGGCAGAAGAACCTTCTGGGTCCCCTTTGTCCACGGAGGCGGCAGAGTTCAGGATCTCAGAAAACCCTAATCCCACCAAGCCCGCACCAGTTACGGAGATAGTGGAGAAATCCGAGCCGGAGGAAGACCTAGCGGTCAACGTCGAATCTGGAGTGGATCTCCTTGGAGAAGCCGGATCCCAGATCGACCCACCCGCGAAAGTCGAAATCCAGGAGGAGCATATCAACGACACTGATTTCGGCTCTGATGACGCCAGAACAGACAAGCCTTTCGTAAGGTACACACTACGACGTATGATAATGCAAGAGGCAAGCGCAGATGCAATTCTCGAGACCATCAAAAGTTTCAACGATGCAGGTACCTCAAGAAGCACGCATCGCACTTCGTCGGATATGTGGGATCCGGATCCGTCGCTGCCGATGCTGGAGACAAGACCGACTCTGTGCTGGAGGCAAATGGAACAAACACTGACGTACCTGCATCCTCGGATGAATCGATGACGTCAGCAGATTTCTGAAAGTTCTCTACGGAATATGAAGCGGAGTATAACTCCAAAGCTGCAGAGGAAGGAGAAGCCATGGATGAATGATCTGGGGAACCCTCTCCCAAAGCGCAGGATGACATGGAAGTCGGAGATAATCCCTAAGTCCAGATGTCCGAAAGTACCGATGAGAGCTTGACTCCGGGAAACAGACCCAAAGCCGCCTTTGCTACCGACGTTGCCAAGAGGGCAAAGAAGAAGAACAAGAAGAACAAGACCCCGACAAAAGACCCTCTGACAGAGGAGGTGATTGCCGAGGAATATGAGGAAGACTCGGATGGAGCACTTATCCTAGACGAGCCAAAAAAAGAAGAATCGGCGGATGGACACGTGATCAGTGAAGGTGCGCATAAACTCATCGATGCTGCATTAACCACACCTATTCCTACAGCTGCATAACTTACTGCTGAAGAACTGGACGAGAGGGCGCATGCCCTAGAAGCGCGTCATCAAGTACTCCTTGATGAAGCCAAAAACATTGAGGGGGAAAAGAAACGCATAGCAACTGCGGGGAAGTACAACTCGAGGCAATACTAGAAGACAAGGAAGCGTCATACTAATGATAACCAATTCCCGCAAATCCACGTCGTCCTTTTCGAAGAAGAGATGGGGAAGCCTCTGAAAGATAGCAAAGGAGATTGGGTATATCCAACCCCAATATAGAGTACCGTGGCAGCCCGAGAAATTCTATCGGCTAATCCAGGTCCGAAGGATATCCGGTTGGGAATCAAACTACTCAACAAGGGACTGGAGCAGCAAAAGGTCGCCATGTCTGGAAGTCAAAAACTGGTCTCGGATTCCGACCAATGTCACACAGATCCGACATGGGCTGACGTAAGACCCCAGCGTGTTCCGGAGCAGCATCATCGCCTTGAATGCCGGGAAGACAATTATTCAAGAACCGGATTGTCAGGACAGCATCACATAATTGTACGTGACTGGAGCAACGTCGCTCTGGTAGCTGAGCAAGAGGCCATTGTTGCACTGTATCCGAGAAATCCTCCCTGACGAGAATCGAACAATCGAAGGGGAGAAGATAAAGAGAAACATCGAGAGGAGGATCGTCACAAAATGCCACCTCCTAGACATGCAAGCCGTCCGACTGAGCCTCACCGTAGTGGGAACGACGGACGAAGGAACGACGAAAACCATGTCGGGACAAGCCGGCAGGGGGCTCGTCGTAGTGAAGACCCTCCCCGGACGGAGGCCGTCGAACAGCCGGAAACAATCCAGCTGCCCCACCCTCTCCACCAAGCAGTCATCACAATAGCTCTCAAGGGGGAGAAGGAGAAAAACATGGCGCAGGAGGTGGTGGCAGAAGCCGAAGTCCGGCTCCAAGGCACCGCAGCCACAGCTGACATTCGGGACAATCTCTATCCCCGAACGACGCAAGGCACAGGATCAATTCCAACATAGAGGCGCGGCGCTACGAAAACGATGATATCTACGTGGGCCCAAAGTGCTTCGGACCACGCATCAGAGCTACAAGATTTCCTATCTCAAGACATATCCAAGCCTACGACGACATTGCTCGGCCAGATACCTGGCTACATGATTTTTTCCAAGCCTGCTGCATCGCCAAAGGAGGAAATAGCCTGGTCACAACCCGATATCTCCCACTCATGGCTCAATGAACTTCTGGAGAACACCATCCATAACTGGTATGACATGCAAAGCGCGTTCTTTTAGAATTTCGAAGGCACATATCGGAGGCCCTGTACGGTCGGAGACCTATAGCGTTGCACCTAGAAAGCCGGAGAAACTTGCCGGGATTACCTCGGATGATGGATTGACACCAAGAACTCCTGTGAAGGAGTAAATGATCAAACGGTGATTGAAGCTTTCATTGCAGGTCTCCCAATTGGTCTACTGCGCCATCGCTTGAAGTGTGACAAGGTCACTGATTTGGGAGAGATGATAGCAACAGCGAGCAAGTATGCAGATGCTGATGACGATGCAGAGGGATTGCTCAATGCCCTAGCTGTGCCTCAGTCAGCAAAACAACCAAAGCAACAAGCTCAGAAGCGAAAAAATACCTTGGAATAGAAACCCAACACGGAAACGGCAGTAGTCACTGCTACTTTCGGGTCTAGAGGACAAGGAGGACACGTCAAAGGCCGTGGGCGTGGGCATGGAACTTCAAGAGTCCAAGGTAGTGGAGACCACCAACCAGGCAAAACCTACTCTTGGGCCAACATTGCCAATAACCCATGTGTGCATCACCTAGACACCAATGGGGGCTCGTCCCACACCAACGCCAAATGTCGTTTCAATGACGACATCAAAAGAGATGATACCGCGGGCTACAAAGCTAAGCGGAAGAAGGGAAAGAAGAATCCGGAAAAAGATAAAGAGACCAAGGAAGATTCTGACATGAAGGAAGCTGATGTTTCAAATCCCAAGCCGGAAGGGAAGAAAAAATTTCTGACCAAGAAAGACACTTATGTCACCTTCCTCGGATCTCAACCAGCAAAGGTCAAGAAAGCAGTTCTACATGAGCTCAACGCAATAGTTCGGGATGTCCCCCAATTTTTGGACTGGTCGGAAGTGGCAATCACATTTGACCACGCTGATCATCCGCCTAAGCTACACAGGCAAGGAAAATACGCCTTAATCGTCAATCCACTTATTGACGTTTATGGTTTCTCCGAGACCCTCATGGACGGTGGTAGCAGTATCAATATTCTCTATGTCGAAATGCTACGCCGGATGAAGTTCTCGGAGACCCAGCTGAATCACAGCACTGTGATTTTTCACGGAGTTGTCCCAGGAAGACAAGCTAATTCCCTGGGAGAAATCACTTTGGATGTTACCTTTGGAACTCCAAAGAACTATCGGACAGAGGCACTTTCCTTCGAAGTAGTCCCGTTCAAGAGCGCGTACCACGCTATATTCAGGCGTTCGACTTACTGGGCTTTTATGGCTCGTCCGTGTTACATTTACAATATGATGAAAATTCCAGGTCCCAACGGCGTAATCACTATCAGGGGAGACCCAAAGAAAGCTTGAGAGTGCGAGGATGGAAATGCCGCCTTTGCTGAAGCCGTGTTGCACGCCCTGGAGTACCAGGAGATCAAGAAGAGCATAGATCCGTCCGAGATGCCAGCAACAAAGAAGGAGGTGAAAGCCAAATCCGGAGTTCAAGGCATCAGAAGATACGAAGAAGACGCCGTTGAAGGATGATGATCCCTCCAAGGTGACCCAGATAGGCATAGGCCTAGATAGCGCATAGGAAAGCGCGCTCGTGAAGTTCCTCCAAGCAAATCAAGATATCATCGCATGGCAGCCATCTGACATGACTGGAGTACCTAGGGAACTTGTCGAGCACTCTCTAAATGTAAACCCGAACGCAAAACCCGTCAAACAGTCCCTTCGACGCTTTGGCGATGAAATGCGTAAAGCAATAGCTAAGGAACTAGCACGACTCGAGTTAGCCGGATTCATTGAAGGGGTCATCCACACTGAGTGGTCGGCCAATCCTGTAATGCTCCCTAAAAAGGACACCACTGATTTAAGGATGTGTGTTGATTATACTGCCTTGAACAAGGTTTTTCCAAAAGATCCGTTCGCTCTGCCTAGACTTGATCAAGTTATCGATTCTACGGCAGGCTCAGAACTCATCTGTTTTCTCGACGCATATTCCAGTTATCACCAAATCCGGATGAAGGAATCTGACAAAGGAAAAACTTCATTCATAACCCCTTTCGGAACCTTCTGTTTTGTTACGATGCCCTTTGGGCTAAAGAACGCAGGAGCTACCTACCAACGCACGATGCAGCATTGCCTCCACGACCAACTCGGACGCAATGTACATGTATACGTGGATGATATTGCGGTGATGTCCAAAAAGAAGGAAACGCTGATTTCCGACTTGGAGGAAACATTTGCCAATCTACGAAAATACAACATCATGCTTAACCTAAAGAAATGCTTCTTTGGAATACCAGCCGGAAAATTGTTAGGTTTCATCGTGTCTCACAGAGGCATAGAGGTGAACCGGGAAAAAATCAAGGGTATGCTCAATACTTCTAGGCCAACTCGCCTGAAGGACATACAAAGATTAACTGGTTGCATCACTGCGGTCAGTCGATTTGTAAGCCGGCTTGGTGAAAGAGCCACACCATTATACAAACTCCTGAAAAAGACCGAGGATTTGGTTCGGACTAACGAAGCTGAAGCTGCACTACAAGACCTAAAGAAAGTACTCTCATCTGCTCCTATCCTTACAGCGCCAGAACCTCAGGAACCGATGTTGCTCTATCTTGCTACGGCAAATAAGGTCGTTAGTATCGTCATGGTAGTGAGAGACCGGAGGAAAATTAGGAACACCTGGTGCAGCGTCTGACTTACTTTGTTAGTGAGGTTCTGACAGAATCAAAACAGCGGTATCCGCACTATCAAAAGTTGGATTACGGTGTTTTCCTAGCATCTCGTAAGTTACGACACTATTTTCAGGAGCATCCAATTACCGTGGTGAGCACAACTCCCATGAGATATATAATCAACAACAGTGACGCCACAGGACGCGTCGCCAAATGGGGCATAGATCTTTCAGCTTTCGATATTGAGTATAAACCCCGGAAAACAATCAAATCCTAGATCCTTGCCGATTTTGTCGCTGATTGGACAGAGACGAAGGAAAATAGGACCCTCCCGGAGTCAGAATATTGGACCCTCTACTTTCATGGGTCTAAGGCTCGAGGGGGCTCAGGGGCTGGCGTGGTGCTCAAATCACCCCAAGGAGATAAACTTCTATACGTGTTGCAGATCCACTTCACAGCGACAAACAATATTGCCGAGTATGAAGCACTGCTGCATGGAATCCGGATTGCTAAGGATATTGGCATCCGACCTTTGATGTGTTACGGAGATTCTGATCTTGTTGCTCCACAAGTGTCGGATATTTGTAATGCAAATAAACACATGGCAGCATATAAAGCTGTCGTGGATGATCTATCTAAATCATTCGAAGGGTTTGAGGTTCAACACATCCCTCAAGCAGAAAACGAGGAAGCAGATGCCTTATCTCAGATAGGCTCTGCGCGGTAAGAGGTCCCGAATGGCGCTTTTTTAGAGCACCTCAAAGTTCCCTTAGTAAAGGGAGTAGATGAGGAATATCCGACCAAATCCGACTCACCTTTGATAGCAGTTCTGGCTGAAATTCCCAGCTGGAATCAACCCTACCTTGATTATTTGGTAGATGCCAAATTACCTGAAGACGAGGTTCTGAGCCAGCAGATTATCCGACGAGCGAAAGCCTATACTATTGTTAAAGGTGAGCTCTATAAATGGAGTGTTTCTGAGGATTTTCAGCGCTGTGTATCTCCAGAAGAAAGAGTGGAAATCTTAAGGGAAATCCACGAAGGCGAGTGTGGTCACCACGCTGCAGCCAAATCTTTAGTGGCAAAAGCTTTTAGACACAGATTTTTCTGGCTTACAGCTCAGGCAGATGCCGAACGATTAGTCAAGACATGCAAAGGCTGCCAAAAGTACGCCAAACAAGCTCATGTTCCGGCTGATCAGCTGCGAACAATACCTATAACATGGCATTTTGCGGTCTGGGGGCTTGATATGGTAGGACCATTTAAACGAGCTCCAAGTGGATTTACTCACCTCTTAGTGATGGTGGATAAATTCACCAAATGGATTGAGGCTAAACCTGTCACTAGTTATGATGGAGCAACAGCCAAAAGATTTGTCAAGGATGTTATAATCTGGTATGGTTATCTGCATAGTATTATCACGAACAATGGGAGTAACTTTTCCATGGGAGAACTGGCTGAATTCTGTGATGAGCAAAATATCCGGCTTGACATTGCGTCAGTCGCACATCCACAGGCTAACGGACAAGTCGAAAGAGCAAATGGTTTAATTCTACAAGGATTGAAACCAAGACTCGAAGCACCACTAAGACGTGCTACGGGGGCTTGGGCAGAGGAATTACCCTCTGTAATTTGGAGTTTACGAACAACTCCGAACAGGTCAACAGGATACACACCTTTCTTCTTGGTCTATGGTGCAGAATCAGTTCTTCCTTGCGATTTAATTCATACTTCTCCCAGAGTGGCCGCGTATATCGAAGAGGATGCCGAGATTTCTTGACAAAATGATCTCGACTTAGTCGAAGAAGTTCGCGTCGTTGCTGAAATGAGATATACAGCCTATCAGCAGAAGTTACGCAAGTATCATAGCCAGAGAGTCCGAACTAGATCTTTCAATAAAGGTGATTTGGTTCTCCGGCTTGTGCAACAAAGAAAGCACAAACTTTCCCCAGTATGGGAAGGGCCCTTTTTAGTTAGTCGAGTATTGCACAATGGATCGTACTACTTAACTGACATGAGGCCAGTCAAAGAAAGACCTGCTACTAAGAAGAGAAAGAGAGCTGGAGGCAGTACAAATCCGGATGAGTTAGACAGACCGTGGAATATTGCTCAGCTATGTCCCTTTTATTCTTAGTTTATCCTTCTTTGTAATCATATATATGTACATGTTCTGTGAGAAATAAAAGTTTTGGTTGCCTCATGTTTTTCTGAGAAGTTTTTACCATCTTATTTCTGAACTATCATGTCATAGTCAAAAATCCCAGAATGCTTGAAAGTACTTTATGCTCATGTTCGTTCTGGTTTAGATTTCCGATTCTAAAAATGCTACCTTCGGGTATAACTCTAAAGTTTCTAGTCTATACTTTGGTTCTTTGTCTGATTGCTGGATGCAGGTATTTTCTAAGTAGTGAATTGTTGGTACTGGAAGCCGGCTTTGTTTCCGTGTTTAAACTGGTTTAGCAATTGAGCTCCGTTGCTCGGCAAAGTTTCCGAGCAGAAGGTTTAGCCGGCTCACGAAAGGGACGAGGCGGAAAGCCGGATAAACGATAAGTATAGACGAAAAAAGTACAAGTGCTTATGTAAACATTTCAGGCACGCAAAAAATTTAAAGCCAAAAGTGCTGAATAGATCAAAATCTTAGCACTAGCAAAATTATAGTACTACATATTTACAGGACCATCATGTTTTTCAGAATAACACAAATGTTTCTGGAAATCTATGATGCAGGAGAGGAAGGAGCTGCCGGCTCGCTGGATACATCGCCTTGATATCGTTCCGAGATGTCCACATCTGTAATGGTGCGGTCATTGTCGGAAACTTATGCTGAATCTTCTAGAGGCGGAGGCAGAGTGTCCACATGGGTGAAGAAAGGAGTCTCGTAGCTGGTCAAATCAGCCACGTGACACCCATATCCGGCGCAGGAGTCCATAATGTCCTTGATGTCCTGCTCCTGGCCGTCTTCATCTACTTTGCAGTACCCTCTAGTCACTTGCCATATTTCCATGTTTCCATGGTGGCTCATGACCATGGTGAGAGCGTTCTGCGCCACGATCCGCGTGGAGGACATGTTCCAATCCTGGACAAGTTGCGGCATCTCCTTTGCTTTGTCCCGCACCTGAAAATCCGACATGCTATGCATGTCCAGAATCTTGAGAGCCTCGCCAATATCCTCAAGGGATTGGCGGAAATCATGAAGCAGGTCACCGACTTGGGTAAGCCGGTGGGTGCGGGGCTCAACGGAGGTGGAATCCGTCAATTTCAGAGGACCTATAAACAAAAACAGTTAAAGAAAATCCGACATTGAAAGAAGTCGAAGAAAATAGATAAGTTAGATAGATGGAACGTACCGAAAATGACGTCGTCAACCTTGGTCTTCTCTTCCCGAAGACTCCGGAGTTCAGCCCGAAGCGCCTCGGAAAGGTCCCTCTCTCTATACAACTCATTATTGAGGTTCGAGATTTTCTGATCTTGAGCAGCAATCTTACGATCACGCTCGTCAATGGCCATGGAGGAGGACTCAAGGATTTGAGCAATGCTCTTTTCATGATCCGCCTTGAGTTGATCCAGCTCTTGGCGAAGTTCCTTGTTCTCCACCACCAAATTTTTGAGGTTCTCGGCCTCTTCAATCATGGCGCATGACTGTTTTAGCAGCGCTGTAAGTCAAAAAAGAACAACAGTTCAGTAAAAAATTTGACTATGAAAACATGAAAGACAAGGTTTGAGTCTCGGAATGTTTACCTTCGGCTTCATCCTTGGAAACTTTAAGCTCAGCATTTTTAAGTTGGAGAGCTTTGATCTATCTCTGCTTATCACAAACATTCTTCAACAAATCCTGGTTATAGGAATATACTTTATGTAATTCAGAATACCCAAAGTCAGAAAGTCTACTAAAGACTCGTGCTAATATTTTTACTAATATCAGCACGAGCCTAGGGGCTACACTAGTTCGTTCCTTGGCATCCTAAGGAAGCATAAACCCGGATATGATATGAAATAAAGGAAAAACAGGAGTTAGAATTCCGACTTACATATTGTTCGCGAGTAAGTTTATCCAAACTCGCATTCACTTCAACAGCTACCTTCTCAGCAAGAGTTAGAGGGGTCACTAGAGCAGTTGGAAGCTCACCGGACCTGATCCTCTCGTTGCGAATACGCACTTGTTCAAGAAGATTAGAGTGCTTGATGTCCTCTGCTTCTTGTGCTTCTTCTTCGGCAGATAAGTTTCTTTTCTCCAGGCATTGCCTAGCCAGCCGCTAGATGTCTTCAGCAGATTTCCGAGATAGGCCAAACTTGGCAAGTCCCGGATTGCTGAGAAGGTTTTCGGCAAAGGTTTCACCCTTATGGGTGAGTCAGGTTTTCGGCAAAGGTTTCACCTGCTTTAGGGATCATTACCTAAAGAGGGTTCACCCTTATCTAAACCTGACTCACCCATGGTGACGTCAGTTTGCGATTCAAGGATCGCGGGCTCCGTTGAAGGAGCCGGATCGTTTGCGACAGCTAGAGAAGGAATGATCACCGGCGTTGCAGAAGGTTGAGGGGTAGGAGTCGGAGGAGCCACGACAAAAGAAGCTATGGTAAGCTTTGTCTGTCGCAGGGGCTTCGAAGAAATACCCTTCCCCTTGCCCTTGATGAGCTGTTTAGCTCTGAGAATGTAATAGACTTGGAAACATTACATCTCAGAAGAAAATTCGAGTAAAGTGCAAAGGCAGAAGTTGTGATTGAAAGTTACCTCTTCACGACGGGAACCTCCATTGTTCCAACAGCCACTGTTAGAGCTTTGCGCTTCTTGAGCGCAATGTCTAGCAATGGGACCACCTCTGTGTCCTGAGAAAACTCTAGAGGATATCCTTCGAGTGGAGCAAATTCTGACTCGGGGAGGTCAGCAAGCTGAAAAGAAGAAAATATATCAGTATTGCAATGTAACTTAAAGATTGAAACATATAAAAAGGTTTACTGTCAGAAGCTTACCGGCACTACGGCATTTTCTGCCGTATGCATATCCAGAGAAACCTCCAGGATCCTCCTCTCGATCCGCTCCCTTATCAGCCATTTAATCTGGCTTATATAGCCTTGCGTGGTGTAGGCTCTAGGGCTGATGCGGAGGGAGTCTTTCTTGGATGACGTGATGGAGTGCATCAATCGGTCTTCGTGGTACTGAAGGAGCTGGATCCAGCGTGACACCCAACATTGGACTAAGTCAGATCCCTTCAGTCCTTTGTGTTTGATCAAGTATTCGATCTGCCTCTTAGCGAGGATCAGATCGTCAGTGAGAGCCGGAGGAGGCTTCGTCCCAAGACGGTTGGGCTATGGCAGCTCCATCGATGAAAGCCAGCAATAGCTTTGCCGGGAGCCGTAATATCCTTGTGATAGAAGAAGGTGGCTGGCCATTCTTTGACCGAGTCACTAGCTAAGATCTTGGGATATGCACGCTCGCGTCTAAGTGAAAAACTAATGGTATCGGTGATGTAAGGAACACCGGCAGTGATAGAATTTCTCCGGACATGGAAATAGTACCGGAATAAGGTCAAACTCGGCCTAATGCTGAGAAATCCCTCACACAAAGCCGCATAGGCGCTCATCTCTAGTAGAGAGTTGGGAGGAAGATGGTGGAGTTGAACACTATAATGGTCTATCACCTCGGAAAAGAATTCCTAGGGAGGAAACGACAAACCTCTGTCGAGTTGGGTGCCGAAGTGGACCCGCTCGTCGGCGTGCGGGTTGGGGACGGTCTCCCGGGCGCCGCTCCGCCAGTCGCCAGCGCGGAGGATCCCTTCTGTCTCCACGCTGTGGAGCTTCTCATCATCGAGCACGCAGGGGATCCAAACCCCTCGGAAGCTTTCCTTCTCTGCCGCCGCTTCTATCGCCGCTGTCGCCGCCGCTGCTGCCAAGCCGGAAGAGGATGAAGAAGCCATTTCTCCGGTGGGCAGATGACCTAAGATGGGCGGCGCTGGGAGTTTTTGGGGGAAAGCAGAGGAGCTCTGTGCGCGCGGGGGAGATTTGGAGGACGAGAAACGGCAAGGGAACAGGTGAAGAAAGGAGGAGGAGAATCCTCACCCCTTATATCCACCTAACCGCGCCAAGATTCGTGCAAATGCTACAGTGTAACCGCCACGCGTCGTGGAAGGAACTGGGAAGGACCCACGCGATGATTACGTCGCCTCGACCTCCGAGTACGCATTGAAACGGCGCCTCGGTTCTGCATACCGCGGACCCACCAACGGTCGTGCTGACAGCATGTCTGTCAGATGACGTGACTTGACCATGACTTGTGTCAGGTGGTGTTAGAGACCAAGTTCCGGCTTAGTTTGAAATCAAGCTAGAAAATCCGAGTAACCTGTTCATAGGTCCGACTTATTTTTAAGACCCGGATCGTATTTTTTGTTGTGAAGTTTCAGGAACCCTTCAAGATTCTGCGAGCCGAAGATCAAGCTAGACGATGGTAAATCCGACTTTGGATCTTGGAGGCCTCCGGGGGCTGCTGTTCGGGATATACTTTCCGGGTATCCTCACAGTTCCTCATTGACCAGGGTGGCCCACTTCGGGTTAGAGCTTTGCTTCACGGGCGGCCCAGTCAGGGAGAAGAGACGGAGTCCCATCCGGCTACAGGAAGGCCCAGAAGACTTACCGACTTAGGCTCATAGTGTTACTTGTCAATCCCAACTCGCACAGGCGAACCCTTGTAACCCATATTCTGGCTCTGTCGTATTACTGGATTGCTAGCAGGAGTAGGATCCGTCCAAAGCCGGCGGATTCGAACCTGGGTAAACTTGTGTGCTCACCGTCCTGGAATACCCTACGTATCACACCCCTCTCTTCCGCACGACTCGAGGACCCCTCATGGCGTACTTTTCATCAATCCGACGACATCAACCTGTGTTCTAACATCATCTGCGTCATGCGTATGTCCTTTCTGAATAGCTTTTTCAACAACAATGACCTAATGGTTAGAGGAACCTTCTTTGTGAGCAATTTATGGTAACAACATGGTCACACATGCAGCAACATTCTTAAAAAGTATGTTATTTCCTCTGTATCTGTTATTAATGTAAAAAACATCGTTTAATGTAAAAACCAAGCCTCTTGACATAATGTGACAGTACCATTCTTAAACGGTGTGGTTAATCTGTCTTCCTCGGCTCCTACTATGTCTTTGTTCCATCCTTGTGGTTTTTTAGACGAGTTTCCTCCTGCATCATTATTACAAGTAGTTTTCCTATCAACCCCACTACTAATTTTCCCATTAAGAGTATATCTACATAATACAATAGTACCATTGCTTAGTTTTGCCATTGATTGCTGTTGGTCAGTTTCAAATTGTTTAGAATTGTTTACTCCTTCTCTCGTAGTATGCGTTGTAACTGGTGTCGATATCACCATGCACGTAGAACAACTCTGAATAACACATTAAATATGTCAGCAAAAAATATAAAAAATAGACAAATTGTTACATTACACTTCTATTTCATAGATTCTTATTTGTATGTGCTCATGTGATGGAAGTTGCTAAATACACGTCTAAAATATACGAACCTGTTCATCCAAGGCTCTTGCGGTGCAATGTCGTGCTCCTCTTCTAGTGCTGCTATATTTTTTATTCTGTCCATGTACATGATTCCTCTATCGTCATAATTTCAGGACGTGTTATTATCAGCTAAATCCATTTTATTCACTATTACCGCTGCTGAATTGCCTGTATCAGAGCCTTCGTTCCCAACATTATGGTCATGAGTTGCTTTCTCGGCTGTATGCTTCGATTGATTGATTCGATTGATGCCTAAAAAGTTTGCAACGTTGGTGAGGTCATTCTCGTATCTATCAAAACATCTCAGCACGTCAGTTGCACAATAATGGGATGCTCGAAATTAGTTAGCCCTTGCTTCCAGTTTACTTCTTATCACGTCCATGTGCTTCATGGTAAGTTCTTCATATAATGTTGCAGCATTTGTATCATCAGTGATGATCATCTGGTTCTTCCTCTGGCAGTATATCTATATACTGGTCCATGCATTGATCTAGCCTCTGGACTTTGTTTCTAAACCCTCTAATTCTCTGTTAGAAGTTGAGGTTATCTTATTACAAGTTGTTTCTGCCACAGGAGGTTTCAAATAATAGCTTCTTTCGTCACAACGTTTCCACTTCAAATAGTAAACAAATATTATTTCCACGGATCGTGAATAACTGTCAGAAGAGGTAATTTTAAAAGATTTGATTTGCTAGGATGATTCTTTATGTGAAATAAGATGAGGTCAAGTAGAATACTTACATTCAGTTGTCCCCACCTCTCTTTGTCGATGACATCCGCTTTCAATACAGCAAGCAGATCTGATTTGTCCAGGTATTTGACTCTAGGTGTTTCTTTTGTCATAAGTGATTTTCTGCACTTGAGCGAATCTAGGTATATTATTAGAGAAAGGATTGCGCAACCTTCGGCCACACTTTGATTCATATCATCAACATGAAACTTTAGTGTTTCCCTCTTGATCTCGTCAATTACAAGCTGGCAAAAGTCAATTTTTCCAGAGTTCTCAATATCAAGGCTTTTCACTACCACAACTTGTCGGCTGATGTGGTTGTTTAAACCTGGACATATAAGCTTTGTGGAGATTATAAGTATTATGCATTTCATAGTAAACTTGTGCGTTGCACCCTTTTTGATATGACGGATAAGGTGTTGCACCGTTGTAGTGTCCCTATCTCCCAAACCCAGTTTCTTCTTAAGCCACCGTAAAGCAAAGGTATCGCCAGCTTCTGAAGGCCGAGGCGCCTTTATACTACCGTTGGGTAGACCAAAGACAAAATGCACTGCATCTAATGTCAGAGCTATCGTCCTACCACCGGCAAACTCCATTTTCAGAGTTTCTACATCAATCTTCTTGTATAGCTTAATGATCAGGGGCTTACTAATGTTTGAATCCAGCTTCTATTCCAGGATGAAACCCCAACCAATCTTTATCCAGCTCTACTTTCTAGAGATTGTTCAGATCATGTTTAGCTCTTTGAAAGAGCACCTTACTTTGTAATTTGATCCAGTCTTACTACGGGGCTTCTTCTTGTCCCTCGTATATTTTTCAATTGCCATCACTTGATTCTTGGTTATCCTGGTAGTTTACGGAAAAAATGTATCAAATATTCAGAAACTTATTTCTAAATTTCATAGTGTAGACTGTAGTCTCGATTAAGGAATATGACATGCATTAACATTATGTAAGCTTACCATGTCACCATTATTCTGGTGGTTCAGACTGCCAAGTTGTTCACAAATCTTTCGTTTCTTCTTACATACACCGCCTTTAACGTTTGAACCTATTTTGCGTTTCTTTTTCAGCTCCAGCTTTCTTTTGTAATTCTCAATCTGCCTGTTAAGTTCATTTTCTGACACATCAAACTCATAGTCAGTCTGTGTCATACCGTCGGAAGAATCTCCATCGCTAGCACCACAAGAGCTCATTTTTCCCTAGTGGAATAAACATACCAATCTTATTACACGTTTTAATTTTTGAACCGAGCACCTGAAGCACTTCAATTCAATGTGCTTAATTTAAACTTTAAATTTTAACTACACCTAGATGTACAGTGTAACATCAAGTTACAGAATAGGACACGTGCATGTGCAAGTAGTTATAAAATTATGCTTGCAATAACAACTGGGAAAATAATTAAACTAACCAGAACGCATTAATAATCATTCATTGAATATCGGAATTGACTTGAAGTAACAGTAAAATATAATTTATTGAAGTTGATCCTACTTGTGAAAAATATTGTGTATGTTGTCCGAGTGCATAATAAATATATTTTCTATTTACCGGACGATTTATGCAACAAGATTTCTCATAGAAAAAATATATGATGTAGTAATCAAATATTAGATCTAGAAAGCTAGGGTTTCGATATTTAAATTTTACTAATCTACTCCCTCTGTCATAAAAAGGATGTCCAAAGTTTGTTTGAATTTGGATGTATCTATATACTAAATAGTTTCTAGAATTGTATTTCGCTGAAACAAGCTTGAAAAACTAATTTAGACTAGAATCGTCTTTCCTTTATCGTGGACTTGATCTCAGTAACAATGTTTCGATAGTATGGACGATGGATCAATGATTCTGCAAGGAAATCTTTGCTATCAAGTAAGAGCGGTAGGTTATTCGCAATTGAGTAGTAGCATGGATGATATCAAATCCTTATCCATGGGGGTGTTTTGTTAAGTTGCTTTAGAGAATCCTTACCTCAGAAAGAGGACGGTGCCGCTGGTTCCTTCTGCTGCAGATTATCCGCAATCTATGGAAGAGTTGTTGGTCTTCTTGGGATGGGAAGTAGAGGAAGCAGAGGAAGGCTACTTAGATACAATAATGGAGAACCGTGTCTCTAGTCCTCCATAATAACTGTTGTAGTAGTCGATTTTATGAAGATTTTTCCAGGGCAGTGCAAATATTTTTTTAAGAGAAGGGCAGTGCAATAGTAAACAAGTGGGCAGAACAATGATTCCTGAAAATCAATATAGGAATAACAGGAAATCATTGTCATTTACGGTCCTGGAATTTATTATAGGTATACCATATAAATTGTACTCCTAGCTGTCTTCGAGTTATTATATTATAGTATATAAAAACTAGGGATTAATTTTTACATTTCTAGCTAATTCTTATTCCATTAATTTTACCCAGATTACTTGTCATGCTTTGATCGGAATTTCACGATGCAACATATAGTTTTATTTAGGGACGAAAGTTAACACATCCATCTGTTGTGTACTATAAGTCGTAAACCATAATATTTACGACGAACCGTATAATTCATGATGCAACATGCCTTGTACGGTAAGTGCACTGCCATCACATGTTATCTTGGACCTTTGTGCAGAGAAGTTTACGTAGGATTTCGGAGGCAGTTCATATACATTGCAGGGGCAGTGCATCTTTGTGTGCATGGCATTATAATGACAGTACCACGATGCACTCAATGAGTAGTGCATGATTGATATTCGAGATGTGCATCTCGGTGTCCATAGCAGGTGGTATTGCACTGCACGGCTAATACAATGTCATTTCATATTATCTTTCACCGAACAGTGTATAGTAGGTGAGAAACAAAAAGGTCCTCATTATTGAACCAAGACCCCACATGTCAGAAGTCTGTATCGATATAGATAACTTTCATCAGTGCATACTACATACACGGGAAGTGCACCTCGCTATGCATAGCAGGTGGGGTGCATTGCACAGTTATTGAACTACCATAGAATCTTGTCTTGCGCCGTTCGTATGGAACCTTATGAAGCATTTTGAAGGAAGTTCATATGTACTTCAATGGCAGTGCATACATGTTTTTAACCGCATTATAGTAGTAGTATCCTAAAGCGCTCCATAGGCACTGCATACTCTGTTTACCTGTAGTACATACAAGTGTGCGTAGCATACGGGGTGCATTGTATGGTAAGTGCACTGTCATCGCATGTTATCTTGGATCTTTGGGCACAGCAGTTTACAAAGCATTTCTAAGGCAGTTCATCTACAGCTTTAGGGCAGTGCATCTCGTGTGCATGGCATTATAATGATAGTATCACGAAGTACTCAACAAGTAGTGCATTATTGGTATTCGAGCAGTGCCTCTCAGTGTGCATAGCAAATGGGATTGCATTGCACGGCTAGTACACTGCCATTTCATATTATCTTACACCAAGCAGTGCAAAGGAGGTGAGAAATAAAAAGGTGATCATTAACGAACAAACATACTAATGCACGCAGTGCCTATATTACAAATATAACACTGCCATCTATACCGCACATCACTTCATTCAGACGAATAAGCAACAAGTACTCAGTACAATGCAATAATTATGGACTGCCTGATTGTGTATACCATGCATTGCTCTAATATTTGTTGTGCAAAACCTTTGTTGGACTGTTCAAAATTTTGACCAGCGTAAATCATTATTGGAAATTCGTTATTTTCAATTAAAAGGAATATACTATCACATAAAAAACAAGCAAATTCATTGTCAATTTTTTTTATAAATTTAATGATCCGACAATGGTCTGAAATTTGAAATGTTAATAATCCCTATTACAATTAATTCAGACTATTCTTTGGAGTGCCAACAATTCTATCGATAAATTTCTAGTCATGCCAGATACACATGTCGGGAATTTGTTTCTGTATGAAGCATCATTATTCATCATCTTCGTTCAAATATTTGGTCTCGAATTTAACTTGTGACATCACTCCTCTGAATCGAACAAAAAAAACTTCACTGAATGATGACCGACACTTAATAAATAGGTTTTATTTTGGTACAGGTACAATTATAAAAGTACATACATCTGTATTGATTGACAAGTTCCTTAATCTTTCTTGTGTACTTTTCATTAAACTTTGACACAACCATGTCAAACATCAGCTGTTCCCACAAGGCTTTAGTATCAGTCTATACAAATAAAAGCTGATATCAAATAAATTATAATTGAATTCCGTTTTATACTAGTGCAAGTACGAAATTAAGTCTTCCTCGAAATTATACTTACAGACTAGAATCAATGGTCAACAACACCATCGTAAGATTTGAGCAATCTCGGCAAACTTACTCCGCTGTCTTTCCTGCTCATTTCATAGACATACCTATATTTTAGTTACTTGTTTGATATATAAATTTTAATAGGGCAAGGATCACACCGTGTTAACGATACTTAACTGGTTTTCATTGTCATATATCCACTGAACAGGTGTGGTTCTCATATTTCGAAATTCAACCCTGTACGAAATACTGTATGCTTCTTCAAACGCAAGCTTGAAGTTGTTTATCGCAATGGTTGCTTCCTCTTGAACAGTCTTGTTCATGACGTTTGAGCAAACGGTATCATATTTCGGACCTTGAAGGTCAGCAATCATGGCGTACCACACATAATTTGGCCGGAGATGTACGATGATCTAAACAATCAAAGAGACGAAACAATTGAGAGTTGTAGATCTAAAAACAACGTCGCTAGAAAATAATGTAGACACTAAAATTTAAAAATTGCCATTGAGACATTCGCCACGTTCCATCCAGTGTGATTCTCTGATAAGTATCGTTTGAACGATCTTGGATTAAATTCTGGCCTTGTGAGCAAAAGCTAATAACGTATTTTTTTAGAAAAAAACCAGTTAATAGATATCATAATTTCTGGGTTCATGGATCGATGGATGCATGTTCAGTCGCATGAGAAAACATGTATAGATAGAACAGATGTTTCTAAAAAAACTTTGTACGTTCACTTACCGCATCTTCGTGCATCATGATGTACCTGGTTGGGAACAATTCATAATTGTGTTCATTATTATCTAGATTTTGTTTCTATTCTGTCATGACCACCATTGTCATATATTTCATTACGTGTGAATTCACACTTCCATAAACCTGCATTGATAAACCGAACACTCTCTAGCATGCCCATTTCTTCCTGCACAGAACCACCATTATTATAATGCGATGAAAATAATAAAATATATTTTCATAGTAAAGTATGCGAGACAAAACGTTACCTTCTGGCCTTTTGATTCAGAGTGGTCTCTACAATGTATTCAAATAAAGCTACTTCAACATCTTTTGATCGTTTCACAGCAGGATAAGGAATTCGGCGGCGATTAATGCCTGTTCTTGTTTTAGCATTGTCAACACTGTTTGTTTGCATAGCTGATCCAATTCTTGGTGTAGATGCTGATGCAATAGAGACATGTCTTCTGCAAGCTTCCTGCTCAAATGATACTCCAGCAGTGCGGAATGATACATTATTATGCTACAGTCTATGGCCTCGAGAGTTTTCTCTTTCAGAACATCTTCTTGTGTAGCTGGGTTGTTGGTTTCTAGTATATCACAAAATTGACCTCGGCATACTCGAGGATCTTATATTTTCGCTGTACATTTGACTGCTAGCAATGTTACACCAAGGACTGTAAGTTTGGTGCATTTGTCTAATAGAGTAACTAGTTCCTGGTAGTTGGCTCTGAGATACTGCCATCCTAGTAGTAGCATGCATTGCCTCGTACTACTATTGCATTTGTATGCGCGAATACGAATTTAAATACTGACTTGATGTATGAAAATCGCTGTGATGTGTATTTCCTAGATTTTCAGACTCACGGTCTTGTAATGTTGTTCTTGAGTTTCTTCCGCTTCCTCCGTCCTGGTCTATGAAACCACACCCATCCACTGATTTGTTCTATTCTGAAATCATATCTGATCTTGCTGTCTCTATATACCTTCCGATGTTCAACATGTTAGGCCCCTAGGTGGATGTCTGTTGCACAACGTGCTGCGATTGGACATATTTCTCTCCTGATCCAGCATGCCAATAGAAATTTGGATGGCATGCTGTGCTACTATTTGACTTGTTAGTAGTATCCATCAAACTTTGCACGTGATTAGCAGAGATGTTTTCACTGTGAGTGCTGCTATTGCTCTTGGTATCTAAGTTGCAAAATTAGGAGTTGTCGCACCATTATACCTTTTCCTGTTATCTGTGGTTTCATTTGTAAGTGAATCTCTTATGCTAGAATTGATTCCTCCTGATAAATTATCGGTACGTGAACCTCTTATGCTGAAATCGGTTTATTGTAACATCCCAAATCTTTAATCAATGTTAATCAAGATAAAATCTACCCAATTTAGGGTTAACAAAAACTTTTCCATTTTAAAAATCTTTAAGCATTCATATGTATGTGCATTTAAATAGGAGTTGTTTTTAATTGCCATCATTGAGTGATCTATTGGTTGTAAAATGACTCTAACGTGAATTACACATCATCTACATCATCCCCAAGCAAATCCCAAAGAAAAAGAAATCAAAAAGAATTAAATAAGGCAAATGGTCACTTTTGCCATTTTAATCACCTAGCCCACTTTGGGTGTTCCTAGCACTCAATTTCCAACAGAGAAAATTGTGGATCTGTGCACCCCTTGCTAGTACAAGTAGTGATGTGCCAAGGCCCACTTTGTGATCTCCCAAAAACATTGAAACTCTAATTTTAAATGACAATTGAAAATTGAATCTAGTGTATGTATCTAGATCATATTTCTTCAAAAACCATCCAAATGAACTCCATTTCAAAATCCCAAGAAAACCTAGATGCTTAAGCATAAGATAAACCACTCCACCAAAAATCTTTGAAAAATTCAAATCTTTTGTTCATGTGGCCATTTGGTCAAACACTTGGCATGCACAGAACTAACTCACTAGTGATATCACTGTTTCTACAGAAGTTTGCCACCCAATTGAACCCACTTACTCCCTCCGTCCCTCCTAGCTCTAACCAAGCCTAAACTAACCCATCCCGTAGTCCCCAGTGCCAGTACCACGCCACCCTGATGCCATGCTCGCCGGTCGAGCATGCGCAGCTCGCAGCAGACCGCCAGCCCTTCTCCGTCGCACCAGGAAGCCAGGCACCACCTCACCGTCGCCCACGGTCCACCCCATGACCCCTGCTAGCCCCTGGACCACTGAGGAAACGCCGCGCACTAAGTCTCTACGTGCAGCCAGAGCACGCCAGAGCGCCCTCACCGCCAGCATGCCACAGACCGCGCCTCGATCGCAGACCACGTGCGTCGCTCCGCCTTCACCACCACACCATACCAGACACGGCGTGCACCGCTGTGCGACCCACGATCGTCGGGAACCGCGTCGAGCACCACCTCTGTTCCCTAGAGCTTGCGACGCTCCCGACCGATTTCCACTGCCCCTAGCGTCGCCATTAAGCTCTAGATGATCACCAGGGAACCGCCCATTGTCCACCTACCTCACCCACGCCGGTAGACCCCTGTGCCGTCGTCACCGACGAGCTCCACCCATACCCTTTGGTCCCCTCATCGAGCCTATATAAGGAGGCCACCCCCAGCCTCAATCGCCACACCATTCCACTCCCCTCTCACCACTGATTGTTTCCCCTCTCTCGCCGGAGCCACTCGAGCAGCCCATTGCCGGAACTCCGACGGAGACAGCCGCCACAGAGAAGGAGACGCTGCCGTTGATTTCGTTCACCTCAGCCCCTGCCGCAACTTCGCCTGAGCTCGCCATCGTCTACTCATTCGTTTCCCCGCCTTGCCGCACTAGCTAGAGCCCCGGTACGTCCCCACTGCACCCCCACCGACCGCGCTAGGGTTCAGTCTCATCGGCGACGTGTCCGTCGTCAACGACGACCGTGAGCCGTTAGATCTAGTTCTAATCCTATGGTCCAGCTCGCCCCGTACCACTTCATGTTTAATGAGTCACTGACAGGCGGGACCCCCTATCAGCAGCCCTCAGTGCCGCGGAGTTAATCTGGGCCAGCCCATTTAGTTTCCCGCGCTGACCCAGTAATTCAAATATATGTTTTGCTATTTTAATTAAAACTTAGTTATGTCCTTTAGTTTAAAAATCAATTCAGAGAGTTATACAAATCCAAATTGAGTGATTCCAATTTTTTTTGGAAATTTAATTAAAATATCTCTCCAAGCCCGTTGGATTTAAATCACTAAGAGTTAGAGATCTCTCCTAGTAAAAATAACAAGACATAATCTTTTGCACATTCAAACATTTTTATAAAATCAACCATAATAGCTTTTGAGTTGATTCCAACTCTCCAAAATCACATTTGACCATACCTATCTGAATATGTAATAATATTAAGGTTTACATGCAGTGACTTAGGACTAGTACGAAAATAATGCTATATAGGCATTTCTAGTCACTTTAAATCATTAATTATTAAATTTAAACTCATTAAAATATGATCCAACCTTGAAATCACATTCCCATATAGCAGAATATTTTGTGATGACATGTGTCCACATGATCCCATATTTTAATTGGAGAATATTAAATCTTAGTTAATTTCAATGAGTAGAAATTACTTTTCTCAATTAAAAAGAATGAAGCTAGTTCATTAAACCTTGTGATGCTTGTGATGATAATAGGTCATCAAATGTGTGCCTTAGTGTGCTAAGTAGACTAGTTAAGCATTGTTTGGTGATTGTGTATCCCGTATGTATTTATAGACGATAGTACCGACCAAGCTTTCGAGGAGGAGGAGTTCTACCAAGAGAAGGAGGAAGAAAACTTCAACCACTTCACTACACAAGGAAAGCCCTCATTAACAATGCAAGCTAACCCTTGCAAGCTAGATAACCTAAGCAAATGCATTAGGCATGCTTTGGTTATACCCTTTGACTTATACCTACTCCAAGTTTTATTTACAAGCTTACCTTATTTACTTTACCAAAGTCTTTTACCTTGTTTATAGGTAGCATGAAAAGTATAAAACTTGACCTATCTAGTTAGACTTCGATGTAATTCTATGGAATGAGATTGAGATTAGCATCCCACTTTAGTGAACACTCTTAACTTAGTAGTTTAGAGCTAAACCAAAACTTGATTCCCTTTAGATGGGAATACTTGGTGAAAATGACTTGTGAAAACCTTGGAATGATGAGTCATTCTATTGAAATGTTTTAACAGGTGTTGAGAAACACAAATGGTTTATGATGATGAAACTATTAAGGCATGAGCCTTAGCTCTTTTATAAAAACTGATGGTTGGGTTGAGGTGCGACACCATTCCAATTTTATCGTACAACCACAATACCTGAATTGGGTAAGGCTTAGCCGGAAGACTATATGCTTTAGTATTAGTTCCCTCGCGGGAGAGGTTTTAGCTGAGGCTACCTCTCAATGTTGTCCACCTATGCAGTGCCCAGGATGACAGATGGTCATGGCTAGGAGGCCATACTCATAGGAGAGGTGCTTATACTAGAGTGTGTAAAGGAAAGGTTATGTTTGATTATCTACATACTAAGTATGATGATTCAGGGTTATCCCCTACAGATGTATCGAATATTGTGGTGAAAGTGTACCGCCTCTACAGAGTGTCAAACTATTCGAATAGCCGCGTCCGTGATTATGGACAGTTTGAGTGGCCATACTATTCCGTTGTCAGATGTTTCAAAATAACTTATGAAATGAATTGTGACATGACTTGACCAAAAGATGGTTGTGACTATGGCAATTAAGTTCCTACTTAGGTGTTTTCAAACTTTATTTTATCTTTCTTTGTTTTTCAACTCAGCTTAGGTTTCAAACTTAACTTTACATGTGAACTTAGAGTTAGCAATCCTACTAGAACTACCTTACTTGTTAGTGATAGTTTGCGATTACTTAAAGAGTACTCATGGCTTTGGTCCCTTGCTATTCCCGTGGCTAGACTATGAGGAGGACTACCCTGAAGGAGGACAGCAGGATGGCTATGACAACTAGGACCATCTCCCATCGTCAGCATTGCCTGTGACTCTGAAGATGGACCCCACCAAATGGCTATTTATTCTGCTACTTGATTGTACTAAGACTGGACCATGAGATCCTTTATTTGTGTAAGACCTTATTATGGTTTGTAATCGATGATGTACTATGATATCCAATCTTTTATGTCTCGCAAAAATGGTAATCCTGGGATTACGATGTATGGGATAACAGGCATTTCGGATAAAAAATCCGGGTGTTGACAAGTTGGTATGAGAGCCATCCTAACCATAGGAGACCCTAGTTAGAATGGACGTCCGAAACAAAAACTTAGTTTCAAAAACCAAAGTAAGTATTTATGAAAACTATTTCCTCTCTTACCCTTGGGAATTCTTTCTCTCAAAAATTCATGTTCCTCCAAATTCTTACATTACTACATAAAACATTGACACACTTGGTCACTTCACTAACTTTCTCATCCTAAATTCTTATAGATGGAAGCCCAATACAGCAAGTTCTACCAGTTGGGCAACGGAGGCCAACTGATCTTCGAGAGGGATATGGATTCACTATCTGAGTTCATGGAGAATCCGCATCTAGAATTTCTTGGAGCTCAACTCCCGGGTCCACCAGGAGGAGATTTACAATGGCTAGTGACTTTTGAGAGAGAGCAACTGGCTAGATGGATTAACTAGGGAATGCATGAAGCTCTTGCACGTCTGTGCGCCTTGAGTGTCAACCTAATCCAAGGAACCCGCTTTGTTCACTATGCAAGGTGTGATTCCATGGGAATGCCACTAGAGATGGCAAGTCACCAAATACTGAAGCGTCAAGTGGAGAAACTTGACTTCCTACTATACGACTGACAGGAGGAGTTGGACAATGCTAGAGAGGTCGCCAACAACAATCTTGCCCTTGCCGCCCAGAAGGCCTAGGCTTTCTCACTACTCGTCAAGGATCGTCAGTCTCTTCGCCGTCAACGTGCAAAGAAGGATCGCACCATCGACCATCTTTGCAAGAAGGTGGCCGACCTCGAGAAGACCATCAAGGAGAAAGAAGCTCAGCTGGCAACAAAAGAAGAAGAAGAGGAAGCTGAAGATATCCAAGGGGATATTGACTCCTACCTCAGCAATGATGATGACTATCTGGAGGAGGATGATGTGGACTTCTACACCGACGATGATGACTTTGACTTCATCGATTATGAGTAGATGCACTAGAGCATTATCGTAGAGTGAGGAGTATCGATCCCATTGTATCGTAGCTTGCAGAATGGTTCTTAAAACCATCTGTTTTCCTTTGATGTTGTGGTGTGTGTGTTTGTATCGTGTGCTTTGCTTGAATGAATGAAAATAAGTTAGTTGCAAAACCTGAGTCAAACTCAAAGTTTTAACTTTGAAATCAAAACCATGAACCTTAGAACTTTCCCTTTTACCTCTTTATCCATCTCAATCTTCAGATGACTTGTGGAAACCAAGGAGGGAGCAGCTCATCGCAAGACCCAATGTTGCAGATTCTGTAGACTCTCATTGCATACCGTGAAGATAGTAGGGCAGAGCGCCAAGCTAATCTAGCAACACTGCAGTAGATTGCCCAAATGGCTCACAACAATCAGAACCATGGAAATCAGGATCATCCAGGATCCAAGCTTAAAAACTTCTAGAATACCAATCCCCCAATCTTTAGCACTTCGGAGAACCCACTGGATGCTGATGACTGGTTGCAGATAATGGAGAACAACTTAGAAGTAGCCAGAGTGGATGACAACGAGAAGTTTCTTTTTGCCACCCACTATTTGGCAGGAGATGCAAGAGCATGGTGGAATAGCACCCGCACGATGAACCATGGTTAAGTGATGACATGGGAAGCCTTCAAAATCAAGTTCAGCCGCACCCACGTGCCACAGGGTCTAGTCACCAGAATAAGGGATGAATTCAGAGAGTTGAAGCAAGGCAGAATGACTGTAGTGGAGTACTGTGACAGATTCTTGTCCCTTGCCAGGTATGCACCTGATGAGATCAACATGGAGGCCAAGAAGAAGGAGAAATTCCTGAACAGACTTCATGATGAGATGCAGATTGTCTTCGTCAACATCCGTTTCAAGGATCTCGAAGAGCTAGTCGACTCTGCCATTCAGATGGAAGGGAAGATCAACTAGGCAAACGACAACCACAAACATCGGATGATGCGCCAAGCTAGATCCAACATTGACCAGAAGTACCGTCCCAACCCTTTTGCAGGATATGCACCGCGGAAAAATCGACCCCAATGTCTCGCCCAAGCTACCCCAACCGTAGCGGAGGAAATGTGAAGTCCGAAGAAAACAACAATCACCCTGGCAACTCCAACAATTTCAACAGTGCACCTGCCAAGCACAACAACAACAACACTGCACCCAGAACTGGTAGCAATGATGTGCCGGTGGGAGCAAAAGACAAGTCTCAGATCACTTGTCTCAAGTGTGTAGTGAAGGGTCACTATTCCAATGAGTGTCCCAAGAAGATTGCCGCCACTGCCAATGTGAATACCCTAGCTCAACAGCAGCGTCGTGTTCAACCCGTCTCTTCCACATGAACACCGAAGAAGCCCAAGAAGTGCCAGATGTAGTGATAGGTATGTTTTCTGTCAACTCGGTTTTAGAAAGAGTGTTGTTTGATTCTGGAGCATCGCTCACATTTGTCACCAAAGAATTTTCATGCACTAGTAAGATTCACCCGACCAATTTGAAGCATGTCATGATAGTTCAAATCCCCGGTTCAACTACAAAGGCTAGAAAAATTTGCAAAGTTGTGCCTATCAGAATACATGGGATAGATTTTTATGCCAATCTAATAGTACTTGGAACCAAAGAGTTTGGAAGTAGTACTAGGAATGGATTGGATGTCAAAGCATAAAGGATTGATAGACTGTGCCAAGAAAGCCATCACAATGACCAGTAGCTCTGGAGTCTCAATAGAGCATATATCTGAAACCTTACCCTGTCAATTCAAGTGCAACAAGAGTCTAGCACTACCCACCATAGAGCAACTCAGAGTAGTCTGGGAATACCCCGACGTATTCCCAGGTGAATTGCCAGGTATGCCCCCGGATAGGGATATTGAGTTCATTATTGAACTAATCCCCAGAACCGGACCCATAGCCCAGAGACCCTATAGTATTAACCCCTCAGAGTTAGTGGAATTGAAGAACCAGTTGGATGCTATGTTGGCAACAAGCTTGATTCAACCAAGCGCATCGCCATGGAGATTGCCTGTGTTATTCATCGACAAGAAGGATGGAGGCAACCGGTTGTGCACAGATTATAGGAAGCTAAATGACGTCACCATCAAGAACAAGTACCCTTTTCCAAAGATAGAAGATCTATTTGATCAGTTGACTGGAGCAAATGTGTTCTCTATGATTGATCTTAGGACTGGTTATCACCAACTTAAGATTCGTGCAACGGATATTCCGAAGACCACCTTTACTACTCGTTATGGTTTATACGAGTACACGGTCATGTCTTTTGGATTAATCAATGCCCCTACTTATTTCATGAATCTCATTAATAAGATCTTTATGAATTTTCTAGACAAGTTTGTCGTTGTGTTTATCAATGATATCCTTATCTACTCCAAGTTAGAATAAGAGCATGAGCAACATCTGAGAATCATCCTTGAAACCCTTAGAGACCATCGGTTGTCTGCCAAGTTCAGCAAATGTGAGTTTTGGCTGAAAGAAGTAGCATTCCTAGGACATAGTGTCTGCCGAAGGAATAGCTGTTGATCCCACCAAGGTCAAAGATGTCGAAGCATGGGAAGCCCCAACCACTCAAACTCAAGTCCGTGCATTTCTCGCATTAGTGGGATACTACCGCAAGTTCATAGAAGGATTTTCGAGCATAGCAAGGCCCATGACCCAATTGTTGAAGAAGGACAAGAAGTTTTAATGGACCGACAAATGTGAAGCAAGTTTCTAAGAGCTGAAGAAGATTGATTTCAGCCCCAATATTGATCATGCCAGATATCAAGAAGCCGTTTGATGTGTATTGTGATGCATCCAAGATTGGTCTCGGATGTGTATTGATGCAAGAAGGCAAAGTCATCGCTTATCTGTCTCGACAACGGAAGCAGCATGAGCAGAACTATATTATGGGTAATCGCTGTGACATTTATTTAGATCACAAAAGCTTGAAGTATATTTTCACTCATAAGGAATTGAATATGAGGCAAAGGAGATGGATAGAGTTAATCAAGGATTATGACCTGGACATTCACTATCTCCCCGGCAAAGCCAACGTGGTAGTGGATGCTCTTAGCAGATTGCCATGTCGGCTAAACACCATGAGCAAGGAGAAGCAACCAAGTTTGTATGAGGAGTTGGAGCAGTTTAGAACTGAGCTAGTTAGCAAAGGATTTTTAGCTAGCATTGAACTTCTACCCACTTTGATTAGCCAAATCAAGGAAGCCCAGAAGGGAAATTAAAGTATCGATGGAATCAATCATCGTATTGGTACAGGAAAGGTACCTGGATTCACCGAAGATGAAGAAGGAGTTCTGTGGTACAAAGGACGTATCTGTGTGCCAACAGATTCAGAACTGAAGCAAGTTATCATGCAAGAAGCTCATGATACTCTTTATTCAATCCACCCCGGAGGAACAAAGTTGTATCAAGATTTAAAAGAGAAATTTTGGTGGCACAAGATGAAGAGAGAAATTGGAAGCTACATCACCAAGTGTGATATCTGTCAGAGAGTCAAAGCGGAACATCGGAGGCACGCGGGACTGTTGCAACCATTGCAGATTCCGAAATGGAAATTGGATTCCGTCATAATGCACTTTAGCACCGGTTTCCCTACTTCTAGTGGAGAAATGACTCAATCTGGGCCATCGTTGATAGACTGTCCAAGGTAGCTCATTTTAGACATGTCAAGACAACCTACCAGAGTTCAAAGCTATCAGAGTTGTACATTGCTAGAATTGTTAGTTTGCATGGAACCCCCAAGACCATAGTATCAGATCGAGGAACCCAATTTACATCGAAATTTTGGCAGAAAGTCCAAGAAGGATGAGGAACCAAGTTGAATTTTAGCACAGCTTATCACCCGGAAACCGATGGACAGACTGAAAGAGTCAACCAAATCCTAGAAGATATGTTGAGAGCTTGTGTGTTAGAGTATGGGTCAAAATGGGAAGATTGTCTGCCTTTCGCAAAATTCTCATACAACAACAGTTATCAAGCCAGTTTGCAAATGGCACCATTTTTAGTTCCTATACGGAAGAAAGTGCCGTACCCCTTTGAATTAGTCGCAAGTAGGAGAGAGTCAGATTTTCGGACCCGACATTCTCCGAGAAGCTGAAGAAAAGGTTCACAAAGTCCGTGAGCACCTCAAGACCGCCCAATCCAGACATAAGAGTTGTGCTGACAAGAGAAGGAGAAACCTGGCTTTCAATGTCAGAGATTTTGTGTATCTCAAGGTTTCACCATTGAAGGGAACCCAACGTTTTAGTCTGAAAAGAAAGTTAGCCCCCAGATATATCGGACCCTTCAAGATTCTGAACCGCCGAGGAGAAGTATCTTATCAACTAGAACTACCAGAGGAGATGTCAGCCATCCACAATGTGTCCCATATCTTGTTACTTCGCAAATGCCTAGAAGTGCGGGAGAAGACCGAAGTGTTCAACAACATCGATCACCGAGTTGTTGATATCAACAAGGATCTGACATATCGTGAAGTGCCCATCTGTATCTTAGAGGAAGCTTACAGAACCACTAGGACCCAGAGTATCAAATTTCTCAAGATCCAATGGAGCAACCATACTAAAGAAGAAGCCACTTGGGAGCGAGAAGATTACATTAGGACTGAGTTCCCATATCTCTTTAGTTCCTAGTTTTCTTTCTTAAATCTCGGGACGAGCTTTTGTTTAAGGGGGAAGGTTTGTAACATCCCAAATCTTTAATCAATGTTAATCAAGATCAAATCTACCCAATTTAGGGTTAACAAAAACTTTTCCATTTTAAAAATCTTTAAGCATTCATATGTATATGCATTTAAATAGGAGTTGTTTTGAATTGCCATCATTGAGTGATCTATTGGTTGTAAAATGACTCTAAAGTGAATTATACATCATCTAGATCATCCCCAAGCAAATCCCAAAGAAAAAGAAATAAAAAAGAATTAAATAAGGCAAATGGTCACTTTTGCCATTTTAATCACCTAGCCCACTTTGGGTGTTCCTAGCACTCAATTTCCAATAGAGACAATTGTGGATCTTTTCAACCCTTGCTAGTACAAGTATTGATGTGCCAAGGCCCACTTTGTGATCTCCCAAAAACATTCAAACTCTAATTTTAAATGACAATTGAAAATTGAATCTAGTGTATGTATCTAGATCACACTTTTTCAAATACCATCTGAATGAACACCATTTCAAAATCCCAAGCAAACCTAGATGCTTAAGCATATGATAAACCACTCCACCAAAAATCTTTGAAAAATTCAAATCTTTTGTTCATGCGGCCATTTGGTCGAACACTTAGCATGCACAGAACTAACTCAGTAGTGATATCACTGTTTCTACAGAAGATTGCCCCCCAATTGAACCCCACTTACTCCCTCTGTCCCTCCTAGCTCTAACCAAGCCTAAAATAACCCATACCCTAGTCCCCAACGCTAGTACCACGCCACCCTGATACCATGCTCACCGGTCGAGCATGCGCAGCTCGTAGCAGACCGCCAGCCCTTTTCCGCCGCTCTAGGAAGCTAGGCACAACGTCACCGCCGCCCACGGTCCACCACACGGCCCCTGCTAGCCCGTGGACCACCGAGGAAATTCCGCGCACTAAGTATCTGCGTGCAGCCAGAGCACGCCAGAGCACCCTCACCGCCAGCACGCCACGACTGCGCCTCGATGGCAGACTGCGCGCGCCGCTCCGCCTTGACCACCTCACCCCGCCAGACACGGTCGTGCACCGCCGCGCGACCCACGATCGCCGGGAACCGCGTCGAGCACGACCTCTGTTCCCCAGAGCGCGCGACGCTCCCGACCGATTGGCACCGCCCCTAGCATCGCCATTAAGCTCTAGATGATCGCCAAGGAACCGCCCACCGTCCGCCTACCTCGCCCACGCCGGTATACCCCCGTGCCATTGTCATCGACGAGCTCCTCCCACACCCTTCGGTCCCCTCATCGAGCCTACATAAGGAAGCCACCCCCAGCCTCAATCGCCACACCATTCCACTCCCCTCTCTCCACTAATCGTTTCCGCTCTCTCGCTGGAGCCGCTCGAGCAGCCCATCGCCGGAATTCCGCCGGAGATAGCCGCAGCAGAGGAGGAGACGCTGCCGTTGATTTCGTCCACCTTAGCCCCTGCCGCGACGTTGCCTGAGCTCGCCATCGTCTACTCGTTCATTTGCCTGCCTCGCCGCACTAGCTGGAGCCCCGGTACGTTCCCACTGCACCCCCACCGACCTTGCTAGGGTCCAGTCTCGTCGGCGACGTGTCCGTCGTCGACGACGACCGTGAGCCGTTAGATCTAGTTCTAATCTTACGGTCCAGCTCGCCCCGTACCACTTCGCGTTTAATGAGTCACTGACAGGAGGGACCCCCCTGTCAGCAGCCCTCAGCGCCGCAGAGTGTATTTGGGCTGGCCCATTTAGTTTCCCGCGCTGACCCAGTAATTCAAATATATGTTTTTATATTTTAATTAAAACTTAGTTCTATCCTTTAGTTTAAAAATCAATTCAGAGAGTTATACAAATCCAAATTGAGTTATTCCAATTTTTTTGGAAAGCTAATTAAAATATCCCTCCAAGCCCATTGGATTGAAATCATTTAGAGTTAGAGATCTCTCCTAGTGAAAATAACAAGACAGAAGCTTTTGCACATTCAAACATTTTTATAAAATCAAGCATAATAGCTTTTGAGTTGATTCCAACTCTCAAAAATCAGGTTTAACCATACTTATCTGAATATGTAATAATATTAAGGTTTACATGCAGTGACTTTGGACCAGTACCAAAATAATGCTATATAGGTATCTCTAGTCACTTTAAATCATTAATTATTAAACTTAAACTCATTAAAATATGATCCAACCTTTAAATCACATTCCCATATATTAGAATATGTGGTAATGACGTGTATCCGCATGATCCCATATTTTAATTGGAGAATATTAAATCTTAGTTAATTTCAATGAGTAGAAATTACTTTTCTCAAATATAAAGAATGAAACTAGTTCATTAAACCTTGTGATGCTTGTGATGATAATAGGTCATCAAATGTGTGCCTTAGTGTGTTAAGTAGACTAGTTCAGCATTGTTTGGTGATTGTGTATCCCGTATGTATTTATAGACGATAATATCGACCAAGCTTTCTAGGAGGAGGAATTCTACCAAGAGGAGGAGGAAGAAAACTTCAACCACTTAACTACACATGGAAAGCCCTCATTAACAATGCTAGCTAACCCTTGCAAGCTAGATAACCTAAGAAAATGCACTAGGCATACTTTGGTTATACCCTTTGTCTTATCCCTACTCCAAGTTTTATTTACAAGCTTACCTTATTTACTTTACCAAAGTCTTTTACCTTGTTTATAGGTAGCATTAAAAGTATAAAACTTGACCTATCTAGTTAGACTTCGATGTCATTATATGGCATGAGATTGAGATTAGCATCCCACTTTAGTGAACACTCTTAACATAGTAGCTTAGAGCTAAACCAAAACTTGATTCACTTTAGATGGGAATACTTGGTGAAAATGACTTGTGAAAACCTTGGAATGATGAGTCATTCTATTGAAATGTTTTGACATGTGTTGAGAAACACAAAGGGTTTATGATGATGAAACTGTTAAGGCATGAGCCTTAGCCCTTTTATAAAAACTGATGGTTGGGTTCGGATGTGATACCATTCCAATTTTACAGTACAACCACAATACCTGAATTGGGTAAGGCTTAGCCGGAAGTTTATATGCATTATTATTAGTTCCCTCGCGGGAGAGGTTTGAGCTGAGGCTACCTCTCAATGTTGTCCACCTATGTAGTGCCCAGGATGGCAGATAATCATGGCTGGGAGACCATACTCATAGGAGAGGTGCTTATACTAGAGTGTGTAAAGGAAAGGTTATGCTTGATTATCTGCATACTAAGTATGATGATTCAGGGTTATCCCTGACAGATGTATCGAATCTTGTGGTGAAAGTGTACCACTTCTGCAGAGTGTCAAACTATTGGAATAGCCGCCTCCGCAGTTATGGACAGTTGGAGTGGCCATACTGTTCCGTCGTCAGATGTTTTCAAAATTACTTGTGACTTGAACTATGACTTTGACTTGATCACAACAGGGTTGTGGACATGAAACTAGGTTCCCACTTAAGTGCTTTAGAACATTAAATTAGTTTTCTTTACTTCTAAACTTAGTTTGAGATAAACCTGGCTTTTTTGCAAATAAACCTAGAGCTTAAGATTCCTACTAGAACTACTTTACTTGTTAGTGATAGTTTGCGATTACTTAAAGAGTAGTCATGGCTTTGTCCCTAGCTATTCCCGTGGCCAGACTATGAGGAGGACTATCAGGAAGATGGAAAGATGGTTTGTAATGGATGATGTATCGTGGTACCAATTCTGTTATGTCTCGCAAAAATGGTAATCCTGGGATTGCGAGGTATGGCATAACAGGCATCTAGGATTAAAAATCCGGGTGTTGACATAGATGAACTTCGCCAGTTGAAGTAGATTTTAGAATATGGAAGAACAACCCTGAAAGAAGAACGAGGTGATAGAAGCGTTCGTTAAACGCTATATCCGCCTGCCACAACCCGTGATTATTGATAAACAAGAAGGTCCTTATTAATGAACCAAGACCCGACATGTCAAAGCTCTACTTTGTTTACCAGCATTATATTAGTAGTATCCTGAAGCACTCCGTAGGCCGTGCATTTTCTGTTTACAAGCAATACACTGCCATTTCATATTATCTTTCACCGAGCAGTGCACAATAGGTGAAAAACCAAAAGGTCCTCATTATTGAACCAAGACCCCACATGTCAGAAGTCTACATCGATACAGATAACGTTCCATAGTGCATAATATGTACATGGGCAGTGCACCTCGCTGTGCATAGCAGGTGGGGTGCATTGCACGGTCATTGAACTGCCATAGAATCTTGTATTGCACTGTGCGTACAACAACATATGAAGCATTTAGAAGGTAGTTCATATGTACTTCAATGGAAGTGCATACTTGTTTCTAACCGTATTATAGTAGTAGTATCCTGAAGCGCTCCGTCGGTAGTTTATACTTTGTTTACCTGCAGTGCATACAAGTGTGCGTATCATGCGGGGTGCATTGTACGGTAAGTGCTCTGCCATCGCATGTTACCTTGGTCCTTTGCGCACAACAGTTTACAAAGCATTTCTAAGGAAGTTCATCTATAGCTTTAGGACAGTGCATCTCGTGTGCGTGGCATTATAATGACAGTATGACGAAGCACCCAACTAGAAGTGCATGATTGATATTCAAGCTATGCATCTCGGTGTGCATAGTAGGTGCGATTGCATTGCATGGCTAGTACACTGCCATTTCATATTATCTTTCACTGAGCAGTGCACAGTAGGTGAAAAACGAAAAGGTCCTCATTATTGAACCAAGACCCCACATGTCAGAAGTCTACATCGATACAGATAACGTTCTGCAGTGCATACTATGTACACGGGCAGTGCACCTCACTGTGCATAGCAGGTGCGGTGCATTGCATGGTCATTGAACTGCCATAGAATTTTGTCTTGCACCATGCGTACATCACCTTATGAAGCATTTAGAAGGCAGTTCATATGTACTTCAATGGTAGTGCCTACCTGTTTTTAACCGCATTATAGTAGTAGTATCTTGAAGAGCTCCATAGGAATTTTATACTTTGTTTACCAGCAGTGCATACAAGTGTGCGTAGCATGTGGGGTGCATTATAATGACAGTATGCCGAAGCACCCAACCAGCAGTGCATACAAGTGTGTGTGGCATTATAATGATAGTATGACGAAGCGCCCAACAAGCAGTGTGATGTCTACGCACTTCTATTCTTGTAGACAGTTGTTGGGCCTCCAAGTGCAGAGGTTTGTAGAACAGCAGCAAGTTTTCCCTTAAGTGGATTACCCAAGGTTTATCGAATTCAAGGAGGAACTGGTCAAAGGTATTCCCTCTCAAGCAATCCTGTAATCAAGATACAAGAAGTTTCTTGTGTCCCCAACACACCCAATACACTTGGCAGGTGTATAGGTGCACTAGTTCGGTGAAGAGATAGTGAAATACAAGTGGTATGGATAATTATAAGTGGTAACGGTGCTAGAAAATATCTTGCTGGCATGTGGTTGATGTGGGAAAGACTAAAGGCAATCTGAAATAAAGATGGAAGCAAGCAAACATGTAACAGTTCTAATTGCAAATGTTGTTTCAATGCTAAGAAACAAGGCCTAGGGATCATACTTTCCTTAGTGAACACTCTCATATAAATATATTATCTTCATGATACTACTCTAAACTACTCTCTGGTTCAACACTCTAATCGATGGTAGGGCTATAAAAGCACACCTCAAAGTTCGCTTTCCGTATCTAGATAACCCCACACTGTCACCTTGAGCACTAGATGGTTCCAACAAACACCACAATTTCATAAAGACATCCAACTCCAAATATAACTCATAACAAGTATTTGTAATCTCTAGCCTAAGTGCCACTATGGTGTGCACACTATCAACTTCACACACATGGGGAGAGCAGAGATCTATTAAAGCACTTGAGTAGCAAGGTAGATCTAGTAGACTACAAAGCTCATGACCACAATATGATCATGCATAGTTAGAGAGAGATGAACACATAGCTACCGATAGAACCCTTAGCCTCGAGAGAGAACTACTCCCTCCTCATCATGGGAATCAGCAACGGTGATGGAGATGGTGGTGGAGATCGATGGAGATGGCTCCGGGGGCACTTCCCCGTCCTGGCAGGGTGCCGGAACAGAGACTTTCTGTCCCTCGAATCTCCCCTTCGGTGCCGGCGGCGCTGCGGAACTTTTCGTGGATTTCTGATTGACGATTTACAGTTTATGCATCGGGAGGCTTCTTATAGGCGATGAGGCAAGGTCGGTGGCCGGCCAGGGGGCCCACACCACCTAGTGGCGCGGCCAGGCCTAGGCCCTCCTTCATCTTGTCTTCTGGCTCCGTGTCCCCCTCGGAAAAATATTGACTTTGGCTTTTGTCCCGTCCAATTCCAAGAATATTCATTTTCTGACTTTCTTGGAACCAAAAACAGCAGAAAACATGCAACTGGCACTGTGGCATCTTGTTAATAGGTTAGTCCAAGAAAGTCTATGAAAATTACTCCAAAGTTGGAACAAAACATAAGAAAGTAGATAAAACCAAGCATGGAACATCAAAAATTATGGATACATTTGCAATGTATCAACATCCCCAAGCTTAACTCCTGCTCGTCCTCGAGTAGGTAAGTGATAAAAAGAAAGTATAATTTTTGAGGTTACATGCACCATCATAAACTTGATCAAAGTATTTGTAAAACACTCAAAGCTAGGATCATAGTACTTCAATCATAACATGAAAGATAAAGTTCTAGCAATAAGACAAAGAAACTATGTTGCAACATGAAAAGGCACAAACAAAAGATTCATGAATAACAATGATTTGCAAGACGTTTGTTTGTTTCACATAAAGAAAACATAGCATAGTAGTAGTCAGCTTGTCCCTCATAGAGTATCAAATATAAATGCATAGGACACCTTCAAAGTTCATAAGAGTGACTAGATACAAATAGTTTAAAACAAGCAATATCAAGTTATGCATCAATCAACTAGTCTTGGGACAATGCACATAGAACTAAGAATGGCCACTATGCTCTCAAAGTAGGTGCATAAAGGTAGAAGGTGGACACTTAATATAATGGTGGAAGAAGGGCCTTCATAAAAGTAAGTAGGGATTCAAGTCTCATAAAGAGCTTCCAAAAATTATGGTACTCATAGCTTTCAGCTCTCAATGCCCCTGTCATAAGAATCTTGAAGGTGATTAAGGTTAAAGTGACACAACTAAGAGGATATGCTTGACAAGTTATAAACCGAAATCTCATGCCCCTTACTTACGAAGACCGAACCTCATGCTACTCAACATTAGTCACAAGTAAGCTCTTGTCATTGTAAGTACATGTATCATAAAGAACTGCCAACGGGGTACCCCTTGCACATGATACAGGAGCTATCCCATAATCAAAATGACAAGGCAAGCAGACAATGAGCATCTCATCGATCTTTTTATTTGCTACTTGCATAGTTTTTTATTGAGGATGCTTCAAAGATTGCTCATTATGATTGATACATTGCAAATGTATCTATAATTTTTTATGTTCCATGCTTGGTTTTATCTACTTTCTAATGTTTTGTTCCAACTTTGGAGTACTTTTTATACACTTTCTTGGACTAACCTATTAACAAGATGCCATAGTGCCAGTTGCCTATTTTCTGCTGTTTTTGGTTCCAGAAAGTCAGAAAATGAATATTCTCGGAATTGGACAGGACAAAAGCCAAAGTAGATATTTTACCGGAAGACTCACGGAGCTAGAAGACGAGACGGAGAGCAGCCACAGGGCGGCCACACCATGTGGTGGCACGGGCTAGCCCTGGCCACGCCACCAGGTGGTGTGGGCCCCCTGGCCGCCCACCGACCTTGCCTCTTCGCCTATAAGAAGCCTCCCGATGCATAAACCCTAGATCGTAAAGCCTCCAGCCACGAAAAGTTCCGCAGCGCCGCCGCCACCGAAGGGGAGATTCGGGGGACAGAAAGTCTATCTTCCGGCACCCTGCTAGGACGGGGAAGTGCCCCCGAAGCCATCTCCATCGATCTGCACCGCCATCTCCATCGCCGTTGCTGAATCCCATGATGAGGAGGGAGTAGTTCTATCTCGAGGCTAAGGGTTCTACCGGTAGCTATGTGTTCATCTGTCTCTCTATGCATGATCATATTGTGATCATGAGCTTTGTAATCAAGTAGATCTACCTTACTACTCAAGTGCGTTCATAGATCTCTACTCTCCCCATGTGTGTGAAAGTAACAGCGTGCACACCATGGTGGCACTTAGGCTAGAGATTACAAATACTTGTTATGAGTTATATTTGGAGTTGGATGTCTTTATGAAATTGTGCTGTTTGTTGGACTCATCTAGTATTCAAGGTGACAGGGTGGGGTTTTCTAGATGGGAAATATGGACTTTGAGGTGTGCTGTTATAGCCCTACCATCGATTAGAGTGTCCAACCGGAGAGTAGTTAAGAGTAGTATCATAAAGAGAAGATATTTATATGAGAGTGTTCACTAGTGAAAGTATGATCCCTAGGACTTGTTTCTAATGTTTGAAACACCGTTTGCTATTAGATCTGTTACATGTTTGCTTGCTTCCATCTTTATTTCAGTTTTACTTTAGTCTTTTCCACGCCATCAAGCTATTTTCTATCACCGTTACCCCTTATAATTATACATACCACTTGTATTTCACTATCTCTTCGCCGAACTAGTGCACCTATACACCTGACAAGTGTATTGGGTGTGTTGGGGACACAAGAGATTTCTTGTATCTTGATTGTAGGGTTGCTTGAGAGGGAATACCTTTGACCACTTCCTCCCTGAGTTCGATAAACCTTGGGTGATCCACTTAAGGGAAAACTTGCTGATGTTCTACAATCCTATGCACTTGGAGGCCCAACAACTGTGTACAAGAATAGAAGTGTGGAGACATCAAGCTATTTTCTAGCGCCGTTGCCGGGGAGGTAAGGTAAAAGGTATTCACACCAAAAGATTAAAGAAGAAGAACCTCCCACGGAAAACTCCTATTTTCTGGCGCCGTTGCCGGGGAGGTAAGGCAAAAGGTACTCACATCCTCCGGTGTGAGTACTCAAAGTTATTTCCTTTACATTCTGCAATTTTGTGTTTTTGTTTCTTGTTTTCACTAGTTAGGCTTAATGGAAAACAACAACAAAATTAGAGAGCTTTATAGTATTTATATTGAGTTAGGACATGAAGTGTTTGAAGAGAAAATTAAAAAACCTATGGAACTTTATTTGCATGCTAATAGCAAAGTTGTTAGTATGAATTCTTTGGACACCATTATTGCTAATGCTATAGAAAAGTCTAAGCTTGGGGAAGCTAGTTTTTATGAAAATGATCTTTTTAGTTCCCCAGCTTTGGAAGATAGCTATTCTATTGCTTATGATGATACAAAACCTCCAATTTATGATGATTACAATGATGAATATGATATTTTCAGTCCACCTACTATTGAGGAGAAAATTAATTATGATTACAATATGCCTCCTATATTTGATGATTATGGTGATGAGATTAATAATGATAGCTATTTTGTTGAATTTGCTCCAACTACAATTAATAAGAATGACTATGTTTATGTGGGGAGTATTAATTCTTTTAAGCATGTGGCTCATGATAAGAATGTTTTGTGTGATAGTTATATTGTTAATTTTATTCATGATGCTACTGAAAGTTATTATGAGAGAGGGAAACATGGTTTTATGCATCTCAATAATATTAAGTTTCCCCTCTTTTTGTTGAAAATTTTGAAGTTGCACTTGTTTTGTTTTCCTATGCTTGTTGCTTTGTGCTTTCATGACTTGTTTCTTTACAAGATTCCTATGCATAGGAAGTGGGTTAGTATTAAATGTGCTTTGAATTTGCTTCTTGATGCTCTCTTTTACATCAATTCATATTTCTTATGTGAGCATCTTCTCAAACTATCATGCCTAACTTAAAGGCGTTAAAGAAAATTACTTATTGGGAGATAACCCAAAAGTTTTAGATGAGTTCTGGAAGTTATTACTTCAGTAATAACCGCTCCTTATCCATTTTATTTACTTTTTGTGCGAAGAGTAACTTCTAATGAGAGAGAAGTAATGATTTGGAAAGTTGCTGTCCTGAAACAGATTTCTATGTTTCACCGTAAAAATTCGTGTAAACTTTCTGTATGTCCTTTTGAGGCGTGAATTTTTTTTCTTCGGCCCCAGGTTGTTATCTAACTTTCATTAGTTCAACACTTTTTTATTTGAGCAACTGAAGGTCTTCGAAAAAATTCGTCTTTACCTGCTGGTCTGTTTTGACAGATTTCTGCCATTTTCTGCATTTGCTTCTTGTTGGTTCCTTTTTGAGTTCTTTTGCGGAATTGAGCTTTCTGAGGGAAGTGCTACAGTAGCTAGTGTTTTAATGGAAATTTATTTGGTGTTAGAACTGAACCTTAAGACTTATTATCTTGAGTGCACTAATGTTGCTAATAAAGATTGTGTGAAGTTTTGTATGAAGGAAAAATTTCAGGTGTATGGAAGGAATGAGTAATGAGCTGAAGTATGGACTAAAGGTCAAGCTTGGGGATTCCATGCGTGTCACCCCAAGAAATATCCAAGAAGTACAAGCATCAAAGCTTGGGGATGCTCAAGGCATCCCCTTCTTCATCAATAAAAATTCCAGGTTCCTTCCAAACACTTCTTTTTATTGTTTCATGCACAGTTGTGTTGTTCTTGGAGCGTCTTCTTTTTCATTTTCGTTTTGGTTTTTCGTTTTCTTGGTTTGTTTAGTTTTTTGAATAAATTGGTTGGACCCCCTCTTTCATACATTGGTTTTCAAATAATTTGGTTTGGATGGGAAAAGAGTAGGAAAGTTCATGCTTAAGTGGTAAAGAGAGCTTGTTTTTGACTATGGCCCATGCTTTGTCATGCCATGCTTGATATTGTTTTGGCTTTATGCTTACTATTCTTTTCTGTAGCATGACTTGTTATAAACAATTGAGATTGCTTAATGTGCCTTGGAAGGATCATGCGTTGTTTTAGCATATTAAAGCATAGTATTGTGGTATTCTCCTTTGATGCTTTATTTGGGTTGACTTGGCGCATGCTCACACCATGTTATAACTATCCCAAGTCACCATAAGCCTTTATGATCCTTTAGCTTTCAAATTGTATTATCACTTTATGCTTTGATCAATGATGTTTTGTCGCTCTGCATGATTATGGCCATTATTGCTCTCCTAGTTTGTCGCTCCAGTCTTTTGCTAGCCTCCGCAACCAAGAATTAGTTCCACTCATGCATCCAACTCCCTGAACCAAGTTATTCCAAAGATTCCACCATACCTACCTACTAGCATATGCTATTCCAAGTATATTCATGTTTTTGTTTACCTTTCAAATTAAACTTGCTATGAGAAAACTAGTGATTAAAGCTCTCACGAACTTGATGGCACACTTTGATTTTCTTACATTTAATAAACTTGAACCATTGGGTCCTTCTTTGTTGCGTATATGCTTGGGCTTTATGAGTTGAAATTAGCAGAACGATGTATCATGGGGAATGCTTTCAACATTGCACCTGTACTTTGTACCCCGTTGATATCATGTTCTTTTGCTTATGGATCCCAACGGTGTGAAATAAAAGTGGAACTTGTAAGATTATGGAGTTTGTATGTGTGTTAGAGAAACGCCTGGAACGCCAGCCTAAGCCATGCCTAATCATGGTGGAAACTTGCAGCATCACCATAATGAGCACTCTATGAAGCATCCTCTATAAAAACCTATGCAAATAACAAATAAAAAGATCGTTGAGATGCTCATTGTCTGCTTGCGTTGTCATTTTGATTATGGGATAGCTCCTGTATCATGTGCAAGGGGTACCCCGGTGGCGGTTCTTTATGATACATATGTACTTACTATAACATCCCAAAACTTCAAACCAAGCTTATCAAGATCCAAATCATCAAATTTAGGGTTAACAAAAACTTTTCTAAATTAAAAATGAAAGCATTCATGTGTATGTGCATTTAATTTAGGAATTGATTTGAATTGCCATGGTTCTGTGATTCTTTTGTTGTAAAATGTTTCTTAGGTGAAATAAACATTATCTAAATCATTCCCAAACTTTTCCCAAAGAAAAACAACTCAAAATAAATAATTGAAGTGAATGGTCATTTTGGCCAAATTAACTATCATGCCTACTTTAGCTATTCCTAGTACTAAAAACTTAACAGAAATAATTCTGGATCTTTGCACCCCTTGCTAGTACACATAATGAGGTACCAAGGCCCACTTTGTGATCTGCTAAAAACATTCAAACAATAAATTTAAATGAAAATTGAATCTAGTGTATGTCTCAAGGTCACCCTATTTCAAAAACCACTCAAACAAGCTCAATTTTCAAAACACAAGAACCCAAAGAGTCTCAAGGTTATGCCTTGCAAACCCACGAAAAATCTTTTCAAAATTCCAAAGTTTATTTCTTGCGGCCATTTAATCAAACACTTGGCAAGCATGGTTAAACTCTAAATCCTAGCTCACTGTTGAACAGGGTTTTGCCCCCAAATGATCTCCATTTAATCCTCTTGTCCCCTCATGATCTAACCATGCCATTAGCACCTCACCCCCTTGTCCCTAGCCCTAGTGTCGAGCCACCCCGAGCTCCAGCTCGCCGGCTGAACATGCACTCACCCCAGCAGACCACCTCCCCCTCTCTCGCCATGTCTAGGAGGTAGCCAGGACATCACCGCCACCCTCTGTCCCCTTCCTGAGCCAAGCCCAGCAGTGGACCACCGAGGAGAGTCCGCGCCCAGTGCCACCACGCCATGCGGAGCACGCGCCAGAGCGCCGCACTCGGCACGCGTGCACAAGCCGCCGCTCGACCGCAGCCCGTGCCCACCGCTCCACCACGACCCAGGGAACACGACGGACATGCCCGTTTGCCACCCAATGCACCACCGCCACCGCTCGCCGTGGACACCGCTGCCTCTGCCGCTCAGATCGCCAGCTACCCCCGACCGCATACCACCACTGCTAAGCCCGCATTAAGTTCCTAGAGCACCACCAGGAGACTGCTCGTCGATCGCCACCCTCAGCCATGCCGCTAGCCGCCCGTAGCCATATCGCCACCGTCGCCTGCCCAATCCTCTCAGTCTCAACGTCGAGCCTATAAAAGGAGGGCACCCCCAGCTAGTTGAAGCACACCACTCCACTCCCCTCACCTCACTAATCATCCCACACCATTAGACGGAGCAAGGGGAGCAGTAGCTCGCTGGAATTGCACCGGAGCAGGCCACCTCTGGAGGAGAAGGGCGCCACTGATTGCGATCACCAGTCCATTTGTCCACCTCGCCGTCGTCACTGGAGCCTCGACCGTCCCTGAGCTCGCCGTCGACCACCAGTCCATTTGTCCACCTCGCCGTCGTCACTGGAGCCCTGGTACGCCCACTATGCACCCCCATCGAGCCGCTAGGGTTCGAGCTTGCCGGCGACAGGTCCGTCGTTGATGACAAGCCACAGCCGTTGATCCCCACTCTAATCCTGTGTCTCACATCGTCCTGTACTGCATTGCGCGTTATGAGCCGCTGACTTGTGGACCCCCCTGTCAGTTGAGCCCCGCGCCGTGGAGTGACACTGGGCCGGCCCGTTAGAGTTTCCCGCGCGACCCAGTTAGTTTGAATTAAGATTTTCCTTTTTAGTTTAAACTCAGTTCTATCTCTGAGTTTGAAAATCAATTCAGAGAGATTGACATATCCAAATTGCATGAAACTAATTTTTCCTGAAAGGTATTGAAATGATCTATCAAAGCCCGTTGGATTTAATTCAATTAGAGTTATAGATCTCTCCTAGTAAAAATAACGAAACAGAAGCATTTGCACCTTGCAACATTTTTATAAAATCAACCAAGATAGGTTTTCAGTTGATTCCAACTCTCAAAAATCACCTTTCATCATACCTATCTGAATATGTAATAATATTAATATTTACATGCAGGGACTTTGGACTAGTACCAAAATAATGCTATATTGGCATTTCTAGTCACTTTACATCATTAAATATTGAACTTAAACCAAAGTAATTACGATCCAACCCTTAAATCACATTCCCACATGCTAGAATATGTGGTGATGACATGTGTCCACATGATCCCATGTTTTAAGTGGTGAATATTAAATCTTAGTTATTTTTTCAATGAGTAGAAATTACTTTTCTAAATTAAAAAGAGTGAAACTATTAAATTAAACTTGTGATGTTTGAGATGATAATAGGTCATCAAATGTGTGTCTTAGAATGATAATTAGACTAGTTAAGTATTTTTTGGTGATTATATACTCCTTATGTATTTATAGACGATAGTACCGACCAAGCTTTCGAGGAGGAGGAGTTCTACCAAGAAGAAGAAGAAGAAAACTTCAACCACTACACTACCCAAGGCAAGCCACCATTAACAATGCAAGCTAACACTTGCAAGTATAATGCTTAGCAAGCTAAGATTAAACTAGATGGTTTAGCAAAGATGCTTTAGGCATGCTTTGGTCACACTAGTTTGACTATTAGATACCCCAAGACATATTTACAAGCTTTACTCCCTTTACTTTACCCAAAGTTCTTTACTTGTTTTGAAGGTAGCACAAAGAGTATAAAACTTGACCTATTTAGAACCCCTTTAGATGTCATTCTATGGCATGATATTGAACCCATCTTTTCCACCTTAGTGAACACACTTAACTTAGTAGCTTAAAGTAGATCAAAAATTTGAGTCACTTTAGATGGGAGTACTTGGGGAAAATGAATTGTGAAAACCTTGGAATGATGAGTCATTCTATTGAGATGTTTTGACATGTGTTGAGAAACATAAATGGTTTATGATGGTGAAATGTTGAGGCATGAGCCTTAACCCTTTTACAAAATTGATGGTTGGATTCGGATGCGATACCATTCCAAATTTACGTTACAACCACACTACCTGAATTGGGTAGGGCTTAGCTGGAAATTTATATGCATTAGTATTAGTTCCCTCGCGGGAGAGGTTTGAGCTGAGCCTACCTCTCAATGTGGTCCACCTATGCAGTGCCCAAGATTACAGATGGTCATGGTTGGGAGGCCATGCTCATAGGAGAGGTGGTTATACTAGGGTGTGTAAAGGGAAAGTTATGCTTGATTATCTGCATACTAAGTATGATCATTCAGGGTTATACCTGACATATGTATCGAATATTGTGGTGAAAGTGTACCACCTCTGCAGAGTGTCAAACTATTCGAATAGCCGCATCCGCGGTTATGGACAGTTGGAATGGCCATACTGTTTCGTTGTCAGATGTTTTCCAAACAACTTATGAAATGAATGATGAATCTTGACTTGACCACAACAGGGTTGTGTTTATGAAAATAGCTTCCCAACTTAAGTGATTCTAGAACTTTATTTTATCTTTCTTTGCTTCAGAACTCAGCTTAGGTTTCAGACTTAACTTTATAGTTAAATTTAGATTTAGCACTTTAACCTAGAACTATATTACTTGTTAGAGGTAGTTTGCGAGTACTTAAAAAGTACTAATAGCTTTTGTCCCTGGCTATTCTCATGGCCAGACTATGAAGGAGACTATCAAGACGATGGCCAGCAGGACACCTATGATAACTAGGACTATCTGCCTTCGTCAGCATTGCCTGTGCCCCTAAAGATGGACCCCACCACTATGCTTTCCTTTTATGTCCGCTACTTGTTGTATTAAGACTGGATCATGAGATCCTTATTTGTGTAAGACCTTATGTATGGTTTATAATGGATGATGTACTGTGATACCCAATCCGTTATGTCTCGCAAAAATAATAATCCTGGGATTGCGAGGTATGGCATAACGGGCATCTGGGATTAAAAATCCGGGTGTTAACAAGTTGGTAACAGAGCCATCCTGACCATAGGAGACCCTAGTTAGAATGGAAGTCTAAACAAAAACTTAGCTTCAAAACCAAAGTGAGTATTTATGAAAAACTATCTCCTCTCTTATCCTTGTGGATTCATTCTTTCTCAAAAATTCATGTTCCTCAAAATTCTTACACTACTACTTAAAATTTGACACACGTGATCACTTTACTAACTTCCTCATCATAAATTCTTGTAGATGGAGTCTCAGTTCAGCTAGTTCTACCAGTTGGGAAACGGAGGTCAGCTGATCTTCGAGAGGGATCTGGATTCACTATTGGAGTTACTAGGACGCCCACATCCGGAGTTTCTTGGAGCTCAACTTCCAGGACCCCCAGGAGGAGACCTACAGTGGATAGTCACCGCGGACCTTAGAGGAAGCATCAAAGCACCAACTTCTGGAAGAATTTAGTTCTCTGTGAGAGAGAACAACTGGCTAGATGGATTAGCCAGGGCAATGCATGAAGCTCTCGCACGTCTATGTGCCCTCAGCGTCAACCAAATCCAAGGAAACCGTTTTTCCCACTATGCAAGACGTGACTTCATGGGAATGCCGATGGAGATGCCAAGTCACCCAGAGTTGAGGCGTCAAGTGGAAAATCTTGACTGCTTGCTGCATGACAGACAACAGGAACTGGACAATGCTAGGGAGTTAGCCAACCAGAACCGTGCCATTGCCGACCAGAAGACCCAGACTTTCGTACTACTCGTCCAGGATCGCCAGTCTCTTTGCCGCCAATGTGCAAAGAAGGATCGCACCATCGCCCGTCTTCGTAAGAAGGTGGCCGACCTCGAGAACACTGTCAAGGAGACGGAAGCTCAGCTTGCAGCAAAGGAAGAAGAAGAGGAGGGTGAAGACATCCAGGGAGACATGTATTCTTACCTCATCAAGGATGATGACTTTCTGGAGTAGGATGTTGTGGACTTCTACACTGATGATGAGGACTCCGACTTCATCGATGATGAGTAGATGCACTAGAGCACTATCATAGCATGAGATGTATCGGTCCCAATGTATCATGGTTTGCAGAATGGTTCTTCAAACCATCTGTTTTCCTTTGTTTGTTGTGGTGTGTATTGTATCGTGTGCTTGTTTGCATGAATGAAAGTGAAGTTAGTTGAAAAATCTGAGTCTAACTCAAAGTTTTAGCTTTGAAAACCAAAACGATGAACCTTAGAATTTCCCTCTTACCCCTATATCCATCTCAATCTTCATATGACTCGTGGAAACCAAGGAGGGAGCAACTCATCGCAAGACCCAATGCTGCAGATCTTGCAGAATCTCATCTCAGACCGTGAAGCAAGCAGGGCAGAACGCCAAGCCAACTTAGCAACACTGCAGCAGATTACCCAGATGGCTCTCAACAACCAAGGGCATGGAAATCAGGATCATCAAGGATCCAAGCTGAAGAAATAATCTTTAGCACGTCAGAAAACCCATTAGATGCTGATGACTGGTTGCTGACAATGGAAAATAACTTAGAAGTTGCAAGAGTGGATGAAAATGAAAAGGTTCTCTTTGCCACTCACTATCTGGCATGAGATGCAAGAGCTTGTTGGAACAGCATCCGCCTGATGAACCATGGTAAAGTTATGACATGGGAAGCATTCAAAGTCATGTTCAGCCGCGCCCACGTGCCGCAAGGTCTAGTCAACATGATGAGAGATGAATTCCGCGACTTGAAACAAGGAAGAATGACTGTGGTGGAGTACTGTGACAAATTCCTGTCACTTGACAGATATGCACCTGATGAGATCAACACGGAGGCCAAGAAGAAGGAGTGATTCTTGAACGGACTGCATGATGAGATGCAGACAGTCCTCGTCAACATCCGTTTCGAGGACCTCGAAGAGTTAGTCGACTCTGCCATTAAAATGGAAGGGAAGTTTAACTAGGCAAATGACAACCGCAAGTGTCGTATGATGCAGCAGTCTGGATCCAGCAGTCACTAGAAGTACCGTCTAAACCCCTCCCGAGGATATGCACCAAGGAACAACCGACCCCCAATGTCTTGCCCAAGCTACCCCAACCGTAGCGGAGGCAATGTGAAGTCCGGAGGAAACAATCACAACTCCGGCAATGCCAACAATTTCAACCGTGCACCTCCCAAGAGCAACAACAACAACAACAACACTTCACCTAGAACTGGCAGCAATGCTGTGCCTGTTGCAGTAAAGGACAAGTCCCAAATCACTTGTTTCGAGTGTGGAGTGAAGGGTCACTACTCCAATGAGTGTCCCAAGAAGATTGCAGCCAATGCCAATGTGAATGCCCCAGCTCAGCAGCAGCGTCGTGTTCAACCAGGAAGAAGATTTGCCCCAGGGAACCCTCACAACCGCAACGGCCGTCTCTTCCACATGAATGCTGAAGAAGCCCAGGAAGCGCCAAATGTAGTGCTGGGTATGTTTTATGTCAACTCAGTTTTAGCAAGAGTATTGTTTGATTCGGGAGCATCGCATTCATTTGTCACCAAAGAATTTGCATGCACTAGTAAGATTCACCCAACCAACCTGAAGCCTGTCATGATAGTTCAAATCCCCGGTTCAACAACCAAAACTAGAAAAATTTGCAAAGTTGTGCTTATCAGAATACATGGGATATATTTTTATGCCAACCGAATTGTACTTGGAACCAAAGGATTGGAAGTAGTACTAGGTATGTACTAGATGTCAAGCATAAAGGATTGATAGACTGTGCTAAGAAAGCCATCACCATGCTGAGTAGTTCTGGAGTAACAGTAGAGCATATCTCTGAAACCTTACCTCGTCAATTCAAGTGCAACAAGAGTGTAGCCCTACCCACTATAGACCAAGTCAGAGTAGTCTATGAATACCCTGACGTATTCCTAGATGAATTGCCAGGTATGCCCCGGATAGGGATATTGAGTTCATTATCGAACTAATCCCCAGAACTAGACCCATAGCCTAGAGACCCTATAGCATGAACCCCTTAGAGTTAGTGGAGCTGAAGAAGCAGTTGGATGCTATGTTAGAAAAAGGCTTGATTCAACCAAGCGCATCGCCATGGAGATCACTAGTGTTATTCGTCGACAAGAAAGATGGAGGAAATCGTTTGTGCACAGATTACAGAAAGTTGAATGACGTTATGATCAAGAACAAGTACCCCTTGCCAAAGATAGAGGATCTATTTGATCAGTTGACTGGAGCCCGGTATTCTCAAAGATTGATCTTAGGACTGGTTATCACCAACTTAAGATTCGTGCAACGGATATTCCGAAGACCGCCTTTACTACTCGCTATGGTTTATACGAGTATACGGTTATGTCTTTTGGATTAACGAATGCCCCTGCTTATTTCATGAATCTCATGAATAAGATCTTTATGAATTTCCTAGAAAAGTTTGTATTTGTGTTTATTGACGTCATCCTTATCTACTCCAAGTCAGAAGAAGAGCATGAGCAACATCTGAGAAGCATTCTAGAAACCCTGAGAGAGCATCAGTTATATGCTAAGTTCAGCAAGTGTGAGTTTTGGCTGAAAGAAGTAGGATTCCTAGGACATATTGTGTCTATCAGAGGAGTCTCTGTTGATCCCGCCAAGATCAAAGATGTCGAAGAATGGGAAGCCCCAACCACTCAAACCCAAGTATGTGCGTTTCTCGGATTAGCGGGATATTACCACAAGTTCGTAGAAGGATTCTCGAGCATCGCCAGACCCATGACCCAATTGTTGAAGAAGGAAAAGAAGTTTGAATGGACCGACAAATGTGAAGCCAGTTTCCAGGAGCCGAAGAAGAGATTGATATCAGCCCCAATATTGGTCATGCCAGACATCAAGAAGCCATTTGATGTATACTGTGATGCATCCAAGATTGGTCTAGGATGTGTATTGATGCAAGAAGGCAAAGTCATCGCGTATCTGTCTCGACAACTGAAGCAGCATGAGCAGAACTATCTGACCCATGATCTTGAACTAGCAGCTGTGGTTCTAGCATTGAAGATATGGCGTCATTATTTGATGGTAATCGCTTTGAGATTTACTCAGATCACAAGAGTTTAAAGTATATCTTCACTCAAAAAGAGCTGAATATGAGGCAAAGGAGATGGATAGAGTTAATCAAGGATTATGACCTTTACATTCACTATCACCCCGGCAAAGCCAATGTGGTAGAGGATGCTCTTAGCAGATTGCCATGTAGGCTAAACACCATGATCAAGGAGAAGCAACCAAGTTTGTATGAAGAGTTGGAGCAGTCCAGGACTAAATTAGTTAGCAAAGGATTCTTAGCTAGCATTGAACTTCAACCCACTTTGATTAGCCAAATCAAGGAAGCCCAGAAGGGGAATGAAAGTATCGACGGAATCAAACACTGTATTGGTATAGGAAAGGTACCTGGATTCACCGAAGACAAAGAAGGAGTATTGTGGTACAAAGGACGTATCTGTGTGCCAGCTGATTCGGAGCTAAAGAAAATTATCATGAAGGAAGATCATGATACTCTTTATTCTATCCACCCCGGAGGAACGAAGATGTATTAGGATTTGAAAGAGCAATTTTGGTGGCACAAGATGAAGAGAGAAATCAGAAGGTACATCGGCAAGTTTGACATCTGTCAAAGAGTCAAAGCAGAGCATCAGAGGCCTGCAGGACTGTTGCAACCATTGCAGATTCCAGAATGGAAATGGGATTCCGTCGGAATGGACTTTATCACCGGGTTGCCTACTTCTAGTAGGGGAAATGACTCAATCTGGGTCATAGTTGATAGACTGTCCAAGGTAGCCCACTTTATACCTGTCAAGACTACCTACCAGAGTGCGAAGCTAGCAGAGCTATACATCGCTAGGATTGTTAGTCTGCATGGAACCCCCAAGACCATCGTATCAGATCGAGGAACCCAGTTTACCTCGAGTTTTGGCAGAAAGTCCAAGAAGGATTGGGAACCAAGTTGAACTTCAGCACCGCTTATCACCCGCAAACTGATGGACAGACAGAGAGAGTCAACCAGATCTTAGAGGATATGCTTAGAGCTTGTGTGTTGGAATACGGATCAAAATGGGAAGAATGTCTGCCTTTCGCAGAATTCTCATATAACAACAGTTATCAAACTAGTTTGTAGATGGCACCATTTGAATTCCTATATGGAAGAAAGTGTCGTACCCTTTTGAATTGGTCGCAAGTAGGAGAGAGTCAGATCTTTGGACCAGACATTCTCTGAGAAGCAGAAGAGAAGGTTCACAAAGTCCGTGAGCACCTCAAGACCGCCGAATCCAGACAAAAGAGTTATGCTGACAAGAGAAGGAGAGACCTGACTTTCAATGTCGCAGATTTTGTATATCTCAAGGTTTCGCCATTGAATGGAACTCAACGCTTTAGTTTGAAAGGGAAGTTAGCCCCCAAATATATCGGGCCCTTCAAGATTCTGAACCGTCGAGGAGAAGTATCGTATCAACTGGAACTACCTGAGGAGATGTCAGCCATCCACAATGTGTTCCATATCTCGTTACTTCACAAATGCTTGGAAGTACCCGAGAAGACTGAAGTTTTGAAGAACATCAATCACAGGGTTGTAGAAATCAACAATGACCTGACATATCGGGAAATGCCTATCCGTATCTTAGAAGAAGCCTACAGAACCACCAGGACCAGGAGCATCAAGTTTCTCAAGATTCAGTGGAGCAACCATACCGAGGAGGAAGCCACTTGGGAGCGCGAAGACTACATTAGGACAGAGTTCCCAGAACTCTTTAGTTCCTAGTTTTCTTTGTAAATCTTGGGACGAGATTTTGTTTAAGGGGAGAAGGTTTGTAACATCCCAAAACTTCAAACCAATCTTATCAAGATCCAAATCATCAAATTTAGGGTTAACAAAAACTTTTCTAAATTAAAAATGAAAGCATTCATGTGTATGTGCATTTAATTTAGGAATTGATTTGAATTGCCATGGTTCTGTGATTCTTTGGTTGTAAAATGTTTCATAGGTGACATAAACATTATTTAAATCATTCCCAAACTTTTCCCAAAGAAAAACAACTCAAAATAAATAATTGAAGTGAATGGTCATTTTGGCCAAATTAACTATCATGCCTACTTTGGCTATTCCTAGTACTCAAAACTTAACAGAAATAATTCTGGATCCTTGCACCCCTTGCTAGTACACATAATGAGGTACCAAGGCCCACTTTGTGATCTGCTAAAAACATTCAAACACTAAATTTAAATGGCAATTGAAAATTGAATCTAGTGTATGTCTCAAGATCACCCTATTTCAAAAACCACTCAAACAAGCTCAATTTTCAAAACCGAAGCACAAACATAGTCTCAAGCTTATGCCTAGCAAACCCACCAAAAATCTTTTCAAAATTCAAAAGTTTATTTCTTGCGGCCATTTAATCAAACACTTGGCAGGCAGGGTTAAACTCTAAATCCTAGCTCACTGTTTTGAACAATGTTTTGCCCCCAAATGATCTCCATTTAATACTCTTGTCCCCTCATGATATAACCATGCCATTAGCACCTCACCCCCTTGTACCTAGCACTAGTGCCGAGCCACCCCGAGCACCAGCTCGCAGGCCGAACATGCACTCACCCCAGCAGACCACCTCCCCCTCTCTCGCCATGTCTAGGAGGTAGCCAGGACATCACCGCCACCCTCTGTTCCCTCCCCGAGCCAAGCCCAGCAGTGGACCACTTAGGAGAGAACGCGCCCAGTGCCACCGCGCCATGCTGACCACGCGCCAGAGCGCCGCACCTGGCACGCGTGCACAAGCCGCCGCTCGACTGCAACCAGCACCCATCGCTCCGCCATGAACCAGGGAACACGACGGACATGCCCGTTCGCCGCCCAATGCACCACAACCACCGCTCGCCGTGGACACCGCCGCCTCTGCCGCTTAGAGTGCCAGCTACCCCTGACCGCATACCACCGCCCCTAAGCCCGAATTAAGTTCCTAGAGCACCGCAGGAGATTGACCATCGATCGCCACCCTTAGCCATGCCGCTAGCCACCCGTAGCCATGTCGCCACCGTCGCCTGCCCATCCCTCTCGGTCTCACCGTCGAGCCTATAAAAGGAGGGCACCCCCAGTCAGTTGAAGCACACCACTCCACTCCCCTCACCTCATTGATCATCCCACACCATTAGCCAGAGCAAGGGAAGAAGCAGCTCGCCGGAATTGCACCAGAGCAGGAGGCCTCTAGGGGAGAAGGGCGCCGCTGATTGCGACCACCACCCGAGCTGCCTCGACTGTCCCTGAGCTCGCCGTCGACCACTAGTCCGTTTGCTTGCCTCGCCCTCGTCGCTGGAGCCCTGGTACTCCCCCTATGCACCCCCACCGAGCCGCTAGGGTTCGAGCTCGCCCGCGACAGGTCCGTCGTCGACGACAAGCCACAGCCGTTGATCCCCACTCTAATCCTATGTCTCACATCGTCCTGTACCGCATTGCGCGTTATGAGCCGCTGACTTGTGGACCCCCCTGTCAGTTGAGCCCCGCGCCGTGGAGTGACACTGGGCCGTCCCGTTAGAGTTTCCCGCGCGACCCAGTTAGTTTGAATTAAGATTTTCCTTTTTAGTTTAAACTTAGTTTTGTCTCTAAGTTTGAAAATCAATTCAGAGAGATTGAAAAATCCAAATTGCATGAAACTAATTTTTCCTGAAAGGTATTGAAATGATATATCCAAGCCCGTTCGATTTAATTCAATTAGAGTTATAGATCTCTCCTAGTAAAAATAACAAAATAGAAGCATTTGCACCTTGCAACATTTTTATAAAATCAACCAAGATAGGTTTTGAGTTGATTCCAACTCTCAAAAATCACATTTCATCATACCTATCTGAATATGTAATAATATTAATGGTTACATGCAGTGACTTTGGACTAGTACCAAAATAATGCTATATAGGTATTTCTAGTCACTTTAAATCATTAAATATTGAACTTAAACCAAAGTAATTATGATCCAACCCTTAAATCACATTCCCACATGCTAGAATATGTGGTGATGACATACGTCCACATGATCCCATGTTTTAAGTGGTGAATATTAAATCTTAGTTAATTTTTCAATGAGTAGAAATTACTTTTCTAAATTAAAAAGTGTGAAACTATTAAATTAAACTTGTGATGCTTGAGATGATAATAGGTCATCAAATGTGTGTCTTAGACTGCTAATTAGACTAGTTAAGTATTGTTTGGTGATTGTGTACTCCGTATGTATTTATAGACGATAGTACCGACCAAGCTTTCGAGGAGGAGGACTTCTACCAAGAAGAAGAAGAAGAAAACTTCAACCACTTCACTACCCAAGGCAAGCCACCATTAACAATGCAAGCTAACACTTGCAAGTATAATGCTTACCAAGCTAAGATTAAACTAGATGGTTTAGCAAAGATGCTTTAGGCATGCTTTGGTCACACTACTTTGACTATTAGATACCCCAAGACATATTTACAAGCTTTACTCCCTTTACTTTACCCAAAGTTCTTTACTTGTTTTGAAGGTAGCACAAAGAGTATAAAACTTGACCTATTTAGAACCCCTTTAGATGTAATTCTATGGCATGATATTGAACCCATCTTTTCCACCTTAGTGAACACACTTAACTTAGTAGCTTAGAGTAGATCAAAAATTTGAGTCACTTTAGATGGGAGTACTTGGTGAAAATGAATTGTGAAAACTTTGGAATGATGAGTCATTCTATTCAGATGTTTTGACATGTGTTGAGAAACATAAATGGTTTATGATGGTGAAATGTTGAGGCATGAGCCTTAACCCTTTTACAAAACTGATGGTTGGATTCGGATGCGATACCATTCCAAATTTACGTTACAACCACACTCCTGAATTGGGTAGGGCTTAGCTGGAAATTTATATGCATTAGTATTAGTTCCCTCGCGGGAGAGGTTTGAGCTGAGCCTACCTCTCAATGTGGTCCACCTATGCAGTGCCCAAGATTACAGATGGTCATGGTTGGGAGGCCATGCTCATAGGAGAGGTGGTTATACTAGGGTGTGTAAAGGGAAAGTTATGCTTGATTATCTGCATACTAAGTATGATCATTCAGGATTATACCTGAGATATGTATCGAATATTGTGGTGAAAGTGTACCACCTCTGCAGAGTGTCAAACTATTCGAATAGCCGCATCCGCGGTTATGGACAGTTGGAATGGCCATACTGTTTCGTTATCAGATGTTTTCCAAACAACTTATGAAATGAATGATGAATCTTGACTTGACCACAACAGGGTTGTGTTTATGAAAATAGCTTCCCAACTTAAGTGATTCTAGAACTTTATTTTATCTTTCTTTGCTTCAGAACTCAGCTTAGGTTTCAGACTTAAGTTTATAGTTAAACTTAGATTTAGCACTTTAACCTAGAACTATATTACTTGTTAGAGGTAGTTTGCGAGTACATAAAAAGTACTAATGGCTTTTGTCCCTGGCTATTCTCATGGCCAGACTATGAAGGAGACTATCAAGACGATGGCCAGCAGGACACCTATGATAACTAGGACTATCTGCCTTCGTCAGCATTGCCTGTGCCCCTAAAGATGGACCCCACCACTATGCTTTCCTTTTATGTCCGCTACTTGTTGTATTAAGACTGGATCATGAGATCCTTATTTGTGTAAGACCTTATGTATGGTTTATAATTGATGATGTATTGTGATATCCAATCCATTATGTCTCGCAAAAATGGTAATCCTGGGATTGCGAGGTATGGCATAACGGGCATCTAGGATTAAAAATCTGTTTGTTCACACTTGCAATGACAAGAGCTTACTTGTGACTAAAGTTGAGTAGCATGAGGTTCGGTCTTCGTAAGTCAGGGGCATGAGATTTCGTTTTATAACTTGTCAAGCATATCCTCTTAGTTGTGTCACTTTAACCTTAATCACCTTCAATATGCTTATGATAGGGGCAATGAGAGCTCAAAGATATAAGTACCATAATTTTTGGAAGCTCTTTAAGAGACTTGAATCCCTACTTCCTTCTATGAAGGCCTTTCTTCCACTATATATATTGAGTCTCCACCTTCTACCTTTATGCACCTACTTTGAGAGCATAGTGGCCATTCTTAGTTATACGTGCATTGTGCCAAGACATATGGATTGATGCATACCTTGATATTGGTTGTTTTAAACTATTTGTATCTAGTCACTCTTATGAACTTTGAAGGTGTCCTATTCATTTATATTTGATACTCTATGAGGGACAAGCTGAATTCCACTATGCTATGTTTTCTTTATGTGAAACAAAGAAATGTCTTGCAAAGCATTGTTATTCATGAATCTTTTGTTTGTGCCTTTTCATGTTGCAACATAGTTTCTTTGTCCTATTGCTAGAACTTTGTCTTTCATGTTATGATTGAAGTACTATGATCCCAGCTTTGACTGTTTTACAAATACTTTGATCATGTTTTTGATGGTGCATGTCACCTCAAAAATTATGCTTTCTTTTTACCACTTACCTACTCGAGGACGAGCAGGAGTTAAGATTGGGGCTGTTGATACATTGCAAATGTATCTATAATTTTTGATGTTCCATGCTTGTTTTTATCTACTTTCTTATGTTTTGTCCAACTGTGGAGTACTTTTTATACACTTTCTTGGACTAACCTATTAACGAGATGGCATAGTGCCAGTTGCCTGTTTTCTGCTGTTTTTGGTTCCAGAAAGTCAGAAAATGAATATTATCGGAATTGGACAGGGCAAAAGCTAAAGTAGATATTTTACCGGAAGACTCACGGAGCCAAAAGAGAAAAGAGGGAGAGGGGCCACAGGGCGGCCACACCATGTGGTGGCGCGGGCTAGCCCTGGCCACACCACCAGGTGGTGTGGTCCCCCTGGCCGCCCACCGACCTTGCCTCTTCTACTATAAGAAGCCTCTCGATGGATAAACCCTAGATCGTAAAGCCTCCAGCCACGAAAAGTTCCGCAGCACCGCCGCCACCGAAGGGGAGATTCGAGGGACAGAAAGTCTCTTTTCTAGCACCCTGACGGGATGGGGAAGTGCCCCCGAAGCCATCTCCATCGATCTCCACCACCATCTCCATCGCTGTTGCTGATTCCCATGATGAGGTGGGAGTAGTTCTCTCTCGAGGGTAAGGGTTCTACCGATAGCTGTGTGTTCATCTCTCTCTCTATGCATGATCATATTGTGATCATGAGCTTTGTAATCAAGTAGATCTACCTTGCTAATCAAGTGCGTTAATAGATCTCTGCTCTCCCCATGTGTGTGAAAGTGACAGCGTGCACACCATGGTGGCACTTAGGCTAGAAATTACAAATACTTGTTATGAGTTATATTTGGAGTTGGATGTCTTTATGAAATTGTGGTGTTTGTTGGACTCATCTAGTACTCAAGGTGACAGTGTGGGGTTTTCTAGATGGGAAAGATGGACTTTGGGGTGTGCTGTTATAGCCCTACCATCGATTAGAGTGTCCAACCAGAGAGTAGTTAAGAGTAGTATCATCAAGATAAGATATTTATATGAGAGTGTTCACTAGTGAAAGTATGATCCCTAGGCCTTGTTTCTAAGCTTTGAAACACCATTTTCTATTAGATCTATTACATGTTTGCTTGCTTCCATCTTAATTTCAGTTTTACTTTAGTCTTTTCCATGCCATGAAGCTATTTTCTATCACCGTTACCAATTATAATTATCCATACCACTTGTATTTCACTATCTCTTCGCCGAACTAGTGCACCTATACACCTGAAAAGTGTATTGGGTGTGCTGGGGACACAAGAGACTTCTTGTATCTTGATTGCAGGGTTGCTTGAGAGGGAATACCTTTGACCACTTCCTCCCTGAGTTCGATAAACCTTGGGTGATCCACTTAAGGGAAAACTTGCTGCTGTTCTACAAACCTCTGCACTTGGAGGCCCAACAACTGTTTACAAGAATACAAGTGCGTAGACATCAATGGTGATGCTGCAAGTTTCCACCATGATTAGGCATGGCTGAGGCTGCGTTCCAGGCGTCTCTCTAACACACACACAAACTCCATGATCTTACAAGTTCCACTTTTATTTCACACCGCCGGGATCCGTAATCAAAAGAACATGATATCAACGGGGTAAAAAGTACAAGTGCAATGTTGAAAGCGTTCCCCATGGTACATGGTTCTGCTAATTTCAACTTATAAAGCGCAAGCATATACGCAACAAAGAAGGACCCAATGGTTCAAGTTTATTAGATGCAAAAAGTAAAGTGTGCCATCAAGTTCGTGAGAGCTTTAATCACTAGTTTTCTCATAACAAGTTTAATTTGGAAAGTAAACAAAAGCATGAATATACTTGGAATTGCATAAGCTAGTAGGTAGGTATGGTGGACTCTATGGAATAACTTGGTTTTGGGAGTTGGATGCATGAGTGGAACTCATGCTTTGTTGTGGAGGCTAGCAAAAGACTGGGAGCGACAAACTAAGAGAGCAATAATGGCCATAATCATGCAAAGCGACAAAACATCATTGATCAAAGCATAAAGTGATACTACAAGTTGAAAACTAAAGGATCATAAAGGCTATGGTGACTTGAGATAGTCATAACATGGTGTGAGCATGTGCCAAGTCAACCCAAATAAAGCATCAATGGAGAATACCACTATACTATGCTTTAATATGCTAAAACAACGCATGATTCATCCAAGGCACATTAAGCAATCTCAATTGTTTATAACAAGTCATGCTAGAGCAAAGAATACTAAGCATAAAGCCAGAACAATATCAAGCATGGCACGACAAAGCGTAGGCCATAGTCAAAAACGAGCTCTTTTTACCACATAAGCATGAACTTTCCTACTCTTTTCCAAACCAAACCAAACTATTTGCAAACCAATGTATGAAAGAGGGGGTCCAACCAATTTATTCAGATAAATAAGCAAACCAATTTATTCAGAAAACTAAGCAAACCAATAAGGACTTTTCTTTAACGCCTTTAAGTTAGGTATGTGATGACCCACAAGTATAGGGGGTGTATCGTAGTATTTTCGAGGGAAGTGAAACCCAATTTATTGATTCGACACAAGGGGAGCCAAAGAATTTATAAGCCTTAACAACTGAGTTGTCAATTGAGCAGCACCTGGAAACGATCTTGCTCACAGCAGTTTATCAGTAGCAACAGTTTTGTAGTAGCAATAGTAAAGTAACAGCAGTAGTAAAGCTAGGACGGTAGTAGCAAAAGCAGTAAATAGTGGGATTCGAGTGCGGTAGGCACAGGGATGGATGGACAGGCGTTGCATGGACAAGACAATTCACATAGCAATTAGAACATAGGGAAATTGCAGATAAATAAGATAAAGCATCCAAGTACTAGACAATCCTAGGCATGTGTTCCATATATAGTCATACGTGCTCGCAATGAGAACTTGCACAACATCTTTTGTCCTGCCAGCCCGTTTGCAGCGAGGCCTCTAGGGAACTACTGGTAATTAAGGTGCTCCTTTTAATAGAGCAACGGAGCAAAGCATTAACACTCCGTGAACACATGTGATCCTCATATCAAAGCCTTTCCCTTCCGGTTATCCCGATTTCTGTCACTTCGGGGCCATAGGTTCCGGACAACAACGTGTGTATACAACTTGTAGATAAGACCAAGAACAATACAATCATAATGAATCAATAACATGTTCAGATCTGAAATCATGGCACTCGGGCCCTAGTGACAAGCATTAAGCACAACAAGTCGCAACAAAGTCATAAAGCACTAATAAAAGATACTAGGCACCATGCCCTAACAATCTGATGCCATTACATGAACGATCTCATCCAATCCCTACCATCCCCATAGCGTACAGTGGGGGATTACTCACTCATAGATGGAGGAAACATGGATGGTCCATGGATATGATGGTGGGGATCGATGGAGATGGCTCCGGGGGCACTTCCCCGTCCCAGCAGGGTGTGGGAACAGAGACTTTCTGTCCCCCGAATCTTCCCTTCGGTGGCGGCAGCGCAGCGGAACTTTTCATGGAAAAACGTCGAACCCCCTAGAGTTTTTAGGTCAGAAGGCTTCTTATAGGTAAAGAGGGAGACCGAGGGGGTGCCTGGGGCCACCACACTAGGCCCTGGCGCGGCCAGGCCTAGCCCGCACTTGGGGGGTGTGGCCAGCCCCTGGCCCTCCTCCGTCTCGTATTCTGGCTCCATGAGTCTTCTGGAAAAATAGGCACTTTGGCTTTTGTCCCGTCCAATTTTGAGAATATTCATTTTCTGACTTTCCTGGAACCAAAAACAGCAGAAAACAGGCAGCTGGCACTATGGCTCTTGTTAATAGGTTAGTCCAAGAAATCATATGAAAAGTACTCCATAGTATGGACAAAACACAAGAAAGTGGATAAAACCAAGCATGGAGCATCAAAAATTATAGATACATTTGCAATGTATCAACACCCCCAAGCTGAACTCCTGCTCGTCCTCGAGTAGGTAAGTGATAAAAGAAATAATTTTTGAGGTGACATGCACCATCAAAGACTTGACCAAAGTATTTGTAAACATTCAAAGCTGGGATCATAGTACTTCAATCATAACATGAAAGACAAAGTTCTAGCAATAAGACAAAGAAACTATGATGCAGCATGAAAAGGCACAAACAAAAGATTCATGAATAACAATGCTTTGCAAGACGTTTGTTTGTTTCACATAAAGAAAACATAGCATAGTGGCATTCAGCTTGTCTCTCAATAGAGTAGCAAAAGTAAATGCATAGGACACCTTCAAAGTTTACAAGTGTGACTAGATACAAATGGTTTAAAACAAGAAGTATCAAGGTATGCATCAATCAACAAGTCTTGGGACAATGCACATAGAACTAAGAATGGCCACTATGCTCTCAAGAAGTGCTCAAAGAATATGTGGAGACTCAACAAGTAGAAGAAAAGGTTTTGAATAGTTTGAAAGGCTTCCAAATGCTGAAAGTATGGTACTCGTTAGCTTTGAGCTCTCATTGCCCTATCATAAGCATCTTTAATGTGGTTAAGGTGAAAGTGAGGTCCATTCTGAGTTATATGCTTGACAGACTATAAACTGAAAATCCCAAGTCCCTTGAGTACGAGGGTCGCTCCTCATGCTACTTAACTTTAGTTACTGGTAAGTTCTTGGCATCGTAAGTATGTGCGTATCATTGAGAACCGCCAATGGGGTACCCCTTGCCCGATGATACGGAAGAATCCCCATATCAAAATGACAAGGCAAGCAGACAATGAGTATCTCAGCAATCTTATTATTTACCATGGGAAGATGGTCCTTTTTTCTCTCTTTCCTCTTTTCATAAATCTCTTTTTTTCTTTTTCTCAATAGCTATCTCTCTCTATTTTTATAAGAAGAATGCTTCATAGATATCATTATGGTTATGCTGCAGGTTTCCACCATGTCAGCATGGATTAGACCAGCGGCCCAGGCGTTTCTCTAACACACATACATAACTCCATGGACTTACAAGCTCCCCTTTTATTTCACACCGACAACATCCGCAAACAAAAGAGCAAGGTAACAACTGGGTATATATTTACAAGTGTTGAAAGCGTTCCCCGTGGCAACACAGTTCTGCTAATCCCCAACCTATAATTAGCAAGCGTATAACTCTCATGGAGAGTTCACAATGGTTCAGGTTTATTAAGTGCAGGAAATAAAGTGTGCCATCCAGTTCGTGAGAGCTTTACTAACTAACTTTCTCAAAACAAGCAAACATTTTATTCGGAAGAAAACAAGGCATATTGAATATGCACGGAAGTAGCAAATGATGCTAATAGGTAGGTATGGTGGACACTTTGGCAATATTTCGTTTAAGGGAGTTGGAAACTTGAGTAAAACATACTCAGTGAAAGTGAAGGCTAGCAGTAGTAAGGGAGCGACAAACGAGAGAGAAATAATGGCCATAATCATGTAGAGTGACAAAACATCATTGATCAAAGCATAAAGTGATACCACAAGTTGAAAACTAAAGGATCAAAAAGGCTTATGGTGACTTGAGATAGTCATAACATGGTGTAAGCATGTGCCAAGTCAACCCAAATAAAGCATCAAAGGAGAATACCACTATACTATGCTTTAATATGCTAAAACAACGCATGACTCATCCAAGGCACATTAAGCAATCTCAATTGTTTATAACAAGTCATGCTACAGCAAAGAATACTAAGCATAAAGCCAAAACAATATCAAGCATGGCATGACAAAGCATAGGCCACAGTCAGAAACAAGCTCTCTTTACCACTTAAGCATGAGCTTTCCTACTCTTTTCCAAACCAAACTAGACTATTTGAACACCAAAGTATGAAAGAGGGGGTCCAACCAATTTATTCAGAAAACTAAGCAAACCACGCAAACTAAAAACCAAAACAAAAATGAAAAAGAAGACGCTCGAAGAACAACACAACTGTGCATGAAAAATTAAAAATGAAGTGTTTGGAAGAAACCTGGGATTTTTATTGATGAAGAAGGGGATGCCTTGGGAAACCCCAAGCTTTGACGCTTGTACTTCTTGGATATTTCTTGGGGTGACACGCATGGCATCCCCAAGCTTGAGCTTTAGGCCATCCTTCATCTCATTACTCATTCCTTCCATACACCTAAAATTTTCCTTCATACAAAACTTCACACAATCTTTATTAGCAACATTAGTGCACTTAAGATAAATAAGTCTTAAGATTCAGTTCTAACACCAAATAAACTTCCATTAGAACACTAGCTACTGTAGCACTTCCCTCAAAAATCTCAATTCCCCAAAAGAACTTAAGAAGGAACCAACAAGAAGCAAATGCAGAAAATGGCAGAAATTTGTTAAAACAGACCAGCAGGTAATGAAGAATTTCTTCGAAGACCTTCTGTTGCTCAAATCAAAAAGTGGTGAACTAACTAAAATTATATAACAACCTGGGGCAGAAGCACAAAAATAACAGCTCAATCCGACGTGCAGAGCTCTCTCAGGAAGTTTTACGGTGAAGTACAGAAATCTGTTTCGGGATAGCAACTTTCCCAATCATCACTTCACTTTTCATTAGAGGTTACTGTTGGCACAAAAAGCAAATAAAAATAATAAGGAGAGGTTATTACAGAGGTAATAACTTCCAAGACTCAACTAAAACTCTTGGGTTATCTCCCAACAAGTACTTTTATTTAACGCCTTTAGGTTAGGCATGAAAAATTTGAGAAGATGCTCTCATAGGAAATATGACTTGAAGTAAAAGAGAAAATCAAGAAGCAAATTCAAAACACATTTAAGTCTAACCCACTTCCTATGCATAGGAATCTTGTATGCAAATAAATGCACAAAGAACAAAGTGACAGGCATATGAAGATAAATCAAAAGTAACTTCAGAACTTTCAGCACATAGAGAGGTGTTTCATTACCATAAAAACTTCTACAACCATATTTTCCTCTCTCATAATAATTTTCAGTAGCCTCATGAATAAACTCAACAATATAACTATCATGTAAGGCATGCTTTTCATGATCTACAAACACCGAGAAATCAATACATGCATATACTAATCATCTTGACTCCTCTGAGACTTGATTGGGCATAAGAAGCAAAAACTAAAATGGATAGAATAGAATTAAGCGGAGATAATCATGGTGAAAACATTGTTTTGTTCAATGAAATCCTTTTGTTAACAAGGTTGATCAGGTCTTGTTACCAAAACAATTCCATATGAGACAAAACTTTGTATCCCACTAATGATTATGTTACCTCAACCTTGATAGCAATGGTCCCAATCATAATAGTTTCAAATTTTTCTATTCGTATGGGACAATATATTTCTCCAACTTGAATGCCCTCAACATGTTCAATTGAATTAAAACCATAAGTCCTTTCAATCTTCTTGAGGAAATAGACAATGTGTTCATTGAAGGTCACCTTCCCTTGATTACAATTAATAACAGCTCCTGCAGTATTTAAGAAAAGGTCTCCCAAGAATAATAGACGTATTATCATCTTTAGGCATAAAAGTTTGAGAGGATGCTCTCATAAGAAATATGAGTTGAAGTAAAAGAGATTACATTGCATGGCTAGTACACTATCATTTTATATTATCTTTCACCGAGCAGTACACAGTAGGTGAGAAATGAAAAGGTCCTCATTATTGAACCAAGACCCCACATGTCAGAACTCTACTTGGGTACGGATAACTTTCGGTAGTACATACTATGTACACGAGCAGTGTTCCTCCCTGGGCATAGCAGGTGGGGTGCATTGCAAGCTCAGTGCATCTCGGTGCATGATACATTGCAAATGTATCTATAATTTTTGATGTTACATGCTTGGTTTTATCCACTTTCTTGTGTTTTGTTCTAACTTTGGAGTACTTTTCATATTATTTCTTGGACTAACCTATTAACAAGAGCCACAGTGCCAGCTACCTGTTTTCTGCTGTTTTTGGTTCCAGGAAAGTCAGAAAATGAATATTCTCGGAATTGGACTAGACAAAAGCCAAAGTGCATATTTTTCCGAAAGTCATCAAGTGCCAGAATACGAGACGGAGAAGGGTTAGGGAGCCACCACACCACCTAGCCGTGCGACCAGGCCTGACCCGCGCCAGGGGTGGTGTGGCCGCTCTCGGCACCCCCTCGGTCTCTCCTTCCGCCTATATATTGCCCTCGGGATGAAAACCATAAGGACCCGATCAAAAATCCACACAAGAGTCTGTAGCCGCCGTCATCTCCATCCCTAGATCGGGAGGGATCTGAAGCTCTTCCCGGCACCCTGCCGGAGAGGGGAATTCACCCTAGAGGCCTTCTTCATGACCATGCAAGCCTTCGGTGTGATGCGTGAGTAGTTCATCCTTGGACTACGGATCCATGTAGTAGCTAGATGGCTGGTTCTCCTCCTTTGTGCTTTCATGTCTAGATCTTGTGAGCTCAGTTCATGATCAAGATCATCTATTTGTAATTTTGCATGTTGTGTTTGCAGGGATCCGATGGATATTGAGATGCTATTTCAGATTGATTATTGATTCTATCATGTCTTTGTTATTTGTGATCTTGCATGCTTTCGGTTGTTAGTAGCTATCTTGGCCAAGTAGATGCTAGCAACTCCAAGAGTTAGTATTTATTCTCGATAGTGGGTTCATGCCTCTGGTAATCTGGGGAAGTGACAGAAATCTCTAAGGTACTAGATGTGTTGTTGCTACTAGGGAGAAAACAACAATCCTCTGTACATAGAACAATCGTATTGTTTACTTTACATGCACTTCGTAAAGCAATAATCTGTTGCTTGCAACTTAATACTGGAGGGGATTCGGATGATAACCGGAAGGTGGCTTATTAGTCATAGATGCAGTTGGATGGCGGTCTATGTATAATGTTGTAATGCCCAATCAAGTCTCAAAGAAGTCAAGATGATTAGTATATGCATATATTTCTTTCTCGGTGTTTGTCAATTGCCCCGTTGTAATTTGTTCACCCAGCATGTTATCTATCTTAAGGAGAGCCAACTCTAGTGAACTATGGATCCCGGTCCTTTTCTATACATACAATCTATAAACTGTTTAATGCTTTGTGTTTACTTTCTGCAAACTTTTACTTCTTTCCATTCGATACGTTTAATCCTTTGTTTTACACAAAACACGGTGAGATTGACAACCTCATCGCAAGTTGGGGACAAAGTTTTGTGGTTGTGTTGTGCAGGTCTCCACGTTTCTACTAGCACCGGTAGTGCGCCCTGAAAAAGCTCAGCTAGTAACACCTTTGGGGTGTTTCCTTGCTCCTACTGGTTCGATTAAACTTTGGTTTCATAACTAAGGGAAACTTGCTGCTGTGCTCATCATACCTTCCTCTTGGGGTTCCCAACGAGCTCTACATCAACACCGCACCAGCACTTTTCTGGGCACCGTGCATTGAGCCATCAAGCGATTTTCTGGCGCCGTTGCTAGGGAGTCAAGGACATCTTCACAAGGGGAGTCCCTCATAACCAATCTGTTTACTTTGTTGTTTTTTTTTGCTTAGTTTGTTTTTGCTTTGTTTGCTTGTTTCTTTAGCAAAAACACACAAAAAATTAGTTCTACTAGTTTGCTTTCTTTATCAAAAACAAAAATAATTACTTCCTACTATAGTTGTTGGTCTATTATTGCCTTGCTTTATCATGATTTCTATCAATGGTTGGTTTCTTTGAAACTGAATCTTATTGGCAAGGTGGGTTCACAGAAGAACAAAAATATTATTATAAGGAACACCGCTTGACCCAAAAAGGGAAACACTTATGGGAACAAATTGATAAATTGTTGTAAGATCTCACCATGATAAGGTTAGATCCCTGTGATTGGAGTGCTAGTCCCTGGATCGAAAAGCTAGCACCCACAGTTTAAGATGAAGTACACAGAAACAAAGGTCACTATTACATCGCACATCCAGGAGTATAATAGTTCTTACAACTCACTTAGCCCAAGGCTAAGACACAAGTTCACATAACATATAATAATAGAGTCCTTAGTCTTCATGTGCCACAGGCAAGCATGTCGAGTGTAGACTCGCAACCCTACCCATCATCAGAGTAACCTGCAACATAATAAGTTACAGCCATAAGGGTCAATACATTTGGAATTGTATTGGCAAGTGATACCAAAGATACTTAGTATAATCCAACAACTACATGAATATATGGCTAAGTGGGGGTTATGGCTGGCTTTGCTAAAATAGTTTAACTTATAGTTTTCGAAGAAGTTTTTCATTCAAGCTATAAGGTACCAATGATAGACATCACTGAACCTTTATCCCTGTTCACCCACAAGTTTTAACTTAGAGAAATTTGGATGAGGAGATTATTGAACTACTTCACTGTCTTGAGGCTCAGAAGTTGTCCATAACCGGGGACACGGCTAAGTACTTAGTTTTACCCTCTCGAGAGGTGGTGCACTTTCCCCACGAGACTCGACATGCATCGAGACAGGACCTTTCAGAAGCAATCCCTCAGACCACCACAGACGCGTTCCATCCTATCATCACTACCACCCTCTGTCCGCCTAGCTGAGTTGTTGCAACTTAGTTGGTCAAGGCAGAGCCCATATGCCATGTGGTTGCACTGGAAGCTTCATGACAAGAATGTCTCCAATCTCTTTATTCCTGGGTGGCCATCCACAAGTGTGATACACCAGCTGACCATTGACATGGCCCCTGAGTAACCACTCAACATAATCCAAGCAAGTCCCAATCCACCCAAGTGTTTCATTAATAATAGTTGTTTTCTTAGTTAAACAAAAATAATATCATTTCCATATTATCTTGATATGTATTTTCCACCCACAAATTCTACTAGCATAGCTAAGCATTATATCATACAAAGTCCTTTGACTAGTGGATACTACCAAGATATAATCTATATAGCATAGCATAGTATAGCAATTTAGGAATAATTCTATCATATCAAGATCTACCAAAATATCACTAGTGCAATAGTGAAAATAATAGGACATGGGATGAAATATCACTTGCCTTGGTAGCTAGGGGAATAGGTACAATCCTCACAGCAACAAACTTCACAATCCACACAATCTACACAAGATCAATACAACAATAATAATTCAATCAATAAAACAATACAAAAACATGAATGCATGAAACATGCAAAGATATGATCACAACTCCATAATTTACAAAGTCTACAGTACTGAGGATAGAATACCTCATCTAAATGCATAAGATATACTCAAAAATAATCTATAGAACAATTTTTGTGAATAAAATACTCTTAAAAAGGTTTTGTCTATAATTCCATTTTTTCCAGAGGCAAAAGTGTGAAACAAGGCCTCCATAATAAAGGTCTCATTTTTCTGAATCCATAGACACCAAATTTGTATTTTTTTGATTTGTGGAACAAAAGTTATTGAGTTTCCAAGTTAAATACTAAATCAGTCTATTTCCTAATTAAACAGAAATAGTCTGGCGACGTGGCGTGTTCCTATTGGCTGATACCGGTTCGGCCGGATCGACTGCTGCGAGCTGTCAGATTTAAGTGACGTTGGACGGATCAGATCAGCCGTACCCCTTCGTTTAAGTGATCTAATCTTAACCGCTAGGATCTAATCGAACGGCTGCTATGCATCTCGCCGGAGTCTGGCGGTGCTAACGACGGCGCGCGGCGGCGGAGTGTCGGCCGATGGGGTTCTGGCGACTCTACGAGGGCTGGTAGACCGTGGACACGTACCAGAGGTCAGGGAGGTTGCGGCAGTCTCGATGGAGGTTGCGGTGGCGAGGGGGGTGCTCGGGTTTGGCCTGGATCCCTCGCCGGAGTTGCGGTCGCCGGCAGAACTTACAGCTCAACGACGGAGACGAAGACCTAGGGCTCAAATCAATCGGCAAAGAGGTCAGCGAGGTGCGCAAGCGTCTGCACGACCTAGTAAAGACCAGAAAGGGGCGGCGGGAACCCTACCTTTGCCGGAGAAGGCGACTGACGGTGGCGGCAGAGGGAGTTCGCCGGAATTGTCCGTGTCGTCGACCTGGGGCAAAAGAAATCGCGTGGCTTGGTCAGTAGGTGCGCCAGGAGATGGGGAAGTAGATGGGACCAAGGGGAGGGCGCCGGGTGGCCTGGGCTCACCGGAATCGTCGCTAGAGTTCGTCGGACTGCGGCGGTTCGAGCTCAGAATTAGGGGAGCCTGGGGGCTCTCTGGGGGTGGCGACTGGGGGAAAATGACGAGGGGGATGTGAGGATTAAGTAGGAGCATTCATCAGCGAGAATCATTGCGAGAAACGGACGGAATTCAATCGCTTTGAAAACGGCTGAGAAGGGGGGGTCTGCTCGATGGTGCGGTTGAAGACGACAGGGTGGGGGGGGTGACGTGGCGCGGGGCCGGCTTGTCAGTGAGAGGGAGTAGAGACGGAGGGGGTGGAAAAAGGCAGAGAAGGGGAGAGGGAGTGGTCCGGGTGGGCTGTGCCTATTGGGCCAGACTGGGCCAAAATGCTGCAGCTGCTGCTGTTTGAATTTCCCTCCTTTTCTTTTTCCAATTCAGTTTCTTCCAAAACTTTTGATCTAAAGGTTCAAATTGATTCAAACCAATTTTTGAAAATTTGTAAAAACTCAAACTAGGTTTTTAGGGTATTATAAAACATATTTACCTACTATTTTAATCCAAAGTACTCACTTGGACTTAATAGGTAATATAGCATTTTCTTTGGTTCCATTTTTATAAATTCCTAACCATGGCCCAAAATTGCACCAGATTTTTGGAGGACATTCTAAATGCAATGCAAAACATGCTATGATGATATGAGTGCAATGATGATGCTTTTAGATGAAATTTTTGGGATGTTACAAATCTAACCCCCTTAAGATGAATCTCGCCCTCGAGATTCGGGTTGGCTAGCAAATAGGTGAGGGTGATCTCTCCGAAGTTCATCTTCTCGCTCCCAGGTTGCTTCTGATTCAGTGTGATGGTTCCACTGCACTTTGCAGAATTTGATGGTCTTGGTACGGGTAATTCTTTCTGCAGTCTCCAGAATCTTAATAGGTTTCTCTTCATAAGTGAGATCATTATCTAGCTGAACTTCCTCCAGTGGTATAGTGTCTTTCAACGAAGTTTCTTCCATCTCTGGGTGACACTTTTTCAGCTGACTAACATGGAATACATTGTGAACTACTAACAAAGATTCTGGTAATTCTATCTCATATGCTACTTCTCCTTTGTGACTCAAAATCTTGAAAGGCCCTACATAGCGTGGTGCTAGTTTCCCTTTGATTCCAAACCTCTTCACACCACGAAGTGGTGATACCCTGAGATAAGCTCTATCACCAACCTCGTAGGTAACCTCTCTACGTTTTGGATCAGCATAGCTCTTTTGCCGAGATTGAGCTACCTTTAGCCTATCTCTTACCATCTTTACTTTCTCCTCGGCCTCTTTGATTAGGTCTGGCCCGAACAAATTTCTTTCTCCTACTCCATTCCATAATAATGGTGTAGTACACTTCCTTCCATACAGAAGTTCAAATGGAGCCATTTCTATGCTTGATTGATAGTTGTTATTATAAGAAAACTCTGCGTACGGTAGACTTTCATCCCAACTGGATCCATAATCTAACGCACATGCTCTCAACATATCCTCTAATATTTGTTTGGTCCTTTCTGTCTGCCCATCTGTTTGCGAATGAAATGCAGTGCTGAATTCTAACCGAGTTCCTAGTGACTCGTGAAGTTGTCGCCAAAAGTGTGAAGTGAACTGAGTTCCTCTATCGGACACGATACTTTTTGGTACCCCATGTAAACATACAATTCTATTCATGTAAATCTTGGCTAGTTTTGCACTTGTATAAGTGGTCTTCACGGGTATAAAATGGGCCACTTTTGTCAAGCGATCAACGATAACCCATATGGAATCGTATCCATACCTAGTCCTTGGCAGTCCAGTGATGAAATCCATACCGATTTTTATCCCATTTCCAATCAGGTATTGGTAGCGGTTGCAATAGTCCTGCCGGTTTTTGATGTTCTGCCTTTACACGACTACACACGTCGCATAGAGCAATATGTTCTGCTATATCTTTCTTTAGATTATTCCACCAAAATCTTCCCTTAACATCCATGTACATCTTGGTGTTGCCAGGGTGAATTGAATATGGTGAATTGTGAGCTTCTCGTAAGATCAACTTCTTAAGTTCCGGATCCTGTGGGACACAGATACGTTTTTCGTACCATAAGATTCCTTGTTCATCTACATGGAATCATATTGCCTTTCCTTCACTAACTTTACTTTTGATTTCATCTATTTCTTTGTCCAACTTTTGGGCCTCTTGAATTCTATCCATTAGAGTGGGCTGCACCTCCAGGGATGCAAGGTACCCTTCAGGCACAATTTCGAGTCTTAGTTCTCTAAATTGAGCACACAATTCCTCCGGCAATTCTCCTTTGTTGAGGCCATTCACATAGACTTTGCGGCTTAATGCATCGGCTACAACATTCGCCTTTCGAGGATGATATTGTAAACTTAAGTCATAGTCCTTGATGAGTTCTAGCCATCTTCTTTGTCTCATGTTGAGCTCTTTCTGTGTAAAAATATATTTCAAACTCTTGTGATCAGTGAACATCTCACAACGTTTTCCCATAAGATAATGCCTCCATGTTTTTAGTGCATGCACAACTGATGCCAACTCTAGATCATGAGTAGGATAATTTACTTCATGATTTTTGAGTTGCCTTGATGCATAAGCTACAACTTTACCTTGTTGCATCAGTACACCTCCCAGTCCTTGGTGAGATGCATCACAATAGACTTGAAAATCTTTCTCAAGATCTGGCAAACATAACACTGGTGCTGACACAAGTCTCTTTTTCAATTCCTGAAAGCTGGTTTCACAAGATTCTGTCCAATCAAACTTATTCTCCTTCTTCAGCAGATTAGTCATGGGCTTTGCTATCTTAGAGAAATTCTCAATGAACCTTCGATAGTATCCTGCCAGACCAAGGAAACTACGGACTTCTTTAACTGATTTAGGAGGTTCCCATTCTGTCACAGCTGCCACTTTTGCTGGATCAACAGCTATACCATTTCTAGATACTATGTGCCCAAGAAAACCCACTTCATTCAGCCAGAATTCACATTTACTGAACTTGGCATAAAGTTTATGTTCCCTGAGTTTCTCTAGAATCAGGCGTAGATGTTCCTCATGTTCTTTGTTGCTTTTGGAATATACCAATATATCATCGATGAATACTACTACGAACTTGTCAAGGAATTCCATGAATACTTTATTCATCATGTTCATGAAATAGGCTGGTGCATTAGTTAATCCAAACGGCATCACTGTATATTCATACAACCCGTATCTAGTGGTGAATACAGTCTTGGGTATGTCATGTTCTCTAATCTTGAGTTGAAAGTATCCTGATCGGAGATCGATTTTTGAGAACACACATGCACCCTCCAGTTGATCGAAGAGATCATTTATTCTAGGCAGGGGGTACTTATTCTTTATGGTCACTTCATTAAGTGAACGATAATCTATGCATAGTCTTTGGCTTCGGTCCTTCTTTTCAACAAACAAAACCGGTGCTCCCCAGGATGATGAACTTGGTTGGATAAATCCCTTTTCTAGTTGTTCTCCTAATTGCTTCTTAAGTTCTTTTAACTCGTCAACTGACATCTTATAAGGTCTCTTCGCTATAGGCCCTGTTCCTGGCAGTAGGTCTATTAGAAACTCCACATCCCTATCTGGTGGCATGCCAGGTAATTCTTCGGGAAACACATCTAGGTATTCCTTCACTATTGTCACACTATCTAGGCTAACTCCCTTAAGAGAATTAACCTTGCTCCCCTTGGGTGCAAAGTTAGACTTAAACCTGATCCTTTTCTTTTCTGGGGTGGTGAGCATAACAGTTCGCTTGGCACAATCAATCACTCCCTCATAATGGGTCAACCAGTCCATTCCTAATATGACATCTAATCCTTGGGACTCTAGGATTATTAAACTAATCGGGAACTTGTGTTTTCCAATTTCTAGGATGATCTGTCGGCAACCTGAATTGACTATCATTTCTCCACCCGGAGAACTTACCTTAATAGGACATCCAATAGTTTCAGTGGTGAGTCCGTTTTTGATTACAAATGCTCTTGAAATGAATGAATGCGATGCGCCAGTATCGAAAAGGATAAGTGCGGAGAAGGCATTAATTTTGAACTTACCGATCACGGTATCAGATCCTTCTTGGATTTCCTCCACATTAATGTGATTCACATGGCCCTTTTGGAATGGGTTTGGCTTAGCCCCATCAGTCTTATTTTCTGGGCATTCATTAGCATAGTGTCCTGTTTTCTTACACTTGAAACATTCCACCTGACTGATGTCTTTCTTCGCTGGCTGAATGTGACGGTTCTGACCATTTTGGTTCCCATGGCCATGATTATTGTGATTGTTCCTAAATCCACTTTTGTTGTGCCCACGATGATTGTTTCCATCATGGTTGTGGTTGTTGTTACGATGGTTATTATGATTCCCATTCTTGTGGAATCCTGAGCTCCCACTTCCTTCACCATGAGGGCGCTTGTGAGGAGATCCTGATCCAAACTTATAGAAATGGTGCTTCCTCTTTCTACCCTCCACTAGCTTCATCTTGTTTTCCAGGATGGTAGCTTTATCACATAAAGATCGATAAGTTGGAACATATGCGACAGATAGTTGCATAGAAATTTCATCATTCAGCCCATCCAGGAATTTCTCCTTCCTCTTTGCATCAGTGTCAACATCGTCGGGTGCATAACGTGACAAATTATTGAACTCTTCGATGTATTCAGAGATGCTACGGTGGCGTTGCTTGAGGTTATGGAACTCCTTTTTCTTCAATCCCATTATTCCAGCAGAGATGTGAGTGGTGCGAAACCCATCTTCAAACATTGCCCAAGTCACTTCCTCAATAGGGTGGGTAATTTGGAAATTATCCCACCAAGCAGCTGCATGACCTTCCAACAAGTGTGCTGCAAATCTGACTTTTTCAGCATCTGTGCACCCAACCGTGACTAGGTCCTTATTCACAGAGCGTAACCAATCATTTTCTACCATGGGGTCTGAGGTACCTGGGAACTTGGCAGGTCTCAGCCTTAGAAATCTGGTCAGCATATCCAAAGGTGGTGGATTGTTCTAGTTGTTATTGTTATTATTGTTATTCTGGTTCTGGTTCGCCATGAATTGAGTCATCATTTGCATCAATTGGGTCTGTGCAGCCATCATCTGCTGCATTCCATGGTCATTGTCATGGTTATCCTCGTTGTTGCGTCGGGGAGGCATCTGTGGGTGTAGTAAGGGTAAGTAACGATAGATAACCCAATAAAACAACAATTCAGACAAACAAGCACATGCAAGTTCCAACATCACAACAATAACAGAGTCTGCAAAGATAACATACTAGCATAGTCACCCACAAGTCGGTATGACTTCTGCAACTCAATAATAATAAACGAAAGGTAGATGGAACGGTATCACTACTCCTCCATGTCGACTTCCTCCTCCACTAGAGCAAGTCCTACTGATGCGAACCCTACCTTGTATTCCTCCAAGCTGGTAGTCAGAGCATCGATCTTCGTCTGTAGCTCTCTATTCTGTGTGCGTAGCCTCTCTATCACCTCGTGATCCGCTTCCAGCTCAATGTTCTGTAGCTCTAACTCGGTCTCCAAGTCTCTAATCTTCTTGTTCTTCTCCTGAACTCTTTTCTCTTGGTTCTTGAATTTCTTATCTTGGTCTTCCAATTTCTTCTCCATTTCCTTGATTCGATTTTCCTGTTCCTGGAAGTCCTTGTCCTTCTCCTTGAGTTGGACTCGTAGTTCATCATTGCTAAGCATCACATTAGTCCTATCAGTATCGAGGTGTCTAATGAGGCTCTCTAAGTCCTGGAGGTAGTGTCGTAGGGCTTGATAGACTCCTTAGTGGCCTCGTCCAACACAATAGGCTCTCCTTCCTCGTCGCGCCTCCCAAAGAAATGGAAGTAGTGGCTCTTGATCTCAGAAGAGTGACATCCACATAGGCGTCCCAACAGTTCCTGCATAGCGACGTCAAGGCCCCTCTCCATGTCATCATGGAGTATCTTGAAGGTAATCTCCCCAGTTTGGGGCTCCATCTCACGTCCTGGCTGAGTAACTTTGAATCCCCATAAGTCCTTCCTCTGAAACTTCCGCAGCTGAAGTCCCTGAATGGTAGGGATTGGAAGAGCGAGCACTTGGACTAGCTCCAATAGACGAGTCCCAAAGCGAGTCCCCTTGAAATCCTTGGCCGTGCTAAAGACAAAATTCGGCATCTTTTGCATAGTATGGAGAAAATTAGCAACACCATAGAGAAAGAAAATACAAGTCACAAAATAAAAGAGAGTTCAACCAACAAAACATTCCAAGTAGCAATACATTGATTCAACTTAAGCACTCAAGGTTCCAGACATAACTTTATTTTTGCCATACCACATAGGGTGGTATGATCGAAATACTAACGTGATAAAACGCCAAGGGTGGTGGTCCAACTAATATCTCACTCCTTCTTAACCAAGGTGGCAATCAGGGCATCCTTGGCAGAAATCTGCTTGTCTTGGTCACATAGCTCCAATGCTAGGTCTATGATATCCTTACTTAGGCGTTTCACAGTGGCCTTTGAGTCTTGGGCAAGACGCTTCTCCTCCTTGAGATCCTCTTGAGTGTTGATTATTCTATACTTGAGTCTCTCCCCAAGTTCCTCAATAGCTCTCCATGCAGCATTCCTTGCAGAGTCAAAGAATGACGGGTGCATCTCAGAGTTGGTGAACATGCAAAATCCCGTACTCTTGGGATTATCCTCCTTGTTCTTGTACAAGTGGTGTTGCACCCACCAATACTCTTGTCCTTCATCTATCACAGGAAATCCCTTGTACATGGCTTCACCATTCATCCCCAGGCCAAGCATGAGGTTCTTGAGCACATTGGGAAATTCTGTCTCGCACTCCAAGGTCATGGTCATCAGTGGTCCCTTTTTGACAGATTCATTGATGGTGGACATCTACAAAAATAGATGAGAAGGATGATTAAGAAAAGTTTTACGAGATGAAAAGACAAGTGTAAAGTTGGAATATCGAGTTTTCCTAAGGGTTTTCCTTAGTCTATCCATTCTAGGGTCACGATCCTACAGGCAACACAGTGCTCTGATACCATCTGTAAGATCTCACCATGATAAGGTTAGATCCCTGTGATTGCAGTGCTAGTCCCTGGATCGAAAAGCTAGCACCCACAGTTTAAGATGAAGTACACAGAAACAAAGGTTAGTATTACATCGCACATCCAGGAGTATAATAGTTCTTACAACTCACTTAGCCCAAGGCTAAGACACAAGTTCACATAACATATAATAATAGAGTCCTTAGTCTTCATGTGCCACAGGCAAGCATGTCGAGTGTAGACTCGCAACCCTACCCATCATCAGAGTAACCTGCAACATAATAAGTTACAGCCACAAGGATCAATACATTTGGAATTGTATTGGCAAGTGATACCAAAGATACTTAGTATAATCCAACAACTACATGAATATATGGCTAAGTGGGGGTTATGGCTGGCTTTGCTAAAATAGTTTAACTTATAGTTTTTGAAGAAGTTTTTCATTCAAGCTATAAGGTACCAATGATAGACATCACTGAACCTTTATCCCTGTTCACCCACAAGTTTTAACTTAGAGAAATTTGGATAAGGAGATTATTGAACTACTTCACTTTCTTGAGGCTCAGAAGTTTTCCATAACCCGGGACACGGCTAAGTACTTAGTTTTACCCTCTCGAGAGGTGGTTCACTTTCCCCACGAGACTCGACATGCATCGAGACAGGACCTTTCAGAAGCAATCCCTCAGACCACCACAGACGCATTCCATCCTATCATCACTACCACCCTCTGTCCGCCTAGCTGAGTTGTTGCAACTTAGTTGGTCAAGGCAGAGCCCATATGCCATGTGGTTGCACTGGAAGCTTCATGACAAGAATGTCTCCAATCGCTTTATTCCTGGGTGGCCATCCACAAGTGTGATACACCAGCTGACCATTGACATGGCCCCTGAGTAACCACTCAAGATAATCCAAGCAAGTCCCAATCCACCCAGGTGTTTCATTAATAATAGTTGTTTTCTTAGTTAAACAAAAATAATATCATTTCCATTATCTTGATATGTATTTTCCACCCACAAATTCTACTAGCATAGCTAAGCATTCTAGCATACAAAGTCCTTTGACTAGTGAATACTACCAAGATATAATCTATATAGCATAGCATAGTATAGCAATTTAGGAATAATTCTATCATATCAAGATCTACCAAAATATCACTAGTGCAATAGTGAAAATAATAGGACATGGGATGAAATATCACTTGCCTTGGTAGCTAGGGGAATAGGTACAATCCTCACAGCAACAAACTTCACAATCCACACAATCTACACAAGATCAATACAACAATAATAATTCAATCAATAAAACAATACAAAAACATGAATGCATAAAACATGCAAAGATATGATCACAACTCCATAATTTACAAAGTCTACAGTACTGAGGATAGAATACCTCATCTAAATGCATAAGATATACTCAAAAATAATCTATAGAACAATTTTTGTGAATAAAATACTCTTAAAAAGGTTCTGTCTATAATTCCATTTTTTCCAGAGGCAAAAGTGTGAAACAAGGCCTCCATAATAAAGGTCTCATTTTTCTGAATCCATAGACACCAAATTTGTATTTTTCTGATTTGTGGAACAAAAGTTATTGAGTTTCCAAGTTAAATACTAAATCAGTCTATTTTCTAATTAAACAGAAATAGTCTGGCGACGTGGCGTGTTCCTATTGGCTGATACCAGTTCGGCCTGATCGACTGCTGCGAGCCGTCAGATTTAAGTGACGTTGGACGGATCAGATCAGCCGTACCCCTTCATTTAAGTGATCTAATCTTAACCGCTAGGATCTAATCGAACGGCTGCTATGCATCTCGCCGCAGTCTGGCGGTGCTAACGACGGCGTGCGGCGGCGGAGCGTCGGCCGATGGGGTTCTGGCGACTCTACGAGGGCTGGGAGACCGTGGAAACGTACCAAAGGTCAGGGAGGTCGCGGCGGTCTCGATGGAGGTTGCGGTGGCGAGGGGGGTCCTCGGGTTTGGCCTGGATCCCTCGCCGGAGTTGCGGTCGCCGGCAGAACTTACAGCTCAACGACGGAGACGAATACCTGGGGCTCAAATCAATCGGCAAAGAGGTCAGCGAGGTGCGCAAGCGTCTGCATGACCTAGTAAAGACCAAAAAGGGGCGGCGGGAACCCTACCTTTGCCGGAGAAGGCGACTGATGGTGGCGGCAGAGGGAGTTCGCCGGAATTGTCCGTGTCGTCGACCTGGGGCAAAAGAAATCGCGTGGCTTGGTCAGTAGGTGCGCCAGGAGATGGGAAGTATATGGGACCAAGGGGAGGGCGCCAGGCGGCCTGGGCTCACCGGAATCGTCGCCAGAGTTCGTCGGACTGTGGCGGTTCGATCTCGGAATTAGGGGAGCCTGGGGGCTCTCTGCGGGTGGCGACCGGGGGAAAATTACGAGGGGGTGTGAGGATTAAGTAGGAGCATTCATCAGCGAGAATCATTGCGAGAAACGACCGGAATTCAATCGCTTTGAAAACGGCTGAGAAGGGGGGGTCTGCTCGACGGTGCGGTTGAAGACGACGGGGTGGGGGGTGACGTGGCGCGGGGCCGGCTTGTCAGTGAGAGGGAGTAGAGACGGAGGGGTGGAAAAAGGCAGAGAAGGGGAGAGGGAGTGGTCCAGGTGGGCTGTGCCTATTGGGCCAGACTGGGCCAAAATGCTGCAGCTGCTGCTGTTTGAATTTCCCTCCTTTTCTTTTTCCAATTCAGTTTCTTCCAAAACTTTTGATCTAAAGGTTCAAATTGATTCAAACCAATTTCTGAAAATTTGTAAAAACTCAAACTAGGTTTTTAGGGTATTATAAAACATATTTACCTACTATTTTAATCCAAAGTACTCACTTGGACTTAATAGGTAATATAGCATTTTCTTTGGTTCCATTTTTATAAATTCCTAACCATGGCCCAAAATTGCACCAGATTTTTGGAGGACATTCTAAATGCAATGCAAAACATGCTATGATGATATGAGTGCAATGATGATGCTTTCAGATGAAAATTTTGGGATGTTACAATTGTATACCATTGCAAAAAATGCGTGCTCTACTTATAATGTTACTTATTGCTTTGATAAATCTTGTTGCTGTAGGAGGTATAAACACCTCCCTTTTCAATGTGAGTATAGTCATAATGTTACCATATCTTCTTATGATAAAGGGAATTATGACTTTTATGATGTGTAGCAAATTGATGAATTTATTGCTTGGAAGGGTGCATTTGAACTTGCTAGTTTGCTTGAAAATATTGATGATGCACCTTATAAATATGAGGTTTATGATATACTTCAATTTTGCTTTGATAATTACAAGGAAGAAAATGGCTATATTCTTGAGTATCTTAATAGATGCTCTCCACCAATGGAAGAGACTAATGCCTTGCAGGAGACTATGGAAGAAGAGATTGCTAAAACTAGAAGCTCATTGGATGAAAAAGAGGAGGAGAGTGATGATCAAGAGGAGGAAGAATGGATCTACCCATCCCTACCTTCTAATGAGAGTAACTCTTTACCCCTTACATTATTTGATTGTCACCCATGCTTACCAAAGGAGGAGGAATGTCATGTTCCTGAGGATTCTTTTGAAAATGTTTATAATAAACCTCTAGTGTTTGTATATCATGAAAAGCATGCTTTATGTGATAGTTATATTGTTGAGTTTACTCATGAGGCTACTAAAAATTATTATGAGAGAGGAAAATATGGTTGTAGAAGTTTTCATGGTATTGAAACACCTCTCTATGTGCTGAAAGTTTTGAAGTCACTCTTGTTTTATCTTCCTATGACTGTCACTTTGTTTTTTGTGAATTTATTTGCATACAAGATTCCTATGCATAGGAAGTGGGTTAGACTTAAATGTGTTTTGAATTTGCTTCTTGATGCTCTCTTTTACTTCAATTCATATTTCGTATGTGAGCATCATCTCAAACTATCATGCCTAACTTAAAGGCGTTAAAGAAAAGTACTAATTGGGAGATAACCCAAAAGTTTTAGATGAGTCTTGGAAGTTATTACCTCTGTAATAACCTCTCCTTATCCTTTTTATTTGCTTTTTGTGCCAAGAGTTATCTCTGATGAGAGAGAAGTAATGATTGGGAAAGTTGCTGTCCCGAAACAGATTTTTGTGCTTCACCATAAAAATTCGTGAGAGAGCTCTTTATTTCGGATTAAGCTGTAATAGTTTGTGCTTCTGCCCCAGGTTGTTATATAACTTTCCTTAGTTCAACACTTTTTGATTTGATCAACAGAAGGTCTTCGAAAAAATTTGTCTTTACCTGCTGGTCTGTTTTGACAGATTTCTACAATTTTTCTGCATTTGCTTCTTGTGGGTTCCTTTTTGAGTTGTTTTGGGGAATTGAGCTTTTTGAGGGAAGTGCTACAGTAGCCAGTGTTCTAATGGAAGTTTATTTGGTGTTAGAACTGAAACTTAAGACTTATTTATCTTGAGTGCACTAATTTTGCTAATAAAGATTGTGTGAAGTTTTGTATGAAGGAAAAATTTCAGGTGTATGGAAGGAATGAGTAATGAGATGAAGAATGGACTAAAGCTCAAGCTTGGGGATGCCACGCGTGTCACCCCAATAAATATCCAAGAAGTACAAGCGGCAAAGCTTGGGGATGCCCAAGGCATCCCCTTTTTCATTAATAAAAATCCCAGGTTTCTTCCAAACGCTTCATTTTTATTGTTTCGTGCACAGTTGTGTTGTTCTTGGAGAGTCTTCTTTTTCGTTTTCGTTTTTGTTTTTAGTTTGCTTGGTTTGCTTAGTTTTCTGAATAAATTGGTTGGACCCCCTCTTTCATACATTGGTTTGCAAATAGTTTGGTTTGGTCTGGAAAAGAGTAGGAAAGTTCATGCTTATGTGGTAAAAACAGCTCGTTTTTGACTATGGCCTATGCTTTGTCGTGCCATGCTTGATATTATTTTGGCTTTGTGCTTAGTATTATTTGCTCTAGCATGACTTGTTATAAACAATTGAGATTGCTTAATGTGCCTTGGATGAATCATGCGTTGTTTTAGCATATTAAAGCATAGTATAGTGGTATTCTCCATTGATGCTTTATTTGGGTTGACTTGGCACATGCTCACACCATGTTATGACTATCTGAAGTCACCATAGCCTTTGTGATCCTTTAGTTTGCAACTTGTAGTATCACTTTATGCTTCGATCAATGATGTTTTGTTGCTCTGCATGATTATGGCCATTATTGCTCTCTTAGTTTGTCGCTCCCAGTCTTTTGCTAGCCACCACAACAGAGTATGAGTTCCACTCATGCATCCAACTCCCTAAACCAAGTTATTTCATAGAGTCCACCATACCTACCTACTAGCTTATGCTATTCCAAGTATATTCATGCTTTTGTTTACCTTCCAGATTAAACTTGTTATGAGAAAACTAGTGATTAAAGCTCTCACGAACTTGATGGCACACTTTACTTTTTGCATCTAATAAACTTGAACCATTGGGTCCTTCTTTGTTGCGTATATGCTTGCGCTTTATAATTTGAAATTAGCAGAACCATGTACCATGGGGAACGCTTTCAACATTGCACTTGTACTTTTTACCCCGTTGACATCATGTTCTTTTGCTTACGGATCTCGACGGTGTGAAATAAAAGTGGAACTTGTAAGATCATGGAGTTTGTATGTGTGTTAGAGAAATGCCTGGGCCGCTAGCCTAAGCCATGCCTAATCATGGTGGAAACTTGCAGCATCACCATAATGAGCACTCTATGAACCATCCTCAATAAAAACCTATACAAATAGCAAATAAAAAGATCGCTGAGATGCTCATTGTCTGCTTGCCTTGTCATTTTTATTATGGGAAAGCTCCCGTATCATGTACAAGGGGTACCCCGTTGGTGGTTCTTAATGATACACATGTACTTACAATGACAAGAGCTTACTCGTGACTGCAGTTGAGTAGCATGAGGATCGGTCTTCGTAAGTAAGGGGCATGAGATTTCGGTTTATAACTTGTCAAGCATATCCTCTTAGTTGTGTCACTTTAACCTTAATCACCTTCAAGATGCTTATGATAGGGGCATGAGAGCTGAAAGAGATAAGTACCATAATTTTTGGAAGCTCTCTATGAGACTTGAATCCCTACTTCCTTTTATAAAGGCTTTTCTTCCACCATTACATTGAGTCTCCACCTTCTATCTTTATGCACTTACTTTGAGAGCATAGTGGCCATTCTTAGTTCTATGTGCATTGTCCCAAGACTAGTTGATTGATGCATACTTTGATATTGCTTGTTTTAAACTATTGTATCTAGTCACTCTTATGAACTTTGAAGGTGTCCTATGCATTTATATTTGCTACTCTATTGAGGGACAAACTGGATACTATTATGCTATGTTTTCTTTATGTGAAACAAACAAATGTCATGCAAAGCATTTGTTATTCATGAATCTTTTGTTTGTGCCTTTTCATGTTGCATCATAGTTTGTTTGCTTATTGCTAGAACTTTGTATTTCATGTTATGATTGAAGTACTATGATCCCAGCTTTGAATGTTTTGCATATACTTTGATCAAATCTTTGGTGGTGCATGTCACCTCAAAAATTATTCTTTCTTTTTATCACTTACCTACTCGAGGACGAGCAGGAGTTAAGCTTGGGGATGTTGATACATTGCAAATGTATCTATAATTTTTGATGTGCCATGCTTAGTTTTATCCACTTTCTTGTGTTTTGTTCCAACTTTGGAGTACTTTTCATATGATTTCTTGGACTAACCTATTAACAAGAGCCACAGTGCCAGCTGCTTGTTTTCTGCTGTTTTTGGTTCCAGGAAAGTCAGAAAATAAATATTCTCGAAATTGGACGGGACAAAAGCCAAAGTGCCTATTTTTCCGGAAGTCATCAAGTGCCAGAATACGAGACGGAGAAGGGCCAGGGAGCCACCACACCACCTGGCCGCGCGGCCAGGCCTGGCCCGTGCCAGGGGGTGGTGTGGCCGCTCCCGGCACCCCCTCGGCCTCTCATTCCGCCTATATATTGCCCTCGGGACGAAAACCCTAAGGACCCGATCAAAGATCCATGAAAGAGTCTGTAGCCACCGTCATCTCCATCCCTATATCGGGAGGGATCTGAAGCTCTTCCCAGCACCCTGCCGGAGAGGGGAATTGACCTTGGAGGCCTTCTTCATCACCATGCAAGCCTCCGGTGTGATGCGTGAGTAGTTCATCCTTGGACTACGGATCCAGGTAGTAGCTTGATGGCTGGTTCTCCTCCTTTGTGCTTTCATGTCTAGATCTTGTGAGCTCCGTTCATGATCAAGATCATCTATTTGTAATTCTGCATGTTGTGTTTGCGAGGATCCGATGGATATTGAGATGCTATTTTAGATTGATTATTGATTCTATCATGTCTTTGTTATTTGTGATCTTGCATGCTTTCCGTTGTTAGTAGCTATCTTGGCCAAGTAGATGCTAGCAACTCCAAGAGTTACTATGTATGCTTGATAGTGGGTTCATGCCTCTGGTAATCTGGGGGAAGTGACAGAAATCTCTAAGGTACTAGATGTGCTGTTGCTACTAGGGAGAAAACAACAATCCTTTGTTCATAGAACAATCGTATTGTTTACTTTACACGCAGTTCGTAAAGCAATAATCTGTTGCTTGCAACTTAATACTGGAGGGGGTTCGGATGATAACCTGAAGGTGGATTATTAGTCATCGATGCAGTTGGATGGCGGTCTATGTATAATGATGTAATGCCTAATCAAGTCTCAAAGGAGTCAAGATGATTAGTATATGCATATATTGCTTTCTCGGTGTTTGTCAATTCCCCCGCTATAATTTGTTCACCCAGCATGTTATCTATCTTAAGGAGAGCCACCTCTAGTGAACTATATATCCCGGTCCTTTTCTTTACATACAATCTATAAACTGTTTACTGCTTTGTGTTTACTTTCTTCAAACTTTTACTTCTTTCCATTCGATACGTTTAATCCTTTGTTTTCCACAAAACACGGTGAGATTGACAACCTCATCGCAAGTTCGGGACAAAGTTCTGTGGTTGTGTTGTGCAGGTCTCCACGTTGCTACTAGCACCGGTAGTGCGCCCTGCCAAAGCTCAGCTAGTAACACCTTTGGGGTGTTTCCTTGCTCCTACTAGTTCGATTAAACCTTGGTTTCATAACTGAGGGAAACTTGTTGCTGTGCTCATCATACTTTCCTCTTGGGGTTCCCAACGAGCTCTACATCAACACCGCACCAGCACTTTTCTGGGCGCCGTGCATTGAGCCATCAGTGCACATTGCTGGTTGTATATGAGCAGTGCAAAATGGATAATCAAAGCCACGAAACCTAGTACAAATGTACTTCCTCTCCCCTAGCAAAGAACTGGTACGATCGTATACCCCGCATATATGTCTCTATCAGTATTGAAGTGTTATTCTTGCAAAAGGGGTAATGCATTTGTGTACTGAATTATGACCCATCTGTCAGACAACTTGTTTTCTGGAGATAAAACCTTTCCACCCGTCGTTGGTGTTTAAAGAAGGAAGGGAAGGTAGGAAACGTATCTTCTTCAAACTATTATAACCAGCTAATGCTGGAACAACCCATAACTTTCTCATACCGATTTAGGGCAGCAGCAGGCGCCGCCCGCATGTCGATCTAGTGAAAATTTGAACCACGTTTCAAAACAAGTAGTAAGATATTTCCATATCAACAAGGCAAGGCAATGGAGAGAGACGTCGTCATCACTAGCGCCACAAATTAGGTACAAGATATCGAACCTGCTAAAACGATTTAAATTCTAGGGATATATTTGATGAGGCGATTCAGCTTGTACTTCGTCTCTAAAGAGTTTAGTTCAAGATGGTAGACATGGCCGGAAGCTACATTGTAGCAACAATGCAACAATTTGATTATTTTTTTGCGAACAACGTAGCTGATTTTTATCTTGAGATTCAACGGAGATATAACCGCCAAGTTTTAAAGCATGAAGAATAGTTACTACAGTCAGGGGAACCGTTTAATAGCCATAATAGTATAGTATAATTGATATAGCGGAAATAGTTATATACGAAGCTACATGACCATTTGCTAAACATGTAATTTGAGCAGCAGATAGCACTATGTGTAATCACAAAAACTTTTTCATAGTGGATCACATTAATTGTAGGCTACACCAAGTCGTTCATTTTCTATCAAAGTAACATATTACTTTTTGTACTTAATAGGAAGATATTATACAATACAATGATATGTTCAGTCGATGTACAATAAAACTATGCTCTAAAAATAATTCAGCTATTCCTGACAAATACTATTTATTATTATGTATATAATCAACAAGGTTGTTGGTGGTTGTTGCAAAAAAGGTATAAGGAGGAAATAATACCACACTAAATTTCAAAATATATTGGCATAAATATTTCAACTGATTGTTTTTGCATCGAAGCGTACTTCTATCAGTTATATAGCAGATACATTATAATTGTTGATGTGACAGATACGCAAGCAGAGTGCTGCTTTTTTCTCTATGTGTTATTTTTTTCACTAAATGTAGAGAATAAGATATATGCTGCATTACACCAAATCGAAAAATTCTACAGGGACCTAGGTTATCTCATTTGAATGATCGTACATTGGCTGAAATAGAGATGATAAAAGGTGCAAAATTCCAAGCTCCAGGTGTAGCAGAACGTGTTGCAGGTGAATTCGGGATGGTATATATATATACTTTTAAGAATAATATCCTATTTATTTATTTATTTTATTTCAATGTTTTTAATATCAAAAGATTGACCGTGAATAATTATGGTGCTACTATATTCATTATATCATGGCAGAGACGTCTTAGAGCACTACATGATAAGTGGGATAAAGAGCGTGAGCAGAAACTAAAAGCTCTCGCGGCGTCAACAGAAACTGTACGAAGATGTAACACAACACGCGCAAACTTGAAGCCAAAGCTGGAAAAAATTAACATCACAATGTCTGCTCCACAAGTAATTTCCAGAAACCCTAGTGGTAGAACAACGCTACGATGCCAATATCAATCAGGTGGATCAGTGAAAGGCAACAGCGCAGTCAATGCTCATTGTAAATTGAAAGATGCAAAGTGTAATGGGAATAGTTTGGTGAGTTTGCTATTGAAATTAGTAAAAAATGAAAAAATCAAAATAATGTTGCATGAGTACTGCTAATCATCATTTTATTGTATTTTTGTTTTGTCAGGTGCAAGTTGATGTGATGGTTTCAATGCAACAAAACAGTGGTACTACTGCATCATCTTCTACACAAGCAAGGACATCAAAGGACACAGATGCAGTAACCAACATTCAGTTCAGGTACAGCGAGAAAAAATCAGATACAGTGCAAGCAGCTCCTGCAAGCAAGAGAATCCTCATGAATGCTTCACCACAGAATGGTCAGACACATGGAAACATCGACCTAAGAGCTGTCGGAATGCCAATGAGTGGCACAGAAGGAGAAGCTTTAGTAAGGTATGCTGGTAGCTCTGCAGAAGACACAAATCAACGTACTCAAATCAACCATGATTGTTTAAAATTGCCATGCTAGGAGAGCGCTGAGCAACGATGAGAAACAAATCGAAAGCAAGACAGTCTATACTGGATACGAGAGTCGCATAACAAATTTAGGAGACAAGATCACACATGAGCAGATTACACATGAGCAGAGTGTTGCAAGTGAAACCAGTCAGCAACTTTTTTTTTCCACTACAGTCAGCAACCATCGCTATAAGTACAGTAGAGTCACAAGCTAGAAGCATTGATCGAGCTAATTGTTCTGATGCAAGCAAGAGAGATTCAACCAGCACGGTGAACCCACAAAGAGAAGAAAATACAAGTCATCAGAACATTGATTGTTTAGATGAACTGGCAGAAACTATATGCACTAACACCAACTCGGAAGCAATGAGCAATGACTAGCCTTTGCTCGAGTGCGACGACACTATTCCTGAAAAGGAGATTAATCCAGGAGAACCTATGGAAGAAGAGTTAGAGATAGATAGAATGTTTAAGAATGAGTACCCAACTGTGGATGAAATTGGTGATGCCACGACACTAGAAGAATGAATGGAATTTCCCTCAAGGGAAGTTGCTTTCCAATTCTTTGCACTGTATGCAAGGAAAACCGGTTTTTATATAAGAAAGTACACCAGCCTTATCTCCAAGAAAACAAGCGAAATGATTAAACAGACGTTTGTTTGCACAAAACAAGGCTCACATAACTGAGAAAGTTGTAAAGGAAGCAATTGAGAAAGTTGCTGACTGGTTCACTTGCTAGACAAGGAATTTATCAGGTGCTCACATAACTGAGAATGTTGTAAAGGAAAGGAAAACAGGTTCTAGTATCAGGTTCTCTTGCCCTGTATCCATTGTGGTAAAGAAAATAGAAAAATGATAGATGTACAAGATAGTAAAACTGGACCACAATCACCCTTTGCACCCAAGAGATTGGCTCATCAGTTTTTCAAAATGCCACAAGTTAATGACACAGCTAGACAAGGAATTTATACGTATACTACACCTTGGAAATATTCTACCGAGGAGAGTGATGCAAATATACAGTGGAATGAAACTTTTAAACTGAGGAGTTGGTTTCGACGGAAAAGACAACATAAATAAAGATATAGAGGAATTCTTGAAGAGGTTTACACGTCTTCAATCAAAGGTTCCTGGATTCTCATATAAATTCGACACTGACCACACAAATGTCGTTCGTAGCATCTAATGGACAGACGCAATGTGCAGGATGAACTATGAACTATATGGTGAATACGTGTCATTCGACACAACGTTCCAGACCAATGTATACAACATGCCTTTTGCACCAATCATTGGCGTGAACAACCATGGCAACATAGTTTTGTTTGGGATCGGTCTCCTGCTAGACGAGTCAACTGAAACGTTCAAGTGGCTATTCAAAACTTTTGTCTTGGAAATGGGTGGTAAAGCACCAAAGTACATAATCACTGACCAGTGCAGAGCAACGAAGAAAGCAATTGATGAATTGGATATACTATTTGACACAATCCACAGGTTCTACCTCTGGCACATAATAGAAAAGATGCTAGAAAAGCTTGTGAGCATTTTAGTAAGAAAAGAAGGCCTATCGGAAGAACTTAGACATGTAATAAAGAATTCATTGACTGTAGAAGATTTTGAAAAATGTTGGAGGCAAGTATTGGAAAAATACGGAATTGTAAACAACAAGCATCTGCTAGATTTATGAGATATCAGAGATCCCTGGGTGCCAGCCTACTTCGTGGACTGTTTCTATCCTTTTTCCTTGTGAACGTCAAGAAGCGAGAGCACCAACTCCATGTGGAAAGACTATGTCGACCACACAGACACAATACTGAAATTCCTAGATTCATATGAGGCAATTCAGGAGAAAATCTTGAGTGCGCTCGACAGGAAAAGGAACAGGACTTCAGAGAAGACAACACCAACGTGGAGCAGATATTGACTTAAGACTTATGCAATAAACATTTACACTACAGACATATTTCTCAAGTTTCATAAGCAACTAGCGGATAACACAGCTTTCGAAATAACAAGGGAAGAAACGACTGACACAGGAATGAAATACGAACTGACCAAAAGAGGTCATGTCACACATCAAGATTTCAACATAGATGTTTTTATAGTTGATGTGGATAATGAGAATAAGATGTTCTCATGCAACTGCAAAAAATGTCAAGGGTTGGAATCCAGTGCTGTCACGTCATCAGGGTTGTGGTACGTATTGGTTTAGTACATACGATGCCAGATAGTTTTGTGAATCCTAGATGGAAAAGATGCAACCCACATCAGCCATCCAACTATGTTTTTCGTCTTCCTAACAGAAACAAGAGCAACGCACCAGGACCAATAGGTTATGTGATTTAGTTAACTCATTTTGCTAAGATTTGCTAAAAAGCATGCAGTATAGACAAAATCATACTGAGTTCTGGTAGAGTGCATCGATGACATAGGGAAGAAGGTGAATGCTTCAGTATACCAATATGAGCAAAGCAACACATACGGCATGGCAGATGGCACTGATAACTTACATGAAACAATTCGTAATGCGTTGAGAGATCCCAGGGAAAAAGGACAGAGACTAAAACCAGGGACAGAGAAGACGAAAAGAAAATACGGTATTTGCGGAAAGAGAGGACAGAAAAAACCTAAATGTGAATTGTGGCTTAAGGAGAGAGAGAGGTATATATATACACATGAATATTTTTTCTTATATTTTACAAATTATCCTACCTAGCGAAAAAGGATATGTATGTAGTTTTTACTATTACAGATTGAAGTTATTTAACTATATATTAAATTTTATTTGCAGGCCAGAATGATCCAGAGGAAGTGTAAGATAAGATCAAAAACTACAACAGAGAAAAGTCCAACTTCAAGCAGTGATTACAAGACAACTGATGCTACTGGTGTAATTTTTTTCTAAAAAAATAATATTCGATACATTAATTCAAACTAATATTTTAACCAATAATGTTCAGGACGACCTGACACCACCCAAGAGAAGATTTTTTTAGAAAAATAAAAGCCAGCAAAGTAAAGCAAAACGTGGATGCAGTTATGTTGACAACACTAGTATATATGAAGTAAGCTAGTTGTACACAATGATACCTATTATAGAATAACTTGAACCTGATTGTAACCACACAATACTAAAATTTTATCTCCTTTTTCTAAAGAAAAATTTGACACCACAGAAAAGAAGAAGAGTATGGAAAGAGAAGGATCAACAAAGTCCATCATCAACATCAAGTGATAACAATTCTACTGATTCAGCTAGAGTAAGTATTATGTGAAATTTATAGCTGATGACTTTGGAAAAAGGAAAATTATTGGACATGATATTTGTTAAGTCGTGAAAATAAAACGCTTGATACATGTGATGCAGATGATATCAAAACAATAGAAGCAGACGAGAAGTTCAGTAGGAACAACACAAAAATCAAGAGAAGAAAGCAATTGTACACGAGGGATTGATGGACAAAAGTCTAACATCAGAAAAGAATGATCTCATCCATATCCCACGCGAAATGTTGTGAATATGTATGAAATCCCTCACATAGATGCTAACCTCAGTGGAAATAATGAAAATATTTCTCCAAGTTCTGGACATACAGAAAGAAGCCGCAGAACGACAGAAACAACGAACAATGCAAAGAGGAAGTGCAATACAAAAAATCAAATAAAAAGAATAGTGATTACAAGGAGCAGTGCAGTGCAGACATCCGTGTCAAGCCACGAAAGTCCTCAATCATTAGTTGATAGGAATGTACAAACAAGAAGCAGTCTTGTGAATTCAGTACAGTTCAATGTACATAAAAGAAACAGTACCAAAATTCTGGTGATAAGAACCGTCAGAACAAGACAAAGCACCATTCAAGATGAAGATCCCGATAGTGATCGTTCCAGAAGCAATAATCAAAAGGAAGGCACAAGCCGTTTAAAAATCCCCGGAAAAGTACATGGTCATCTACAATGGTATTTGACCAGACAAGTTCAAGAGCCAAGGCAAGTGTTATATGTCATAATATTTAAAACATTGCAATTATGATTGCCCAAAAAATTTGCTCTACATATGTGTTATAAAAAATGATTGCTCACAATGTTTCTTTATTTTATGCAGGAGAAGCAGTAGGTCCAGGTCATGATACAATTATTGTTTTGTATCAGACAGACTCAGAATTACAAATTTACTCATAATAAATGTAAGAAATTATAGAGTAGATTTTTATTCTTATCAAGTTATCATAAAGTTATAGAGGAAAGTTTTTTGTATTATGGCATTACTTGTTATTTACTGGTATAAGAAGGATACATTGAGTATAACCATACATTGCATTCTGCCGATTTTTATATAAGATAAAAACATTAGACACAATATCCATGACACTCCTAGAACAATCTACTGTAGTTAGAAATAATAGTTTTTTACTGGATATTCAATGGAACAATGCTTTAAAAAATGAATTGCACTATATGTATATATATATATCATACAAACTTAACAACTAGAAATGTTTTATTTAACAAATAAAGTAGAACATTTACATATTATTCTTACAGACTATAAGATAGAACACTCGTACATCTATGCAATCACAATCTAACAGATGAAACTGGGAATTACAAAAACCAAGGAACTAGGGCGGTACATCACAAACATCACTGGTGGTCCATGAACTGCATTAAAATACATCCGGATCAAACAAAATAAAGCAGTGCATAATCCTTTAGAGAAGCAGTGCTATGCTTCAAACAATAATGGGCCCGTGAATTGTATTAGTGGGCCTTTCTTGTATGAAAGTAGCAGTTTTATGGTTGCAAAGTTTTGAGGTCTCGTATGGATAATTTTGTAGTGGGCCTTTTTTATAATTACTAGTACGATTTGCATGATCGGTTGGTTATAAGAATACGAGGAGTCGTGTAAGAGGAAACACTGTAAGTTGAAACAAGATCGTAGCAGTTGATCATTAACACCGACAAAACTCAAAGAAACCAAGGTGCCACTCGAGCATTGAATTATTTATTATTTTTGTATTCCATCACATACTTGTTCTTAATAGATTCATCATTGTTTCTTACAGCAAGAAAACACAGATTCAAGGCGTGGTAGCAGACATCTTCGTCCCAGACATGATGGACGATGGGCTTCAGACCACAGAGACTCATAACATTCTTGTTCACGGAACGACGGTTCTTACTATTGAGTACGCAAACGAGGAATCAACGGTCGACAGAATCCTCTCCCTGTATGAGGCGAACCACAGTGCATGCAACGCAAACCACAGTTCATACGAACCGAAAAAGAGAAAAAATTGCTAAAATACGAAAAACCAGGCGAGGTCACACGACGGAAGAAAACCGCCTAACGCCCCACCCCAAACATCCAGAAGCGCTACCAGAACTACACGTGTCGAGAAAAGAAGACACCCCCGATTGACAGGACACACCGAAATCATCCACGTGCTGCCACGAGAAGCGTCGCGGAGCGTACTCCTATGAGGGCGCCCTTTTTCTAGCGTTTTCGCTAGAACTCATGCATATAAGGCATACCTATAGCTAGAAGAAACATGATATGAGAGATTAATGACACATTTTATATGGCTAAAAGAGGTGGTATTTCACACCAAGACTCGTGAGGTGCTTAGAGCGCTGAAGTCCGGCCAGTATGGCAATTTCTTCGCCGGCTACGTCTACAGGTGCCCCATCTGCACCACTCGGAGGCTTCACGCTACCAACTTGATCTCCCTCGTGAAGCATGACAAGGACGTGAGGACCTGCGGCGATTCAGTGAACATCCATGGGTTTAGAGCCAAGCACCAGGTGCTCGGTCTTCACCTCCGCATCCTCTAGAAGGTGGCCATCGAGGAGGGTCGCATGCCCCCGATCAAGCCCAAGGCGCCCAAGGTCAAGGCACTAGGCAGCAAGAAGTACAGGAGATGCCAGAGGGAGGAGGCGGAGGCCCTCCCGACGGAGGCCATGAGGGGCCACTGATCTTGTGCTGCTACTGCTGTAAAGGAGCTTCTTTTGTATTGTCTGTGTTGAACTTGTCCATTGCTGCTGAGCAACCTCATTGTCGAACCTCGTTAAGTACCATACTATATATTCTATATTAGCTTCTTTATCTACATCTGTTATGTTTATTGAATGTATTTATGATGTTGGTTAGATTTGCTGCTCTAGATTTGCTACCAGATTGGGGGGAAATTGAGGCCCAAAGGGAACAATGAGTGAAGAGAAAAGTTTCTCTAGATTCTCTACCTTTTTGGGCAAAAAACACAATTGTTACTAAGAGAGGGGAAAAGGCGCTCTTAAAAAGGCCAATCATAAAAATAACAAAAAAACTTCCAATTTAGGAGATAGGGCTCACATAACCACCAAACGCGCCCCACATTGTCCCACACTACGTCCCCCATAATGCATTTCCAATAAACCGGCCCCACGCAGTCCTACATGGCACACCTCCACACGTTAGCATAACGCGTTCCTGACTAAACGACCCCACGTGGTCCTATACCATACGACCCCACACGTCAGCCAACGGTCAACCTGATGGTAGCTGTCGTTCGAGCTCTATGATGAGTTTCCGAGAAGGAGAGGGGCAAAAGTGAGGAAAAGTTAGGCGGATAGGGAAAACTGAGTACAACTAATGAACCAGGGGCATGGAAATAGAAATCTATTAAAAATAATTATGATTTAGGATCTAATAAATGCGGAATAAAATGAAAGTTTTATTTATCAAGGACAGAACCTAAATTCACTAGGTTCAACTAAGTGCACCAAAAACCTATACTAAGTAAGATAAGCAACACGGTGATATCAAGATAGATTACTTCAAGCACGATGGATATCACAATGTAAATTGCATAAGTAAGGGCTTGGGTATAGAGATAACCTATGGACGTGAAGACGATGATTTTATCCCAAGTTCACTTCCAAAGAAGGTACATCTCTGTTGGAGAGGTGTGATGGTGTAATGCTCCCCTAACGCCACAAATGGCTCAACTTGGGGTGTGGTGGTTAGATGCTCACCCAACACCACACTAGGCCTCACCCCAAAGTTGCGGAGGCACACTACACACCGACGCCACACAATTCTCAAATTATTCTCCCATGAGATCACCATAAAGGCCTACTCACGATCCACTATGGGACTGATGCATGTAAAATGCATACATGAACTTTGTAGTTTATTGATACATATTCCAAATATTAGCAACTTATATAATGTTATATCCATGATCTATATTGATTTTTGGGGATTTATCAATGATCCCCTTTAATAGAAATTCCCTGTTTTGTCTATTTTTTATTTTTAGGGACCTAAAAGATGTCAAAGGGAGATAGGATTTTTGGAGCGTCATTTTTTCACGAAGAGAAGGAACCGAAGCACTTGGACCTCACCAAGGGAGCCCGGAGGCCCAAACCAAGGCAGGTGGTGCGGGCCCCACCCTAGGCCGCACCACCAAGCCTCTTTCCCTCCTCGAGCGTCGCCAGCCGTCCATCTTCATCTCCAGATCATCATATTAACCTAAAAATGCCTATCTAAAGCTCCCTTGATGCATACATAGAGGAGGGTGTCGCATAAACACCGAAACTCCAAACTAGAGACATAACCAATGGAGATTGGAGGGGGAAACTCCACCAGAGCGACCGCCGGAGGGATGTCTACGTTCTCCAACATCTCCACCATCGTCACCATGATGAAGAGGGAGTAGTCCACCTTTGGACTATGGGTTTGTTACAGTAGATTGATCTATTTATCTCTTGTTCTATCATCGATCTAGTACCATATGAGCTGCCCAACATGATTATGATCATATATGTAGTTCCTATGTGGTGGAACTTTATTCTATGAGTTGATATTTGAGTTTGGAATCAATTTATGTGTAATATGTATGAGTAGATGCATATCATGTACCCTATTCTTAAGTGCTTGTTTTGTTTTGTCAACACCCGAATTTTTAATCCCAGATGCCCGTTATGCCATACCTCGCAATCCCAGAATTACCATTTTTGCGAGACATAACGGATTGGATATCACAGTACATCATCCATTACAAACCATACATAAGGTCTTACACAAATAAGGATCTCATGATCCAGTCTTAATACAATAAGCAGCGGAAATAAAAGATAAGCGTAGCGGTGGGGTCCATCTTCAGGGGCACAAGCAATGCTGACGAAGGCAGATAGTCCTAGTTTTCATAGCCGTCCTGCTGACCATCATCTTGATAATCTCCTTCATAGTCTGGCCATGATAATAGCCAGGGAAAATAGCCATGAGTACTCTTTAAGTACTCGCAAACTACCACTAACAAGTACTATAATTCTAAGTTAAAGTGCTAAATCCAAGTTTAACTATAAAGTTAAGTTTGAAACCTAAGCTGAGTTCTGAAGCAGAGAAGGATAAAGTAAAGTTCTAGAATCACTTAAGTGGGAAGCTAAGGTCATAAACACAACCCTATTGTGGTCAAGTCAAAATTCATCATTCATTTCAAAGTATTTAGAAAACATCTGACAACGAAACAGTATGGCCTTTCCAATTGTCCATAACCGCGGACACGGCTATTCGAATAGTTTGACACTCTACAGAGGTGGTACACTTTCACCACAAGATTCGATACATCTGTCAGGGATAACCCTGAATCATGATACTTAGTATGCAGATAATCAAACATAACCTTCCCTTTACACACCCTAGTATAAGCACCTCTCCTATGAGCATGGCCGCCCAACCATGACCATCAGTCATCTTGGGCACTCCATAGGTGGACAACATTGATGATGGGGATATGCCTGAGGGGGTATGCTCAGCAGTAGGTTTCGAGTGGGTCGGAAGGTCCGCGAGTACGCCTGAAGGACATCGACTGGACTTCGAGGAAGGAAGAGGCCCATCGACTGGCGACTGGAAGCCCAGGAGCGTAGCAGAAGCCCAGTCGGATTAGGTCAAAGGCTCTTGGATCCTTATCTTGTTCGGAGGCAACTTGTAAACCCGGGGAGGTTCTTCATATATAAACCTCCCTAGGGTATCGTAGAGACTTACGTTCCATCATACACCCCCTCGAGCGACTCGCCGCCTAGCCGCCGAGCTCGCCACCCTTGTAACTTGCTTTCTCATAATCTAACCTAGCAGAAGTAGGTCTTTACCCTCCGGGGGCCGAACCTGGGTAAACCCTTGTGCACCTGCCCCCATCTCGCATAGCAGATGGTCGCCAACTCTTCCTCACGAAACTCTCAATCGCCGCCTATGGCGGCGACTGCCGTGGCCATTTCCACGACAGTGGCGCCCACCGTGGGGCATAGTGGGACTGGCCTGAGTTCTGCGGCGAGACCCTACAATCCGATCGAGCGGTCGCTCGCCACCGGCCGCATGATCGCCTTCGGCGGGATCTTTCAGATCCTGCCCAACAGCTACATCCCGGCGTCGCGCCCGATCACACACGCCGCGGTGATGCCGATCGGCTCCATCAACCTCTTCGTCGGCTTTACCGGCGCGGTCGACCCAGCCGCGACCATGATCCTCGGGGGATCGCCTCCACACCGAGATCTGCTCTAGGAGGAGCATGTCCGTTCCATCAGGGGCCTCGTCATCGAGTACGACTCGGCCGCTAGCGACGCGGTCGAGACCAACGTCGCCACCAACGACGACGCCTTAAATGACGACGCCGACTCCGGGACCCCGCATCGTCCAACGGATCCATCACCGCCGCGTCGCGGGAGGACTCCATCACGCGAGTCTCCAACCCCGAAGATTTCGAGGATCCCTCCATACTGGGGATCTTCGACTCCGACTTCGGCTCGGAATCCCCCGAGGACCTTTGCGCCAGATCCAATCGCTTCAACGCGATTTACATGGCGGGAAGCGCGGCCGCCCCGCTAGATCCGTTCTCCATGCCGATTCCACCGACCGCAACAGCCACGGAGGTGGAACAAGCCCGCCTGCGGCTCCAGGAGGCGCAGCGCAACTAACTCGCCGAGCGCGAGAAATACCGCCTCGAACGAGAGACGGCAAAGGAGCTGTCACTCTATCACCAGCGCCCCATTAGGACCCGCTTGAACCCCGACGTTCAGGGCCGCGTCCTGAACTTCAACGACGAGGGCGACCCCACACGCGCCGCCGAGCGCGAACACGGCGAGAACACGCCGCCAGAAGGAGGCAACCCCACAAGACCACCACCTGGAGCACCGGCGAATGGGGCCCCTCCACCACCCATGGGCCGTGCACGCCCACCTGACCAACCACGCATCATCATCTCGCCTCAAGCCCGGGACGCCAACGGGCTACCACTCTACTCCACCCCGATGGACAACATCGTCGCGGCCGACACCGCGATCGCCAACCTCGATGTCCAACGCGACGGTGCGCTGCAGATCCAGTACGCTAAAGCCCTACTCGTCAGGGCCGTCGAGCAGCAAGCCGCGGGAGTAGATCCGCGTGGGCGGATGTATTCCCGCTCGTCAGCAAGCAGGGCGGCATCGAGCGGCCACCCAACCGTGGCCAACGCAATAGTTTTCCCACCACCCCAACCACTGGCAAACATACCGCGAGCCGCCAACCCCGCGTTGTCGACCAACGAGCCACGACCTGCGAACAACATCGTCGGTGCAAACGGGCAACCACTCAACGCCCGAACACACATCATCAACAATCAAGCGTGGCGGTCGCGCCAGCACTACGACTTGCGACACACCCTCACCAACCAGGGCAACCCGGAGCCAAGAGGCTCACTCAGTCGAGTCGGGCCACAATGCTTTGGACCCATGATCCGCGGGGAAAAATACCCCGCCAACTTCAAGGCCCCCAAGGAGATCGAGAAATACGACCCGACGTACGACCCCGCCGTTTGGCTGGACACATATCTCATGGCAATAGGGATCGCAGGCCACACCGACCTGCTCGCCGCTCGCTACCTCCCCCTGATGATGGAGGGTGCGACACGGCAATGGATCCATACGCTACCCGCCGACAGCATTAACTCCTGGGAAGAAATGCGGGACGCCTTCGTCAGGCACTTTGAGGGTTCCTACACTCGCGCGCCACCACCATCGAGGACCTGGAGCGATGCATCCAGGTACAACGCAAGTCGACCCGCCGGTGGATCCAAAGGTGGCAAGAGCTATGGATAAACGCCTCCGGCATCCACCCAGACACGGCGATACATTGCTTCAAAAACGCGTGCCGGTACGAACCTCTGGTCGCCAAGATCAAGAGGGTCTATCGGACTCTCGACAACATCCCCGACCTCCTCAAGATTGCCAAGCGCTACGCGGAGGAAGATCCCAAACAAGACTCCGACGATGAGTCGGGAGGAAGACGGCGCACCAACAACCATGACAGCGGGCGACTACGCGACATGCGCTACAGCAACACCCGCATCACCGGCAAGCGCCGGACCGATGGGCGAGTCGACTTCGTTGCCAACGCCGGCTATGGCCAACGCGACTCCAAGAACTACCGCCGCGACGGAGGAAACTACCGCGACAGCGGGAACTACCGTGCAAACAATGCGACGAGGCCGAAATTCGACCCCGCTGCCCTGCTTAATCAGCCCTGCATCTACCACAGTAGGGAGGGAAAACCAGCCACCCACACCACCGCCGACTGCCACTCTCTCAAAGAGATCGAGAAGGCAAGACGTACAAAGGAGGACCCTAATAACAACCAACCGTGGGACAACGGGAACGGCGGTGGCTTCGGAACCGCTGTCGGGTCGCTTCATACCTTCACCGGGCTCGGCACCAAGCGTGAGAAGAAGGTACTCGCCTGCGCGGTTGCCGTCAATGCGGTGACACAAGTCGACATTCCCCGCTTCCTAAACTGGTCCGAGCAAAGCATCACCTGGAGTCGCCAGGACCACGCGCCAAGAATCGAGTATCCAGGGCAAGTCGCCCTAGTGGTCAGGCCAAAGGTGGCGAACTACTGGCTGCCCAAGACACTGATGGATGATGGGAGCTCCATCAACATCCTATACCTCGACACCTTCAAAAGGCTCCAGCTCCCAGAAACAGCAATCAAGCCAACACTGACGACCTTCAACGGCATCGTCCCCGGTCGGAAGGCGTACCCGATCGGGAAGGTGACGCTGCCAGTCACCTTCGGCACCCCGGCAAACTACCGCACGGAGAGGATCGTCTTCGAACTAGTAAACTTCCGCAGCCCCTACCACTGCGTCCTGGGCCGCCAGGCATTCGCAAAGTTCATGGCGACCCCACACTACGCCTACAACATGATGAAGCTCTTGGGCCGAGCGGCATCATCACCGTCCACGGCGACCCCGATATGGCCATGGAATGCGAGGAAAAGGGCGCCGATCTCGCCGACGCCGTCATTGCCGTGGAGACTGACCACGCGGAAGAGCTCGCGAAATACGCGGGCAACATCAACAAGGCGACCCCACCATCCTGAAGAAACCAATCGCCGCGAACTCCATGTTCGAGGCGACCACACACGCCCGCACCGTCGAGCTCGTCCCAGGCGACTCCAACCAGATGGTCACCATCGGGGCGCATATGAGCCCCGCATAGGAAAGCACGCTCATCGGGTTCCTCCGTGAGAACCGCGACATCTTCGCATGGAAGCCATCTGACATGCCAGGTGTCCCGAGGGAACTCGCTGAGCACAAACTCAATGCCGACCCCAAAGTGTGACCAGTAAAACAGTCGCTACGGGCCTTCAATGAAGAACGCCGTCAAGCAATCGCCGAGGAGGTCTAGCGCCTGCTAGCCGCAGGCTTCATCTGGCTAATTAAGTACTCCAAGTGGCTGGCAAACCCAGTCCTGGTTCTCAAAAAGAACAACACCTGGAGAATGTGTATAGACTACACCAACCTCAACAGCGCCTGCCCGAATAAGGAGTTCGTCCTACCACGCATCGATCAGATCATCGATTCGACCGCGGGATCGGAGTCTCTATGTTTTCTCGACGTTTACTCCGGTTAAAACCAAATCAAGATGGTGGTCGAAGATGAAGAGAAGACGGCGTTCATCACGCCATTCGGCGCGTTCTGCTACACGGCCATGACATTTGGCCTCAAGAACGCAGGCGCCACATATCAGAGGTGCATGCAGGAGTGTCTAGCGAGCCAAATTGGCCGCAACATCCATGTCTACATCGACGACGTGGTGGTAAAATCCACCCACCAGGACGATCTGCTCGCTGACCTAGCAGAAACCTTCGCAAATCTATGGAGGTACAACATCAAGCTGAACCCCGGAAAATGCACCTTCGGCGTACGCACTGAACAACTTCTGTGGTACGTAGTCTCCAAGAGAGGCATTGAGGCCAACCCCACCAAGATCGACACCATCGCGCGACTCGGGAAACCCGAGTGCCTGCGCGACGTGCAAAAGTTGGCAGGGCAAGTCACGGCTCTCAGTCGCTTCATCCCCCGACTAGGTGAGAAGGCAATGCCCCTATACCGCCTGATGCGCAAGAACCCAACGTTCCAATGGGACGCAGAGGCTGAAAACGCACTAAAAGCACTCAAAGAAGTGCTACTCGTGGCACCACTACTCGCCGCGCCACTCGACAGAGAGCCCATGCTCGTCTACATCGCGGCCTCCAATCGGGTCGTCAGCACCGTGATGGTCGTCGAACGACCAGAAGAGGGCAAGGACCGCCCCATACAGCGCCCAGTATACTACATCAGCGAAGTCTTAATAGACTCACGACAACGCTACCCGCAATACCAAAAACTAGTGTACGCGGTATTCCGGGCACAGCGGCGACTCCCACACTACTTCCAGGAGGACCCAATAACGGTGGTATCCTCTGCGCCCCTGCAAGACATCATACGCAATCGCGATGTGCCTGGGCAAGTCGCCAAGTGGGCCGTCGAGATCAGCGTCCACAACATCAAATACGAGCCCCGAAAAGCGATCAAGTCGCAGGTCCTGGCCGATTTCCTCGCCGACTGGGAAGAGGCACAACAACCAGAGAAGCTCCCATACCTCCACTACTGGTCGCTCCACTTCGACGGCTCCAAGAACACCGACGGCGTGGGGGCTGGGGCCATACTGACCTCCCCCAAAGGAGACAAGCTCCGCTACGTGCTCCACCTCAACTTCACACCCTGCACCAACAACGTGGCGGAATACGAGGCCCTCCTCCACGGCATGAGAGCCGCCAAGGAGATGAACATCAATCGCCTACGATGCTACGGCGACTCCAACCTAGTCGTCGGCCAAGTGGCCGGGACATGCGACACTGTTTCCCCAACAATGATAGCATACCGCCAGGCTGTCGACCAACTGGGAGGACACTTCGACGGCTACTCCGTCGAGTGGATCAACAGGCGTAAAAACAAGGAGGTGGACGCACTTTCCCGCATCGGGTCAGCTCGACAGACACCACCAGTAGGCGTCTTCCTCGACATCATCCACAAGCCCTCCATCAGCCCACCAAAGGAGATCGACGTCGGGATTCCACTACAACCAGAACTGGCCCTAGTCTCCATGGTTGTAGAACCTAGCAACTGGACAGCACCATACGTCGCCTTCCTGGAACACAAACTCCTACCGAGCAACGAGACAGAGGCGCGAATGATCGTACGCCGCTGCAAATCCTTCGTCATCATCAACGGCGAGCTCCACAACCGCTGTGTGACCGGCGTGTTCCAGCGCTGCGTATAGCCAGAGGAAGGCCGCAAGATCCTCCAGGACATCCACACCGGCGACTACGGCCATCACGCCGGCGCCAAGTCGCTAGTCGCCAAGGCCATGCGGCACGGCTTCTACTGGCTCATCGCACACGCTGACGCCACCGACGTTGTCCAAAGATGCGTCGGATGCCAGAAGTACGCCAACCAGACACACCTTCCTGGTTCGGCGCTCAAGACAATCCACATCACATGGCCATTCGCCGTATGGGGCATGGACATGGTCGGCCTGTTCAAGAAGGCCCCATCGGGCTTCACTCACCTCTTGGTCGCAGTCGACAAGTTCACCAAATGGGTGGAGGCCAAGCCGATCAAGAAGTGTGACGGCAAGACGGCTACCAAGTTCCTCCGCAAACTCATCTACCGGTACAGCTACCCACACAGCATCATCACAGACAACGGCACCAACTTCGCCAAGGGGGCCATGGCAGAATTCTGTGAGGAGCACGGCATGCGACTCGACCTCGCATCAGTCGCCCACCCGGAGTCAAGCGGCCAAGCAGAACGCGCCAACCAGAGCGTCCTCCATGGTCTCAAGCCACGACTACAGGTGCCCCTCGAGCGCACCCCAGGATGCTGGGTCGACGAGCTCCCCTCTGTGATATGGGGGATCTGCACCTCCGTCAACTGATCAACGGGATTCACTCCTTTCCTCATGGTGTACAGCGCCGAAGCCGTAATGCCAACAGACCTGGAGCATGACTCCCCTCGAGTCGCCAACTACATTGATGCGGCCAATGAAACCACCCACCAAGACAGCGTTGATCAACTCGACGAAGCACGCGACCTGGCTCGCTCCCGCACCGCCATATACCAGCAGGGACTTCGCCGCTATCACAGCCGCCAAGTGCGCACTCGCACCTTCCAGGAAGGCGACCTGGCCCTACGGCTGGTCCAAGATAAAAAGGGCATGCACAAGCTATCCCCCCATGGTAGGGGCCATTCGCCATAGGCCGAGTCCTTGGCAACGACGCTTACTACCTCATCGACCTACGGGGTGACGGCCAACTGGAGGTCGGGAGGCCATGGAATATAAACCTCCTCAGAAAGTTCTATACTTAGAACCTCACACTATACTCCATCGACATATATAATGGAATTCATTCGGATCACACAAATTGTGTCCACTCGCCATATTCTTGTGCCACTCCACTCGTACATACTAGCAATATGCTACCTACGGAAGTCAACCTCTGGTCGAGCGACCGGCACGGCCAAGTAGTGCGGCACAAGGGCACCGGAAAAATCCGGGCCTTGGGTCGTCCACAAAAACGCCAACCCGGAGCCGCCATTGGAGTCGCCTAGCCCGACTGGCCCGCCGGGCCAAGACATCCAACACACACTTCTCACAACGACATGTCCCCCCCACCCTCGTGCAAAGCGACTCGAACGGTTAAGTACCACGCACGGGGACTCCGCAAAACAGGGACCCCACGCGGCTCGGGAACACACCCAGTAAGAGAGCTGCCTAGGGCTCCCCAAGCGACTAGCTCTCCGGGCCAGGGGAGGAGATGGGTTACAAACAACACATCCGTAACCTGCAACAGGATCATGACCAATACGGTCTAGCACAATGCTCAGGGACTCATTCACAAACGAACCTCACCCGCACTCGGGGACTCGCCGTTCAGGAGACGCGAGAGCAAAAACAAACGCAAAAACAAGGCAAACACATAGAAATACATAGTCAAGTTATACCCCATTAAAGGGCGGACGCGCTCGGGGACTCGCTCAAATTGTTGAACAAAACACTGCTCTAAAACACAAGCCGACCAAGCCCCTGCGGCACGGGTCACAAAAATCATACAAATGTTCGCCACCTGGCATCTATTACAACTTCTACATTTGCTCATTACACAGGCCGTGACGAAGAAGAAGCACCACCACCCCTGACGCGCACAAAGGGCTGCCACGGGTTCGTCGGATACGTGGTCAGCGACATCGCCAATGACGACCGGAAGGGCTGCTCCGACTTCATGTCGCGGTGCTCCAGCTCGGGGTCGGCAGGCGCCAACACCGTCTCCTGGTACGGCAGCAGATCCCCCATTGCCAAGACACGATCAGCATAAGGAGCAGCCTTCGCGGTAAGCTTCAGCACCTCTGACATCTCCACCATGCCGGTCACCGAGGGATAGCCACTCGTGACATCGTCAAGGTCGAAGTCGTCGGGGAAATGCGTGAGACCCAAGCTCAACACCGTGGCGGCCCCACGTCTGAACGCTGAGCGTGTCATCCAGTCCACAACTGCGGGCACCTCCTCCAGATAGCACCACACCTCAGTGAGCCCCCGGGGACGACTTCGGTGGGAGACATGCCTTGGAGAGCCACCTGGACACACAACGCCGAGGCTGTGGCCGCATTCACCACGGCATTTACGCACTGCGAAGTAGTATAAGTCTGCACCACCGGGTCGCTTTGGCCTACCACAGCTGCAAAGTCAGGTATCAGTGAAACAATAAAACCCACAAAGCGGGAACCGGACAAAAGGCTAAAGCAATGACAGAAACTCACCAAGAAGCTTACGGCAACTCTCCTTGACGTGCTTCTCCAAGGCGGCCTGGTCGTTATGCAGTCCCACGATGATGGAGTCCGTGGCTTTGTGTTCCTCTTCAGCGGCAGCGACGGCAGCCTTCGCCCGTTCTTCCGAAGAAATTGAGGCCGCCTTAGCATCCTCCAACTCCTTGACCAAGAAGGCCACTCGCTCATTCGCCGCGTCCAGCTCCACAAGTGGGACATACCCCTCACGGGCCTTGGATGATGGGTTCGTAGCATGGAAAACAAAAAATTTCTACCACAAGAACGAACAAAACCCAGATCTAATCTAGAGAAAAAGCCAAGATCTAATCTATTAGACATGAGCAACGAGATAGATAGGAACTAACCCTCGTAGATCCGAAAGTGTTAACGAGATTAGATCTCGTGGTTGATGTAGTCGATCACTTGCCGATCTCAGGATCATGTGGACGATCCTTCCGGCGTCGCGTTCCAGCATTGCTTCCGCAGTCGGTCAAGTGGACGATCCTTCCGGCGCCGCGTTTCGGCAGTGCTTCCGCAGTCGGTCACACGTGCGGAGTCGAAGCAGACCTTTCTCTCCTCGTTCCAGCGAGCAGCAGAGGTAGTAGATCTTCTCCACGGAATCCCAGCAGCACGACGGTGTGGTGGAGTAGAGAATTCTGCAGGGCTTCGCCTATGCCTGTGCAGAAGAAAGGTGGAGGAGAGAGGCAGCAGAGATTGGAGTTGTGGGAGAGGGCTTGGAGGGGGCGCCCCTGCCCTTCTATTTAAGGGGGGGAGGCGCGCCTGGGGAGGGGGAGTCCTAGTAGGACTCCCCTCCTATGGCCAGCGGTGGGAAGGGGGGAGGAGTCCTCCTCCCCCACGAATCCGTGTCTTACCCCACTAGGTTTCCTTTGACCCTTTCTTGGTTTTCAAGCAAACTCCATGAAATCCTCTAGAACCTTCCAGAACATTCGAAACCTTCTAGAATCTCCATACAAACACTCCGGAACATTTCCTAACTTAGAAAATGATCCCCAATATATGAATCTTATTCTCCGGACCATTCCGGATCTCCTCATGATGTCCCGAATCCAATCCGAGACTCCGAACAACATTCGGTCTCCAACGCATATTCCATATCTACTTAAAACAACTTCGAACCTTAAGTGTGTCACCCTACGGTTCGTGAATATGAAGACATGACAGAGACACATCTCCTATCAATAATCATCAGCGGGACCTGGAGATCCATAATGGCTCCCACATACTCAACGATGACTTCGCGATTGATTGAACCACTTACATATGAAACTAATTCCCTTTGTCTCGCGATACTATACTTATCCGAGGTTTGATCGTCGGTATCACCATACCTAGTTCCACCTCGTTACTGATAAGTACTCTTTTCTCGTTCCGTGATATGTCATCCCTTGTGACCTAGTCACATGCTTGCAAGCTAACTAGATGACATTCCACTGAGAGGGCCCAGAGCATATCTATCCGTCATATGGATGGACAAATCCCAATCTTGGTTCATGCGCTTCAACACATACTTTCAAAATACCCAATGACACCTTTATAACCACCTAGTTACGAAGCGGCGTTTGATGTCATCAAAGTATGCATCTGGTGATGGTGATTAACATAACCTCATGGTTGAAGGAATAGGTTACTATGTTTTTGAAAGCTTACAGCAATACGACCTTAATGACTTGATCTTATGCTACGCTTACTATGGGTGTGTGTGTCCATCACATCATTCTTCCAATGACATAACCTTGTTATTAATCACATCCTAATGTCCATGATCAGGAAACTATGATCATCAATTAATCAACAAGCTAGTTCAACAAGAGGCTTACTAGGGACTCTCTTATGTTTACAAAACACACATGTATTAATGTTTCCGGTTAATACAATTATAGCATGGGATGTAAACATTTATCATAAACATAAAGATATAATAATAACCACTTTATTATTGCCTCTTGGGCATATCTCCAACAGTCTCCCACTTGCACTAGAGTCAATAATCTAGTTAAAAAACTTGTGCATTCAACACATATGGCTTTCTGGTGTTGTATAGACCCTATTTCTAGTGGCAAACATAATCTTCGGATCTGACACTTCCAGGTCCGTGTGTATTTGCATGTCCTTGTGTCTCTACACATTACTCATTCTCCAATGAGATGGCATTGTATAAATTTGGTCCTTTGGTGAGACTTTTAGTTCCTTTGGCTCAAAATATGTTGATATTATTGTCACACAATATATCTTCATAGTATTAGCCCGCTAGGAACCACATCTAGTTTGATAACAAACTACTTGACGCAAATGCCCTCATTTACTGCTACAATAGTATTCATATACTTAGCCTTTTGTTGTAGTATCTGTTACAATGTTTTAACTTTGGTACTCAACCAAATCCGTTATGGAACTTCCTTTCCATTACATTGTGCCACCCATAGTTTAAATTGAGATAAATTTAATTTGTATCTTGTGACAAAATTAGTATCAATGTAACGCTTTACAATGAACCACCTTTAACTATTTGTCACTTATACATGGTATATTCTTAGTTCTTACAAAGCTCATAAGAATATCTTTACTATTGTCCAGTGATCATCTTATGAATCATTCTGGTATATGCGCATAACATTTAGAGCATAGGACATATCTGGATGTGTACATCTCAAAGAATGATTGATCAAAATATTCTTGTGATTTCACCAAGTGTCAAAACACTTGAATCTCGTGTCAACACACTCGAATCTTGATTCAGTCCTTTCCGTGCGTCAAGAACCTTTCTTGTTGTTTCCATATTGAACTCATTCAACGTCTTATCTATGTACATTGGGCAAAGCCATATTAGCGCCTCAATCTATCCATATAGACATTGATGCCTAATTCTTGGGTTATGCCTAAGTCTTTCATCAAAATGAAATTCTTAACCTGTGTCAATAAAAGATACATCATTTCCAATCAACAATATGTCCTCTACATAATGTATTAGAAATATGTCTCAGCGCTCCCACTTAATTTCTTGCAAATGCAAGCATCTTCATCATCTCCGATAATTTAAACTTTTTTAACAGTTTCATCATGGTGAAGATTCCAACTCCGCTTTGCTTACTTCAACCATTGAAGTTTTGCATACTCTTTTAGCATCCTTTGAATTAACAAAACCCTTTGGACCGTGTCATTTACACGTCCTAGGTAACCATTCTATTAGAAGAACTTGTTTTGTTTGTTCAACTACCATATACCAAAATATATGTATTGGTTGCTACATTAATCCGTCCAGACTAAATATCGCTATGAAAGATCAAATCTTATCATAGTTAATTCTTTGAACATTGTCGTAAACTCTTTCCGACATGTCGAATATTACATAGATTTGAAACATCCATGTCTATTTCTTTATAGATCCAAACAGGACCGATAGGGTTCACGCCTTTCCGGAGGGTCTTCAAAGTTCAGAAACTTGATTTCTCGTGTATGGATGCTATCACAGATTGCATGACTTCTTGTCATTTTATGGAGTCAGGGCCCATCATCGCTTCTTTGCATGTAGTCGGTTCATCATTGTCAAAACAATAACGACTTGCTTATCAAATCTTACTATTTGATTCTTACCGACCCACATGGTTCTATAGGAACTCTAATCTCCGAGATCACACCTTTTGTAATCACGTGAGCCATGAGCATTGTGGCCGTCACCGGGAAACTTTCCGGCGCTGCGCTACTTAGCACATATAGCTAAGGTTCAACAACCTTATCAAAGTTCTATTGTCCTCCCACTTAACTTTTCACGAAAAATTCCTTCTCAAGAAACTTGACGTTCCAAGTGACAAACTCTTTTGTCCTCGGTGTTATGGAGAAATTCCCAACAAATTCTTTGGGATAACCTACAAAGACGTTCTTATCTGACTTTGGTTGTAAACATTTTACTTATGCATAACATACCAAAATTTAAGAAAAGACAATTCGGGTTTTATCCCAAACCATGACTTATATGGTGTCATTTCAACGGATCATGATGGAGCTCTTTTCAGTGTAAAAGCGGTAGTCATTAAAGCTTTAATATTTAATATATAATGGCAGTTTTATGAATGACACCTTTGATCTTACCATTTCAAACAAGGTTTCATTACATATCTTGAACACTCCATACTCCTATGGTGTTTTGGGAAATGCAAATCCATGGAACGATTCCTCAAATCTTAGGTGTTTTTCTAAACTTGTAACTCAAACATCTTTCTTTATGATCCAATCATAAACTCTTTTATTTTCTTGTTACAATGATTTTCCTCTTCATCTTGAAAGTCTTTGAACATTTTGTCAAATGTTTCATACTTCTTCCTTATTGAATAAGTATATACATATACTCACTCAAATCTTCGGAGAAAGCATCTGAAGTTGAAATCTATCGCCCACTACTACACATAATGGACTATATACATCAATATGTACAAATTCCAATCAGTTAGTCGTCCGTTCCTCTTTTGGCCTACGAACGGAGTTTTAATTATCTCCAGGAAAGTATCACAAGCATCATTTGATCAAAATCAAAGACTCCAAAAATCCATCAACATGGAGTTTCTTCATGTATCCCTTTCAATATAATTTAAACGGCGATGTCACTTCGCAAGTGATCTTTCAATCATTTGTCTTGCGACATTTTAGCAATAGTGTTTATGGATGTGATTTCTCCCACCAGACTTGTAAAAGTTCATCCATCCTTTATGGAATACGGTAATTATTTGAACAACCATTGTTCTCATAATACCGGAACAAAATAACAAATCTTGAAGGCTAGGTTTGATGTCAACGAAAAACACAATAACACTTTATTTGTTTTCGATGAACATCATCACTTATTCTCTTGCTAGTTACTTAGGCCATTATAGTTCATGAATTACGTTGTCTTGTATGATATAGCATACCAACCAATTCGGTATCCAATACCGGAGAACCACATTGTTTAACAAGCAAGGAATACAACCATAACATGTATATCTTCTATATGCCTAAGTTGGACATATCCAATCTTTTCTTTTCTGCCAAATATTTTATAGATTCTCTTTCAGCAATTTCTTTTCTTTTAAAAGAATCTATCAACATCAATAGCGGTGTCATCAACATGACACATGGTACAAAGCGTATATAGTCAACTACTAATACCTTTGGACTTGCACTTTGAGGTGGATCACCATCATTAAATGTTTGGTGTTCTTTCAAAAATCCATTCTTTAGTAATCTTTTAGCATAGTAAACATTTTACTTACATCTTCTATTCATCCTTATCATGACAACTTTCATGATCAAGATGCTATAGCTTATAAAGGTGAATTGTGAGTATAATGTTTCTTTTTCAAAACCTTTTGGATGATTAGGACGACTAGCGTCTCCAACCTTCACAAATTCTTATCAAATGTGAGGACGTATACTCTATCATGTTGTAACCAACACATTGTTTTAGATATCGCAATACCTTTCACATATGATGGTTTCTGAAACATTGCTTTTAGCTCTTAGATAAACTTGATATTAAAAACAATCTTTTGAGTATCAAGAATCATGGAGGCAAACATGATACATTAGATACTAACACTGGAATTGTTACTCTTGATTTAATACTATTTATTAAACTTCATGGAGTAAATGGAGTTTGCTGAAAGTTTGCAATAGGACTTATAAATTTTAAATTGACACTCAAAACAATACGATACCAGTTCGTAAACCAAATATCCATAATTTCTATAGTTCCACTATCTCAACTATAACTAAGCGTAAGGTGGTGAACGGATGCCAATGACTACAACAAGCTATGCAAATTCACTTTGATTGTGTTTATGATAAATTGAGTTCGACTAATCCAAATTACAAATGAACTCCCACTCAAAACAACATCCCTCAAGTTGTTTTAGTGATTACATGAACCAAATCCACTACACCAAGTCCGATCATCATGTGAGATGATGTAGCTTTAAAGGCGAACAATCAACATGTTCATCATATCATCCATATGACTCATGCTTTACCTTTCGGTATTCTGTGTTCCGAGACCATGTCTGTACATGCTAGGCTCGTCAAGGTTAACCTTAGTTTCTGCATGTGCAAATCTGGCTTGCACCCGCTGTATGCACACGTAGAGTCTATCACACCCAATCATCACGAGATGCTTCGAAACGACGAGTCTTAGCAACGGTGCCAACTAAGGACGAACACTTTATTTCTTGATATTTAGTGAGAGGGATCATCTTATAATGCTACCGTCGCGATCTAAGCAATACAAGATGCATAAAGGATTAACATCACAGGCAATTCATAATATGTGATATGATATGGCCTTTCTTCTTGTGCCTTTGATCTCCATCTCCAAAGCATGGACATGATCTCCATCATCACCGGCGTGGCGTCAAGGTCCGTGGCGCCGCTTCATGGTTGTCCATCATCACTAGCAACTATTATAACTACTTGGAACAAAGCTATTACAAGATGAATAGACACGCGGGTCTTAAAAGAATTGAAGCCGACCATTCGGCTCCTGCCGGTTGCCATATTACAACAAGGATCATTGCATACATCAAATACAATCAAAATCACATGATGGCCATATCACATCACAAAACCCCTGCAAAAACAAGTTAGACGCCTCTAATTTTCTTTGCATATTTTACGTGGTTTGGGGCTTTCGCATAAGACTGATCTTACCTACGAACAAGAACCACAACGTTGATACAATTGTTGTCAGATGCTCATTGTAAATTGAATCTTAACTATGGTGGGAGAGACAGACACCCGCAAAGCCACTTGTGCAAAGCAAGTTGCACGTCAAGCGTGGAGCAAGTCTCATGTGAGATGACATGTAATGTTAGCCCGAGCCGCTTCATCCCACCATGCCGCAAGATGCAAAGTACACGCTAAGACACCGACAACAAAAGCATCAACGCCCACAAAAACATTGTGTTCTACTCGTGCAACAGATCTACGCATAGATACGGCTCTGATACCACTGATGGGTTCGTAGCATGGAAAACGAAAATTTTCTACCGCAAGAACGAACAAAACGCAGATCTAATCTAGATAAAAGCAAAGATCTAATCTATTAGACATGAGCAACGAGATAGATAGGAACTAACCCTCGTAGATCCGAAAGCGTTAACGAGATTAGATCTCGTGGTTGATGTAGTCGATCACTTGCCCATCTCAGGATCATGTGGATGATCCTTCCGGCGTCGCGATCCGGTAGCGCTTCCGCAGTCGGTCAAGTGGACGATCCTTCTGGCGCCGCGTTTCGGCAGCGCTTCCACAGTCGGTCACACGTGCGGAGTCGACGCAGACCTTTCTCTCCTCGTTCCAGCGAGCAGCAGAGGTAGTAGATCTTCTCCACGGAATCCCAGCAGCACGACGGCGTGGTGGTGGTGGTGGAGTAGAGAATTCTGCAGGGCTTCGCCTATGCCTCTGCAGAAGAAAGGTGGAGGAGAGAGGCGGCAGAGATTGGAGTTGTGGGAGAGGGCTTGCAGGGGGCGCCCCTTCCCTTCTATTTAAGGGGGGGAGGCGCGCCTGGGGAGGGGGAGTCCTAGTAGGACTCCCCTCCTATGGCCGACGGTGGGAAGGGAGGAGCCTCCTCCCCCACGAATCCGTGTCTTACCCCACTAGGTTTCCTTTGACCCTTCCTTGGTTTTCAAGCAAACTCCAAGAAATCCTCTAGAACCTTCCAGAACATTCCGAAACCTTCTAGAATCTCCATACAAACACTCCGGAACATTTCCTAACTTATAAAATGATCCCCAATATATGAATCTTATTCTCCGGACCATTCCGGATCTCGTCGTGATGTCCCGAATCCAATCCGAGACTCCGAACAACATTCGGTCTCCAACACATATTCCATATCTACTTAAAACAACTTCGAACCTTAAGTGTGTCACCCTACGGTTCGTGAATATGCAGACATGACAGAGACACATCTCCTATCAATAACCATCAGCGGAACCTGGAGATCCATAATGGCTCCCACATACTCAACGATGACTTCGCGATCGATTGAACCACTTACATATGAAACTAATTCCCTTTGTCTCGCGATACTATACTTATCCGAGGTTTGATCATCGGTATCACCATACCTAGTTCCACCTCGTTACTGATAAGTACTCTTTACTCGTTCCGTGATATGTCATCCCCTGTGACCTAGTCACATGCTTGCAAGCTAACTAGATGACATTCCACCGAGAGGGCCCAGAGCATATCTATCCGTCATATGGATGGACAAATCCCAATCTTGGTTCATGCACTTCAACACATACTTTCAAAATACCCAATGACACCTTTATAACCACCTAGTTACGAAGCGGCGTTTGATGTCATCAAAGTATCCATCCAGTGATGGTGATTAACATAACCTCATGGTCGAAGGAATAGGTTACTATGTTTTTGAAAGCTTACAGCAATACAAACTTAATGACTTGATCTTATGCTACGCTTACTATGGGTGTGTGTGTCCATCACATCATTCTTCCAATGACATAACCTTGTTATTAATCACATCCTAATGTCCATGATCAGGAAACTATGATCATCAATTAATCAACAAGCTAGTTCAACAAGAGGCTTACTAGGGACTCTCTTATGTTTACAAAACACACATGTATTAATGTTTCCGGTTAATACAATTATAGCATGGGATGTAAACATTTATCATAAACATAAAGATATAATAATAACCACTTTATTATTGCCTCTTGGGCATATCTCCAACATTGGAGACCTCAGTCGGGAAACCGTCTAGAAGTGGAGATGTTAAAGTATCGCATAAAAACCGGCTCACAACAAGCAAAGAAGAACAAACGCCAAACACTCACCAATCCTCTCCTGAAGCTGCCGGTTAACCTCCTGCGCCTCACGCAAGTCACGCTCCAGGCGCTCTCCCGCAGCCTGCCGATCAGTCGACTCCCGCTGCAACCCCTGCAAAAAAAGAAGACCAACTAAGCATCGGGAGGAAAATTATCACCAGTTCGAAGTCGCTGAGATTCTGCGACCAGGAACTCTGGGACTGGAGAAGGAGTAAAAACCAAGACCAGTTCCTAGTCGCTGAAATTCAGCAACTAGGAACTTGGGGACTGGAGAAGGAATAAAAAATAAGACCAGTTCCTAGTCGCTGAAATTCAGCGACTAGGAACTCGGGGTCTGGAGAAGGAAGGAAAAACAAAGACTAGTTCCCAGTCGCTGTGATTCAGCGACTAGGAACTCGGGGACTGGAGAATACAGGAAGATAAAGACAATTCCCAACCGCTAAAATTCAGCGACTAGGAATTCGGGGACTGGACATACCTGAATGGCAGCGCCGAGCATCTTGTGAAGTTCAGCAGCGTCAGTCGACGGGACCGTGAAGGAGGTGCGCCGGTGGCGGGCCTCAATCTCCACGTCCACGATTTCCGGGAACTGCGGAGATTGCGCGTCCGCACCGCCTGGAAAACCCCTCGCCATAAAGCGAGGGAATGACGCCGACGCCCTGGCAGGGGCGCTGACCGCCGCGGCCGGCACCTCCGGCGCGGATGCAGCCGGCGCTGGCTCCGATCGCATCGCCGCCCCCTCTTCGACGAGCGGCGCAACAACTGGCTCCGTGGCGCTCCCCCCGGTCGCGGCGTCGTCAGTACCGCCCTTATGTTTCTTCGCGATGTCAGCAGTCACGACATCCTCGAAGGCCTTCCTCTTCCTAAGGAAATCAACTTCTTCCACGACAGTGGCCGGGGGAATCTTAGCCACCGAAGGATGCCCAATCTTCTTAGCCCCCGATCTGCACGAACCCTTCTAATCAGCGCAACCACGACACGAAAGATGCAAAGCATAGTGGGACAAGGAAGTGTAAACTTACTTGGCGACTGGAAGAACGCGAAGACCGGTACTGATATGGGCAGGCTTGTCCAACTCGGGACCAAGCTTGCGACTAAGCCCCCGCTCGAATATGTCTGAAGCCCACGAAACCGATGGCTTCCTTGACGATGAAGCCGCAGTCGCCGGGATCTCCGGCTCCGACGCTGCTGCCTCCGACGGCAATGGCGACTTGGGCGGCACCATGTTGGTGGCTTCTTATCTTGGGACCCCCGAGGTCGACGGCGTGATCTAAGCCAGGGGCGCCTCTACCACCACCTCCGCGTCCACGCCTTGCAACCCCTCCGTCGGGATTGCAGCCCTCGGGACCTTGTGCGAGACTTCAGGAGACCCTTCGCCGTCGGAGTTGTCTTCTGACCCAAACACCACTGACGACCTGACTGGCGACGCGGGCCTCTTCGCCGGCGACCTGGGCCGGCGTGGGGGCTTCGAAGGCATGGCGGTGCGTCGGGACGTCTGCTCCTGTGCGACCTCATCGCCTTCTTCGAACTCGTCCAGGCTGTGGTTCGCTTTGACCTCCCGTTGCTTATGCATTCGGGTCTTGCAAGCCACAGGCACTAGGGGAGCGACCTCTTCGTCTTCCCCGTCGCTATCGGAAGGATTCCCCTCGGAATCTTCCTCCAGCTCCTGGGGGACTTCTTCATCGAGCGGAGGGAGCCAACCCTCCAATACCTGAAAAAGCTGAGAACCATTGCGAGTCAGAAACACGACGAGCGAAAAGAACGAAATTGGAATACGAACGGAGCGATTTGAAAGAAGACTTACTGTAGGGGCTTCATTCTTCACGGGAGTATACGAGGCGACTCCGACTGCCGCGCCCGTGAACTCCGCGTCGGTGATCTTCTTTAGGGCGGCCTTGTAGTCTTCGGCTTCCCACGACTCCGTGCTGGTGCGAGATGGATCAAGCTTCCCGCTGTACTCGTACATCCAGCGTGGACGAGCCGCCAGCGAAACCAGGCGCCGCCTAAGCCAGCAATTGTAGAGGTTGATCGGAATCAACCCCTGGTCCTTCAGCTTCTGGACCTGGTCCATCATCTCCGAGACGGCCATCCGCTGATCTTCAGGGAGCTTCTTTGGCGCCAGTCGGCCGGGCTCGCTCGTCTCGGCAACGAATTCAGGGACGGAAACCTCGCCGGAGGGAGTGGCTTCCTTGACGTAGAACCAGCTTTTCTTCCACTCGCTGGCGGCCTTCTTCGGCAGGAGAAGCTTGACCAAATTGGCCTTCGGCTTCAACTGGAAGGTGACCCTGCCTGCGGCCAGCATCAAGCCGCTGGACGCCTCGCGCCCGATGCAGCCATGGAAGAGCTCTAGCCACAGCGAGAAATAAGGTCTACAGCCGACATAACACTCGTAGAAGGCGATGAAGATCGCCAGCTGCTCGATGCTATGTGGACCAAGATCCGAGGGCTTGATTGTGTAGTACGCGCAGAAGCGGCGGAAGAAGAGCGAAGTGGGGAACCCTAAGCCCCTCTCGAGTTGGCTGGTGAAACAGATGAATTCGCTGGGCCGCGGCTTCGGCTCAGTCTCAGAAGAAGGGGGAACTCGCCAATTCCCCTTCCGAAGCACCCCGGCGTCCTCAAAGGATTTCAACTGGGCCGTGGAGCACTTGGATTTTCCCCACGAGCCTTTGGGAGGCTCCATTGAGTGGGAAGCGGAATTGCGCGATGCGAGGAGAATAGGTCGGGGGCAAGCAGGAAGAGCAAATGAGGAAGGATGAAGAATGTGAAGCAGGATTGCGAAGCAGATCCATCACTCCCCTTATATGGGAAAGGTCACCCGCCAAAATCGGAATAGCCGTTACCCACGGTAATTGCGCCGTAGTTACCGTTGGAAGCTCCAACGGGTAATTTGACTGAAGTTGACGGTCCAACTTCAGTGATCCACTCGCTACCCGCCAATCTTCCTTCTCGTCGAAATAACGACTGGGCAACGATGATGATCATTAAAGTGACGAGTGGAGCGGTGGAGAAATTCTCCCCGGCATTAATAGAGTCCATTGCCGATTCGACTGGGCGCCCAAATTGGGCTTGCCTACTTCAAGCACCAAAGAACGCCTACGCCTACATCAACAATGGCCTCGGGGACTACTGATGGGGATATGCCTGAGGGGGTATGCTCAGCAGTAGGTTTCGAATGGGCCGGAAGGTCCGCGAGTATGCCTGAAGGACAGCGACTGGACTTCGAGGAAGGAAGAGGCCCATCGACTGGCGACTAGAAGCCCAGGAGCGTAGCAGAAGCCTAGTTAGATTAGGTCAAAGGATCCTGGATCCTTATCTTGTTTGGAGGCAACTTGTAAACCCGGGGAGGTGCTTCATATATAAACCTCCCTAGGGTATCGTAGAGACTTATGTTCCATCATACACCCCCTCGAGTGACTCGCCGCCGAGCTCGCCACCCTTGTAACTCGCTCTCTCATAATCTAATCTAGCAGGAGTAGGTCTTTACCCTACGGGGGCCAAACCTGGGTTAACCCTTGTGCACCTGCCCCCATCTCGCACCGCCGATGGCCGCCAACTCTTCCTCACGAAACTCTCAATCGCCGCCTATGGTGGCGACTGCCGTGGCCATTTCCACGAAAATTGAGAGGTAGCCTCAGCTCAAACCTCTCCCATGAGGGAACTAATACTAATGCATATAAATTTCCAGCTAAGCCTTACCCAATTCAGGTAGTGTGGTTGTACGGTAAATTTGGAATGGTATCGCATCCGAATCCAACCATCAGTTTTATAAAAGGGTTAAGGCTCATGCCTCAACATTTTCATCATCATCAACCATTTTTGTTTTTCTCAACACCTGTCAAAACATCTCAATAGAATGACTCATCATTCCAAGGTTTTCATAATTCATTTTCACCAAGTTTTCCCATCTAAAGTGACTCAAGTTTTTTATCTACTCTAAACTACTAAGTTAAGAATGTTCACTAAGGGGTAAAAGATGGGTTCAATCTCATGCCATAGAATGACATCTAAAGGGTTCTGAATAGGTCAAGTTTTATACTTTTTATGCTACCTTTAAAACAAGTAAAGAACTTTGTGTAAACTAAGAGAAGTAAAACTTGTAATTAAGACTTGGGGCACCAATAGTCAAAAGGGGGGGGTGATCAAAGCATGCTTAAGGCATCTTTGCTAAACCATCTAGTTTGATCCTAACTTGCGAAGCACTAAACTTGCAAGTGTTAGCTTGCACTGTTAATGGTGGCTTGCCTTCGTTGGTGCAGTGGTTGAAGTTTTCTTCTTCTTCTTCTTCTTCTTCTTGGTAGAACTCCTCCTCCTCGAAAGCTTGGTCGGTACTATCGTCTATAAATACATATGGAGTACACAATCACCAAACAATACTTAACTAGGCTAAGTAGCATTCTAAGTCACATATTTGATGATCTATTACCATCACAAGCATCACAAGTTTAATTCAATGGTTTCATCCTTTTTATTTTAGAAAAGTAATTTCTACTCATTGAAAAATTAACTAAAATTTATCACCACCTAAAATATGGGATCATGTTGACACATGTCATCACCACATATTCTAACATGGGGGAATGAGATTTAAAGGTTGGATCAATATTACTTTGGTTTAAGTTCATTATTTAATGATTTAAAGTGACTAGAAATGCCTATATAGCATTATTTTGGTACTAGTCCAAAGTCACTGTATCTAAACCTTAATATTATTACCCCTTAATATTATTACCCCTTAATATTATTACCCCTTAGTGAACTTGGGTTTTGGAGAAGGAGGGAGCGCTGGAGACATCTATCGGCTAGCAAATAAGCACACAGAGGACAAAGGATTTACCCAGGTTCAGGCCTCGTAGAGGTCCCTACTCCTGCTTGTCTGCTCGTGGAATTATCGAAGGAGTCGAAAGTTACAATGGTGTGCAGATGCAATCTGGCGAGGGTTGTGGCAACTAGGGTTGTGTGTGTCCTCCTCGCCGCCCCCTCCTAGCCTTTATATAGATAGGCTAGGTCTCGGGTAGCAGGTCGAGTCGGTTACAAGTTAGGGTTTTCCCCTTCAAACTTTCTATCTTTAGCTTCTTCTTGTCCTTCAAGCAATCGAGAGTCCGCAGGTTACTCGAGTCCTTTCATCTAGGCCTTGGCAACACCGTGGACCTGTACATATTTGGACCATATATACCAAGCTCGCGTACCTGTAGGGTATACCCATGTCAGTATCCCCCGAGTGTCAAGTGGAATCGCAGATTCGAGTGGGGACTTTTTGAAGTCTTCGAGTGCCTGAATGAGTACATTTTCGACTGCTTTTATTTATGTCATAGGGATTGTTGATATACTTGCCTGATATAACCGAAGTATCGGTATCAGTTAACCACCTTAGGGTGAAACAACGCAATCTACTCGAACTCGAGTCCCCAGACTCGAATCCGGAAAAGTGTTGATGTAATTCGACTCAGGCCGCGGAGGTCTTATAGGAGTCGAATTCCAGTTATATGGGTGTGAGCACTCGACGCGTCCGTCAAGGCATGTTCATCGTGCCTGTAGGCATGGATATATTTCTAGTAGTGCGCAGTTAAATGCGTGGCCAGGCCTTATTCAGGTCTTACCTTCATGCTGTAAGCGCGGCATCCGAATTTTATCATCGCGGAGACGATTCGGGCGACCCAGGAGATGTAGTCTCTTTGTAGGGAAAATTATGAGGCGGTGTCGCCATGAGATGCGAGTGCGGATGTTATCAACACACAATTTTTACACAAATAATCATAGGGTGAGCGACCAACGCTCCCTATGGGAGTAGCCCCCGAGTGCCTGGTTGAGTCGAAGACTCAGGCAGGGACTAAAGAACTTTTGCGACTGCTGTCGTCTTTTGCTTGATTGTTTTAGTCGAAATTGTTTCCGGCGCTCCCTATGGGAGTAACCCATGTTTGTAATGAACCGTGTTTCGAGTGGTTGGGTTTGATTGTGATTTCCCACATTCCTGCAATAAGAAAAGAGAAAATCGTAGGGTGCGCGACCAGCCCTCCCTATGGGAGTAACCCCCGAGTGCTTGGTGGAGTCGAAGACTCCAGCAAGGACTAAAGTAGTCGAAGTTTTCCGCTGCGTAGCTTTGATGACGTCAGTGCTGACGCTTGTATGACCTCGGTTGCCCGCGTGAGCGAGTTTGACGGGACGTGACGAGTGGTGGGTCCCACCTCCTGACTTTGATTTGACTGGGCGTGCGTAATCTTATTTTTGACTGCGCCTCCTCGATTTCCGCACGTAATGGGAGAAGTGGGGGGACGGTTTGTGCTTCCTCTTCTCCATGTGTACAACATGATGCGTGCCACGCGTCCAATAGGGTTTTTGTGAGCTGTTGGATTGCATCTCCTAGGGGTTTAGTAGCGGCGCTGTGGCGGTAATTTTCCATCTGCGCTCTTTCTTCCTCGCTGCCCTTGCCATTGCTGCTGTTCTTCTGCTTTTCACTGCGCTCGTCTCCTACACAGCGCTAGACCACCTCCGCGCGTTTCCAAGCTACTTTATGCGCTCTCATCGCCGCTGCGCAATGGGGAAAAAGAAAGGAGGTGCTGCCGCTGATTCCACAGCCACCGTCGCCGCGGGGAAGAAGAAGGGTGGCTCCGCTACTACGGGTACCAGCGCTGCCACCGACGGGAAGAAGAAGGTCGCGGGACCCCGCGTGACCAATGGTTCGTGGCGTCCCTCCATCATCAAGGCGTCAGATCTCCGTCTTCTTCGCCAAGACGGAGCTATTCCTGCAGTAGTCGCCGATGCGCGTGTCCCCGGCGGTGAGACCATTCCTGCTCCTCCCGCTGGTTTTCGAGTGTTGTTTCTTGCATTCGTCATTCGCGGTCTCTCCTTGCCTCTCCACCCCTTTCTTAGGGGTCTTCTTTGTTTCTATGGGCTCCAGCTCCATCAGCTGTCCCCAAATTCGATTCTCCACAACACCTGCTTCATCACCCTTTGCGAGTGCTGGCTCGGAATCGAGCCACACTTTGTTCTTTTCAAGCGCTTGTTTAAATTGAAGCGTCAGTCCGCATCTGGCTCTTTAGTTTATGACGTAGGTGGTTGCGGAATCCACGTCGACCCATCCGCCACCTACTTCGATATCAAGCTCACCAACTCCGTCCAGGGATGGAGGGACAAATGGTTCTATGTCCGCGCTCAGAAGGCTGAAGATGAGCACTTTGGACTCGCGCCCGTTGATCCCGCGACTCCCTACAAGAAGATGCGTTCTTGGAAGAACGTAGTTATGCCTGGCGAACTTGTGGAGACAGACGTGCTATATCAGCGCGTCTGCGACCTCGAGAGTTGCATAGGCATAGAAGAGGGAGGCTGCGCCCTTATTAGAACTTGGCTACGCTGTCGTATCCAGCCTCTCCAAGCCAGAGTCCATCCCATGTTTTAATGGGGTGGCGTTGATGATATCACTCGCGTGTCTGCCGATGGCATGTCCACGAGTGAGGTGGATAAGAGGGTTCGATTGGTCACGAAGTACACTATCAAGGATGTGCTTCTGAGTGAACCAGTCGTTCCTCCTTTTGATGCTTCGAATCCCCCTCCTGAGGTACAGTTGTGCTACGCAGTAGCTTATTTGCACGATTGCTTTTTTGTTGCTTACTTATGCCTTTTGCTGATCTTTGCTGTTTGTATGCAGGATTAGGCGGTGTTTCCCTGTATGCCTCCTCTTCCTGAGGGGATTATTCCTGGTGAGGCTTTGGAAGAGGATGAGTCTGAATCAACTATCCCTTTTGACCTAGAAGAGGAAGCCCCCGAGTCCGAGAGTCCGGATACTCGCAAGCGTTCGCGCAGCGAGGATTCAGACGCATCGACTCCAGAAGGCACGGCTGTTGGCGCGGAGTCGCCAATTCCAGCCATTCCTGTGAGGGTTGTGGCACCGTGTTCTCGCAAGAAGATGCGATTGCCCAAGGAGTCTTCATCGGAATCGGCGGAGGCCACGTTTGATCTTGACAAGTTTGACTGGTAAATTTGGTAGTTCATTCATTCTTTTCTTTTTTCTTCTTGTTGGCTTTGTCCTGGAGTTTGCCCTTTCTCAATGTGGATTTGATCTTGTAGTCAAGAGGCGTCGTCATCTTCTGGCGGCATCGAGTTTTTGAAAGAATCGGGAGTCGCGACCTCAAGGGCCAAGGTGGAGGTTGAGCGCGCTCCTTCTCCTGCGGCGGCGGCCCACTCCGGGCACAATTCTTCGAGCTCTCCTCACGTAGGGGAGCATCGAATGGTTGCTCGGATGACAGTTCAGCAAACTTCTTCGGAGTCGCTAGAGGACCATGTAAGTATATCTTTCCTTCCTTTTAGTGTGGCAGTCGACGACTTCTATTGCCCTCTCTAATTCCTTGTTTTGTGCGGCAGTTCCTTGTAAAGGAAGCCGCGCAAGTAGCGGCAAAGGTGATGGCGATGGGTCGCCAGCATGCAATGCTGGAGATGCGTCACCGCGTTGTCGAAAGTGAGTGTTCTACACTTATTCTTTTTCGTCTTCTCCTTTTTTGGTACAGTCGACTGATAGTCAACCTTTGATTGCCATGTAGCTGAGCATAACGCGTTGCTGCGCAACGTCGCCACCTTGGAAAAGACATTAGCTGCAGCTGTCAATGGGCACAACGAGGCAATCGCGGCTCGTGATGATGAATAGAAGCGCGAAGAAGATCTACGTGCCTCCTTTGCGGCCAGGGAAAAGTTATTCGAGGAGCAACTATTCTCAGTCGCCAAGGCCCTCTCAGGTACCTTTGCTGGTAGATATTTTGTTGTTGTCCTTCTCTGTATCTAGAGTTTTGCCGGTGGTGCTAGAGGTTTGATCCATGTGTGTGTTTTCTATGCAGACACTGGCGACTTGAGCTTTGACCCGCAGGCCCTTCGTCGCGATGACGCTCTGGCAGGCGCGGTATCTGCAGTCGAGGACCGAAGCGCCGCCATCCAAGATACATTGTCTAAGGACAAGGTCGCCCTCAGTCGCCTCCGAGAGGAGTTGATGCCGAAGGCGGAGCTGGTCGATAATATGGACGAGCTGGCGGAGTCACTCGGCTCGGGTGTGCCTGCCACCTACAAGAACTCCCTCCGCGCGGCTAGCGCGACCATGTCACTCGCCATGGTGCAAGCCCAGGGAGTCGAGGTAGATCCCTCTATGGTGTCGAAGGCGATGCCTGTTGGCACAGATGGTCAGCACGTAGTCTTCGCTCCTTTCGCGATTGCCTGTGCCAAATATGGCGATTCCTTGATAAATACCATTGCCAAGTATTCGGAGGAGCACCAACGTGCGAAGAAGGCTGCGAAAGCTTCGGCCTCAGGGGCCGGCGGAAAGTCAGTGGCATCTGATACTGCCACGGACTTGATGAAGCCTCCAAAGCCGTCGAAGTCAAAGAAGCTAGCTGCTCCGTAGTTAGCTTTTTGTAATAGTTGATGAGTTCCCCTTTTGGTCTAAGAACATGCCTACTGGAGAGTGTGTTTGTGAACACTTATGCTTATCTGGAATGCATCTGTTCCCCTTGCCTTTTTGTTAATTTGGTCGCCTTATTTGCCTCTGTCTTAACTTGTGGTAGGGTACGTCAAGTGATCCTGTGGGGGGAACCTAGGACTCGCCATCTCTTGGTGAGACAGTGGCACCACCGCGCTCTAGGGTAGAGGAGCTATCCTTGCTGTCGCGACTTCGTGACCGCGTGAAGCAGCTAGAGCGTGAGTTGCCCCTAATCCGCGGTAACGCAGACGTGCGGAAGTCGAAGGCAGAAAAGGCCGCCGCCCGGGAGCAATATCTACTTGGCGAGGTGACGCAGCTGGGCGACCAGTTTAAGTGTTAGTTTGCTCATTCTCACCTTTTCCTTTGTAGTTAGTCGCAACGGTACGTTGTACTCATGCTGTTGATGCTGCTTCGTGTAGTTGTTAGCGCACGCCATCGGCAGGAGGAGAAGAGATAGGATTGGCATTCGCCTTCATGATCTCACCCAGGAGCAACTTCAAGAGAGTGGATACTGCTAGGTAGGTCATGATCATGCGACTGCGTTGGCGACCCTGCAGGATCGCGCCTCGAGAGTGCTGCTCTTCCTGAAGAAGTCGCAGTCGTACTTGAAGAACATTTATCAGGTGATGTTTCCGCTGGACGACACTCCATCAAGCCTGTTGGCTTTTTTGCCAGATTTCAAGATCTGTCCGCGGTTCGCGAATGCGTGAGGCAATAGTTGGTGGCTGGTGCCAAGGCTGCCCTCTCGATGGTGCGATTGCACAGGCCTGACATGAATATTGCCGCCATTGCCTCTAGGTCGCCAGCGCCACCAGCAGGATCTGCCTGGAATATGGTACCGCACTATCAGGCAGTGGACTGTCCAGTAGAGGAGATCGTCGACATCTTTGAGCAACAAACCAATGTTCATCTGTTGCAAGAGTAGCTAAATTTGTATCCTACACATAAGTGTACTTGTGTTGTAAAGTTCGTATAGATGTTGTAGATAATTAATTGTCGAATGTGTATAAAGAGCTCTGTGAGCGTGAGGTGTGTTGCACTATGCGAGTCCTTTTCGTTAGCCTGGCCATCTTTTATCTCGGTCCCTTGTCAACCTATCAGGTGCGTTGCATCTGAGTTGAGGTCGTGTTTTAAGGGTTTCGATTGATGTGCCAGCTACTCAGGATATCGCGTTTTAGTTCGAAGAACAGATGTGTATAGGGTGGCGTAGCCCCCGAGTATATAAATTGAAAAAGTGTAGCACCCCAATTGTCTAACAATTGTAATGCTACTTGTCCTAGTAAGATATTGGCTACTTTATATATATTATTGTTGCATCATAATTATATCATGCTCATGTCATCATGCCACCTTGCATTTGAGCATCATATAAAACCCTTTTTCTTTTGGTTCTTCTCCCACATGCATTATTAATTATATTTGCCTCTTGATATTGTATTTGGTTATTGATATATTGTCTAAATGCCCAAGTTGAGTTGGGGACATATCTTTTATTTCATTTCCATCACCTTTCTTTTCCACCACTTTATAATTCCACCATCCTACTAGACCATGAGCTTGTTGTCTTTATTTTGGATTTTCTCTAGCTCATGGGCAATAGGGTGGATCTAGTCCATTAAATTCCTTGCTTGGCTTTGTTCCACTTCTTGGAAATGCATAAGATTAATGCCATCATACTAATATTGTTTTCACAGAAATTAATCGTGGCATTATTATTTTTGCATGGGCCATGCAACCTTTCTCTCTACCTTATATCTCTTTAGTTTTCTTTTGTCTTATTGATTCTTCTTCTTGTGGATTATCACTATGTCCTACCACTCCACCATTCTCATATCCCCACCCGCATTCTTTTCTTTTAATTTATTTTTCTACATGCATGATCACATGGGACTCATTCCACCTATTTTTATTTTCTTCCTCTTTCTTTCTTGTTTCCATTCCTTTTAGCTTGAGATAGATCAAGCTCCATGATCTTTCTTGAGATATCCTCATAAACAAAAATTAACAACTAAATACCTAATAATAATCTAAACCTAGTTTTCTCTTCTTTATTCTTTTAACCCTAATTCTACTAAACCCTAACCTACTCCCAACTCTCTCTCTTACTCTCCTTCTCTCTCTAACCTGCTGAGCACCACCTGGCCACCCTCTCCTTGGCCCACACCCAGCCACCCTAACCCAAGCAAGCCCTAACCCGAGCCCATGTCTAACCTAGCCGAGCTACCCTCCCCTCTCTCTTTCTATCTCTACGCCATGCCGGCCCCACCCTGCAGCCGCTCGCCACCCTGGACCACCTGCAGCCCCTCCCCGTCGTGCCTACCAGCCCCAGATCGAGTCCCCGCTCGAGCCGACACGTGCTCGAGGAGAAAAGAGAGAGGAGGCCGAGACACTTTATCTATCCCTGCCACAGCTGTCCTCCTCCCTCTTCCTCCTTTTCCCTCCTTCCTCACGCCTCTCTGGCCTCTCCCAGATCTGGCCGAGCCGGCCCCCTTCTTCTCCTTCTTCCTCTCCAGCCACCACACCCGACGCCGGTCGCCGCCAGCACCCACCTCGTCCCCGTCGATCCAGCCGAGCAGCTCGACCTGGAGGTGGCCTGGGAGATTGTGGACGACCCTCTGCATCACCCCGACCGCGCCTACGTGAAGGAGGGAGCCAAGAACCGCCAGATCCTCGCCGCCCCGACGCCAAACCCTAGCCGCCGGTGCGCCAGCGTCCTCGCCATTCCAGCGCCTCCCCGTCCGATCCAACACCACCATCGAGCCCGCGGTGAGCCCCACTCTCTCCCTGACATGCCCTGCCTCGTCGTCGACGAGTAGCGCCGCCGGTTGTTTCGTCGAACACCCGCCGCGCGCCAGAGCTCGCCGACTTCTGCAGCCTCCCCGCGCCGCACAACCTCTTAACTAGCCCTCGCCCACCTCCCTGTCAGCTCCCCTAGCCCGCCGCACCGGTTAGCACCCTCCGCGCGCACGCCCGCGTCCCAGGATCGAACCCCGCTCGCGCCGCGCCCCGAATTTCCTCGCCAGACGAAGGAAAACGAAGAACAGTATGGGCCCGTGGTAATTTGCAAAAAGCCCCCCACCTTTTTGATTCCTGCGACCCGCGCTCCTAACGACCCCACCTGTCAGCCGCGCTAGCCCTTTTGCGGAAAACCCCTCGGCTTTTCCCGACCGCAACCCGCGCTCCAACCCCAGCCCCACCGGTCAGCCCTTGTCTCCCTCGCCGCTGTCACGTGGGCCTGCGCCAGTTGGCCCACCCCACAGTCACAGTGGCTAGCCAGACCCGCGGTGACAAAAGGATTTCCCCGCGCGTGGTCCAGTCAGCACCAGGCCCACCCGTCAGCGTCTAGGCTAGAATTACCTGTGGTGTAAAAGTATTTCCCTTTGACTGTTTAAATTAAATCTTTTTCAAATTGATTTAAATTCAAATTCTTTTCAGATTCAAATAAATTTTAAAATACAAATCCAAATAATACATATAATATATGTTTTGGAATCATAAAAATGTGAGGAATTCAAATATGCCCTTCAAAATATGTTTTGAACACTTTAAATTTCGAGATGATTAAAATTACAATAAAATGCCCTTTTCCTTAATTAATTAATAACTTTTGTTTTATAACTCCAAATTTGGCAAATAATATGTCTAAATCGATCAGCGCGACGAGCCCGTTCCATTTATGCAGTCCTTTTTCTGAATTGCAGCATGCATCATGTTGTCATTTAAAATCTGAACTGTTTATGACAATAAAACTTGGTCAAATGAATAATAAAATGCTTTATTTCTTGTATGCACACCTCACCTTTGCCATGCTACTTTAATGCCATGTAATTGTGCATCATTCATCATGGCATGCTTGGTTGCTTGTCGCATTTTAATTCATATGCTTGTGCACTTTATTTATGTTGGCCCTTGTTTGTTTGGTTCTTCTTCGAATAGACGCCGAGCAGGAGAATTACCAGGAATCACAGGAGTATTACCCAGATCCATCTCTCGCTTCAACTGAGCTGCCAGGCAAGCACTAACACATGCTTGCATACATACAGTACCTATTGCCTCTATCTTATTCTTGCATCATTGAGTCGCGATTGCATTAAATTGAATCCCAAGTACTGCATAGCCTTTACTTTTAAACCACACTAAGCTTGTTCCGGTCCCATGAGCCATTACTACAGGAGTTGTTTGAGCCATGCGAGTCGTAGAAAAGCATGAGTAGGGTATGTGAGTGTCTGTGGAATAACGAGGTACCTAAACAACATAACCTGAGTAGTAATGGGATAACTAATGAAAGAGGCACCAGTGAGCAATATCTACTATTTGGTTCTTCATGCTCACTTGTGTCCCGTAGGACCCCGAGTACTTGATTCCTGTTCCTTGAATATTCGCACTATCCACATCCGGGAGGCCTTATGGACCCCCCTGAGCTAGAGCTTGATTCATTCTTATTTCTTGGGGCCACAATTAGTTTGGGGCTTTATTACTATTCTGTACTTATGCCATGTTACTGCTTTATTTAAGATTGTGCGAGGAGCACCTGTACTGTTTTGGATCGTGACATGTTTTTGCTGTATCGACAAGCCCAGTCATATTTTCGGGTTCCCAGTCGTTTACCGCTGTCCACACAAACCTTGGGTCCGTCTCGGAGCCGGCCAACTTCGTTGCGGGTAGCTTAATGGGGTGGCCCCCTGAAATCTGTCTAAATCCTGTGATTGCTTTGTCGTGAATGCCTCGTTCGGTTTTGATTTGGTTTTTCCGAGGTTGATGGAGTGTGTGTTGCTATTCGTGCACCCCTGCAGGGTAAATCTTTCTGAAAGCCGTGTCCGTAGTTAGGGACAACTTGGAGCACAGTTTCTGGATCATAGACAAGTATAACTAAAGTACCGTTTTTGAATTGACTAAGTACTTGACTAGTAAGTAGTGCAATACTCAAGGAATGGTTAATAAAACTGCCAACGGATGATGGGGGTTGTTCGTCCGCTTCCTCGTTGGTAAGCGAGGAGGAGGATGGATCTGTTAATTATACTGTTATAACTGTTGTTCTTAATTCACGGACTTTCGTCTATCGTTGGTTAGACGGAAGGTTAGCGAGTCTCTATAGAATTGTTAGGTATTATCTTTTGCTGCAATTGTGTCACCCTAGGTTGTGTCCCCTTTAGCGGCATTAAGACTTGCTGAGTACCCCTAGGGTCTCACACGATAAATTGTTTGATTCAGATGAACAGGTGTACCCGCAAGATGGATACTGGGTGGAAGAGACAGATGATGTTGGCAGCGATCATTCGGTGTAGAGATTCCAGGAACGGGGATCCGTGTGATCTGTGGGCGGGATGTGTTTATTTATGGGGCATCTTATGCCAATTTGCTTCTTATCCGTACTCGGATCTTGTTTTCTGCTTCCGCCTGATACTCTGATGTGTGATGCATGAGGAGCTATCCTAAATTATTATACCTATCTAGGACATTTGGATCTTGCCGTGTGGCGTTACAATATTTCTATTTCTTTTAGATGGAATGGCTCTGAGGACTGTTGTATGTGGCTTGCATACATACTCACTTGTGTATGTAGTTGATCCCTTCGCCTGCCGATTACGCCGCTCGTTCTTGTCCCGTTGATTGAAAGTGGTTAGGACGGCCGAAAGGTCTACCGTGAGTGGCCCTGGGCCCCGCCGTACTATTTTAACCACTTTCGTTCATCCAGGCATTAACTAAGAGCGTAATTCACCGAGGTAGTTACAAAAAGTAAAGGAGGACACAGAGTTTTGGGGCACTTAGCTTTTATTTATTCGAAGAAACAGTGTGAGGTACAATGTGTGGCTAAGTAGCCTTGGCTGAGTAGCCTTATTTGCGATGTAAAAAGTAAAACGACTAAGGGTAGAAGCGTCGCAGCTGTGTGACGTTCCAGGGGTTGGAGTATGTGACTCCTGTCTCTAAATCTTTAAGGCGATAGGTGCCACCTGGGATTACTTCTGTAATCACGTATGGTCCTTCCCAGGGGGACTCGAGCTTGAGATGCCCTGCTGCTTTAGTCGCAAGACCAGGTCACCTTCGACGAAGAAGCCTCCTACTGTGGTAGTTGCGCAGGTTCTGCTGGTAGATCGTGGATCTTTCTACGGCGATTTCTCTTGCTTCGTCAAGGAGGTCGACGGAGTCTTCGAGTGCGAGGGATGATTCCTGTTTGCTGTAGGCGACCACGCGTGGCGCTTTGTACCGTACTTCGGCGGGTAGCACTGCCTCTGCTCTGTGCACCATAAAGAATGGCGTGTAGCCCGTGGCGCTGTTTGGAGTTGTACGAAGGCTCAAGAGTACGAATTGTAGTTCATCCGGCCAGCAGCCCGTGGCATGTTCGAGTGGTCGAAGGAGTCGCTTCTTGATTCCGCTGCAGACGAGGTCGTTTGCCTTTTCCACCTGACCGTTGGTATGTGGATGCGCTACTAAGGCGTAGCTGATGTTGATCCCTAGGTTCTCGCAGAATTCTTGGAACTCCTTGGATGTGAAGTTCGTCCCATTGTCAGTAATGATCCTATGTGGCACCCCGAAGCGGTAGACGATGGACTCAAAGAATGTGACTGCGCTGTGCGCGGATTCGTTGGTTACTGGCATGGCCTTAATCCACTTGGTGAATTTGTTGACAGCGACCAAGAGGTAGACGTAACCTCCTCGTGAGGATCTTGGAAGCTTGCCGACCATGTCGAGCCCCCATTGCGCGAAGGGCTAGGCCAATGGGATTGGCCGTAGCTCTGCGCCCGGTGCGTGCGGCTTGTCGGCGAATCGTTGGCAATCGTTGCATTTTTGGACGATGTCCTTGGCGTCACGCATGGCCGTAGGCCAGTAGAATCCAGCTCGTAGAGCTTTGGCAATGAGGGCGCGACTGCCAGCGTGGTGCCCGCAGGTCCCTTCATGGATGTCGAGGAGAACTGCCCTTCCATCGGCCATGGAGATGCATCGCTATAGCACTCCTGTGATGCTGCGTTTGTACAGTTCGCCGTTGATGACGGCGAATGCCTTGGAGCGCCGCGCGATGTTCCATTCATCTATCGCATCGTCCGGTAGCCTCTTGCTGAGGATGTACGTGATATACGGCTACGTCCATGATTTCTCAATCAACATGGGTCCTTCGAGTCCGGTGTCCAGCTCCAAGTCATCGAGTGCCATGGGCTCATTGGTTGGCGTAGCCCCCGAGTCCGTTGTTGCACTTGTTTTCTTCTCTGTGGCCTTTGTCTTGATGGAGCGTTCGCAGATGCGCTCGAGAAATACCCCAGGTGGTATGGGGGCGCAGGTAGAGCCTATGTTGACGAGTGCGTCCGCCTCCTCGTTGTTTTCGTGACCTATGTGTCGCAACTCGCAACCATCAAATTCTCCCTTGAGTGTATCGTAGAGGTCGCGGTATGCGATCATGTTGTCGTTCAGTGCGTCACACTCGTGCATTGTTTGGTTGACGACCAGCTTGGAGTCGCCATATATGATGAGCCTCTTGGCACCGCAAGCTTTTGCCATCCTCACCCCGTGTAACAGGGCCTCGTATTCAGCCTCATTGTTTGAGGCTTTGAACTGCATTCCCAGGATATATTTCAGCTTGTCCCCCTAGGGTGATGTCAGTATGACACCTGCGCCTGCTCCGTCTTTCCGCTTGGACCCATCGAAGTGCATTGTCCAGAGGTAGGACATATTTGGCTTATCTGGGAGTTGGTTTTCCATCCAGTGCACGAGGAAGTCAGGGAGAACTTGCGACTTGATTGCGTCGCGCTTTTCATATGTGATGTCTCATGGAGACAGTTCTATTCCTCAAAGCGCGACTCGCCCCGTGGCATCGGGGTTATTGAGGATATGTCCCAACAGGGCGTCGCTGACTACCATGATTGGGTGTTCCTAGAAGTAGTGGCGCAGTCGTCGGGCGGTCATGAAGACGCCGTACGCCAGCTTCTGGTAGTGCGGGTACCGCTGTTTTGTTGGCGTGAGGACCTCGCAGAGGTAGTATATCGGGCGTTGTACGCCATGGACCTTGTTTTCCTCAGCCCGCTCGACGACGAGCACTGTGCTGACCACCTGGTTGGTGGCGGAGATGTACAGCAATAGTGGTTCTATTTCTCGTGGAGTCACCAACACTGGTGAAGTGGATAGCAGGCACTTGAGATCTTCGAATGCCTCTTGTGCTTCATTGGTCCACTTGAATTTTTCAGCTTTGCGGAGGAGCTGGTAGAAGGGCAGCGCCTTTTCACCCATCCGACTGATGAATCGACTGAGTGCCGCGATTCATCCGGTTAGTTGCTGGACGCCTCTTATGTTCTTTGGCTTCTCCCTGGCTAGTATGGTTTTTATATTTTTCGGGTTTGCCTCGATCCCTCTTGCGGAGATGAGATACCCGAGTAGCTGCCCAGATGGTACGCCGAAGGCGCATTTGTCCGGATTTAGCTTAATCCGGTAGCGATCGAGGTTGGCGAAGGTATCGCGCAAATCGTCGATTAGAGAGGCTTCCTCCTTGGTCTTGATTACTATGTCGTCGACCAGACTTGGATGTTGCGACCCAGTTGCTCCTTGAGGCAAGCCTGCATGCACCGTTGGTAGGTGGCTCCCGCGTTTTTTAGCCCGAAGGGCATTGTGTTGTAGCAGAACACACCAAAGGGAGTTGTAAACGTTGTTTTCTCTTGATCTTCCTCCTTCATTCGAATTTGATTATAGCCTGAGTAGGCGTTGAGGAAGCAAAGACGCTCGCATCCCGTGGTGGAGTCGATGATCTGGTTGATCCGTGTCAACGGGAAGTGATCCTTTGGGCAGTGCTTGTTTAAAGAAGTGAAGTCCACGCACATCCGTAGGATATCCGTGTCCTTTTTTGGTACCAACACCATATTGGCGAGCCAAGTGCTTTCCTTGATCTCGCGTATGAACTTGGCCTCGAGGAGTTTGTTGATCTCCATTCCGACTACCTGCGCTCGTGGCTCAGACAGTCGCCTGATTGTTTGCTTGACTGGCCTTGCGTCGGGGTGAGTGCGTGCTCGGCGAATTCCCTGGGAACTCCTGGCATGTCCGTAGGACACCAGGCAAAAATTTCACAGTGCTCACGGAGGAATTCGACGAGCACGAGTTCCTATGCGGGACTCAAGTTGTTGGCGATGAGGGCCGTTTTGGCGGGATCCGATGGATGGACCTGTACTTTCTTTGTGTGCACGGATGAGTCGAAGGAGAGATCAGGTGAGCTTGGCCTACTCAAGGGAGGCAGACTGTTGTCTTTCGTCTCTTTCAGTCTTGTGAGTTCCTCCTGCATGCCAAAGGACTGGGAGATTCTGTTGAATTCCCTGTCGCAAGCATCAGATCACTCAAAGTTCCCATTGATTGTTATGACGCCGTTGGGTCCTAGCATTTTCATCTGCAGGTAGGCGTAGTGGGGCACCACCATGAACCTAGCGAACGTGACGCGCCTGAGGATGCAATGGTATTGTGAGGGCCAGTCGACGACTTCGAAGTCGATGCGCTCATGCCGGAAGTTCTTCAGCGTGCCAAAGATGACGTCGAGGTTGATTTTGCCCAGGGGGTATACGCCTTTCCCTGGGACGATGTCGTGGAACGTTGTGTCCGATGCCTCCAAGCAGGTTAGAGGGATCCTCATTGCTCGCAAGGTACTCACGAATATGAGGTTGATGCCGCTTCCGCCATCCATGAAGACACGACTCATGTCGAAGTCTCCAATTTGCGCCTCGAGTACGACAGGGCAATGACCTTGGCGAGGTACCTGAGGTGGGTGGTCGCGTTTGTCGAAGGTGATGCACGACTCACTGCCACTGAGGTAATCAGTGGTGGATGGTGGCGAGTGCATGGCCAGGTTGACTTGGCGAGTGATGGCCTTCTGCACCCTGTTAGAGGGGTGCCCCTTTTGTATCATCATGGTACCCATGGCCCGTGGGTACGGTTCGCCCCCGTTGTGCTGGTCTGGTGCGGCTCCGTTCGGGGGTTCCCAGGTGGTGGTGGTGGTGGCGCGCCATGTCCCATGGCGCCTGGAGTGGCTCTGTAGCCTCTTTCGACTGCATTGCGGTTCCTCCGAACTAATCCCTCGTGTAGTTTGAGGAACTCGCGGCAGTCCTTGAGGAGGTGGCTGGTCTTTCTCTTGCCATCATGCTTGTCGATGTAGAAATGTACCGTGCATGGACCGAATAATTTGTCCTCGATGGAGGTCGTGGGTACCTCATCGCGAGCGCGGCGTTGCCACACTTGCGTGGTTTTCCCGGAGTCACAGTATCCGCCGCTGTTGCGGTTGTCGTCGCGTCTATCGGCGTAGCCGGCTGTGACCATGTTGACATCGTCGCGATCATCGTAGATGCGCATGCGACGCTTGCCCCGGCGGTCGCGTATGCGTTCGAGTTCCGCCTCCTCTTCGGAGTGAGCGCGATTCTTCACCGAATCTTCTCCATCGGCCCAGCGATTCGTGATCTCCATCAGGTGATCGATGGTCTGGGGCTTTGAGCGACCCAGCTCCTCCTAGAGCTCTAGGCGGCAGACGCCAGCATTGATTGCATCAATCGCGCGGTCTTCCGAGATGTTTTCCGTGGAGTTCTTGATGATGTACCACCTTTGGATGTATGAGCGCAGCGATTCGCTAGATCTTTGCTGGCAGCATCTCAGTTCTTCAATTGATGCGGGCCGTTTGTACGTGCCCTTAAAGTTGCGCACGAAGCTGTAAACCAGCTCATCCCAACTGCGAATGGATCCACGTGGGAGGTTATTGAGCCATGCTCGGGCGGCGCCCTGCAGCTGTAGCTGCAAACATTGCATGGCAGTACTTTGACTGCCTCTGTGGAGCCTGACGGAAGAGATGTGATCCTCCAGCCAGATTTTAGGGTCTTGTAGACCGTCGAATTTCGGATTTTCCGACGGGAGTTTAAACCATTTAGGCATTCGCTTCTGCCTAATGGATCTGCTGAAGCACCTGGCGCCGTAGAGCTCCCCATCTTCCTCTTCCGAGTCAGTCGACCGAGCACGTCGTGCCCTTGACTTGTCGATCTTGCGCTGCGTGAGGTCGTTGTGCGCATCATAGTCACGATCGTGTTGCCGTGAGCGACGGCGTCGAGACAAGTTATGACTGTCATCGCTAGATGAGGGCGAGGAGTAGCGCTTTGCCCTTTTTTGGGTCTGGTACCGGCTCCTTATCGAGGGCGGCCTTGATTAGCTCCAAACCCGCGATCGTAGATCGGTGCATGGCAGTTCGGGGATCTCCAGCTGGCGGCTGGTTATTGAGGAGGTACATGGTGGCTGTTGTCATCGCAGCCTGCGGCGTCCTGGGAACCACGTTGCCTCTCGTGTCGACTGTCATAGAGCCGAAGTCGAGGACTTTCGCGGCCTCTATGTGCTCTTGCTCGGTGAGGTGAGCCATCCGCGACTGCCTCTTCTTGGCGAGGTACTCGTTGCCTCTTGAGGAGGATCCTCCATAGGAGGAGAGCCCAGCGCGACGAAGGCTTGACTCGTCCGCTGCCTTTTTACGCGCCTCAAGTTGCGCGATTACTTGTTTTTGGCGCTTGAATTATTCTTTTAGGAGCCAGTGGTAGCCCATCAGCAGTTCCTGCGGGGACCCAAGGGGTAGAGGTGCACCTCGTAGGGCTTCGCGGCAGCGCTCCCACTCTTGCTCGTTGAGGCCGATTACGACGCGTTCATCGGTTTGCGATTGGCGGAGGTGTCACCTGCGTTAATGACGGCGCACATGACGTTATTGGGGAAATTGTTGCTTCCACAACTTTCAGATTCGGAACTGTAGGTTCCATCTTCTGTGGCCAGATCGCTCAGATCGGAGTCGTGACTATTGTCACTGACCGTGTTCCCGACTGCCACCGGAGCATTGAGCTCGCTGAGGGTGCCGATCGGTGGAGGGAACCATGATGCCGGGGCAATCGCCGGTGCTATCGGTTGATCAGGCATGCGAAGCGTGCCCATCTGACCAACTTGGAAGCGAAAGCTCCCAATCGCCAGGCTGATTCCGTTGCCCACGGACTCGAAGGCCGGGCGAGTGGCTGGCGTGTGGACGGTTGAGTCGAAGGCGCCAAAGAGCTGGCGAATCTCCATTGTTGCGGAGTTGTAGATCGCAGTTGATGGGGCCGAAGAAGCCGCAATATCAGCACTCCCAATTCCCACAGACGGCGCCAATTGACGAGGGCTTAACTCATCAATGCCCATTGTTATGGACTTGGGTTTTGGAGAAGGAGGGAGCGCTGGAGACATCTATCGGCTAGCAAACAAGCACACAGGGGACAAAGGATTTACCCAGGTTCGGGTCTCGTAGAGGTCCCTACTCCTGCTTGTCTGCTCGTGGAATTATCGAAGGAGTAGAAAGTTACAATGGTGCCCAGATGCAATCTGGCGAGGGTTGTGGAAACTAGGGTTGCGTGTGTCCTCTGTGCCGCCCCCTCCTATCCTTTATATAGATAGGCTAGGTCTCGGGTAGCCGGTCGAGTCGGTTACAAGTTAGGGTTTTCCCCTTCAAACTTTCTATCTTTAGCTTCTTCTTGTCCTTCAAGCAATCGAGAGTCCGCAGGTTACTCGAGTCCTTTCATCTTGGCCTTGGCGACACCGTGGGCCTATACATATTTGTACCATATATACCAAGCTCGAGTATCTGTAGGGTATAACCATGTCAGAATAAACTCAAAAGCTAAATTGGTTGATTTTATAAAAAAATTGCAAGGTGCAAAAGCTTCTATTTTATTATTTTTATTAGGAGAGATCTATAACTATAATAGAATCAAATCCAACGGGCTTGGATAGATCATCTTAATATCTTTCAGACAAAACTGGTTTCATGCAATTTGGATTTGTAAAACTCTTAGAATTGAATTTTAAACTAGTGGACAGAAACTAGATTCAACTTAAAAAGAAAAATCAAATTTTGAATGGCTGGGCTAGCGCGAGAAAGAACTTGGCCTGGCCCAGTGGTGCTCCGCGCCGCGGGGCTTAGCTGACAGGGGGGTCCCGCCTATTAGTGGGTCTTAACACGCGAAACGGTACGCGTGTTGTGGGTCGTAGGAGCGGTGGTATGAGGTCTGGGCGAGGTGGCGCTCTGAGCGGCCGAGGCGGCGGTGTCCACGGCGAGCGGTGGCTGTGAGGCGTTGGGCGGCCAGCGGGGGTGTCTGGGATGTTCTCCACGTCGTGGCGGAGTGGTGGGTGCGGGCTGCGGCCAAGGGGTGGTATGTGCACGCGGGGACAGGGCGTGCTCTGCGGGCGGCGTCGGCATGGTCGACCAGCTCCAAGAGTGGCGGTTTCTGGCTGTTCCTTTCTCTGGCTCCGGCCTGGGGCTGGTTGGATGGTGGTAGTGGACCACTGGCGACGTGCTAGACATGCTGAGAGAGGCTGGAGAGGTCCGCTGCTCCCAGTGCACGGTCGACCGGCGAGGAGTGGCTCGGCATGCCAATGCAGTGCAGCTAGGAGGTAGGGGATCTGCTGGTGTGGGTCTGGTTGGGCTTGAGAGACACAAAGATGATCAAAGCACTTCAATTTGCTAGACAAAAATCAACCCAAAACAGTAATAGTTAGGCCACTTTTATCTTGCCCACCAAGTGTTTCATGAAATGGCCGAAAGAGAAAAACTTTTGAATTTTGAGTTCAAAATTTTTTAGTGATCTCCACTGGTGCTAGGTAGTATCTGGTTGCAAGGGTTTTGGAAGTGGAGCTCAAATAGGTGGTTTTTGAAATAGGCGTGATCTATGCATATGCATTGGATTCAATTTTCAAATGCCATTTAAAATAAGTAAAAGAATGTTTTTAGAAGATCAAGAGGTGGGCCTTGGTACCTCATTATGTGTACTAGCAAGGGGTACAAAGATCATGAATTGTTTCTGTTAAGAAATGAGTGCTAGGAACACTCAAAGTAGTGTAGTGGATTAAAATGGCCAAAATGACCATTCCTCTTTTTAATTCTTTTTTATTTGATTTTGTTTAGGAAAAGTTTGGTAAGGATGTAGATGATGTTTAAATCACCTAAGAAACATTTTAAAAGCAAAGAATCACAGAACCAAGGCAATTCAAATCAATCCCTATTTTAAATGCACATACACATGAAGGCTTTCATTTTTAATTTGGAAAAGTTTTTGTTAACCCTAAATTTGATTATTTAGATCTTGATAAGCTTGGATTGAAGTTTTGGGATTTTACAAACCTTCCCCCCTTAAACAAAATCTCGTCCCGTGATTAACAAAGAAAACTAGGAACTAAAGAGATCTGGGAACTCTGTCCTAATGTAATCTTTGCGCTCCCAAATGGCTTCCTCCTCGGTATGGTTGCTCTACTGAATCTTGAGAAACTTGATACTCCTGGTCCTGGTGGTTCGGTAGGATTCTTCTAAGATACGGATGGGTAGTTATCTATAGGTCAGGTCCTTGTTGATTTCCACAGCTCTGTGATTGATGTTCCTGAAAACTTCAGTCTTCTCAGGCACTTCCAAACATTTGCGTAGTAACGAGATATGGAGCACAATGTGGATGGCTGACATCTCTTCAGGTAGTTCCAGTTGATATGATACTTCTCCTCGACGGTTTAGAATCTTGAATGGTCCGATATATCTGGGGGCTAACTTTCCCTTCAGACTAAAGCGTTGAGTTCCCTTCAATGGTGAAACCTTGAGATATACAAAATCTCCGACATTGAAGGTCAGGTCTCTCCTTATTTTGTCAGCATAACTCTTCTGTCTAGATTGGGCGGTCTTGAGGTGCTCACGGACTTTGTGAAATTTCTCTTCTGCTTCTCGAAGGATGTCGGGTCCGAAGATCTAACTCTCTCCTACTTGCGACCAATTCAAAGGGGTACGACACTTTCTTCCGTATAGGAATTCAAAAGGTGCCATCTGCAAACTAGCTTGATAACTGTTGTTATATGAGAATTCTGCGAAAGGCTCTAAGCATATCCTCTAGGCATTCTGAGAATTCTGCGAACTTCTGCAAACTTCCCATTTTGATCCATATTCCAACACACAACCTCTAAGCATATCCTCTAGGATCTGGTTGAATCTCTTAGTTTTTCCATCTGTTTGTGGGTGATACGCTGTGCTGAAGTTCAACTTGGTTCCTAATCCTTCTTGGATTTTCTGCCAAAATCTTGAGGTAAACTGGGTTCCTCGATCTGATACGATGGTCTTGGGGGTTCCATGCAGACTAACAATCCTAGCAATGTATAGCTCTGCTAACTTTGCACTCTGGTAAGTTGTCTTGACAGGTATAAAGTGGGCTACCTTGGATAGTCTATCAACTATGACCCAAATTGAGTCATTCCCCCTACTAGAAGTAGGTAAACCAGTGATAAAGTCCATTCCGCATGAATCCCATTTCCATTCCGGAATCTGCAATGGTTGTAGCAGTCCTGTAGGTCTCTGATGTTCTGCTTTGATTCTTTGACAGATGTCGCATTTGGCGATGTAGCTTCTGATCTCTCTCTCTCTCTTCATCTTGTGCCACCAAAATTACTCTTTCAAATCCCGATACATCTTTGTTCCTCTGGGGTGAATAGAATAAAGAGTATCATGAGCTTCCTCATGATAACTTCATCTCCAAATCTGCTAGCACACAGATACATCCTTTGTACCACAATATTCCTTCTTCATCTTCAGTGAAACCAAGTACCTTTCCTGTACCAATACGACGTTTATTCCGTTGATACTTTCATTCCCCTTATGGGCTTCCTTGATTTGGCTAATGAAAGTGGGTTGAAGTTCAATGCTAGCGAAGAATCCTTTGCTAACTAATTCGGTCCTGAATTGCTCCAAATCTTCATACAAACTTGGTTGCTTCTCCTTGATCATGGTGTTTAGCCTACACGGCAATCTGCTAGGAGCATCCGCTACCACATTGGCTTTGCCGAGGTGATAGTGAATGTCAAGGTCATAATCCTTGATTAACTCTATCCATCTTCTTTGCCTCATATTGAGCTCCTTCTGAGTGAAGATATATTTTAAGCTCTTGTGATCTGAGTAAATCTCACAGCGATTACCCATCAAATAATGACGCCATGTCTTCAATGCTAGAACCACAGCTGCTAGCTCAAGATCATGGGTCGGATAGTTCTGTTCATGCTGCTTTAGCTGTCGAGAGAGATACGCGATGACTTTTCCTTCTTGCATCAATACACATCCTAGACCAATCTTGGATGCGTCACAATACACATCAAATGGCTTCTTGATATCAGGCATGACCAATATTGGGGCTGATATCAATCTCTTCTTCAGCTCCTGAAAACTGGCTTCACATTTGTCTGTCCATTCAAACATCTTGTCCTTCTTCAACAATTGGGTCATGGGTCTGGCGATGCTCGAGAATCCTTCTACGAACTTGCGGTAATATCCTGCTAATCCGAGAAATGCACGGACTTGGGTTTGAGTGGTTGGGGCTTCCCATTCTTCGACATCTTTGATCTTGGCGGGATCAACAGAGACTCCTCTGGCAGACACGATATGTCCTAGGAATCCTACTTCCTTCAGCCAAATCTCACACTTGTTGAACTTGGCATATAGCTGATGCTCTCTCAGGGTTTCTAGGATAACTCTCAGATGTTGCTCATGCTCTTCTTTTGACTTGGAGTAGATAAGGATGTCATCGATAAACACAACTACAAACTTATCTAGGAAATTCATAAAGATCTTATTCATGAGATTCATGAAATAAGCAGGGGCATTGGTTAATCCAAAAGACATAACCGTATACTCGTATAAACCATAGCGAGTAGTAAAGGCGGTCTTCGGAATATCCGTTGCACGAATCTTAAGTTGGTGATAACCAGTCCTAAGATCAATCTTTGAGAATACCTGAGCTCCGGTCAATTGATCAAATAGATCCTCTATCTTTGGCAAAGGGTACTTGTTCTTGATGGTGACATCATTCAACTTTCTGTAATCTGTGCATAGACGGTTGCCTCCATCTTTCTTGTCGACGAATAACACTAGGGATCTCCATGGTGATGCGCTTGGTTGAATCAAGCCCTTCTCGAACATGGCATCCAACTGCTTCTTCAGTTCCACTAAATCTAAGGGGTTCATGCTATAGGGTCTCTAGGCTATAGGTCCGGTTCCAGGGATTAGTTCGATAATGAACTCAATATCCCTATCCGGGGGCATACCTGGCAATTCATCTGGGAATACGTCGGGGTATTCACAGACTACTCTGACTTGGTCTATGGTGGGCAGGACTACACTCTTGTTGCACTTGAATTGACGGGGTAAGGTTTCAGAGATATGCTCTACTGTGACTCCAGAACTACTGGTCATGGTGATGGATTTCTTAGCACAGTCTATCAATCCTTTATGCCTTGACATCCAGTCCATACCTAGTACTACTTCCAATCCATTGGTTCTAAGTACAATTAGGTTGGCATAAAAATCTATCCCATGTATTCTGATAGGTACAACTTTGCAAATTTTTCTAGCTTTGGTTGTTGAACCGAGGATTTAAACATTAGGACATGCTTCAGGTTGGTTGGACGAATCGTACTAGTGCATGCAAATTCGTCTGCGTTTATGTGGAAGAGACGGCCATTGCGGTTGTGAGGGTTCCCTGGGGAAAATCTCCTTCCTGGCTGAACACGACGCTGCTGCTGAGCTGGGGCATTCACATTGGCATTGGATGCAGTCTTCTTGCGACACTCATTGGAGTAGTGACCCTTCACTCCACACTCAAAACAAGTGATGTTGGACTTGTCCTTGACTGCGACAGGCACAACATTGCTGCCAGTTCTGGGTGCAGTGTTGTTGTTGTTGTGGTTCTTGGGAGGGCACGGTTGAAATTGTTTGCGTTACCGGAGTTGTGATTGTTTCCTCCGGTTTTCACATTGCCTCCGCTACGGTTGGGGTAGCTTGGGCGAGACGTTGGAGGTCGGTTGTTCCTTGGTGCATATCCTGGTGAAGGGTGGGGACGGTACTTCTGGTGACTGGTGGATCCAGACTGCTGCATCATACGACGCTTGCGGTTGTCGTTTGCCTGATTAATCTTCCCTTCCATCTAAATGCCAGAGTTGACTAGCTCCTCGAGATCCTGGAAACGGATGTTGACGAGGACAATCTGCATCTCATCATGCAGTCTGTTCAACAATCTCTCCTTCTTCTTGGCCTCCGTGTTGATCTCATCAGGTGCATATCTGGCAAGTGACAGGAATCTGTCACGGTACTCCACCACAGTCATCCTTCCTTGCTTTAATTCGCGGAACTCATCTCTCATTCTATTGACTAGACCTTGCGGCATGTGGGTGCGGCTGAACTTGATTTTGAATGCTTCCCATGTCATCACTTGACCATGGTTCATATTGCGGATGCTAATCCACCAAGCTCTTGCATCTCCTGCCAGATAGTGGGTGGCGAAGAGAACTTTCTCATTTTCATCAACTCTGGCAACTTCTAAGTTGTTTTCCATGGTTTGTAACCAGTCATCAGCATCTAATGGGTTTTCAGATTGGTTGAAGATTGGGGGATTGGTGTTCTGAAAGTTTTTGAGTTTGGATCCCTGGTGATCCTGATTTCCGTGCCCTTAGTTGTTGAGGGCCATCTGGGCAATCTGTTGAAGTGTTTCTAGGTTGGCTTGACGTTCTGCCCCGCTTGCTTCATGGTCTGCTATGAGATTCTGCAAGATCTGCAGCATTGGGTCTTGCGATGAGCTGCTCCCTCCTTGGTTTCCAAGACTCATCTGAAGATTGAGAAGGATATAGAGGTAAGAGGGAAATTCTTAGGTTCATGGTTTTGGGTTTTCAAAGCTAAAACTTTGAGTTAGTATCAGGTTTTTCAACTAACTTCATTTTCATTCATGCAAGCAAGCACACGATACAACACACACCACAACAATCAAAGGGAAAACAGATGGTTTGAAGAACCATTCTGTAAGCTACGATACAGTGAGATCGATACATCTCATGCTACGACAGTGCTCTAGTGCATCTATTCATCGTCAATGAAGTCGGAGTCCTCATCATCATTGTAGAAGTCCACGGCATCCTCCTCCAGAAAGTCATCATCGTTGCTAAGGTAAGAATCCATGTCTCCCTGGATGTCTTCACCCTCATCTTCTTCTTCCTTTGCTACAAGCTGAGCTTCCTGCTCCTTGATGGTCTTCTAGAGGTCGGCCACCTTCTTGCGAAGACGGGCGATGGTGCGATCCTTCTTGGCACACTGGCGGCGAAGAGACTAGCGGGTTTGGACAAGCAGTGCAAAAGTCTGGGCCTTTTGGTCGGCAATGGCACGGTTCTGGTTGGCTAATTCTCTGGCATTATCCAGTTCCTGATGTCTGTCATGCAGCAAGAAGTCAAGGTTCTCCACTTGACGCCTCAACTCGGGGTGACCCGGAATCTCCATTGGCATTCCCATGAAGTCACGTCTTGCATAGTGGGCAAAACGAGTTCCTTGGACCTTGTTGACACTGAGGGCACATAGACGTGCAAGAGCTTCATGCATTGCCCTGGTTAATCCATCTAGCCAGTTGTTCTCTCTCATGGAGAACTGAATTCTCCCAGAAGTTGGTGCTTCGATGCTTCCTCTAAGATCTGAGGTGACTAGCCACTGTAAGTCTCCTCCTGGGGGTCCTAGAAGTTGAGCTCCAAGAAACTCCGGATGTGGGCATCCCAGTAACTCTGACAGTGAGTCCAGATCCCTTTCGAAGATCAGCTGACCTCCGTTCCCCAACTGGTAAAACTTGCTGAACTGAGTCTCCATCTACAAGAATTAAGGATGACGATGTTAGTGAAGTGCTCAAGTGTGTCAAATTTTAAGTAGTAGTGTAAGAATTTTGAGGAACATGAATTTTTTAGAAAGAATCCACAACGGTAAGAGAGGAGATAGTTTTTTCATAAATACTCACTTTGGTTTTGAAACTAAGTTTTTGTTTGAACGTCCATTCTAACTAGGGTCTCCTATGGTCAGGATGGCTCTGATACCAACTTGTCAACACCCGGATTTTTAATCCCAGATGCCCGTTATGCCATACCTCGCAATCCCAGAATTGCCATTTTTGCGAGACATAACGGATTGGATATCACAGTACATCATCCATTACAAACCATACATAAGGTCTTACACAAATAAGGATCTCATGATCCTGTCTTAATACAACAAGCAGCGGAAATAAAAGATAAGCATAGCGGTGGGGTCCATCTTCAGGGGCACAGGTAATGCTGACGAAGGCAGATAGTCCTAGTTATCATAGCCATCCTGCTGACCATCATCTTGATAATCTCCTTCATAGTCTGGCGATGATAATAGCCAGGGACACAAGCCATGAGTACTCTTTATGTACTCGCAAACTACCACTAACAAGTACTATAATTCTAAGTTAAAGTGCTAAATCCAAGTTTAACTATAAAGTTAAGTTTGAAACCTAAGCTGAGTTCTGAAGCAAAGAAAGATAAAGTAAAGTTCTAGAATCACTTAAGTGGGATGCTAAGGTCATAAACACAAACCTGTTGTGGTCAAGTCAAAATTCATCATTCATTTCAAAGTATTTAGAAAACATCTGACAACAAAACAGTATGGCCATTCCAACTGTCCATAACCGTGGACGTGGCTATTCGAATGGTTTGACACTCTACAGAGGTGGTACACTTTCACCACAAGATTCGATACATCTGGCAGGGATAACCCTGAATCATCATACTTAGTATGCAGATAATCAAATATAACCTTCCCTTTACACACCCTAGTATAAGCACCTCTCCTATGAGCATGGCCTCCCAACCATGACCATCAGTCATCTTGGGCACTGCATAGGTGGACAACATTGAGACGTAGCCTCAGCTCAAACCTCTCCCGTGAGGGAACTAATACTAATGCATATAAATTTCCAGCTAAGCCCTACCCAATTCAGGTAGTGTGGTTGTATGGTAAATTTGGAATGGTAACGCATCCGAATCCAACCATCAGTTTTATAAAAGGGTTAAGGCTCATGCCTCAACATTTTCATCATCAACAACCATTTTTGTGTTTCTCAACACGTGTCAAAACATCTCAATAGAATGACTCATCATTCCAATTTTTCATAATTCATTTTCACCAAGTTTTCCCATCTAAAGTGACTCAAGTTTTTGATCTACTCTAAACTACTAAGTTAAGAGTGTTCACTAAGGGGTAAAAGATGGGTTCAATCTCATGCCATAGAATGACATCTAAAGGGTTCTGAATAGGTGATGTTTTATACTTTTTATGCTACCTTTAAAACAAGTAAAGAACTTTGTGTAAACTAAGAGAAGTAAAACTTGTAATTAAGACTCGGGGTACTAATAGTCAAAAGGGGGGGTGATCAAAGCATGCTTAAGGCATCTTTGCTAAACCATCTAGTTTGATCCTAACTTGCGAAGCACTAAACTTGCAAGTGTTAGCTTCCACAGTTAATGGTGACTTGCCATGGTTGGTGCAGTGGTTGAAGTTTTCTTCTTCTTCTTCTTCTTGGTAGAACTCCTCCTCCTCGAAAGCTTGGTCGGTACTATCGTCTATAAATACATCTGGAGTACACAATCACCAAACAATACTTAACTAGGCTAAGTAGCATTCTAAGACATATATTTGATGATCTATTACCATCACAAGAATCACAAGTTTAATTCAATGGTTTCATCCTTTTTATTTTAGAAAAGTAATTTCTACTCATTGAAAAATTAACTAAAATTTAATATTCACCACCTAAAATATGGGATCATGTTGACACATGTCATCACCACATATTCTAACATGGGGGAATGAGATTCAAAGGTTCGATCAATATTACTTTGGTTTAAGTTCATTATTTCATGATTTAAAGTGACTAGAAACGCCTATATAGCATTATTTTGGTACTAGTCCAAAGTCATTGTATGTAAACCTTAATATTATTACATATTTAGATAGAAATGATGAAATGTGATTTTTGAGAGTTGGAATCAACTCAAAAGCTAAATTGGTTGATTTTATAAAAATGTTGCAAGGTGCAAAAGCTTCTGTTTTATTATTTTTATTAGGAGAGATCTATAACTCTAATAGAATTAAATCCAACGGGCTTGGATAGATCATCTTAATATCTTTCAGACAAAACTGGTTTCATGCAATTTGGATTTGTAAAACTCTCAGAATTGAATTTTAAACTAGTGGACAGAAACTAGATTCAACTTAAAAAGAAAAATCAAATTTTGAATGGCTGGGCTAGCGCGGGAAAGAAGTTGGGCCGGCCCAGTGGCGCTCCGCGGTGCGGGGCTCAGCTGATAGGGGGTCCCGCCTGTCAGTGGGTCTTAACACGCGAAACGGTACGCGCGCTGTGGGGCGTAGGAGCGGTGGTATGCGGTCTGGGCGAGGTGGCGCTCTGAGCGGCAGAGGCGGCAGTGTCCACGGCGAGTGGTGGCTGTGAGGCGTTGGGCGGCCAGCGGGGGTGTCTGGGATGTTCTCCACGTCGTGGCGGAGCGGTGGGTGCGGGCTGCGGCCAAGGGGTGGTATGTGCACGCGGGGACAGGGCGTGCTCTGCGGGCGGCGTCGGCATGGTCGACCAGCTCCAAGAGTGGCGGTTTCTGGCTGTTCCTTTCTCTGGCTCTGGCCTGGGGCTGGTTGGATGGTGGTAGTGGACCACTGGCGACGTGCTAGACATGGTGAGAGAGGCTGGAGAGGTCTACTGCTGCGAGTGCACGGTCGGCCGACGAGGAGTGGCTCGGCATGGCAATGCAGTGCAGCTAGGAGGTAGGGGATGTGCTGGTGTGGGTCTGGTTGGGCTTGAGGGAGACAAAGATGATCAAAGCACTTCAATTTTCTAGACAAAAATCAACCCAAAACAGTAATAGTTAGGCCACTTTGATCTTGCCCACCATGTGTTTGATGAAATGGCCGAAATAGAAAAACTTTTGAATTTTGAATTCAAAATTTTTGAGTGATCTCCACTGGTGCTAGGTAGTCTCTGGTTGCAAGGGTTTTGGAAGTGGAGCTCAAATAGGTGGTTTTTGAAATAGGGGTGATCTATGCATATGCATTGGATTCAATTTTCAAATGCCATTTAAAATAAGTAAAAGAATGTTTTTAGCAGATCAAAAGGTGGACCTTGATACCTCATTATGTGTACTAGCAAGGGGTACAAAGATCATGAATTGTTTCTGTTAAGAAATGAGTGCTAGGAACACTCAAAGTAGTGTAGTGGATTAAACTGGCCAAAATGACCGTTCCTATTTTTTAATTCTTTTTGATTTGATTTTCTTTAGGAAAAGTTTGGGAAGGACGTAGATGATGTTTAAATCACCTAAGAAACATTTTAAAAGAAAAGAATCACAGAACCAAGGCAGTTCAAATCAATCCCTATTTTAAATGCGCATACGCATGAATGCTTTCATTTTTAATTTGGAAAAGTTTTTGTTAACCCCAAATTTGATGATTTAGATCTTGATAATCTTGGATTGAAGTTTTGGAATGTTACATGTTCCAACTTGTACGAGAGAACATGTGTGGGGGAACGTGTGTATTAGTTGGACTAACATTGTGGTAGTGATTGAATAGTGACAACAAATTCAATATCTACTATGATTTTTACATACCTTTTGTTACCTCACTAGGGATTAAGTGAATTCATGTGCTATAATTATCTAATGATAGCTAAGATAATCTTGTTTGTTCAAGGTACCATATTTGTTATTCAAACATCATGTCAAAGTAGCTAATGCTATGTTCTATTAATTATTCATTCTAGATTCCTTGGAACTTTCCCTTTCTAGAGGAGCATAAGAGAGTTGTGTTGCTTCATCTATATGATAGTATGTGATGCCCACATGAATGCTAATCATATACATAATGAAGTTTCATTAATACAATATTTCTTATGAATTGTTTTATGTCCACTTCACCTTATGAGAGAATAGACAAGTGAATCATGAACCCTGGTCCAATTTTATTCATAAGAAACAATTGTCCAACACCATTTCTATCCTTAATATTTTGAAATTAATTAAATCCAAAAATACCAAAAATACTTTTACTATTAGCAAACACAAACCAAAATCTAGAAATACCTTTCTAGTATTGTTATTTATTTGCTTTCCTAGTCATAGATTGTTTTACTATTAGTTATATACAAATTTATTTCAAGTTTACTAATACGAAACCTTGTGCTTGACAACCACATAGTGGAGTTGGGGACACAAGGAAATTACTTTATTTTGTAGGTTGGTTGAAGAGGAAGAACAAAAGATACAATAAAACAGTTCCCCGAGAGTTTCATATAAACTCTAGAGTCACCCTTGTGTGGAAAATACTCTTCATACAGAACTCTGCATGGTAACATGGAGTTGTTGCCATTAGGGACACTTGAGGACGGTCACAGAACCCATACAAGCTTGGGGAAATATCCACAACTCAATTGGAGGCTCACAAGAATCACCACAAAAGGCTACTATCTTAGGAAGCTAAACTCAATTGGAGGTCCCAAGTATCACCACTAAGGCCACAATCTTCTACGGTTACAAGAACCCAAGAGTAACAAGTTCAAGAGATTTAACCAACCAAATCATCATAGAGAACTCAAATTGATGAACCAAATGCAATGGAAAGTGACTCACTCTCTAATTCCATCAAAGCTACAAAAATATATTGGGGTAATAAGAAAGGAATAACATAAGAAGAGAACACCAAATTCTCCAAGATCTAAATCTTAAGGATACCTTCACAAAAGGGGATTTGAGCTGGTAGGATTGTAGATCTAGATCTTCTCTTACAAATACCTCAAAAATATGGAAGAATCATGGGAGGGAGAAGGGGAAAGGGCAAGCTTTTCAAGGTCAAAATGGAGAAGAGAGAGTGGAAGATCTAGAAAAAAGGGCCTCAAAAGTTAGGGAAACATTGGGGACAATGCCACCTTAAATAGGGTAAGAGAAATCTACCCATTTGGGTCAGATTTGCGCGTCAAGGAAGTACCGGTGAACCACCGGAAGTACCTGTGAAGTGTAATAATTATTATTGTAAGGTGGCACAACTCCACCGGAACTTGGCCAAAACTTCCGCTCAAGAAAAAACGTTGGACGACATGGTACGAAAATATCGATAACTTTTGACTCCGGACTCTCATTTCAATGATCTTAGGATCATTGGAATCACAACAACAATCTCTTAAAATTGATGCATAGAAACATCATAGTACATCCATGGATTTAAACCATACGAATAAAAGTTTAACCTCTCTAAAAGCGTTGAACTGGTACCACCTCAAAAATCCAATATGTAATAACTTGAGCTAAATATCTGAATAGGATGAAGCCAATTTTGTTGGAAAGATAAAACCAAGTAGAATACAACAAAAGGTTAAAATATTTTATACCACAAAGGGATAAAAAATCAAGTAGGAATAGGTGAGAACCTCCCAAGGTGAAGAGTGAGAAAAACCTCCAACAACAAAAATGCAATAAGATTATTCATTCGAAATCTGTTTTTGATGAACAAGAGCTTATTCTGAAGATAACAAAAAGATCTATAACCTCACATGGATAATATACAAATAAAAACTAAGAAATATGATGCCAAGTATGCAAAGGTTTGAGCTTTCTTCTAAACATATGATCCAGCTACTCACTCAAGAGCCTCTCTTGATAATATGGCTATCTATCCTAAACCTGGTCTCCCAACAAACTACATAAGACCGGCTAATAGAAAACTTGTCAAGATCATACCTTTGCCTTGATAATTCCACTTGAAATTGATGTAGACAATCTTGACCTCCTCAAGATGGATCACCGTCCTTGATTACTCTTGCTCACACTTTCTTGGTGAAGACTTGAAAAAAATTCACCGTAAAGCATAGGGCGACCTCGTCCTTGAACTTGTATTCATGTATCCATGACCACCGAGGATGGAAAGATTCAATAATATGATGTTTCTCAGATGGCTCAACTTGAACTTGCAGTTTTTGATTCCTTCTTGGGTGTTGATCTATCTTGAAACTTATTTTTGCACTTCGACTTGATCAACCTCAAATATTCTTTATTCTTCAACATGATTACTGCGGACCCAAAGACCTTGTACATTGCTTATTGATCTTCATTACTTGTTTCATCTACCTGAAGCCAACACATGGTCCAAGCAATGCCAATAGACAATTCATCCATGTTAAACTCGATTCAAACATTAGTCCATAGAGATTGTAATTAATTACCAAAATGACACATGGGGGCACACATGCCCTTTCACATATTATAGTATTTTAGTAAAATAATAAACACTAATTTTTGAGTCAAATTGGAATTATTTGAATAAATGCCATGATGGAATTAATAAATTTATTTTAATGTTGAAAAGAAAAGTATTATTGTTTTATTAATTATAAATAATGGATAAAATTATATTTCAATCTTCAAAACTATTTAGAACTAGATGATATCCCGCACGTTATTGCAGCACATTTGTAGATTGAGGGTAACATGGTTTAGGAGAAAAAATAGGATAACATATACAAATTCATTTTGAAGTTTATAATTGTACTTATATTTAAATAAAATCATCAGGATGCATATCGAGTAGCTTTGAGGAAATGTCTTAAATAACCATGAATCCATACAAAGAGCTTAAAATTTGTAGCTCGTATCTCTATGTGCCTATAAATTGACCGGTTTCAATAAAACATATCCTGGAGAGTTCTTTTTATGAGTTATTTCCAATCAATCTTCGCATAGTGTTGTCATGTTGTCTTCGACTCATATTTTTATTTCAGCAATTGTTTTTTTTCTACAAAACTAAAAGTACAACTATAATAAACTATGATCATCGGGATATAACTTTCCTTGCGCCGCAAAAGAAAACATACAAATTGTTAAAACCCACCATAGTAAATGTACTATTGGAATGGCGGACGCCTTAGCCCTTATCCACAATGGTCTAGATCTTCCTGGCTCTAGCTCCATCAATCCTTCCTTGGCTAGTAGGTTGACATCAGCCTTTCCGCTGGCATCCATCTTTAAACACAAGAGAAACCGGAAAACCGAGTATGATGTTGGGAGGTTAAATGTTTTCCCTATTCGCCACCCTGCTTTATTATTATTCCTCTTGGTTTTGCTCACCAGTTATTCTTGTGACTTGCCTCAGTGATCACGAGGAAACGATCGCCCCAAGAATACTTCGCCCAACGATTGTCGTTGGAGTGTTGGAGGTTCCCTCGGGCTCCTCAGGTGTGTGGCTTCATTGACTACTTCCTTTTTGGCGAGCCTACCTTTTTTCCTTGCCCATTGGCCGGAAAGATCTTTACACCCTTCCTTGCTTTCAGGTGTCTCTAGGAGGTCGCTCCTATGAGCTCCGCAAGAATGAATACCCTTGAACCTCCTGCCCGGACCCCTTCCTTCACGTCCGACCCGCAGGTGGCCCCGGTCAGATGTACTATTGTCTTGAAAGTGGGTCACCATGGCGGTGATCTGGGTGGAAGGTTTCCCTTCTCACTCTCTACTAAGAACCCCTAGCGTGGATACCCCATGTTCCCTTGCATCTGCTGCAGCTGGCGAATCCGCGTTGCCAGCTGATGACTTATTTTCTCAGGCCCTACATGATCTTCAAGGAATGTGGCATCAGTTCCTCTCCATGGAAGAGGATCTACACGCTCATCAGACTAGCCTGGTAGCTGTGGGTCACACCACTGCCATTCGACCTTTTGATGTCAGCGGTCCGAGTGGCGCAACCCCCGTGCCTTCCCCCGGCGACTCAGATCTGATTGCGTCTGTACGCAAGGAGATCTCTGAGATGTGAGGCAAGCTCGCCATGCAGGCCAAGGAGGTCTGCCAACAGAGTGAGTAATCCTAGGTGGTGGGCAATGTATGCTTCTTTGAGAACATGGTAGTGCAGCCTTCCGACTTGGAGAGGCATGTTGAGGTCCTCGTACAACCTCAAGGCAGGAGGGTGGCTGCCAAGACCTCCTTCTTGATTTTGGTTCATGAACATTCATGACACCTTCTTCCTGGCATAGTTGGTTCTTGTTGCAGTCGATTCTCCACAGCATGCCCAAGATGCCATGAGGGTGATGGCTCCATTTGGGGAAGCGGTCACTAACGAGGTTGCCCCCATGCCCCCGCTGGGGGGGCACTTCTGCTAGCGAAGGTGCGGCCACTAGTGACGCGACTGGCGATGGCACCACTGCATCTCCTTAGACTCCTGTCCTTCACGATGCATGCCTTTAGGCCTTTTTATTCACTTGTATTTAGGATACACACATGAAACTGTTGGAGATATGCCCTAGAGGAAAATAATAAAGTTGTTTATTATCATATCTCATTAGTTGATAATAATTTTTATTCCATGCTATAATTGTATTAATAGGAAACATTGGTAGACATGTGGTATGTAAAACAAATGAGAGTCCCTAGTGAGCCTATATACAAACTAGCTCATTAGTCAACCGATGATCGAGGTTTCCTAATCATGAAAATTTATGTCAGTTGACAATGGGATCATGTCATTAGGTGAATGATACGATGGACATACCCAATATAAGTATTGCAACACGATCAAGTCACAAAGTCCTTAGACTGTGAGATCATATCTAATCACTATCGCTAGAGGTTGCTTTGACTGCATCAACCGTCACACCATAACATATTGATCATAAAGGTGTCTCTCATGTATTCTGAAGGGGTGTGTTGAGGCGTATGCGTCACGATTAGATTATTCCTCCCGCGTGATGGGAAGATAATTTGGGCCCACTCGGTGATATTACATCCATGAAGCTGCGCAACGTATGACTAGGTCATGAGGATGGAATATCATGGGAGCAAGTTAAGTAGCACTTGTCGGTAACGAGATTGAACTAGGTATGATGATATCGATGATAAGATCTTGGACAAGACAAGTATCAAAGTAACAAAGGAAATAGGACTCAATGTTTATAGTTCAATGAAATATATATTCGTGGGATGCGTAGGAGTCATTATGGCATCTAGGTCCCGCTGATGATCATTGGTCCGAGAAGCATCTCGATCAAGTCTGACATGTTCCCAAACCGTAGGGTAACACACTTAAGGGTTTGATGACACATGAGATATAGTTTTGGAATCATCGGGATCACCACAAAAAAGAGAAGAGAGAACCGAAAGTGTTCTGTGTGGATCCGAAGAGTGTTAAAAGTGATATGAAAGGTGTTTCGGAACAAAGGGAATTAAATAATATGTATTTAACATTAATTAGTGGACTTAATATTAAAAATATATCTGTATTGAATTTTAGGGGCAGCCACCTAAATGGGCCCCTCTCAGAGGGATCCCACTAAGCGGGTCGCCACCCATATGGATAAGGGTGGGGGCGTCTAGGGTTTAGGGTGGGGCCCACCTAGGGCACCACCTCCACCCCCCTTGGCTGGTCTCCCCATAACCCTATGGTGTACCCCTCCCCCTATATAAGGAGAGGTACACATGGGGGAGGGAAGCACAAAATCCCAAGCCCAGAGGCACTGTACTCACGTGGCTTCTCTCTATTTCCCTTGTTGACATTCACACTCGCTGTTCCTAGAAGAACTATTCATGTGGGATACGACTTCATAAATGTGTATCGTCGCACTGTTGGTACCCCAATCCAAAAGATCTATTTCCACAATCTTGGCTAGATCAAAGAATCGGGGAGTCGTTGTTGAGCACCGTACGTGTGCGAAACCATAGAGTTGCTTCCAGTTGTCGCACTTGTCGTCGTGCGAGGATCAATGCGACCTTGAGGCTAGCTACATCATATGACTACACCATCCATGTGCACCATGAATGTTAAAATATTTTTGGTCTACAAGGGTATTTCACGTAAACCTTCGCGTTATAGAATTACTCGTAGATATATCTTGGAAGTTAACGTAGGCTAGTTAGAAAAATTATTGTTTTCTGTTGGGAACCCCTACAGTGGTATCAGAGATGATCTATGTGCAATTACGCTTGTACGGTTAGAACACATGTTGAATGTGGGAATTGATCCTATAATTGTTACCCTCTCATGTGTACTTGTTCATATCGCAACACTGTTTGATGAAGCGGCCCAAACCAACCTTACACATACTCTTACGCGAGACTGGTTTTGCACTTGACATATGGCTTGTACCATATATGAAGCTGACAGTTGTCTGTCTCTCTTACATTATTTGATATGGAATTTGCAATGGAGGGCTTCTAAAGGGGTGTCATAGAGACAAATATTTTATCAATATTGTGGTTGGAAGTTCGTAGGTAAGAAATGGCTCTTTGCGAAAGCCCTAGCAGCCACGCAAAACATGAAATATATAAAGTAGATGCATCTAACTTTATTTATCACGAGGCTTGTGATATCATGTGGTCATGATGTGAATTTTATATGTTATATGAAATACAGCTTATGTAAAGCAACCTACAAGAGCCATTTGGTTGTTCATTTTATTAGATGGCCTGCGTGCCAAGATCATGATGTAAAGTAGTGTTACTTTCTATTGCTAAGTTGTAGTAGCCGATCATCAAGATGGACGACCAACTAGAGTCGTCGTGGACTTGGCTCCATGCTGGTGGGTAAGATGGAGATCATGACGGAGTGCTCGATGGATATCAAGGCGCATTAATGAAGGACCATATGATGCCACACATATTTTAACTCCATGTGATGTTAATCCTTTGTGCATCTTATATATTGCTAGTATTAGATACTCGATGGTAGCATTATAAGATGATCCCTTAGTTTAATACCAATAAAAGTGTTCTCCCTTAGTGTGCACTACCAATAAAGTCCTTTGCTATTAAGCACACTGTGAGTGATGTGTGGATTTAGACTTGTACCTCACATGGGCCTTAATCCACGATTCCTGCCCACGGCTACCTCTGTGATCAAGGACCTTAAGGCTTGCATCTAGAAGCTCTGAACCGACCTAACCGCAATCGACCTAACCTATGGGGCTGCAAGAGGACTCTCTAGAGATCCCGAAGACCAGGCATGCATACAAGGGAGAACGAAGATCAAGATTATGTGCAAGACAAGATGAAGACCTGACATTACTAAGGGGGACTCTTCCATCATCGAGGCATTTAAGTACTCAAGGTCACGTCATAATCACGCGAACACGTGATAATCACGCAAGTCTTCGTTATTAGCCTTAGTCATAGAACCATAGATTCATCTCTCTTGTTGGGTATCATTGTAGGCTCACCGACATCATCTTGTAGACACATTGTACGATCGCTCAATAACCTTATGAATAAAGTCTGAGGGAATCCTCCCCATTATACATATACCTTCATCTTTGTCTTTGGAGATCCAAACTTGTTGTCTCGAGCCTACTACCAAACAAATAAACTCTCTTTCATTCCTTGGAAGTGAGACTACAGAGGGATCGTGTAAACTAACCTTCGTTAGTTGGCAAGCGACAAAGGGGGAGCTCACATCATGCAGGTTGGATCTTCCACCCCGACGGATGGAGCCACCAAAGACCTCCCAGTCGGAGGTTTGATGGCTCCAAATTTGGGCGACGACAGCGCAGTCGTCGGAGCACCAGAAGAGGAGTATGCCCCGAATACTCGGTCAACATCATGGAAGGTCTACTTCAGAAACATTGAGGTAGTGTTACAGACTGGTATATCATTCCTACCTCGAGGCACTCTATGCTTCATCAGAAACCGACTACTTCAACCCCCGCTCCCCTCTTCTGGAGGGTCCTCCACATACCCGTTTGCTCGGGGCCCGCCTATGGGTACGCCGAGGTCCCATACCTCTACGGTCCTACATCGATCAACCCAACGCTCCCATCAATGGTGTCTAAATAGGTTACCGCAGAGGGGTGACTAACTCCACCTCTACAGGCATATGTAAGCAACCCTTCTCCTAGTTCTGGCACATGGTACTCTGGAGGGGTGAGTTACACGACCTCTATGGGCATGTCGAAAAGCTCGAGGACTTCGTTGGAGAGCACCGATCCTTACAACCTGCAAGAAGCGTGGGGACCCCGATCCTAGGTGTTCATGTAAACAATAAATTTTACCCTAAGCCTAGAACCCCAGTTACGAGGACCTATGTTAGTACTGCAGTAACAGGAGGGGCTTTCGCGAACTTACCCTTAAAGACTGAAAAGCGTTGTCAACGCTTGGGAGATCATGGTTGATGTAGATGAACCAAAGCTGACCTCAAGGTCGTGTTGAAGTCCCGGCAACTCCTGCGGCTCCAACAACTCCTAGTGCCCCAAGTGTTGCACCTCACATGGATTTACACACATCCGGTGCCTGGCGATGATTCCGGCTCCTCCAATCCAACAGTAGTAGCGGGGTAGAGCTCCTAGATCCGAATCCCGCAACGTGATGGTGCTCCACATTGAAGAAGACTCCTGCTCGCGCGATCCGTACTTGGGACCACGGTCATAGGAGAGAGAGAGAGAGAGAGAGAGAGAGAGAGAGAGAGAATAAATTGGAGGACTACACAAAATAGAGGGAACCTGTTATTCATTATTTTGTATTTAATTTGTCAAAATACCTCTATTTATATAGGGGAAAACCCCCCATATCTAACTAGCTTAGCTATGTGGGACTAAACAAGGGAGAGGGGGAGGGCTGGCCGGCCGGCCAAGGCCCTAGTGGGCCCCGTGCGGGGTGCCCTAGGCCCAGCTACCCCCACTCCCCTTCATCCCTTTCGGTCTTTCCCTCATGGGCCCTTTTCCCTCCGGATTTGGCCCAATTAGGTATTTGACCCTTTTTAATTCCTTTTCTTTTATTGAATAAATACAGTTGAATGATTAAATCAATATTCAACATTCACTTACATATTATTCAATCCCCATTGATGTGGAACTCATTCCCTCTCATTCCAGACATCCTTCGGACTTACTAAAACCCTTCCAGTTTTCTCTCTTCTCTTTTCTTCAGGAATTCTACCGATCCTAAAACACTCTCTGAGCATCATATATCCCTTCAGTGTGATACGCCACGGTTCGGGAACACTCCAGACATGATCGGGACCCTCCCACACCAATGATCAACAAATGGACCTAGATGGCCATGTGACCCCTGTGCATTCCATGAAATCTTTCGTCGTTTGAACCATCAACGTCATGTCATATTCCTTTTGTCTCTCAATACATGCATTGTATGAGATCTGAACAATGACATCACCATGTCATGTTCAATATCATTACCAACAAATGCTTCTTGACTCGTTCCGACAAGTGATATCCCCGTGATCAAATCACATGTTGCGCCGCTATTGGATCCAACTTCTCCGAGTGGGCTCGCGAGTATCTTTTCCGTCACACGGATGAACAAATCCCGCTCTTGATATATATTGCCTCAACTGTTACTCTGAATACCTGAACACACCTTTACGATCACCGTTTCACCGAGTGACGATTGATGCTATCAATGTACCCTTAGGTAATAGTGATTGACATGGCCTCATAGTCCAAAAAATAGTACAGTAAGTCTATTATAATCATCGTAACTTGAACTTCATGACATGATCGGGTCATCATGCTTAGGTTGGGTATAGATCATCATCGCATTCTCATAATGAGGTGACTCCATTTCCAACTGGCATAAATGCCACATGATCAGGAAACTTTGATCATCTGTTGACCAATGGACCAGTGACTAGAGTTTCACCAGGAACTCCTGGTTGTTTATATATCACACGCGTATTGACATTTCCTTTCAATACAGTTATAGCATGATATAAAACTTAGTCATTAACTTTATGAAATATGATAATAATGCTTGTTACTATATGTTTCTAGGGCATATTTCCAAAAGTTTCCCACTTGCACTAGAGTACAAATAAACTAGTTGCATTTGTTCTTAATCATTGGCACCATATATTCCAGCACCTTTGATCATGCTTGCTCATGGAAGAGGTTGAGTCTTGGGTCTGTACTTTACAGTCCCAAATCCTTTGCAACCTACTAATGTCACTTTGATTGACATTAATACCTTATCATCACATGATAACATCTTTGTGTATGAATCGTAGTTATAGCAGTAGAATGAGGTCGGTTTCTAGGATCCTACAGTGACATTAGATTAGCCACTTCGAGATTTCTCATGGGCACTATGCCCTGGGACACACCTTCTACATAAATATGAGCTAGTCCCTCCATAACAGTATGCATCACTTTAGATGGTACCTTTATCTATTATTATAAATGTAACCATCGAAACACTAGTACACCATGTGCAATTTTCGATGTTTTTATCACCTCGCTTCCTACTTGACTTTAGTCATTATTATCCATATAGGAGTTTCCAATCTTCTAAGGTTAACATATTCCCTTATAACATAACCCTTTATGCTTTAAGATATGTCACCCTTTATGGATTAGGTAACATGTATACAGTTCTCAATCAAACACTATGGACAAACTTAGCTCAATGTTCCATGATTCATACTTAATCACTTTCCAAATGTTCCTTCTCAGACAATATATTATGTTAAGCTATAATCATGGTTTTTCAAGATAGAACCTATGTCTCAACATATTGGATGATGATCATCCTTTTCTTTCTTTCCAACCATTGATGTTTAACTTAATGTTATTCCTAATTTGAGTGACCAAGGACCATTCCTTAATCAATTCCTATTACGAAAACCTTTTCAGAATCCCTTTTAGGAATACTACATAATATCATAATATACTTACTTTCAACTTCTAATCCCTATAAAATCATTATTTATCGGTACGTGTGCTTTTATTCGTAATGTGTTGAATACACTCTTAAGAATCAATCTCTAAGCTCCCACTCAAAATATATTCCCAACATATTTGAGTTCGAGACTTATGTTGCTCCCACTCAAAAATATGTCATTCACATATTGTTTTGGGAAGACTTTCATATCTCCACCTCAATTTTATGAAAATTTCATATCCACTCACTATTTTGAATACCTTCAAAATCTTTGATCAATCATCAAACTTAGAGTTTTATTACGAGATGCTAGTATTTTACTTGTATTAAATCCACTAGACTTTTAGCACTTCTAAATCAAATTCATCTGAATTTGTCCAATCATTATTCATGACAAATCGTGCCTTTGTCATTCACATTTTCCATCATGACTTTGTAGTTGTTTGGAAAATTCAAGTAACCCACCACTTGTAAGATTCAACAATGAATTCCTTTCTAATGTTAAGCGAATTTTGCCTCTAGGATTTCTCGTAACTTTAGTTTACCATTTCTTTCCTTCCTAGTTCGTATGTATGTCATATTCTGGTAATATAACAAGTAATTCAGAAATGTCTCCACATAAGTTGTGGGGTACATTTTGAATCCTACTTTATGTAGTGAAAATAGTAGTGGGGAAACACAATGAGCATTATCCTCGATTCTTTCCTTTATGAAGATAATCATTCAGTAACGCTTTCCGTTGCGCTTCCCAACACTATGATGCAGGGTTTTGAATCCTCATCGTGTTTTTCACTATCTTTCATAAGCTTCACAATTGGGAACTCAAAATTTTCTAAAAAATGCACCATTGAAGCAATGCTAGTTTTGCCTTTATTTTGGTTTTAGACATGGATTTCGTATTCAATGTTTCCAATGAATACTCTACAAGGACTTATTTTCTATTTGTTTTGGTTATATCGAATAAATCCAAAACTTCCGCGATGATCCATAGAAGATATGGCGCTGATCTCATGAATTTAGATGGTTCACTTTATATCTAACTGAGTATTTACTATTTCTAACTAATGGTCTTTACATCTTACACTACAACGATATATTTGGCGCCATCTATTCACCCACTTGATAATTAGTATCACAGTGTGATGCTTTGCACTTTGACACTTCAAATGCATTGCATTTCACAGTTTCTTTATGCCATTCTTATAATGTCAAATTTCATTATTATTGATCAAATCGTAGCAATTAGATTCTCTTTTAATTTTAATAGCCTTAGATGATGAAATATTTTAATTATATCAAATAGTTTCATACTCATGTTTCCTTTGGTAAACCCCTTTACAAAAGTCAAACAATTACACAATGATAATCACCACTTTTTTGAAATACAATACATCGAATATGTATTCTCTTTCAACAATTCATCAAACATTTTGTATTCATGCAATACACGGTATTTGAGTTATCTTGCTGAACTTGCGCATGATTCATATGTGACAAGAAAACAAATGTCTTTCACATATTATCAATATAACTTTGAATTTAAAAAATGGTTTCATTCAAAATGAATATATCATTAAGTTGGGTATTTTCAAGGCATTTTCAATATTTTACAAATGTTAATGCATTATCAATTAGTTTCATAACCAGGATAATTCACACATAATCGAACAAGATATGAACATAAATAGAAATCATTCATAAAAGTGGAACAACTGTTTGTTACAAATTCGTATGAATAACCGTCTCACGAAGTGTGAGACATATTAAAGAAGTTCACATATCCATCGGTTAAAATAATCATCCATAAGAGATAAAATAAATGATAAATGTCAAGGGAGAGTGTCATTGGCCATCAACATCATGCTCGCCATCAACATGTAATGTCACCTCCTCTCGAGCAAGCAACTCTCATGCAGAAGGACCTGTTTTCACCATAACAGAATATGTATCAAATACTTTAACATTGAATACGTGTTTGCAAGATTATAAAATTCATAAAACTGTATATCAAATATATACCTTTGTCATCGATGACCTCTCCAGTAATGGGTTCAACCTTCACATTCCTGAAATGTGATATGAACTCGTGGAAATCCTGTGTTTCCTTATTGCCTCTCATGATGTAAGTCCTAGCATGTGCCTGGTAGCTTGCTGGTAGCGACCGCAGCAACACGCCTATTACAAAAGAGCTCCCGAACCAGATGTCCATGAAGTATGCAAGCCTCATGTCACATCATGTATGCGCTCCACATGGTTGTCAAGCGAAGAGTTATCCTCCATCTTTATGGAGAGGAAATCTCCTATCAGCTCATTCTGCCATATGCGTACTTGTTCCACGAAATGTGATCTAAGCTATGCCATAACCGTTGGAGGGTTAATGCTACCCACAACTATCCACATCTCATCAACCATTCCGAAGCGCATGGTCACTGATATGAAGATGGACATCACACGATGGCAACAACGGTAACCTCGATGATCTAGGGTCTCATGGAAAAAGGGCTACTCCAAATACATCTCATAGAGCATGTAGTCGATCACTTCATTCTCCGTAAGGAGAACATGGAGACGCGACACCCACATAGAAAAGTTAGATCAGTCTAGTTTGAGCATTTCTCCTTCTAACCAATCATCAACAAGGAAGGTAACATCAGGGAGAACCATTTTCTACATTTATAATTGCAAAAGGAATTTAGACTAAGTTTATAATTATATGAGTTAAGATAAATAACTCCACTAAAATCTCCTATCCCTAGAAGGATTCTAGTGATTACACGATCCCTATTAACTACACCACCACCGATCGTCATGGCCGACAATATAGTTGCAAAGGTGGACGTATAAACATCGATCACATCATTCTTGTGACTCATGGTCAATCTTTTGACAATATGTGTTCCGAGGCCATGTCTACACATGCTAGGCTTGCCAACTTAACCTTTAGTGTATTCGCTATGCAACATGGCTTACACCCACCGTATGCAAACGTAGATATGTCTAACAACCATTTGTCATGGCCTGCCTCAGACTGAAGAACTTTCTTGGTGGTGCACACTAGGGGAGAATACTTTCATTGGTATTTTAATTAGAGGTCATCTTATTAGGGTATCGTCGAGTATCTAATACTAGCACACAATGTAAGTGTGATGTGATATGGTCCTTCTCACTATGATGTCCATCCCGCACCTTCGGATTCCGGTGCCAGGGTTACAGCATCATAGGCACCAGGGTGCTGGTGCCCTCCGACATGGTAGTCCGTCGCCTCCGTGACCGTCCACTAATACTTGGCAACATAAAGTAAGTACTTCACCTTTGCCACAACCATATCACATCACAACGCCCCCCTGCAAAACAAAGTTAGGCGCCTCTACTTTATCTTTGCATGTTTACGTGGCTGATAGGGCTTTCGCACAAGAACCGTTCTTACCTACGAAATTTCACAACAACGCTGATCAAGTAATTGTCTATACTACAACCCTTTTAGGGCCCTCCGTTGCAAATGGCATACCAACTGATGCGAGAGAGACAGACACCCTACAAAGTCACTTTATATGGTACAAGCCGTATGTAAAGCGTGGACCAGTCTTGCGAATGAATGCGTATAGTCGGTTGGGGGCCGCTTCATCAAGCATTACTGCAGTATACACAAGTACACATGGGAGGGTAACAACTAAAAGATCAATGCCCACACGCTAAATCTCGTGTGTTCTACCCGTACTAGCAATAATACGCAAAGAACTAGCTATAATACAACTGCAGGGGTTCGCGTATGAAAACAATAAATTTTACCCTACGCCCAGAACACTAGTTGCCAGGACCTATCTATTAGTAATGCAGTAACGGGAGGGGTTTTCACGAACTTACCCCTGAAGACCAAAAATCATTGTCAACGCTCTGGAGAGCATGGTTGATGTAGACGAACCAAAGCCGGCCTCAAGGTCATGTTGAAGTCCCGACAGCTCTTGCTGCTCCAACGACTCCTAGTGCCCCAAGTGTTGCACCTCGTAGGTCGTTATACACATCTAGTGCTTGGCGATGACTCCCGATCATCCAATCCAACATCAGTTGCGGAAGTAGAGATCCTGGATCCGAATCCCGTAGCGCGACAGCGCTCCGCGGTGAAGAAGATTCCTGCTGGCGTCATCCGGACTTGGGACCACGGTCATGGGAGAGGGAGAGGGAATCAATTGGAGGTCTCCCCCAAAATAGAGGGAACCTTTTATTTATTACTGTGTATTTAATTTGTCAAAATACCTCTCTTTATATAGGGAAACCCCCCCCCATAGCTAACTAGCTTAGCCACGTGGGACTAAAAAAGGAGAGGGGAGAGGGGAGGGCCGAACGGCCGGCCAAGGCCCTAGTGGGGGGCTTGTTCGTCTGCTGTACCAAAGTTGGCAGGCCAGCGCATGGCGGTACCTAAGTTGCCTAAAATTACCGCGTTTCAAAAAGTTGGGCCGCCAACTATCGAGAGGGGCCATTTCGATGCAAACTCGTCTCACCCCTACCAAATCCAAACATGTCGTGAAACTGCCCCGTGAAGTAGACGGTCGGGACCCTCATGTCAGTAATATTTCCGTGACGCGAGCGCCAACGCGGCAACCACGTAGGCAAAACGAGATAGTAAAGGAGCATCGTGCGTTGACCAAATTCACAAATCCACCCCCTCCCTCCTTTTGCATGAACCCTAGCACCGGCGGCGCCGAAATCCCCTCTCCAACCAGAATGATCTCTTCGGGCATTTGACTTCTGGTGCCAACTTGCTGCGCCTACTCGCTGCTACCGAGCTCTAATGCCGAATGCCGTGCCAGTCGTTGCGACGATCTAGCCCGCCTCTACCGCTGACGAGCTGAGCAGCGTGGAGGATGGCAGATCGATTTGCCGAGGAAGAAGTACTTCTAGCTAATTTCGGGTGAGTTACTCTTCTCTTTGCTATTCGCACTACCTATAACTGCTAGCTGGCTATTGGCATTACAGAGATATATCGAACATAAAATTGTTTGCTAGCACGACGCTGACAAACAATTCTTATATTTTGTCTCCAATTTTCTATCAACTAGGATCTCCGTTGAACCCAACTACACGGTTATGGTCACCATCTTCGGCTACCCCATTAAATTAGCACATGGGAAGAGCACGTGGAAACAAGCTCTGAATCTGAAGATGGAAGTAGCTCCTGTGCAGTTATGCACTATCCCTGGTTTGGTTGTTGTTGTGCATGAACTTGCTGAAATGAGGATGGAACAGACTGCACGGTTCAACGTCCTTGATGAACGAGGCTTCAAGGTTCCTATAGCGTGTGACAGTCAGCTAATTGGGTTGATCAAAGAGCATGTTAGACTTCGTGTGTTTATGCTGGTGTGTAACATAGTGGATGAGGAAGCTCCTGCTACTGGGAGTCACCCAGCTATTATTGGACAGGGAGGTCTAACTCGAACCCGTGCTCTTGTTGAGCAAAATGTGGTTCCTCGTCCGCCACATGCTTCTATCAGGCAACCTCCTCGTAGGAGTCCCCGTATTGCCGTTGTGGAAAACTCTGCTCTGGAATCTGCTGGTACTGGTCGTCCCCTTCCCCGTGCCCGTGTTGCTGCAGCTGCTGCTCACCCAATCCATGCCGCTGTTGAGCAAACTAAGGCGTTCGTAGGCTGCCCCACTGTTGTTGCCAAGACCGCCGCCTTGTGTGCTGCTCCTCCTCGAAACTGTCCTCAAGTTGTGCGAACCCGTGTTCTGTAATCTGCTGGTACTGGTCGTCCTCATGTTGTTGTTGATTTGGACGCTGTTGACCCAATCCCTGCCGTTGTTGAGCAAACTAAGGCTTCCAGAGGCTGCCCCACTGTTGTTGCAAAGACTGATGCCTTCTCTCATCCTCGAGCCCGTGCTCGTGTTCAGCGAGCTGCTGGTCTGAAGCCAGCTCATGGTCTGGACTCTGCTAGCACTCGAAACACTTCTGTTGTGGGAACTGCTCCTGATCGTCGAGGTGGCATGGCAGCAGCTGATCCTATTGTGGCTGCCATTAGAAGGGGCCCTGCCTGTCCACCATGTAATGTAGCCCCCGCTGCTAAGGGCCCTTGCCTTGCTCCTAGTCCTGGTACTTCCACTGAGGTTGATCCAGCTAACGATGACGCTGGTGATGGCGGCGATGGCATTGGGGCTGGGTCTGATGGTGCCGCTCCATCTCTCGAACCTCTTGGAGGTTTCTATCCTGAAGAACCTGATGATGGCAAAGTAATCGTTTGTATCAGTGTTGCGGATTATACTGCAAAATTCGATGATGGCACAGAAAAATTCTATGACGAGTTTGATGTAATCCTTGGCAGATACGACCCTGAAGTGGTAGAGTTATCTAACCTGATGGCATCGTTACGTGTGAAGGTGCTGTGGGAGTCCTCCCAGGAAGCACGTTTGTTATATTATGGTTACAAGAGCAAAAAGGCTATCGAAGTGAAAGATACCAGGGATTTAGTCGTATCGTTTACAAGGAAACATTATAGAGGTGAAGTTTACTTCCACTTGGTAGTGCTCACGGTTGGAGAGGAATTGGAACTCGACAATAGAGATGATGGACTTTTAGAAGGCATGCATGACCTGATCCATGGTATCACTGGGGCTGGTGCGACCGAGGGTGGCTTCAAACAGAGGAGAGTCTTATAGAGGAGCGTCATAAAGAGGAGCAGGAAGAGCATCCCTAGAAAGGGCACCCCGAAGAAGAACGTCACCAAGGAGACCACGCCAGAGAAGAGGATGCCCAAGAGTCAAACGACAAAAGGCACCACGCCGCAGAGTACTCCCCTAAGATCCAGTCAAAATGCCACACCGAACGGTAGCAGCAAAAACGCTAAAAGGGCTAGCACGGTGGTGAACACTCCTAGGAGTGGTAGCAAAGAGGCGAAGATGGCCAGCACAGAGGCTACCACACCCAGTGGGAGCAGAAAAAACACTAATTTGGAGCGGAACACGCCGCTGTCAGGGAATTATGCCAGCACGAAGGAGAACATGCCCAATAGTAGCAGCAAAAGGGCTAATTTGGAGAGGAACACGCCGCCGAGGTCAGACAATAATGCCATCAAGATGGAGAAGACACCCAATAGTAGTAGCGAAAGGGCTAATTTGGAGCAGAACAAGCCGCTGGGGTCAGGCAATAATGCCAGCACGAAGGAGAACACGCCCAATAGTAGTAGCAAAAGTGCTAATTCGAAGAAGAACACGCCGTATAGGTCAGGCAATAATGCCAGCACCCTGGAGCCAACACCCGTGAGGGGAGGCAGTAAGGAGATCACACCCAGGAGCGGCAACAAAAGGCCTAGTTCGATGGGGAATGGAACGCGGATGTCAAGCCCTACTGATACCATCAGGAACGATTACATCAGGAAGGAGGATGTACACAAGAAGAGCAAGAGGGTTATGTACACTCAAGATGAAATTGATTCTAACTGCTGTTTGTCCACTGAAGTACCTGGGATGCGCTCAAATGTAAGACCACCCCATGTGGTTGTAGCAAAACCAACTGAGTGTCTTGGAGAAAATAGAGTTGCCGGTGAGGTGGACTGGGGCAATGTTCCTGTCCATCCGGGTGGAGACGATGGTGCAGCCCCACCCATGGGAGTCAATATGATGTGTCCAGTACTAGGCATTAGAGACGATGGCGAAGATTCTGAATCAGATGAAGAAGCAGGCACTATAGAGGATCAAGAATCTGGTGATGATGAAATAGACGAGGAACTTAATGATGAGGATGGTATTCCAGTCGATGATTTGGGTGTTGAAGTAGAAGAAATGAAACATGACCACGGGTATCCTATAATTTCGGTCGGCACCGAGTTCAGGAGCATGCATCCACGATTTGGATGTCGTTCCGGCATTTTTGTATCAAGGGGGAGTTTGACGTTTACCGACTGAAGAACTCTACCGAGAGGTATGAGGCCGTTTGTAAGTTAACATGGATGAACGGACGGGCCGAGGTACATTGTCCATGGAGGATCACATCAAGATCCTTACCTGCATCGACTGCAATTAGGGTATTGGGGCTATGAATGCAGCAAACCATTAGAACTCTCTCTCTCTCTCTTTTCACTCTATAACTACAATTGATGTGCGATATCTTTCTGGCAACTAGTCGACTCCGCTTATCTTTTAAATGAATCTTGTTACAGGTGAACAGAATGGGCCCTCCACACATGTGTCCAATAGGAAGCAAACTAAAATCCTCAACGGCTGATACGGAGTGGATGGCTATGCAATCTATGTCCATACTAAAGGATAACCCTAAGGAGACCGCGAAGAATATTCAGACTAGCCTCGATTCTAAATACAACATTGCCCTTCCGTATTACACGGTTTGGAAAGGTAAAGAGAAAGCTCCGGGGGTCTTGCACGGGGATTGGACCAATAGCTTCAAGATGCTATACAACTTTAAGGCGGAGGTTCAAGCTAGGTGTCCGGGGAGTGTTGTGGAGATTGACACCGAATTAGAAGGTGGTAAAATATATTTCAAAAGATTTTTCATGGCGCTTAAACCTTGCATCGATGGATTCAAGGACGGCTGTAGGCCGTATCTGAGTGTAGACATCATTGTCTTAACTGGCAAATCGAAAGGCTGCCTGCCATCTGCCACAGCACTTGATGGTCACAACTGGATGTTCCCAGTGGCATTCAGGCTGTTTGAAACAGAAACGGAGGAAAATTGGGTTTGGTTTATGAGGCAGCTCAGGAGATCAATAGGCCACATGGTTCCATTGGCTATATCCACGGATGCATGCAAAGGGCTGACGAATGCAGTGAAGGAGGTGTTCCCACGAGCTGAAGGTAGAGAATGCCATGCCCATATGATGCTCAACTTGGACTCGCACTACGCAGGCAGCGTATTTCGTTACATGTTTCCTGCTGCTAGAGTTTACAAACCTAGTAGCAGCGGTTATTTCATGAGCAAGATTTTTTCCGAAGCCCCTGAACTTCCAGAGTACTTAGCCATCCATCATTTGCAGCTATGGAAGAGGAGTCAAGTCAACCCTGACATCAATGTTGATTACATAAACAACAACCTTGCAGAATGCCTGAATAACTGGGTGAAGGACATAAAAGTGCGTCATGTTCATATCTTGATGGATAGCATATGTGGTATGATCATGAAGCTGTTAAATATAAGGAGATAGATCGGTAGGAGACTTAGAGGACATATGCTAACGCTAGTTGTACATCAACTGCACAAGAGAACCCGAGGACTTGCTCATCTTAAGGTTTTCCCGTCAACCAGCAGAAGCTATGAGGTGGTCAATATGTCCAAGAGTGGCAAAAGGGATGTTGTCAACATCCAGCTGCGAGAATGCACCTGCTTAGAGTGGCAGCATACCGGGAAACCTTGCGACCACACCTTGGCCTTCTTGGTGAAGAAAAGAACTCTACCACATTTGGATCAGTATTTGTCAGACTACTACTCTATGGAAAAGTTTAGAGCTGCGTACGCTGGATCCGTCGAGCCATGTACAGACCCATCTCAGTGGCCTCAAGTCCAACTGTCTTTCGAGCTTTGCCATCCAGTTACAAAAAGGGGCAGAGGAAGACCCCAGGTGAATAGGTTTAAGAATTTTCTCGAGAAGAAGGATTCGGCTTTCTGTGCTACAAAGAAGGGCAAAAATAGATGCAAGACCTGCCATCTTATAGGCCATAGAGCAGCTGGATGTCCCCTTAATGCTCCCAAACCTTGGTATGAGATGGTACATTCACACAAAAAAATTGTTTATAGTCTGTAGATATAAGGTAGTAATTCATGTACTGTTTTTTTACAGGAACCGCAAGGTAACAAACAAGACAGCCGACTCAGTGATTTTGCTGTGGGAAGAAAACCAAAACGAGTGGAGTGATGATGCCGGACAAGATTCTGGTGCTAATTGGCCTGACTTCCCTTGGCCCGGAGATGCAGGGTACGTGAAGGTAAGAAAATTGGCATCCAGGAAAAGGAAGAAGGCAGGAGATGAAGAAGCCAGTGGACATGAAGGAAAGAGGAATAAAGTTGGCACCCAAGCAGAGAAAGAGGGCTAGTAGTGTAGCAGCCTAATGATGTATTGAACTTGAACCTATATATGTAGTTTGGTTAAACTCTGGAGGTGTGTGCGTGGAACTTGTTGGGCGAAACAATTTGCCTCCCGTACTCGGAGTCAAATGTATCGCGACTTTAGGATTTGATACGGCCGAGGCCACTAGTTGAATCCAAAACTATGACTATGCCACTACTATCTGAACAATCGCGATAGCTGAGCGGTTAAATCCTCTCCAAAATCGATGGGTGTTAGTGGCACAGACATGATTTATTTATAGGCGCTTAATAAATCCCTGTTGTTGGCATTACACTTATGATAAGTTTTTGGGCTGGAAAACAATTTCTTAAGCTGGCCGCTACACTCCACGAAGCAGCAACTTATTTCAGCTGCTGGACAACGACATGGCGACATAAACTCCAAATGCAATAGATAATGCCCAGATAATGTGGAAATTGTGTCCACTATCTGGCCTAATCTTGAGCCTGTCTGTCTCACCACCTCCCTGCCCCTGCCTCCCCTGCACCTGGCGAAGCTCCCGGATCTCTTGCTCCATCGCACGAATTTCCTCTTTCTTGTCCCACACAGCATCACGCAGATCCTGAACAAGCTCTCTGTGAAAACCTGGCAGTGGCTTTTCGATCCACACAAACTTGTCACAGCCAGTCCCCCTCCCTTCCTGCATAGTAGATCGAAGGAAACAAAAAAAAGAATTACATTACGCTTTCTGGATCCGGGTTACCATTGTACCTACAGTAGGACCTTACCGCTCGGTCCAACACAGTTCGGTCCAACACCTGAGAAGCATCGCTTAAGTCTAACAGTAATGACAGCACAAGTACTACATTTTCCTGTCGGTCTTCTCGATACAAATGTAGAAATGCATCTTCCTGTTCGGTCCAGCACCGACAAGGTACTAAGATGGCACGCATAGGATCGACCTTAGGTCCACATACTCCACCTCCCGCGGCGTCGGGCAGCTCGACGCCTTGGCTAGCACAAGAATGCTATCTGACGATGGAGGCTGGGCGTTCACCCACATGCGCACCGTGTATACGGGCGAGGCGCACGAGACCTACCTGACGCATACGGCACCAACGATGGTGGGCCCGGCTTTGGTTCCCAAAACACCGACGGTGATGGTCAGGACGAAAACAGAGCCGTCCCCCCTGCAAAATTAGCAGGCGGCGTGCCAAGTCAGTGAACAACACCTTCTCTTGGAGAAGTTGGGCTTGCCCGTATGACATCCTAATCACTTCGATCAAGTGCCCATCTGCAAGGTGGACGATAAGCTCTGTCGGCGGGCCGGTGTAGTGGCATCCCGGCTCCATGCAGGCGCACGCGCCGTGCGGGCACGCGAGCTCGTGGAGCGGGAGCTCACGGTAGGGGTAACGGCGAAAGCATCCTGGGTGGGAGCACACGAGCGGGAACACCGGTGCAAAGTTGCACGCGAGGATCTCTAGATTCTTGGGAACCCACATCTGCCACATCTCAAGTTCGTCGAGAAATCGGAAAAAAGATCAGCAGTTAGATTGGCGAATAGCATGAATGTGTAGGATAAGTTCAAAAGCTTGTAAAATGATTTCTTACCATGAAGGTAGCGACCGGAGAATTGGCGGATGTCGTCGGCTTGCGGCTACCACAGGATGGAAGTGAAGTGGGGACAGTGGCTTCGAGGGAAGGACGAGAAGTACGGGGAGGAAGAGAAGTAACGGGGACATGACACTGGGATATGGCCCACTGAACTCATGAGTCGTAACACTCGCAACATGCCAGTTTGTCCAGAGCAAGCGTGGCCAATCATGCCGCAGAACAGCCTACTCGAGCATCGCTCTCGCGAAGACCATTCCAATCGTCCAAGCGCCCCAATCGAATGGTATGTAACAATCGTCAAGCAGAACAATTGTGTTATGGCGTGCCTTCTAGAAGACTCGGTCTAACGGTGGATCCATTGGGCGCAGTGCTAGTTTTAGTATAAGAACAAGCATGCAATGACTCAAATGGATCCATGTGTGGTTTGTGGAAATAACACACATGCAATGACTCTAGTGGTTGATCCATGTGTGGTTTGTGGAAATAACACACATGCAATGACTGTAATGGATCCATAAGTGGTGTTGGGGGGATACCCCTGGGTAGGGTCACGCTGGGGTATAAAGGCCTAGTTAGCCGAGGTACGGCAAGGTCAAAGCAAGTGCTAGCCGAGTCACCTCAAGGCAGGCCGAATCACGGAGTAACCCGGACCAGGGGACGTCCACCTAACTGGGTCTCAACCGACTTATGTCTTATGTCGGTAAGATGTATCCAACTTATATGCAGGAACAGGTGTGGCCAGATCAACTAAGTACGATCCGGCTTATATCAAGCTTGTAAGAGAAGGAAGGTATCTCGCTGGTCAAAGGTGACCACTATACGCAGAGCGTGAGCAAAGCGGACAGAGGCCAGGACCACCGAGGCGTAGCCGACAAAGGTGACGATGCCTATGTCGGATGACGCGGGCACCACAGAGGCTTACGTAGCCTCTGCATGGATGACGCTGGGCTAAAGTGACCCGGCCGGCTTACTATTTTCGGAAGAGGCATATTCCCTGGAATATGCCTCCACGTATTCCCTAATTGGAGACCTAGCTACCCCTATATAAGGAGGGCTAGGGCCTCTGTAGAAGGGGTTGATCTCTAGTGGGTTGGTTTTTCTAGTTATCTCCTAGAGAGTTGTATTTTACTAGTGGTGAGAGTAAGAGAGTTCTTCTTCCTCCTCTCCCCAAGGAGCACTTGTAAACCTTGGAAGTGAATCAAATACAAAGCAACAGTGTGTGAAATCACCACACTATCCCTCCCTGGATTCCCCTAGTGCATTTAGTCCCCACCTTTAGCCTATCCATGGCATCTGCTGTGACACCACCACGACAGTTGGTGCCCACCGTGGGGCTAGCAGTGCTAGCAGGGGTGAAGATCCGGACGGGAATCTTCATCGGCACCGGCGAACGCATCGGCTTCGGGCTCGTTCAGCGCGTTGGATTGCTGGATTTTGTCAGCGACAATGCTGGCTGTTTCGCCAAGCGTCCTCTCCCGCACAACGGCCTCTTCGTCAAGCTCGGCGCGCACAAGATCTACGTTGCTGTCGATGTGTCGTGCGTTCATCCGCGGCATGTCGTCGAAGGAGGCGAGCCACCCCTTAGTGCGGTTCGCGGGGCGCATATCGCTCGCTCCCCGGACCAGGCTGAGGTAATGATGACCGCGCCTGGCGCTAGCGCAAGAAAGGATCCATCACCAGATCCGGAGGTAACGCCTACGGCACCAAGGAAAAGTAGAGGTCCTCCGCTAGAGAGGCCAGAGAATGCGCTGCAGCAGGCGATGGATAGCTTGGCAAACCTAGTAGCAGCAGTAGTAGATCCGGCTCAGGCACAGGCCAGGCTAGAGAAGAACTAGGCAAAAAATACTAGAGGGTGCAAAAAAGATAGCCGCGGCTCAGCAGTCGTTGTACATGACACTGCGTGAGTACGCAAAGGCAAATAAGGTAGATGCTGTAAAAGTGAAAGGGAGAAACCTCATGAGTGAAATGAACAGAGAGGGTGATACTAGGATTGAGGAATCAAAAAACTGTTTTTCCGTGGGGCTGCCGAAGTATAGTACCCCGGCAAAGAACCTCAGGGCAGCAGATGCAGCTGCATCCGAGTTAGAAGGTCTGACGGGTGAAGCCCGTCAAAGACAGCAAGATAGAGTTAATGAGCTGGTTCGGATCGCGAACAGGCAAAACGAGGAGTTGCTCAGGGCAAACCCGGAGAGAGCTGGGGCCTCCAAGATCGTTCATTCGGCGGTTGGTAACCCGGAGAAATCTGCTAGAGCCGCATCGTCTCCTCATGGTGGTCCTAGGAGAGAAGAGGTAGTAACTTCGGCTAGGAGGAATAAGCAGATAGTCCCATGTGACCTGGCAAGGGCAGGGAAAGGAAAAGAAGTGCAGAGAAATGAGGATCGAAGGAGTGTGAGCCGAGGTGAAGCTGGCCGAGGTAACCGCGACCAAGGCAATGCCGGTCAAGGGAATGTTGTAAACGGCAATGTCGGACAACGTAATTCGGTAGGTGCAGGTCAACCGCAGCAGCGGAATATACCACGGCGAGAGTGCAGTGCCGGCCAAGGTATGCAACAGAGAGCAGCTCCATAGGAGCAAGATAGATACAATGATGGTGATTCGTAGATGGTGAACGCTGGCTATCCCAGACCGGACTATCACGTGATAGGGTCAAGATTGGGAGGCAGGAACTTGATGCCTGATGATGCCAGGTTAAAACTGGATCGGCTGTATACGTCGGAGCAAATTGAGTGTCAAGGTCCTCTGGGTCCAGCTTGTTTTGGGCCCCGGATCATGAAGGAACCTCCGGTACCTAACTTCTAGTTACCTAGAGGCACAAAGACATATGACGGCAGCACTAAGCCGGAGGATTGGTTGATTAACTATGCAACTGCTGTGAAAATTGCCACAGGCAACTTGAGATGTGCTGTGAGATATGTACCCCAGATGCTGGAGGGGCCTGCCAGGGTATGGCTAAACAACTTGCCGCCTGGAAGTATTAACTTTTGAATCGATTTTGAGGAGATGTTTGTTAGCAATTTCTCAAGTACGTATCAGAGGCCCAACAGGCCACAGAACCTAGCAATGTGCAGGCAGAGACCGAATGAGACTGACCGGGAGTTCTTAACACGTTGGTGCACTGTATGAAACTCATGTGAGGGTGTGATTGAGTCATAGGCCATAGCTTGGTTTGCGCAAGGATGCAGATATGCAAGCATGCTATGGTAAAGGTTGCAAAGAGATATGCCAACCACCTTGGCAGATACAATCTGAATTGCTGATTCATATGCCTTGGGTGATCCGACGCAATCTAGGCTCACGTCAAACGAGTCAAGAGAGGAGTATTGTTAGCGAGATGGGGTCGGGTCATCCCGGAGAAATGATTACCGAGGTAAAAGAAGGGATGACAGACCGGATTATCGGTACAGTTCGCAACAAGTTGCAGCTGTGAATCAGGATCAACCCGGAGCAGGAAGCAGTCAATGTCAGAAAACTGGAGGACATCAATGGACTCCAAGAAATGATGGCAAGAAAACTTGGACGCCAGAGCAGAAGAAACAGTGGCAAGAAAAGAAGGACCGTCCGAGGTATACCTATGAGGCAATGCTGGATCAGCCGTGTAAATTTCACACGCAAAATCTGAGTAACCCAGCGGGTCACACAACCAGGTAGTGTGAATGGATGCAAAAAATAGAACAAACTGGTTCTAGGAATGCTCAGGCACCTCAGAATGATCAACCTCGGCAGGAGTTATCCCGGCAGCAATTGCTCTCTGGAGTGAACACGCAACAGCTAATGTTGCCTCCCCCTCCATCGAGGTATGACAACCATGAGAGAAGGGATGCAGTGCATCAGGTGGAGAAACAAAATAAACCGGATCAGAGGTACCCTAGAAATGAGGGGAGAAATGAGTACAGAGAGCATCATCAGAGTTATTGTGTGTTCACTATGGAAGAGACAGACAGAAAGAGCTTGCAGCACCGACATATGGAGGTCAATGCAGTAATGCCGGCCGTGACGAGGTATATGCCTTGGTCGGATCAAGAGATTACCTAGAGCATCAAAGATCATCCGAAGCTTATGCCATGTCCTGGTTCGTATGCACTGGTGTTGGATCCAACATTCATTGGGCCTAACATCAATGTGAGGTTCTCAAAGGTGTTAATTGATAATGGCAGTAGCATCAACATCATGTATGTGGACACGATGCGCAAGTTGGGTATCTCGGAGAACATGCTCCAAGATACAAGGACAACTTTCCATGGCATTGTGCTAGGCATTTCTTGTGAACCCATAGGCAAGGTCCGGGTTGACGTATTGTTCGGCACAAGAGATAACTGCCGGACTGAGAATTTGGAGTTCGAGGTTGTAAATTTGGAGAGTGCGTATCACGCGTTGCTCGTCAGGCCAGCCCTGAACAAGTTCATGGCAAGTTGTCACATCAGTTACTTGAAGATGAAGCTGCCCGGGCCAAACGGTGTAATTACCATAGCTGGTGATTTCCGACGTTCGATTGAGTGCGCGTCTGCCGGGTCTAACCTGGCCGAGTCACTCGTGATTGCACAAGAAAAGAGAAAGATCCAAGAGGTGGCGGCATTGGCTCAGTCCACGCAGCAGTATATGGCGGCGCTGAGTAACCCGCATGGTAGTGTCTCGTTCCAAGCAACAAAGGATACCAAGAAAGTGCCATTTGATGATATGTTCCTTGAGTGCACCGTGACAATTGGTGCCGGGTTAAATGACAAATAGGAAAGCGGGCTCGTCAACTTCTTTTGTGAGAATCAGGATATTTTTGCTTGGTCCACAGAGGACTTGCAAGGTGTTCCGAGGGAGTTGGCCGAGCACTCTTTGAATGTCAGACCTGGAGCAAAGCCGGTGAAGCAACCTCTCCGCCGCTTCGCCGAAGACAGGAGAAAGGTCATAGGAGATGAGATAGCTCGGTTGTTGGCCGCAGGTTTTATGATGGAAGTGCTTTACCCGGATTGGCTATCTAATCCGGTGCTGGTGGAGAAGAAGAAGGATGATCCGAACGTGGCAGTGGTTTGGCGTATGTGTATCGATTACACGAACCTGAATAAGGCGTGTCCAAAAGATCCATTCCGACTGCCAAGGATAGACCAAGTCATAGATTCCACTGCTGGGTGTGAGTTGTTGTCGTTCATTGATGCATATTCTGGTTTCCACCAGATACCTCTGGACCCAAGTGATCAAATAAAGACTGCGTTTATCACCCCGTATGGGGCTTATTGCTATCGCACCATGCCTTTTGGTTTACATAATGCAGGGGCAACGTACCAGAGATGTATGCAAAAATGTTTGCATGACCAAATTGGTCAAAATGTGCAGGTGTATGTGGATGATGTTGTGATAAAGACCAAGGAAAACAAAACACTCCTTGACGATATCAGGCAGATATTCGCGAACCTAAGGAGGTTCCGAATGAAGCTTAATCCGGAGAAATGCACCTTCGGTGTCCCGGCTGGAAAATTACTCGGATTTCTTGTCTCCAGCCGAGGTATCAAAGTTAATCCAGCTAAAATCCGGGCCATAGAGCGAATGGAACTGCCGAAGTGTCTTAACGATGTCCAGAAGAGCACTGGTTTCCTGGCATCCTTAAGTCGTTTGTATGTCGGTTGGGAGAAAAGGCACTGCCTCTCTATCAACTCATAAAAAAGTCGGACAAGTTCGTTTGGATGCCGCAGGCCAATGAAGCTTTTATCCAACTAAAGAAGATGTTAGCCACTACACCAGTGTTAGCCTCTCCACTATCAAAGGAGCCAATGTTGCTCTATATAGCCGCAACCAACCGAGTTGTAAGTGCAGCAATTGTGGTAGAGCGTTATGAACAGGGTAAGTCAGTGCAAAGGCCAGTGTATTATCTGAGCGAGGTATTATCTGCATCAAAGCAGAACTATCCTCATTATCAAAAGGTGGCATACGGTGTGTATATGGCAGCTAAGAAGCCGAAGCACTATTTTGAGGACCACCCAATCAAGGTAATATGTGAAGCCCCCATATCCGAGATAATGAGCAACAAGGATGCAAGTGGCAGGATTGCAAAATGGGAAATTGAGGTAGCTCCTTATGCGCCACAATATGATAGAAGAGAAGCAATCAAATCTCAGGCCGTGGCGGACTTTTTTGTGGATTGGGCCGAGGTGCAATATGAGCCACCATTGCTAGATCCGTACTACTGGAGAATACACTTTGATGGGTCAAAAACAAAAACCGGGTTAGGTGCCGGAGTTGTGCTTACCTCGCCAAAGAAAGACCAGCTGAAATATGTGCTGCAAATCCACTTCACTGCATCAAACAATGTTGCAGAATATGAGGCACTTGTACATGGGCTCAAAGTGGCAAAGGAGATTGGAATACATCGGATCCAATGCTTCGGTGACTTGGATCTCGTAGTCCAGCAAGTATCTGGACAATGGGATGCTTTGGATGCAAACATGGCATTATAGAGATTTCATGTGCAGAAGATATCTGGTTACTTTGAGGGATGCTAATTTCACCATATACCCCAGGTGGAAAATGAGGCTGCCGACATATTGTCGAAGCTCGGATCAACCCGACAAGCAATTCCACCGGGTGTAGCATTAGAGCACCTCAGAAAACCATCTATCAGGCCATCCCCGGATTCTGACTCGATTTTTATCCCGGCAAATCCGGAATCAAAAGCTATGCCCATGGACATTGATGTGGGGAGTGGTTCGCGAAACCTGGGGACTGCCTTGGCAAACCCGGGGACTGCCTTGGCAAACCCAGGGACTGCCTTAGCAAACCCGGGGACTGCACAGCGTGATCCGGTTGAAGTTATGCCGGTGGATCAGATGGAAATTGATGAGGATGTGTTCCCACTGCGTGTTGTACCATCTTGGGCACTGCCCATATTCCAATTCCTAAAAGATGGAACCTTACCCGTTGAGGAGGTGCTTTCTAGGAAAACTCAGAGGAGAGCAAAAGCATACACAATCATCAATTCCGAGCTATACAAAAGGAGTGTGACTAATGTCCTCCAGCGATGTGTTGACCCGGAGGAAGGACTTGACTTCCTCTGAGATATACATCAAGGGGAATTTGGGCATCATGCCTCGTCCAGAGCCTTGGTAGCAAAAGCTTTCCGCCATGGGTTTTATTGGCCAAGTTCCTTGGAACAAGCAGAAGATCTGGTAAGAAAATGCAATGGCTGTCAGAGATATGCGACAAAGACACATATGCCAATGTCGGAGCTCAAGACCATACCAATTACATGGCCATTTATCGTATGGTGCTTAGATATGGTTGGCCCGTTTAAACCAGCAAGAGGGAACATGACCCACATCTTGGTCATGGTTGACAAATTTACAAAATGGATTGAAGTGAAGCCAATAAGAAAATGTGATGGAGCTACTGCCGTAACATTCCTCAAAGACATCACCTTGAGATACGGTTATCCTCACAGTATCATAACAGATAATGGCACAAATTTTGCTGAAGGAGCATTTGCGCGTTTTTGCCAAGATAAGAAGATCCAGCTGGACGTTGCCTCGGTAGCACACCACGCATCGAACGGGCAAGTGGAGAGATCCAACGGATTAGTGCTATCCGGCATAAAACCCCGGCTCATTGAGCCGCTGCAAAGATCAACGGGGTGTTGGATAGAAGAATTGCCAGCGGTATTGTGGAGTTTAAGAACAACTCTGAATCGATCAACGGGCTATACGCCATTCTTTCTGGTATATGGGGCAGAAGCTGCATTACCAGCCGACATAGAGCATGACTCGCCTAGGGTCACCCAATACACAGAAGCCAAAGTGCAAGAAGCCTGGCAAAATGTTGTTGATCTGCGGGAAGAAGCGAGAGAATTGGCATTGTCCAGATCCGCCATATATCAGCAAAATCCCCGACGCTATCATAGCCAGAAAGTAAACCCCCGAATTTTCCGAGAAGGTGATCTGGTACTCCGGTTGGTACCACGTACTGCTGGCATGCATAAACTACCCCCCCCATGGGAAGGGCCATTCATTGTGAGCAAAGCATTGCACAATGATTCTTATTATCTTATCAATGCAAAACCGCAGGAGAAGAACAAGGCGGACAGGTCTGGCGAGGAATCCAAACGTCCATAGAATGTAGATCTACTTCGTCCTTTCTACACTTAGCAGAGAAGTGCATGTATCCGAGTCTATCATATGTCGGTATGTATGCCGGCAATGAGCTTATCATTGAAACCTTGGCACCTCGAGCAGTAACTCGGGGACTGTCTTAATAATATTGATTGTCTTCTGTATTTATTATTTATATGTCGGCTGGCGTAAGTTGCTTCTACTTAAGCCAGATTAGTAGTGTGCGAGCACCAAAAACCTAACTCTTCGACTTGCTCCTGTCCAACAAGATTTGGCTTCATGGCAAGCAAGAGAACAAGTTTGGAATTGCGTAGCACATGAAAAACGACTAAGGAAAGAAACTTAATCGAGCCGACGTTTGTTTTTTGGACTAACCTTGTGCTTACTTTGAATTTATTACGCTGAATTATTTTGAGCTAATCCTAAAGTTTCCAAGTATTGTTAAGTCAATTTTTAAAATCAGACTCGTAAGTCATAAAACCGAACCAAGGTGGACACGAGCCGAGCCAAGAAATTGGAGAAACAAGAAAATCAAACTTGGGGACTACGCCCAAGTTAATCCGGCATAAAAACTTAGTAGCAAAATATAACTGCTGTGCTTAATACAATTGCACCTGGCATACCAGGGATCTAATAAAATTTAAAAGTTTTTTTGCTCAAGGAGCAGCATGAGGAGGTAATTCGGCGCCAGCAGGTGCAGCTCCAGCTTCGGCATCAGTATCATCTTCACTTTCCCCGACATCCGAGGCATCGTCTCCTTCGTCCTCACCCAAACCATCTTCGGCATTTTCGTCGTCAGCGGTGCCAAGGAAGCTAGGACCCTCATTCCATTGATGAATGGGGCATATTCAATGAGGCTATGGGCGCAAGCCTTGCGCCGAGCAAACCACTCTGGGTCGCTGGACCATTTGGATCCGGTGCGCATGCGTGCTAGGAGGTTGTGGTCGATCTTCTCGTACCATGTAAGAATGTAGTGGAGAACGATCACAGCCCCAGCGTGTCCGACAGATTCCCTCCAAAGGTCGAGCTGGGTCTCGCATTCCATCAACTTGGCGACGAGAACTGCGCTCCCCTCTGGAGTATCCTCATCAGGCCATAGGCGTTGAAGATCCGGATTGCCACATAAAGGATATCCTTGCCATAATTCTTCACAATGTCCACACGAGAGGACAGGCTGACCAGCACGTCCTCCATGTCATAAGGAATTTCACCACCGTCAGGAGCAATGGGGGTACCCGTCTCTCGGCGGAACTTGGCAACAACAGTGGTCGTAATGGCATTGCCCTGTAGAAATTTTCCTGAAGACAAGACAAGTGAAACAAGTAAGGAAAAGACATGTGAAGCAACCCGGAGAAGTATGCCGGATGAAGGAAAAGAACTTACGTGAAATATGGCTGTGGATTCGGGTCAACTCCTTGGTACAGTCATCACGCCTTTTCCGAAGTTGCACAAGTTCAGTATTCGCCGACTCAAGCTTGATGTCGGCCTCCTTGAGAAGTTCTTGGTCCTTGGCGATCTGGAGGTTGAGGCACTCTCTTTCTTCAGTAAAGTCTTGGCCTACCTTCTCCAGTTGAGATTTGTGCTGCGCCTTAAACTTCTTCATATCTGCCTTAAGCTGGGCAATCTCTTCATCTTTGGTCCGGAGGAGGGCAAGCTCGTCGTCTTTCTTCTTAAGTTCAGCTTGGTGCTGCCCTGCTTGTTCGAGAAAATGCAGCATCATATCAGGCACGGGTACACTATCTTCAAGAGAAGCTGAAATAGTTTGTTGACCCGGCAAAGCCGAGGTATGAATATTTGCCAAGCCAAGGAGAAAAGGAGATAGAAAGCACAGCAAGGTGGAGCAAGATTAACTTACCCTTTATCTGGTCTAAGTTTTTCCTCATGAGGATATTCTCAGCCTCCACACCATCTGCGAAATCCGAATGAGGAATTAGTTCGGCAGAAAAAGACGAAGAGAAATAGAAAATTGCCAAGGAGAAAACTTACCCCTTTTATCGTGTTTGGCGAGAAGCGCACTATATTTTGCACGCAGCATCTTGTGAGTATCCAGGAGACGCTGAAATTCAGCGCTCCGACGATTGGTGGTCACCTGAAAGAGCAAAGATGGACAGCTTAGTCTTGTGCATATTCGAAGTGTACAAAATCCGGGCCAAGTGGAACTTAACCGGGCTCTAGGTGTGTGCATATTCGAAGTGTACAAAATCTGGGCCAAGTCAAACTTAACCCGGCTCTAGGTGTGTGCATATTCGAAGTGTACAAAATCCGGGCCAAGTGGAACTTAACCCGGCTCTAGGTGTGTGCATATTCGAAGTGTACAAAATCCAGGCCAAGTGGAACTTAACCCGACTCTAGGTGTGTGCATACTCGAAGTGTACAAAATCCGAGCCAATGGAACTTAACCCGGCTCTAGGTGTGTGCATATTCGAAGTGTACAAAATCCGGGCCAAGTGGAACTTAACCCGGCTCTAGGTGTGTGCATATTCAAAGTGTACAAAATCCGGGCCAAGTGGAACTTAACCCGGCTCTAGGTGTGTGCATATTCGAAGTGTACAAGATCAGGGCCAAGTGGAACTTAACCCGGCTCTAGGTGTGTGCATATTCGAAGTGTACAAAATCCGGGCCAAGTGGGACTTAACCCGGCTCTAGGTGTGTGCATATTCGAAGTGTACAAGATCCGGGCCAAGTGGAACTTAACCCGGCTCTAGGTGTGTGCATATTCGAAGTGTATAAGATCCGGGCCAAGTGGAACTTAACCCGGCTCTAGGTGTGTGCATATTTGAAGTTATTAAGGAGCTACGTTAGTTCTCTAAGGAGCATCCGGCCGAGTAACAAGTTACTCCCCCGGAGGCTCGGGGACTAATGGTTATATCACTAATATCTTCTGCATCCTAAGGAAAAGGCGAAATAACGCACCTCCATCATCCGACCTGCAAGGTTAATTGCCTTGGCAGCGGTATTCATCTGGGCAGCAAATTTGGCGGGACCGAACTTCTCCGGGAGATCGTCATTGTGGACGAACTCTGCCTTGTTCCAGTTGTTCACAAAATCGATCAAGGTCGGAGGATATTGTTCGTCGCTGAGCATGTGGGGTGCAACTAGACCCTTAGCATGAGCTTCTCTCCTCTCAACCTGGGCAAGGGCTGGACTGGTGTGCAAAACAAGTTGCGCATCAGTTGGCTCGGCAGGGGCGTCCTTCAGCAGTGGAGTATTTTTTGTGAGCATGGACGCAAGTGTGCGTTGTCCAGTCTCAATGGACGTTGCCCTGGCGGCGTCAGGAGCCTTCTTGCCCTTGGGTTGCTACTGTGAGGTGGAAGTTGCTGCAGCGGATTTTCCCTTGGGAGCTGCCTTGGTGCTTGCCTTGGTGCTGTTGGTGTCTTCTTGCCGAGCCTTGGAAGACTCGGACAAGGAGGGGCTTGGCGCCTTTGTTGTAGCTGCTGGTGCTGGAGCCGACGATGGTGCTGGTGCTGATTTTCGTTTTGGCGGAGGTACTGTGGGTATCTCGGACGAAGCTGGTTGCGGCGGAGCCAAAGTGGTGGTTCCTGCTGCCCCGGCAGAGCCAGTTTCCCCTGCTCCGAGGTTGCCCTCCTCTTGACGAGGTGGGCTGGAACCCGGAGCAGCCGCTGAACCATCCTCAATGGGGCTCAACGAGCGTGAATCGTCACCACGAGGGGGAGAAGGGCTATGTCGGAGCGGTGAAGCAATACCGGTTCCGCTCTGGGGAACTTCTACCGCGGCCCTTCCGAATCAAAACATAAATGATGAGAAACTATAACAAAGGAAGAACGAATAAATAGCAAAGGGAGAAGTGGCTTACTCATCCGAGGTCATAGGCTCTTTGGGCTTCCGGGCCCTCCGGGCTATGGCCTTGGTTGCAGGCTTGGTGGCAGTTTTGTCCCCGGACTTCTTTCGCCTTTTAGCTGGCTGAGAAGGTCCAGAGGAAGATGCGGATGTAGCTCCCCTCTTCTTCTTCGGTGCGACCGGGACAGGCTCACCCACGGCAAGGGGAGGATCTTCATAGATCTACCCACCGGGGTTAGATGATGCCGGAAAAGCATAAGAAAGGGGGACAGCGTCAAATGCCTCCATCACCACAACGTCCGAATCATCTTCATCGTCGGGCCAATCTCTAATGGAAGAGAGTTTACTGGTGGGTCGCTTGGTCGCATCTGCCATCGGCAAGAACATCTCCTGATCCGGTTCCTCCTCGTCCGAGGTATCGCGATCGGGCACCCATTTGAGAGAAGGCTCGATGCCATCCTCGATAGTTTGCTGAAGAAACATCTAAGGGAAGAAAAGGCAACAAGATTAAACCTACAACAAAGACCAACATATGATTTAATTCGGAAAGAGTTTGGGCCATGAGACTTACCGCAGGAGGAAGCCTATCTCGACAGAAGTGTTCAATCCACCAAGTCCACTCAGAGGAGAAGTCCTTGTGGGTGGTGTAGAGGGCCTTGACCAGGTGGTAGATCTCGGTGTTGCTTAACTCGAACGAGGAGGTCCGGTTGGGGTCACGGCCCCAGCTCATATGACAGAGTTTATGTGTGCGTTTCTGGAGGGGGGAGATCCGATTGCGACCAAACGTGATCATTGCATCTTCATTGCGCAATCCTTGATCTTTCAGCTCCTGGAACCTCTTGTTGACTTGGTTCGCCAAGACAGTGGGCTTCTTGGGGATCTTGTCCCATAAATCCGGGTTAGGAGGACCCGGAGTGTAGGGGCGCAGCCGGATCAAATCTTCAGATGTGCTGTTCCGGACATAGAAGAAGGTCTGGGCCCATCCCTTGCAAGAGTCAAGCCCCGTGACTCGGGGGAAGATGGACTGCTTCCGGGGAGAGATAGACGCAGCGCCGAACTGCGTGAGCTGCTTGTCCTCCGGGTCAAGTTGTATGTTCGGAATCACGTTTCGACGAAGGCCAAAGAACCGGATCCAGAGCTCCTTCGTGGGCCATACTCCGGCGTAGCCCTCGATGGTGGAAGCGAAGGCAGAGAGACGTGATGGCGTTAGCCGGAAGATGGTGCGACTGAAGCTCATACGTATTGAGCCAGTCATGGAAAAAATCACTAACTGGGAGACCAAGCCCGCGTTGGAAGTGGGATAGAAACACCACATACTCACCCGGATTGGGTGAGGGGGTAAGCTCGGCGGCAGCGAGGCGTGCGGTGATGCCCTCCGGGATACACCTGGTGCGATACAGCCAATCCAGGGCATCCTGGCAAACCTAGGAACCGGCCCACGCGCCGCGGTCGGCGTTCGCCGCATCGTCCTCCAACTCCTGCTCTGCGACGGTGAGCTCCTCCTCGGTCATCTCAAGATCACTATCCTCACTAGCGCTAGCAGCGGTGGGAGGCAGTGGCCTGGACTGGCGAGGACCCATGCCGGAGGAGATGCGTGGAGGTGGCGGCGACGCTGGTGTGCGTGGAAGCAGTGCGGCGGCGGCGCTGCTACTCAGATGGGGTGGAGGCAGCGCTGTCGCTGGAGAAGAAGAGGAAGAAGCAGAGGAGAGGGGTGCGGAAGTGGGGAAAATACCTAAGGGGCGCACCCCTCCCCTATTTAACGACATGACGTTGTGATACAGTTAACAAGGAGGCAGGCACGATGTGACGTGTGCTACAGTAAAACCTGACAATAACTGCGGCGGTTACTGTCGCAGGCCCTTTAAATGAGGCAAAGTAGTGATTAGCCTCCATGAGGGGAAGCGTACGAGAGAAGGAAGAATGACCCGGATGAATATGAGGTGACCCGGCCAGCAAGTAAAAACTTGGAATGTGCCAAGGGAAAATAAACCTATGGAATCCGGATTATGAAGTAACTCAGGGAAGGAGCAAGAGGCTCAGTAAAATTGAACCTGCTGTGGCCTTAGCGGCTAAGGCAGCTAAGACCGCACCAGCTTCGGGGACTAATGTTGGGGGGATACCCCCGGGTAGGGTCACGCCGGAGTATAAAGGCCTAGTTAGCCGAGGTACGGCAAGGTCAAAGCAAGTGCTGGACGAGTCACCTCAAGGAAGGCCGAATCACGGAGTAATCCGGACTAGAGGACGTCCACGTAACTGGGTCTCAACCAACTTATGTCGTATGTCGGTAAGATGTATCTAACTTATATGCAGGAACAGGTGTGTCCGGATCAACTAAGTACAATCCGGGTTATATCAAGCTTGTAAGAGAAGGAAGGTATCTCGCTGGTCAAAGGTGACCACTGTACGCAGAGCGTGAGCGAAGCGGACAGAGGCCAGGACCACCGAGGCCTGGCTGACAAAGGTGACAATGCCTATGTCGGATGACGCGGGTGCCGCAGAGGCTTACGTAGCCTCTACATGGATGACGCTGGGCTAAAGTGACCCGGTCGACTTACTATTTTGGGAAGAGGCATATTCCTTGGAATATGCCTCCACGTATGCCCTAATTGGAGACCTAGCTACCCCTATATAAGGAGAGCTAGGGCCTCTATAGAAGGGGTTGATCTCTAGTGGCTTGGTTTTCTGGTTATCTCCTAGAGAGTTGTATTTTACTAGTGGTGAGAGTAAGAGAGTTCTTCTTCCTCCTCTCCCCAATACAGCTCAAGGAGCACTTGTAAACCTTGGAAGTGAATCAAATACGAAGCAACAGTGTGTTGAATCACCACAATATCCCTCCCTGGATTCCCCTAGTGCATTTAGTCCCCACCTTTAGCCTATCCATGGCATCTGCCGTGACACCACCACGACAAGTGGTTTATGGAAAAGAACACCCATGCAATGACCACTGTTTGATCCATACGTGGTTTGTGGCAAGAACACACATGCAATGACCACTAGTGGTTGATCCATGTGTGGTTTGTGGAAAGAACACACATGCAATGACAGTGGTGGATCCATGTGTGGTTTGTGAAAAGAACACACATGCAATGACTCTAGTGTTGGTTTTAGTATAAGAACACACATGCAATGAATTTAGTGGTTTATCCATGTGTGGAATCACCACAATATCCCTCCATGGATTCCCCTAGTGCATTTAGTCCCCACCTTTAGCCTATCCATGGCATCTGCCGTGACACCACCACGACAAGTAGTTTATGGAAAAGAACACCCATGCAATGACCACTGGTTGATCCATACGTGGTTTGTGGAAAGAACACACATGCAATGACCACTAGTGGTTGATCCATGTGTGGTTTGTGGAAAGAACACACATGCAATGACAGTGGTGGATCCATGTGTGGTTTGTGAAAAGAACACACATGCAATGACTCTAGTGTTGGTTTTAGTATAAGAACACACATGCAATGAATTTAGTGGTTTATCCATGTGTGGTTTGTGGAAAATAACACACATGCAATGACATTAATGGATCCATAAGTTGTTTGTGGAAAAGAACACACATGCAATGAGTCTAGTGGATCCATGTGTGGTTTGTGGAAAAGAACACACATGCAATGACTCTAGTGATGGTTTGTGGTTTTAGTATAAGAACAAACATGCAATTACTCAAATGGATCCATATGTGGTTTGTCGAAAGAACACACATGCAATGACAGTGGTTGATCCATATGTGGTTTGTGGAAACAACACACATGCAATGACCACTTGTTGATCCATGTGTGGTTTGTGGAAGGAACACACATGCAATGACAGTGGTGGATCCATGTGTGGTTTGTGGAAAGAACACAAATGCAATGACTCTAGTGCTGGTTTGTGGTTTTAGTATAAGAAAAAACATGCAATGACTCGAGTGGTTGATCCATGTGTGCTTTGTGGAAAGGAACACACATGCAATGACTCTAGTCTTTGTTTTAGTATAAGAACACACATGCAATGACTCTAGTGGGTGATCCATGTGTGGTTTTAGTATAAGAACACACATGCAATGACTCTAGTGGTTGATCCATGTGTGGTTTGTGGAAGTAAGACACATGCAATGACTCTAGTGGTTGATCCATGTGTGGTTTATGGAAATCACACACATGCAATGACTGTAGTGGATCCATAAGTGGTTTATGGAAAAGAACACACATGCAATGACCACTAGTTGATCCATGTGTGGTTTGTGGAAAGAACACACATGAAATGACCACTTGTTGATCCATGTGTGGTTTGTGGAAAGAACACACATGCAATGACAGTGGTGGATGCATGTGTGGTTTGTGTATAGGACACACATGCAATGACTCTAGTGCTAGTTTTAGTATAAGAATGCACATGCAATGACTCTAGTGGGTCCACATGTGGTTTGTGCAAAAGAACACACATGCAATGACCACTGGTTGATCCATAAGTTGTTTATGGAAAATAACACACATGCAATGAGTCTAGTGGATCCATGTGTGGTTTATGGAAAAGAACACACATGCAATGACCACTGGTTAATCCATAAGTTGTTTGTGGAAAAGAACACACATGCAATGAGTCTAGTGGATCCATGTGTGGTTTCTGGAAAGAACACACATGTAATGAGTCTAGTGTTGGTTTTAGTATAAGAACACACATGCAATGACTCTGGTGGTTTATCCATGTGTGGTTTATGGAAATAACACACATGCAATGATTGTAATGGATCCATAAGTTGTGTGTAGAAAATAACACACATGCAATGAGTCTAGTGGATCCATGTGTGGTTTGTGGAAAAGAACACACATGCAATGACTCTTGTGTGGTTTGATTATAAGAACACACATGCAATGACTCTAGTGGTTGATCCATGTGTGGTTTGTGGAAATAACACACATGCAATGACTGTAATGGATCCAAAAGTTGTTTGTGGAAAAGAACACACATGCAATGAGTCTAGTGGATCCATGTGTGGTTTGTGGAAAAGAACAAACATGCAATCACTCTAGTGGTGGTTTGTGGTTTTAGCATAAGAACAAACATGCAATTAGTCCAATGGATCCATATGTGGTTTGTGGAAAGAACACACATGCAATGACTCTAGTTGATCCATATGTGGTTTGTGGAAAGAACACACATGCAATGACCACTAGTGGATCCATGTCTGGTTTGTGGAAAAGAACACACATGCAATGACCACTAGTTGATCCATAAGGTGTTTATGGAAAATAACACACATGCAATGAGTCTAGTGGATCCATGTGTGGTTTGTGGAAAAGAACACACATGCAATGACTCTAGTGCTGGTTTGTGGTTTTAGTATAAGAACAAACATGCAATTACTCAAATGGATCCATATGTGGTTTCTGGAAAGAACACACATACAATGACTCTGGTTGATCCATATGTGGTTTGTGGAAAGAACACATATGCAATGACCACTGGTGGATCCATGTGTGGTTTGTGGAAAAGAACACACATGCAATGACCACTGGGTTATCCATGTGTGGTTTGTGGAAAGAACACACATGCAATGACAGTGGCGGATCCATGTGTGGTTTGTGAAAATAATACACATGTTATGACTCTAGTGTTGGTTTTAGTATGAGAACACACATGCAATGACTCTAGTGGTTGATCCATGTGTGGTTTGTGGAAATAACACACATGCACTGACTCTACTGGTTGATCCATGTGTGCTTTGTGGAAATAACACACATGCAATGACTCTAGTGGTTGATCCATGTGTAGTTTGTGGAAAAGAACACACATGCAATGACTCTAGTTTTGGTTTTAGTATAAGAACACACATGCAATGACTCTAGTGGTTGATCCATGCGTGGTTTTAGTATAAGAACACACATGCAATGACTCTAGTGGTTGATCCATGTGTCGTTTGTGGAAATAAGACACATGCAATGACTCTAGTGGTTGATCCATGTGTGGTTTGTGGAAATATAACACATGCAATGACTGTAATGGATCCATAAGTGGTTTATGGAAAAGAACACACATGCAATGACCACTGGTTGATCCATGTGTGGTTTGTG